>JALGQZ010000002.1:56619531-57219531 GCA_023105745.1 Austropuccinia psidii | reverse complement strand
AAAGGTATAACTAGGCTAATTACAACTTTAACTGTGTATGTGACACGGCAGAAAATGATTTTAAAAGCGGTTTATAAGAGTTTATAATAAGATAAAAAGGGTTCTACTATTGAGAAATACTGGTGGTGAGCACTATTGAGAACCCTGGGTGCAGGCTTTATCTGTTGGATTACAATAATAAAGTCTACAATAATTAAAGATTATGATTATACCTGATTATTTAACCAAAAGTAAAACTGTTTTTGACAGTTTACTACGTAGGTTATTCAAGAGCAGGATTAGGAAAGGTTTTTGGCAGTGAAAAGCCCTCCTTTTATCCTGAAATTGAGGTGAAAAGGCTGTTAGACCTTTTCACGTAGAGGAAGTGAAGATTTTTCACTCCTCATGAGAGGCTTGTGGTTTGCAAACAGCCTGTATACCCTGTATTGGGCTCAGATGTGGTTTTGAAACCACATCTGGGCGGTTTTCACCAATACAGGGTGAAAACTTTCATCTGAAGACCTCACAGCCTGATTCTGACGTGTATGACGCGTAGAATGCTGTACAGAAACTGTATGGGACCCCAGTATTGACTGACATATGAGGTATTGAAGTAAAAACATGCTTCTTTGTCTATTTGACACCTCATATTCATGGTTATAGGGTATTATCCCATGGTAAGGCTGTATATGACAGCAGGTGGGATTTTTACCTTAAAATGGTCATAACTCTGTCAGTTTTTGAGATATCAACCTCAACGTTGGTTCATTGAATAGCCCTGTATGAGCTCTACACAATGGTACCCAACTTGACATGGTTATTATTAAATATGGCAAAGTTATCCCATGTACAAGTATTTTTATACATTGGCGTGGTTTGGGCAAAAGCTGTATTAAGCATGTTTGGCCAATAACTTCTGTTCTAGTTGAGATATGAGTAAATGGATGGCACCATCAGATAGCCCTGATTGTGCTCTTTCCAAAAAGACCCCACTTTAGGTATCTCACACTAAAACTGTAAAAGTTAGATGAGAGGTGAATGTTTTGTTCACCCTTATTTGGTCTGAATTTGACCATAACTCAAGTAATACTGGTGCTAGCTCAGTTTGGCTAGTACCATTGGATAGCCCTGGCTTAGAGCTTCATTTTGAATACCCATTTGATGGGGTTAAGCCTCTCCTTCTAGATTTTAGATGAGAGGTGAAAACCAAGCTGTGCTTGCTACCCTCTCTTTAGTCCTGTCCTCACTCATGTGTCCCATATAGGGGCAGTCATGGCATTCCTGCAGGATTAAAGAGATGTGGTCTCTGTCTATCACTGTGAGTGCACTGGTGTGCTTTTCTCTGTGATAAATCAGGCCATCTATAAGGAAAAACTTGTTATCCTTATAGGCCCTCAACCAGGGTTCCTCCAGCTGAGTTTCCAGCTCTGGGCTCCTGTATTTTTGTTGAAGGAGTTGGAGTAGTATGCTACACTGTTTGTGTTTAGCATAAGATTTCAGTACTGCATTGAAAAATTCATTGTGCAGTTCTGAGGAACTTATTCCCAGTATGGGAGTTTCTGTCCCTTCTGAATCAGTGTTTCCACTGTCAAGGGTACCACTCCCTGGTGCCCATTCAGAGAATCTGAAGTTCTTCTTCCTATCAATTTCCATAAAATGGATAGGAATTTTTGCAGAAACTTCAGGGTCATAAGCTGGATTGCTTTTGACATTGTCCAGTGGCCATCTGCTAAGGCCATCTGCATTGGTATGGCTTTTACCTTCCTTGTATATGATGGTCATGTTCCCTCTATACTCCTGGATAGCTATTTGCCATCTCAGCATATGTCTATTAGTAGTTTTCATGTTTAGTAAAGATTTCAAGGCTGTGCAGTCTGTGTAGACTTCAAAGACTGCACCCTCCAAATAACAATGGAGTTTTTCTAGAGCCCAGACTAGACATAGACATTCTGTCTGGGTGGCCCCATACCTGGCTTCTGAATCTTTCAGCTGCCTGGAGATGTAACATATTACACCTTCTCTTGGTTCACCATCTACAATTTGTCTTTGGTGAAGGGCTGCTCCTAGGCCTTGACTGCATGCTGCATCTATGTATAACTTTAATGGTAGTTCAAAGTCAGGCAAGATGAGCACAGGTGCATTTGTGAGTTCATGTTTGATCCTCTCATATGCATCCCTCCTTTCCTTGGTTATTTCAAAAACTACATCTTTTGAGCATAACTTGTATAAGCTACTAGTTATGTGGGCAAAGTTTTTGATGTGGTTTCTATAGTAGCTAGCAAACCCAAGGAAAGATTGCATTTCTTTAATGCTCTTTGGTACTTGCTTTTGCAGTACTGCTGCTACTTTGTTCTTGTCAATTGCCAGACTAAGGCCTGAGACTTTGTGTCCTAGAGCTAGTACCTCTTGTTGGCCAAAATTACACTTTTTAAGTGAAATTTTTAGATTGATGGGTGTACATTTACTTAGCACTCTGTCTATGTACTCTAGATTATCTTCCCATGTCTCTGAGTATATAATGATATCATCAATATATACTACCATCCAGCCTTCCATTATTTCTTCTTGAAATATGGTGTCCATCATCCTTTGGAAGTGGGCTGGTGCATTCTTGATGCCAAATGGCATCCTGGTGTACTCATATATACCCATATGGCATATAATTCTGAGTAATTTCATGGAGTTCGGTTTAACTCCATTTTGGTGGAAGCCCTTCATACAATCCATCTTGGTTGTCAGCCTGTGACTCAAAACCAGAGCACAAGCATGACAGCCAAAATACCATAAACCAATGGTATAGCCAAAATACCACCAAAACATGTAGCTGAGCCAAATTAGCTCAAAAGGTATCAAAAGAAAGAGGAAACTCACCTCTTTCTGAAAATATAAGTCCCATCACCATAGGACAAGAAATAACAAAGTTATTCCTGCTCAAAGTTATTGCTGAGCATAAACCTTAATTTTCACCTCTCATCTAAAATCTAGAAGGAGAGGCTTAACCCCATCAAATGGGTATTAAAAATGAAGCTCTAAGCCAGGGCTATCTAATGGTTCCAGCCAAACTGAGCTAGCACCAGTATTACTTGAGTTATGGTCAAATTCAGACCAAATAAGGGTGAACAAAACATTCACCTCTCATCTAACGTTGACAGTTTTAGTGTGAGATACTTAAAGTGGGGTCCTTTTGGAAAGAGCAAAAGCAGGGCTATCTGATGGTGCCATCCATTTCCTCATAGCTCAACTACAACAGAAGTTATTGGCCAAACAAGCTTAATACAGCTTTTGCCCAAACCACGCCAATGTACAAAAATACTTGTACATGGGATAACTTTGTCATATTGAATGATAACCATGTCAAGTTGGGTACCATTGTGTAGAGCTCATACAGAGCTATTCAATGAACCAACATGGAGCTTGATATCTCAAAAACCGACAGAGTTATGACCATTTTAAGGTCAAAATCCCACCTGCTGTCATTTACAGCCTTACCATGGGATAATATCCCATAAGCATGAATATGAGGTGTCAAATAGACGAAGAAGCATGTTTTTACTTCAATACCTCATATGTCAGTCAATACTGGGGTCCCATACAGTTTCTGTACAGCATTCTACGCGTCATACACGTCAGAATCAGGCTGTGAGGTCCCCAGATGAAAATTTTCACCCTGTATTGGTAAAAACTGCCCAGATGTGGTTTCAAAACCACATCTGAGCCCAACAAAGAGTATAAAGGCTGTTTGCAAACCACAAGCCTGTCATAGAGGGTGAAAAATCTTCACTTCCTCTACGTGGAAAGGTCTAGCAGCCTTTCCACCTCAATTTCAGGATAAAAGGAGGGCTTTTCACAGCCAAAAGCCTTTCCTCATCCTGCTCTTGAATAACCTACGTAGTAAACTGTCAAAAACAGTTTTACTCTTGGTTAAATAATCAGGTATAACTATAATCTTTAATTATTGTAGACTTTATTATTGTAATCCAACAGATAAAGCCTGCACCCAGGGTTCTCAATAGCGCTCACCACCACTATTTCTCAATAGCAGAACCCTTTTATCTTATTATAAACCTTTATAAACCTCTTTTAAATCATTTTCTACCATGTCACATACACAGTTAAAGTTGTAATTAGCCTAGTTATACCTTTATCATAGTATCATCCTGACATTACATATAAGGTATTCTATGTCAATACAACTGGTTTGCGATATAAACAAACAGTTCACTGCTCTACATGTTGGCTTTGCTGGGTCACTTCATGATTCAAATGTCTGTCAAGATATGAAGATAGCATAAACACCTCAAGAGTTTTATTAAAAGGATCAGTACTTACTTGCAGAGTTGGCATATGCAAGCTCTCCTTGGGTTGTTCTAGCATATAAGGGATTTTTAGCACAGAATGAAGACAAACATTCTTTCAATTACTGTCTAGGAAAATCAAGGGTCAGAATTGAGCATGCAATTGGAATTTTGAAGGGGCGGTGGTTTTCTCTAAGGGAAATGCCAAATCAAATGTGGGTTAATCATGAAATTGATTATTTTGTTAGTTTGGTTGTGTCTTGCATGATTTTACATAATATTTTAGCACAAATTGGTGATGAATCATTTGATTTATATGAAGATGATGATCCACCCCATGCAGAAAATCTGGCCAACAACGAAAATGGGGAAGATGTGGTAAATATGCATGAAAAAATTAAACCAATCACTTTGGCATGGAAAAATAGTCAATTTTAAAGTTCATCAGGACCATTGATTTATGCACATAATTTAATGGAATACAATGAAGTGGAGATTTGATTCATAAAATAAAACTATTTACAAATGATATTTTTTTTGGTTTTTTTTTGATCCCGCATATTTCTTTCAAAGTACCCATTAAATCTGGAATTGATTTTGGTGGGTGTCATTTTCAAGAATTTGTCACCTGCATTAAATAATTTTGGTTTATGTGAAAAGAACATCCAAAATGAGTTATTTTGTCATGATTGATAATTTCTGGAGGTGGCTTTGTTGTGTGATGAACCATTGTTGATGTCTTCCAAAGAATTTCCATGAGGCCAGGTTTTTTGGAAAAATCAATCTCCATTTTAAATTTGGGGAAGTGCAAGCCATGTACAGAGGGAGTGAAGACAGTTGGAAGGGGATGAAAACCTTTTTTGGATACAAAATAAAAACTCCCATAAGTCCAGGCATTGAGATCATTTAAATCTTGGTGGGGTTTCTTGAAAAATCCATCTTGAGTGACAATGAAGTTGGAAAAATATTTGAATTCTTCCTTTGGCTTGGCAGAAGTCCATTCAAGTTGACTGAAGTTTTGTAATTTGGCTGCCTCCATTAATGAGTGATTTTCCTGTGCGGCTAATTGTGAAAAATGAGAGATTCTGGAGTAAATTAATTCGTCATACTTTTGAAGTTTGGTCCATTGCATATTATCCAATTCAATTTGATGGGGAGATAAACCAGCCTTTCTGGAGTAAACACCTAAAAGGTTTGATAAATATTGGTAATTATTCAAATTATAAGTTAAAGAATTCACACACCTGCAGATTTTCCCGCATCAGATCCAGGATGAAAGCCAATACCTTTCATAATGCCACCTAGGAGTTGTTTATTTTTTTTTAATTTCTTGGCGATTTTCAGATAAGGACATCAATGTAATGATAAAGTCTTTTAGTATTTGAGAGTGGCCTGAGGAAACATCAAAAGGGGTGATTTCATAAATGCAGACAGGTAGATATGGCTTTTGTGTTTTATCATTGATTACATAAGGGTGGGGTAAATTATTGATTGATGGAATTTTTAACCATGTGGCATTGGAGGCTTTCTTGTCAATGGAATTGGAGGAATAATTCTTATATACTGCATTTGAATGGCCAAGCTGAGACATGATTTGTTTCAAATCATTAATATGTTTTCTTTGGCATCGGGTGAGTTTTCTTTTATGATTGGTTTGGCTCTTATTATCTTCATGATGGTCTATCTTTGGCTTAGTCCTAACAATGACATCAATAGGAGGAACAATATTTGCATCATCATTCAACTCATTCTGATAATGTACTGACACTGATTTAGTCCTAACCATAACATCATCAGAATAATTTGAAGAGTGGGAGGGAGGGGGAGCAAGTTTTTTGAATTTTAATGATGATGGAAGGGGGCTGAATGGGAAGGACATTGCAAAAAATATGCTTATAATAGTCAGAAATGAAAACCAGTACAAAACAATATTAAAGAATGATCTGTATGATCATTTAGGGCAATTATTTGAATATCAGTTTAATAAAGAAAACACACAGGTCAGTCAGAATGATAATGTAAGAATAAAATCATAAAAAAACAAAAGATATGATCAGCATTAATCATCTTTGAATTTGAAAAAAATTAAAAGATGAATAATTATGATCTTAGTACAATGGCAATCATACTAAGATCATAAAGGGTTAACCGGAAATGACCATTATATTGACCAATTAGTTTCTTTCCACTGTTCAAATATGTTCAAAAGTGTAAAATGATCAGAACCAGGCTGAACAAACTTTAGTCAAGCACTAGAATACCTCCCAGATATAATAATAATCTGTGAGAAGTGAGTTTAGGGTTGTTTTTATTTCAAAAAAGGAAAATAAGAGGGAAATCGGAAAGGGAACCCACGGAGCATCATGAAGTTTCTTATCTTTAGGCCTAGAGAAGATTGAACTACTTTCCGATCACATTGATACAATGGAAAGCACTTCTTCGGTGCATTGATGCTTTTTAATTTCCAAAATGGCCTTTGACAACACTTTATCCATTGGAACCTTTGCCATCCTTTGTCTATTTTTAGTTAACTCACCTTGATCGTTGAGAGCTCCAAGAGCATAAAGAAAATAAAGCGCCTGAAATAGAGTATCTCCTGGTGGTGGATCCAAACAATCAAACCCAATTAAATCATTAATCCCTAACGACTTCAAGAGTAAAACCACCTTTGCTAAATTGGTCCTTTGAATTTTGGGTACTGTAACCTCTTCTACTTCTTTCATGTAGGCCCACTTGGTATACAGTCAAAAACATTTTCCCGGTGCAACACAACCCACTCGGCCAGCACGTTGATATGCAGCCGCACAAAAGAACTGATAGAAATTAATCACAATTAGTAGTTGTGACAAACAGAAGAACCAAAAATAATTACAAATGGGCACAACCACTAAGGCTTCCATTCCTGTGCAAGGGTTATAACAGTTTTGATTTACAAAGCCTGGGTCAATTACATAAACAACGCAAGTAATGGTGATTGATGTTTCAGAAATTTTGGTAGCCAAAACAACCTTTCTGGCTTTGTCTGGTGTTGGTTCAAATATTTGTGTTTGCATCTCAGTCAGTAATTTGGCATAGATCGGACAAATCACCAGCTCTCTATTTGGTAAAGCTCAAGCAGTTTCTTCTAAAATGTCTTGAGCACCTTCAATTTCATTTTGTCCATTGGAAAAAACCAGTATCTCACCCTTTGGCTGCGTAGTATTGATTTGAAACACAGTCGTTACTGGAGCATGAAAATAGTTTGCTTCCGGGTTTGGAGTATATAGGATGTTGACTGGATACATTCTACCAGGAACTGATAAAGATTGAAAAAAGTGAGCACTGCGGGCAATTTAAATCCCTCGGTGAGGAAGCAAAAAATTAGCTGACCATTGAAAATGGGTGCATCATCGAAAGACTCCGAATACTTCGCAGCGTTCATAGTGGCACTAGAGATTAGAAGCCAAAAATCAGGCCAGAAACATGCCATATCCTACATTATATTATCACCAAGAAATGAATGTTCCAAAAAAAGACAATCGCAACAATGAAGCAGTTTTGATTTACCTTAACTAATCCCAGAAAGATATCAGTTCTTAATGTGTGCTTGTGAGATTCATCAATTATCATAGCCGCATAACCAGCAAGATCAGGTTCGGTCATGATCTCTCTTAAAAGCATTCTGTAGGTCATATACTCTATCACTGACTTTTGTGAAGTGCAATCTTCAAACCAACGGAATCCCCTACCCTTACACCCATTTTGTCAGCCACTGTGGCTGCCACCGACTTTCTGAAACACATTATTGTTGGGTCCAGGCAATCTTGCCGCCCCCTTAGTGTAAACGGCTTCATGAAGGTACTGATCATCAAGAAACTCTTGCTCAAGTTGTTTGTTTTCTTCCCAATGCTGTCTTTTAGCAGCACATTCCTCTTCATCACTTTGCCATCCACCCTTGTTTCGCAGCCTTTATAAGAACGAAAGATGAAGATGATGAGGGACGTGGAACACAATTGAAAATCTCATTAACAAAATAATCGGCCTCTGGACTTGGACTTAGTCCCACCTGTGTAAGTGAAGGAAGAATGTGCTATGCGTGGTGGAGGTTGTGGCCTTCTTGATCATATAATCATCCCTTGTGTGATCTGGCAGCTTGAATAGTCTCAATATACTATTGCTGACCCATTGTAATAGCTTTAGCCAAGTTGTGAGTCCTCTGCTTGTGATTGGCCTCTTCCAAAGCAAAAGCATCTTGCCAAAAAACTTGGCTCTGTCATGGAGGTGTTGATGCCTAAGATTGACCTGTTGAAACAAGAGAAACAAAGTTAAAGACTCACCTCAATCGTATTAGAAATCTTTAAAAGCTATGACAAAAGAACTACAAAGATTGTGAATCAAAAGATTAGTTGGATTGCACACAGTTGAACAAACTAATCTAAGTGAAAGGACCCACCTTGATCCAAAAACAACCAACTGCAAAGGTATTTTAACCTGCAGAAAAAGGCAATTGATTCCAAAAAATTAGGGACAATCCAAAATGAATTTGCTAAAAAGACTTTTTATCAGCCTAAAAAACTATGGTGTAAAGAAGGAGGAGTATTGAAAGAGCAAGCAATCAAAACGGAAATTGATGAAAAAGGATTTTGAACAAACTAAAAGGAAAGCAATTAAAAATTCAAATGTTATGAATACTGTTGGAAAAAAAATTGAATTTAAAATACAAACCTCCATCCAAAGAAAAAATATATAAAAAGGATGGTTCTTCAACTAAAAAGAAAATCAAATTTAAAAAATTGAAAGAAACTTCAACCAACCCCCAAAAAAAAGAAAAAACCCAAAGAAATAAAAATAAATCATAATAAAATGGCACAATTCAAACCAAACTTGAAACCCAAAAAAAACAAAATCAAAAATTTGAAAACACATTAAACAAAAGAAAAATCAAAATAAAAGAGATAAACACAAAGGAAAAAATAACAATATATTTAAAAAAATCAAAATAAGGAAATGTCCAGAAAAATCAAATATGATATACCAAAATTATCCAAAAATCCAGAAAGAGGATGGCGAAGGGAAATTGAATCAAGTTAAATTAAAAGAAAATGAGACAAATAAAGGGAAGAGAAAGAAAAGGCACAATCCACTCTTAAGTGGCAAATATTCACCACAAAATGGAAATTTTGACGGCACCTTCAAATTCACTTGGTTCAAACACAGACATTGATCTTTGACACATACCAGCATGATGCGGAAATTGCCCAAATTTTCAATTGTGTAATAAATTGCAATCCAATTCAAAAACATAAGATAGTTTCGCAAGAAATATCAATTGTATATGACAAATCCTCATGTATCAAATGATCACATGACACATATGTAATATGTAAGTTTTTATTGATCAATGTCAGAATTCATTCCAGCTCCGCAATTGGCCTGCTTCTTGAAAATGCTGCTATAGTGAGATCCATCTGGAATTGCTTTCCCTTAAGTTCGCATTCCCGATTCCACTTTTCTTTCTCAAATGCATATTTCTTTGCATGTTTCTTCTCCTCAAACTTCATTTGCTTGTGTAACTTGACTTATTCAAACCATTGCTTTTCCATGTTGGTCACTTTCCCTTCATTCCACCTCTTCCTGTCCCACTCCAAACGTGCCTTATCACTGATTTCACAGGCTAAGAATCATGAATTTTGTCAGTAGGATTCATCAGAGTAACCATAATTGCAAGTCATACCTTTTTCCTGTGATTCAAGCAAATTTGCATAAGTAGGTGCAAACATATCCAGTGACCTTTTCCAAGAACCACTCTTGTCATTCAAGTTGGGTGTCATTTCTTGATTACACTTTTGTGTTGCATGTCTTATGGATTTAATTTGTTGTTCAAAAGAGAAATAATCAAGATTGGAGTGAATATATATCACTCTTAAATTTACTTACTGAATTGTCTTGAAGTTTTTCCACTTGAACCAAGATATCATCATTATTAAGCAAAGGATCCGGATTGAGTGGTGATTCCAAACCATTATTATCCTTTAAAAAGTAAATGAGGTTCAATTATGGCAGGCCAAAAAAGGAAGAGATGATAACTTACCTTACCAAGCAAAACATCAGCATCAGCACCACCATTGAAGCTGTCTTTTTCTTGTGAAGCATAGCTTGCAATGGGAGTGACATTGGGCTTGTGGCCAAAGAGCGCATCCATATCTGCATAACAAGGAAACATACTTTCAAGCTTTTCACTCATTGATTTGATTCCGTTACACTCATCTTCTTCCATTATTCCAGCCCCAGTTAAGTTTTCAAAATTTTTTGCTGCCATATACTTCTTTTTATATGTTTGCCATTGCTCTCGGATGCTACTTGAGCTAAGGTTTAGGCTATTTTGTGATTTTTTGTTAGCCTCAATGGCCTTAAGCTGTAATCCCTGCTGCTTTGATGAGGGAGGTCTTCCAATAGATGTTGAGCCACTAGTACCAAAACATGACCCAAAATTGGATTTGACTGAAAGCCAATTAATTATGGTTAAATAATCTGTACATATTAAGTGACCTGATGGATGTGGCAGGCCAGAGGTGAGATTCATAACTGACTTGATGTGTCTTGCTGTGGAACAAGGCATGATTATATGGATGAAGAAGTATAAATGGACTGTAAGCTGTTCAGTCAGATTGTCCAAAATGGAGTGTAGAAGAATATGTTGCACCATTATGAATTGTGAATACTCATTTGGGTTAGGTTTCAAACTGAAAGCCCAGATGCATGGGATTTGGTCAATATACCAGGGGACTCAGTTGAAATGCCTTGGGATTCACACATGAAAAACATGGGATTTAGTGTTGGGATTTGAGTTCCAAATCCCCCGATATTTTAAAATGGATTTGGTGACTTTGACACCCCCTAATGATAATTTTGTAGACAAAATCTTATGTAAATTGGTCCATAAGGCTGATGTAAATTTTGGGTCTCTATTGCTAATGATATTTTTAAAGAGACGAGTATGGGATATAACTCTATTCCAAATCAAAAGAGCTGTATCCATAGCAGTGTCATCTTTATGACATGGTAAAAAGATTGGTGTTTTGCTCTATCTGTCTGCAATGACAAGAGCTGCATTGTAACTTTTATCACCTCCAGCTGGTAAGGAAGTTACCCAATCCATATGAACTACTTCCCATGGGGTACTTGGTTCTTGGATATGAATCATCCAACCAAATCTTTTACCAGTAGCTTTATTGGCTTTCTGAAATCTATCACAACTATCACAGTACTCAATGACATCCTTTCCCCAAGATGGCCACCAGGCACATGTCTTAATTCTTTCCATTGTTCTGTCTTCAAACAGATGTCCAGAATAAATCTTATCATGGAATTCTAGCAGTACTGTGTTAATTAACATTGTACTACACAGGACCATGACACATTTTTATTTAAATCTATGATATAAGTTACCATCAAATAAATAGAATCTTCCATTTTCATAAGATGTTTTCCAAATATCATCCAGAGAATTAGCCAAAGCTGCATCTTTGCAATCTTTTTCAAGTAGAGAGGTAAAATGTCACAATTCCTATCCAGCTTATAGCTCTCTCTAACTTCTTCAAAGAATTCTGTTCCAACATCTGTGCTGTTAATTCCTTCAATTGGAATTTGAGGTTCTGCACCTATGGGAACATAGGCAGGATTGTCAGGTGTATTGGGTAATGCCCATCTACTTAATCCATCAACATTCTTGTGAATATTTCCAGCTGTCTATACTATGGTCGTATAGGCTTTATACTCCTGTATAGCAATCTGCCATCTTAAAATGTGTCTGTTTGGAGTTTTCATTTTAAGCAGTGATTCTACTGAATTACAATCAGTAATTAATTCAAAAGCACTACCATAAAGATAATAATGAAGTTTTTCCAGAGACCATACAAGGAAAAGGCACTACATTTGGCTGGCTCCTTATCTGGCTTCAGTAGGCTTGATTTGTCTTGAAATAAAACAAATCAGTCTTTCATAAGGCTTTTCATTGACCATTTGAACTTGATGAAAAGCTGAACCTAGGCCCGCACCACATACATCAATATACAGCTTGAAAGGAAGTTTCCATTCTGGCATCAGTAATAATGGTGCATTTGTCAAGGCATATCTGATTTTTTCATATGCTTGAATCCTCTCCTGTGTCAGTTAAAATACAGTTTGTTGATCACGAATTCTGTACAATTATCTGGAATGGATTGCAAAATCTTTAAGGTGTTGCCTGTAATAATGGGCAAAGCCTATTAAAGACATCATTTCTTTTTTGTTCTGGGGCATTTGTTCCATTAAAACTGCAGCCACTTTGTTTTTATCAACACCAAGGCTCAGTCCTGAGACTACCTGTCCTAGAGCGTTCAGCACATGAAACCCAAAATTACATTTTTTAAGAGATATTTTCATGTTCACTTGAAGAATTTTCCTAAGTGCTAATGAAAGTCTCTCTAAATTCAATTGCCCAGTGTCTGAAAAAATGATCATGTCATCAATCTAAATGATTAACCATCCCTCTGATAATTCATGTGGGAATATGGTGTTCATCATCCTTTGATAGTGAGAGGGTGCCTTTTCAAGACAAAAAGGAATCCTAAAGTATTCATAAATACCACAATGAGCAATAATCCTCAATAATTTTCTAGCATGAGGTGTTGAAAACTTCTGATGGAAACCTTTGAGAGCATCCATAGAAGTGATAACCTTTGCTTTAGATAATTGAGTGAAAGTCTCATGGAGTCTAGGAATTTGATACCTATCTGGAATAGTGTAAGTATTAAATTCCCTAAAATCACCAATCATCCTTGATTTATGATTATGCCAAGTAATGCATACCGGAGTTGTGACTTCTACTTCTTCATTGTGTCTGGCCTTTCTAAGAACTCTCAGCTTCATCAGCTCATTAATATGATTTTCTAATGCTTCTCTGGCCCTAGAGCTAGTTGCATAAGCTGGTCTTCTTAAAAGTGGAGGGTACAGTCGTTACACATTAAGCATAATGTCCACTTCATGGCCTTTGATAGCCCCAAGTGGTTTGTTATCACAAGCAAAGGCTTTCCTGTATTGAAATAAAATTTCAATATGTTCTTCCTTCATTTCTAGTGTTGATTCAGGACTAATTTGTGCTTCACTTAACTGATATGACACAAATTTCCCTTGAGTAACATTTTTTACGTGTCTAATGACCATTAATTCTCCTTTTTCTGGAGGAAAAGCAAATTTTTGCCTTTTATTTTCTCCTATAGCAAAATATCTGTCTTTATGTTAATTAATATCAATACCATAAATATTTAGATAATGATTTCCAAGTATAAAGTGTTGTTAAGTACAATTATTCATAAAGAAAATTCAGCTTTTAAGCTTATACTTTCTGTAGGATGCGGGAATATCAGTTCTGCTTCAAATCTACCCAAGGGGTGCATATTTTGGCTGGCACTGCTGAATTTTATACCTTCAATTGGCATTAACCTGTCTTGCCAATTGGTATAAATATTGTAAAGATAATCTTTTCCAACACAAGTACAGAAAGCACCTGCGTCAAGATGTATCTTGGCTTCTCTGTTGTCAATCAAAATATTAGTAATACAAGATGATCCAGCTGTATAACCTTTAACATTAGATGGTTTGATTTCTGCATCTTGGCATCTTGCACATGTATGAGATACATACATTCATCACTTTACTGCGGCAAATGAGTATGTACTTCTGTGACTTAAAAGGAAGCCTAAATATTTTCTATACTAAGTTCATCTGGTAATTCCTCTTCTTCAGAAGGCTCAGAATCACTTTCATGTACAGAGACATTTTTTGTTTCTTTTGTGTCATCTTTTTCAATTTCTATCTCATTGATTCTTGTCTTTTTGGGACAATTATTAGCCAGATGAGAGGTACTTCCACACTTGTGACATTTCAAGGGAGCTTTGTAATGTCGTTTAGTGGGTTTTGGAATTTGGTTTCCCACTGGTCTTGTTGTCCATTGGGGCTTTATACCAATTTCTACCAATTTTTGTTCTAGTATTAATGTCCTCCATAGCATTGATATAATCTTCTGTAGAGCAAGGCTCAATACATCTGCTTCTTATAGCATGCTCAAGGTCACCACCACAATTTCTTAAGATCCTTTCCTGTACTAATGTTTCAGACATATCAGGATGAAGGGCAGTTAATCTGTCCTTTTGTTTAAGAAACCAATACAAGGGCCTCTCCCTCTCAATATTAAAAATGGCTTCTTCAAAAGAATTCTCCATTTAAAATCTCCAGGAATCATTTTCCCATTTGGAAATAATCTGTACTTTCAACCAAGGCCAAGAATGTTTACCATGGTCTTGTCTCATTTTGCAATACCATTTCTTTGCTGATTTGGTAAACAATGAGTGTAATCTGGCACATATGTAATCATCTGGTATGTTAAAGTCTTCTTAAAGCATATCAATTGTTTTCATAAATTCCATATGATTATATTCTCCTTCACCACTGAAGGTTGGCCATTCCTATAATCTTGGAATGTCTTGAAAATTGCAAGCAGTTTCTACTTCTGCATTGCTTGAAAGTGTTTGATGTAAGTCATTATTCAATTTTAGCACATTTCTGTCAAGAATTGGTGTAGAATGTGTTGGCAATTCATTTTTCAGTGATATATTGTTAATACTTGATTGAATATCTTCTTTCAATTCAAGTCTTGCTTTATCACTTTTTTCCAATTGTTCTTGGAAAAGAGCTGCATTGTGCCCAGTTGAGTTTTCCAAGTTTTGAACTTGTCTTATTAATTCTTTTAACTGTCTAGCTATAAAAGAAAGAGAATTGTCATCTGGTTGATTGAGTAAGGTAACTTTAGACTCAAGTCTTGCACAAATTTGCTTCAAAGACAAAATATTGTATTTATTAATATTTTCAAGGCCAATCATGGTCTTTTGTCACTCTTTTACTTGTAGTCTCTCATTACACAGCTTCTGTTGGATATACTCAAATGTTTTAAGCTTTGTTATAATTTCTTTCTTGCAAGTTTCAATTTGGTTTACAAGATTTACAATATCTACTTCTTTGGAAAGGATTGGCTCAATCTTTTCTCTTCCTTGTTTTTGACTTCCATAAGAGTTCTTGCCATATTGAACACCTTGTCCATGGCTGTCTTCTCTTTCTTGGGAATCCTGTAATTCTGCAGGTAAGTGTAAGGTGTGGATATGAAACTTTGATTAAAAATCAAGTACTTTTCCTGTCCTCAAAATTTGTATAAGGTAAAAATCAATTAAAAATAGTATGAAATATTATTTTTAAGAGAAAACACGCCAATTTTATTGTTTATAACTTTATTAGTATAAAACAATAATATTATAACAATTTATTGTTTTACCAACAATAAAAATTTATCCAAAAAATACTCTACAAGAGATATTTTAAGGCTACAAAAGAAATTTCTTCAAGAGCAATTTCAATTGGAATTAATTGAGCAAAGAACTGCAAGCAATTAATTAAAGAACAAAGTTTTTAAAAAGAGTATTAAAGAGAAAACACGCCCAAAAGTGACCAGAGTGAATTTGGAAACAAAGTGACAAAGTTTACAGTGATGAAAGATGCTTTAATTCACTTTTGGGGTGGTTCAGGGGTAAAAATGATTATAAGAGTTACAAACAATGATTATAATGATTTTTTTTTCCGTGGTTAAAATGATTAAAATGATTTAAAAGTGGTGGTTGGAATCTTTGATTGATTGGTTTAATAGGTTTAAACTAATTAATAAAAGGAAAAGATTCTAACATCAAGAGAAAAGTGGGGCAAAGAAGACATTCTTTTACAGCCATCAATTCTCTTACTCCAAAAGTAAAATTTACTCTTGTCAGTCTTGAAAAACAGTCTGACAACAGAAAAGCCAATTATGGCATCATTGAACCCTGGTTTAGACCAAAAAGGCCTGGTTTAAGCCATTTTTAGCCATTTTTAGCCATTTTAGACCCTTAAATCAGCCATTACTATAGCAATACCAGGCCTAGAGCCTTCAAAACACGTCAGAATGTGTGTCAGAGGCGTAGAAACCACTTAAAACTGTTTTCATTATGATTGTTTTATCTTAAGGGTAGTTTTACCCTCTTGGCAACAGCTAAAACTACCCCAGTTGGTATCAAAACCTCATCATCAATTGAGTCCACAGACCCTGTAACTCAATTCCAGGCCAAAAGTGATGAACTTTTGCATGAATTTTGACAACCCACGCCTGTCAGCAAGGATTTTGGGGGTCTAGCTCCCCCTTAGAGCTGGAGTTCCTTTTCCCCCCCAAATTTAATCTTTCCAATTTATTTTTCCTTTAATTCCTCATCATGTATTATACTTATAATTTACATATGTAATTCAATTCAATTGTACAGTACAATACAGTAATAATTGACACCTCATATGTAAATCAAAGTTCACTTATGTAATACACGCGCACATTTTGACATTTCAATTGAATTCAATTGAAAATACTTCAATTCCTCATAACTTCTAAACTAAACACAACACCTCAATTTTAACACAAAAATTGATGGTTAACACCACATGTGGTGTGAATTAAATTAAGGTTTTGAGGATTTTCAACTTTTGTATTGAAAATACTAAAAACTTAATTTAAGCTTATTTAGAGTTGAGTTACAAGAATTTCACTCAGAGGTGACCCCACCTGATTTTTTATGAGGAATCCAATGGTGAAATAAATTTTATATGTTTATTTATTGGATAAAAATTTATAATAAATTTTATTTAACTTTTTTCCAAATTTATTTATTTTCTCACAATTTTGTTAAAGTTTCATTTTTACTTAATTTTTTCAAGTATAAATGTAATTTTACATTTACAAAATTTAATGTATTTTTTATTTTTAAATTATAATTAATTTTTTATTTTTAATATAATTTTATATTTATATTTTGATTTTTATTTTAATAATATAAATAAATTTATTTTATTTATATTAATATGTTATTTTTTATATTTGTGGTCTTTTGGGTATATGAAGTTACCTCTAAGGCTCACATTCCCTCCCCCTAAAAAAAGAATATTACTTTGTAATATTGGTGTTTCTAGTGTGTCTGAATCTCCTCAGGAGTTTGGTAGCTTCTGGTATATCTTTTTCTTCTAACCATTCATCTTCACAAGTTGGGTCACTGTACCTAACAAGGTATTCCCTTACTTTCTTGGTTCTTAATTTCCTTTCTTTAAGAACTTTGGTTATTTTCTTAGTACCAGATGTCTCAATAGGAGGTATAATTTGGGGAACCTTATTCCTCAAGGGAAATTTCTCAGCATCACTAGATTTATATGGTTTTATCAAGCTCACTGGAAATGTAGGGTGCTTATTGCTAAGCTCTTCAGATAACTCTACTTCAACAGCATTTTCTCCATGGAGGGCCTTAATCACAAAAGGTCCTGCAAAGGAGTCTTTCAACTTTTTACATCCTTTGATGTTATTGAAGTTAGTGGTGGATACAAGAACTAGGTCCCCCACTTTGAAATCTGGAGTTGCATGAGATTTATCCCATTTGTCTTTAGCATATGCAAAAGAGTCCTCCATGCACCTTACTGCATGCTTTCTAGCTTTGTCTAGCATTCCTTTGAAGCTAGCAGCTGTGGGATGTATTTCAATTAAGTCTTTCCTCAAGGAGTCTTGGGGTAACTTGGGGTTCCATCCTTTTTCTAGAACAGCAGGAGTCTGATTGGTACTAGCATGGATTGATGTTTTATATGCTAATTCCAGTGCTGGTAACAGAGTACACCAATCATGGGTAAATCCATCACAATCTTTGAATTCAAGACCATATGCACAAAATCTTCTCACCATGTCCTCTAAGGTTTGGATCATTCTTTCAGCCAGACTATCAGTTTGTGGGTGGTAGGCTGTAGAGAAAGACAGTTTTGTGCCAAATAATTGGTGAAGATTTGTCCATAGAGCTGAAGTGAATTTGGGATCTCTATCACTGATGATATTTGTAAATATCCCAGTCCATGACACTACTCTATTCCATATCAGAAGAGCTGTATCCATGGCTGTATCATCTTTGTGACATGGTAAAAAGATTGGAGTTTTACTGAATCTGTCCACAATTACTACGCAAGCATTATAGCTCCTGTCACCTCCTGGTGGTAGGCCAGTTACCCAATCCATATGGACAATTTCCCAAGGTCTGTTTGGTTCTTGGATTTTCATCATATTTCCAAGTCTTTTGCCAGTGGATTTATTTGCCTTTTGGCATCTGTCACAGGTTTTGCAATATTCTGCAACATCTTTTTGCCACATTGGCCACCATATGCAGGTCTTTACTTTCTCTCTTGTTCTGTCCTCAGAAAGATGTCCTGAAAAGGGACTATCATGGCATTCTTTCAGTACAAGATTGATTAATGACCTGTCTACAACTGTCATGACACATGTGTGCTTGGTTCTGTGGTAAATTATACCATCCAGTAGGTGAAATCTCCCTTCATTATAAGATTTTCTCCATACTTCATCCAAGGCATGTATTAGAGAGTTGTCTTTACAGTCTTTGTTAAGTAATTGGCATAAGATGCTACAATTCTTATCTTGAGTGTAACTATTTCTGACTTCTTCAAAGAAGGTGGTGTTCAAGTCTGTAACACTTATTCCTTCTATTGGAATTTGTGGTGAAGCTTCTTCTGGAACATAAGCAGGATTATCAATGTTATTTGGTAATGGCCATCTGCTTAGTCCATCTGCATTCTTATGAATATTCCCATCCTTATGAACAATAGTCATATTGCCTCTGTATTCTTGTATGGCTATTTGCCATCTGAGCATGTGTCTGTTAGGTGTTTTCATGTTCAAAAGTGATTTCACAGCTGTACAATCTGTTATTACTTCAAAAACACATCCCTCTAAGAAATAGTTCAATTTCTCTAAGGCCCAGACAAGGCATAGACATTCCATTTGACTTGCTCCATATCTGGCTTCAGTTGGTTTGATTTGCCTGGATATGAAACATATTGGTCCTTCTACAGGTTTGTCATTTATGATCTGAACTTGGTGAAGTGCAGCACCTAGTCCATCCCCTGATGCATCAATATACAGTTTGAAAGGCAATTTAAAGTCTGGCATCAGTAAGAGTGGAGCAGTGGTCAATGCTTCTCTTAGAGACTCAAAAGCTTTGACTCTGTCAACAGTCATCTCAAATACTGTGTCTTTGTCACACAACTTATAAAGTGGTCTTGCTATGGATGCAAAGTCTTTAATGTGTTGCCTGTAATATCCTGCAAAACCAAAGAATGACTGAATTTCCTTCTTATTCTGAGGCATGGGTTTTAACAATACTGCTGCAACTTTGTTTTTATCAATTCCAAGGGACAAAACAGATACAACATGTCCTAGTGCCTTAAGTTCTTTAAATCCAAAATGACATTTCTTCAAGGAGATTTTCATGTTTACTGATTGGATTTTTGTCAAAACTCTTGATAATCTGTACATGTGCTCCTCCCAAGTCTTTGAACAGATAATAATGTCATCAATGTAAATGATTAACCATCCCTCTGAGAGTTCTTCAGGGAAGATTTCATTAATCATTCTTTGGAAGTGTGAAGGTGCATTTTTGATACCAAAGGGCATCCTTAAGTATTCATACACTCCACAATGAACAATAATTCTCAAGTATTTTCTTGCTCTTGGTGTTACCACATTTTGATGGAATCCTTTAAGGGCATCCATAGTGGTTATATACACTGCTTGAGATATTTGAGTAAGGGCAATTTGGATTTTTGGTATTGGGTATCTGTCTGGAACAGTGTAAGTGTTCAGAGCTCTAAAGTCCCCAACCATTCTGGATTTTCCATTATGCCACGCCACTATGACTGGTGTAGTTATTTCTACTTCCTCATTGTGGCCTACTTTTCTTATTACACCAAGGTCTAGAAGTTCTTTGATATGAATTTCTAGAGCTTCTCTTGATTTTGGACTTGCTGGATAAGCAGGTCTTCTTAAGAGTGGTGGATAAGGTCTCTCAATGTTAAGAATGATGTCAACTTCATGACCAATAATTGCTCCCAGAGGTTCTTTGTCTGTAGCAAATGCTCCTTTGTGGTCATACAAAAGGGAAGAAAGTTCATTTTCTTGTTTATCAGTCAGATGAAGGCTTATCTCAGCCTCATTTAACTGTTCAGACTTGAATTTTTCTAACTCTAAGTTGACTGGTGATACTTTGTTTACTGTAATTTGTCTTTTAAATGGTAAAAAGGCAAATTTCTGGCGCTTATTGTCCCCAATTGTAAAGTATCTGTCTTTGTTATTATGCAAATCTATCCCATACATGATCAAATAGTCATTTCCCAATATAAAATGGGTACTAGAGCAATTTTCCATAACAACAAATTCAACTGTGATCCTTAAATTCCCATTTATGTGTGGGAATATGACATTGGTCTCAAAGATTCCCAATGCTTTCATTGGGTTACTTGCACTGTTGAATTTTATACCATCAATTGGTAACAATTGGTCTTCAAAATTTGGCACACAAGTCTTAAGAAAGGATTTTCCAACACAAGAGCAGAAGGCTCCTGGGTCAAGCAAAAGTTTGGTGGGCTTGTTGTCAATTACCACTTCTGTTATACAGGAGTTACCAGCTGTATAACCTTTTCCTCTGTTTGGTTTTGTCTTCATAAGTTGTGCATCTTGAACTTTTGATAAATCAACTTGACCATTGCTCAATTGTGGTAAGTGGGAATAAGATTCCATGATGTCAAAAGTGGCATTGATATTTTCTATATCTTTTGAAGATTCAGAAAATATGGATGACTTATCATCTGAATTGTCTTCAATTATGTCTTCTTTTTCAACATCTGGTTCCTTTTCAATGTCAATTTCATTGATTTTCCCCCTCTTTGGACATGTATTGGCTAAATGGGTGGTGCTTTGGCAAATATGGCATTTTCTGACTGTATCTGCAGATTTATATTTAATATTACCAGAATTTACTTTGGGGTTTTTGTCCACAGAATCTTTCCAAGGTGTATTAAACCTTGTTTTGAGATTCACCCTACTAGAACCAATTTTGGTTCTGGTGGTTACTTCTTCTAGTATATTGATAATATCTTCTGCTGAAGATTGTTCAGTAGTCCTGCTTTTGACAGCATGCTCTAAGTCACCTCCACATTGTCTCAGAATTTTTCTATGGATCATAAACTCTGACATGTCAGGATATAATGCTGTTAATCTGTCCTTTTGTTGGCAAAACCATGGTAAAGCTCTGTCTTTATCAGCATTAAATTTGGCAGATTCAAAGGCTGTTTCAACTTTAAACCTCCAAGCATCATTTGCCCATTTGTTGATGATTTGGGTTTTCCACCAAGTCCAACTCTGGTGTCCATGTGCTTGTCTTATTTTGATGTACCATCTGTGAGCTTATCTGGTAAACAAGGTGTTAAACCTGGCTGTTACCAATCTGTCTGGTAATTCAAAATCCTCTTTGATCATGTCAATACCTCTAATGAATTCCATATGGTCATACTCTCCTTCACCACTGAAGTGAGGCCATTCTTTAAGTTTTGGAACTTCTTTCAAGAGTGCTTGGCCCATTGATGGTTCCAAGTTATGAAAAGAAGTGGATAATTCATTTTTTAATTGTGAATTATCAAGATCCAATACTTGTGGATTTGGAATTCTTGTGCCCTCATTTTGATTTAGAGGTGTAGAAATTCTTGGTAAGGTGTTCAGTATTTGTTCAATGTCATTCATTTTACTGTTGCTACACCTTTGGGAATTTCTGTATTCATGTTGGAAGCTTTGTATTAAATTTATTACTTCAATTTTATACATGTCTTCCTTATGTGTCAGTTCTTGCCATAACTCTGTCTGTCTTGTGTTATCAGCAGTGACTTGATTCAATTTCATTGATAATTTTGATACTTCTTCTTGTGAAGCATCAAAACACTTTTTCAAGGCAATGGTATATGTCTTTACTTCAGTAAATGAATTTGAAATGTCATCAAGGACTTTCTTGTTATCTGTTTTGATAATATTTATGGCTTGTTTAATTCTTGTTTCAATCATGTCATCAATATTGAATTTAGAATATTTATCTGTTAATTCTTTAATAATGGCAGATTGTTCATTTATTTTAATGTTAGAAGAATTGTCATTATTAGAATTTTTAATTGTTCTTAAAACTTTTTCAAAACACATAAGTGTTTCATTAATTTGGCACAGACTCAGGTTGTTTGTTTTAATGTTGTTACAAATGGTGTCATTTTTATCAGAAAGATGTTTTTTCACGTCATTTATAGCATTATACAACTCTGGGATGGAATCAAATATGTCAGAAATCATTTCTGGAACCTTAATCTGGCTTCCTCCTTCTTCTGTAATTCCATCATGGTTCTGGCCATCTGAAATACATTTTCCATGGCATCCTGCTGAATCTTTGGGATTCTGTAGCCCTGGCTGTAAGGTTTTGGGGCTGGTGCCTTCCCTTTGCCCTTGTTTGGAGTTTGTGGCTGCTTTTTCACGTTGGAATTGCTGTTGCTGGCCACTGGGGCTGTTTTTGGCACTGGTTTGGCTGGTGGAGGGTTGTTTTTCCTCCATTCTAGTGTCAAAAGCATCATGTTTTTCTTCTCCATCAATGGATGCCATCCATTGAGCAATTTGCAAGTGTTGGGATGGCCCAAGAATTTTCTTACTGTCAGGTAAGAATTCATGCAATTCTTCCACAGGTCTGCAAGGATCTGGTACTCCTTGAATTGGAGTGCATTGTTGTATGCACTGTGGCTGGCTTTGTATATGTCCACAGAGGCTTGTTGTGGCGGTGTCAGCTCTTTTTGAAGGTAAAATGGTATTATCAGCTTCAGAATGACCCAATTTAGTTGTTTGGAAGTCATCAACTGACCCTTTTCCTTCTG
Source organism: Austropuccinia psidii (assembly GCA_023105745.1). Taxonomy (NCBI): domain Eukaryota; kingdom Fungi; phylum Basidiomycota; class Pucciniomycetes; order Pucciniales; family Sphaerophragmiaceae; genus Austropuccinia; species Austropuccinia psidii. Next base: position 57,196,399 of record JALGQZ010000002.1, on the reverse strand, counting down.
TACCTGGTTGGCCTCTGCCATAATCACGTCTATTACCTTTTTGGGAGCTGCTTGAGGGGTTGTAGCTGGCTCCTGACCTGGTTGAAGGCATAATTATGGTTAAAAAGGCTTAAAATAGTATTTTTACGTCAAAAAACTTACTATTGGCCAAATTTTTAGCTTTCTGAAGGGTATTACTTATGTCCAAGTTGATCAATTCAGAAGATATTGGTTCAGGCTGGTTATTTTGAGTCACAATAACAGTACTATTATGATCAGAATTAACAGTACTGGCAGGGATAATGCTGGTTACTGTTGAGGCTGTTTCAATGTTTTCTTGTCTTACCACGTTGTCAGACACTAAAATTAATGAAAAAGCCAATTAATTAAGTAAAAAAAAGGTTATTTCAAAAAGGAAATAAAAATATAAGCCTCACTTATAATATGAAAAAAAGTTATTTTTTATGGATTTTTTGAATTATAAGTATTTTTTATATGTTTTTAAATTTTTCAATATAAGAAAAAAGATTTAAAAAGGGTAAAAAAAATATGTCACAGGTAAAATATCATGGCTGGGCCCCCAAATGTAAGGTGTGGATATGAAACTTTGATTAAAAATCAAGTACTTTTCCTGTCCTCAAAATTTGTATAAGGTAAAAATCAATTAAAAATAGTATGAAATATTATTTTTAAGAGAAAACACGCCAATTTTATTGTTTATAACTTTATTAGTATAAAACAATAATATTATAACAATTTATTGTTTTACCAACAATAAAAATTTATCCAAAAAATACTCTACAAGAGATATTTTAAGGCTACAAAAGAAATTTCTTCAAGAGCAATTTCAATTGGAATTAATTGAGCAAAGAACTGCAAGCAATTAATTAAAGAACAAAGTTTTTAAAAAGAGTATTAAAGAGAAAACACGCCCAAAAGTGACCAGAGTGAATTTGGAAACAAAGTGACAAAGTTTACAGTGATGAAAGATGCTTTAATTCACTTTTGGGGTGGTTCAGGGGTAAAAATGATTATAAGAGTTACAAACAATGATTATAATGATTTTTTTTTACGTGGTTAAAATGATTAAAATGATTTAAAAGTGGTGGTTGGAATCTTTGATTGATTGGTTTAATAGGTTTAAACTAATTAATAAAAGGAAAAGATTCTAACATCAAGAGAAAAGTGGGGCAAAGAAGACATTCTTTTATAGCCATCAATTCTCTTACTCCAAAAGTAAAATTTACTCTTGTCAGTCGTGAAAAACAGTCTGACAACAGAAAAGCCAATTATGGCATCATTGAACCCTGGTTTAGACCAAAAAGGCCTGGTTTAAGCCATTTTTAGCCATTTTAGACCCTTAAATCAGCCATTACTATAGCAATACCAGGCCTAGAGCCTTCAAAACACGTCAGAATGTGTGTCAGAGGCGTAGAAACCACTTAAAGCTGTTTTCATTATGATTGTTTTATCTTAAGGGTAGTTTTACCCTCTTGGCAACAGCTAAAACTACCCCAGTTGGTATCAAAACCTCATCATCAATTGAGTCCACAGACCCTGTAACTCAATTCCAGGCCAAAAGTGATGAACTTTTGCATTAATTTTGACAACCCACGCCTGTCAGCAAGGATTTTGGGGGTCTAGCTCCCCCTTAGAGCTGGAGTTCCTTTTCCCCCCCAAATTTAATCTTTCCAATTTATTTTTCCTTTAATTCCTCATCATGTATTATACTTATAATTTACATATGTAATTCAATTAAATTGTACAGTACAATACAGTAATAATTGACACCTCATATGTAAATCAAAGTTCACTTATGTAATACACGCGCACATTTTGACATTTCAATTGAATTCAATTGAAAATACTTCAATTCCTCATAACTTCTAAACTAAACACAACACCTCAATTTTAACACAAAAATTGATGGTTAACACCACATGTGGTGTGAATTAAATTAAGGTTTTGAGGATTTTCAACTTTTGTATTGAAAATACTAAAAACTTAATTTAAGCTTATTTAGAGTTGAGTTACAAGAATTTCACTCAGAGGTGACCCCACCTGATTTTTTATGAGGAATCCAATGGTGAAATAAATTTTATATGTTTATTTATTGGATAAAAATTTATAATAAATTTTATTTAACTTTTTTCCAAAGTTATTTATTTTCTCACAATTTTGTTAAAGTTTCATTTTTACTTAATTTTTTCAAGTATAAATGTAATTTTACATTTACAAAATTTAATGTATTTTTTATTTTTAAATTATAATTAATTTTTTATTTTTAATATAATTTTATATTTATATTTTGATTTTTATTTTAATAATATAAATAAATTTATTTTATTTATATTAATATGTTATTTTTTATATTTGTGGTCTTTTGGGTATATGAAGTTACCTCTAAGGCTCACAGTAAGGCTTGTTCCATTTGGAATTTGTGTTTCTGTTTGCCTTTTTGCTTTCCCTTTGGGTTGGTCTTTGGGATTTGCTTGGGTTTGTTGGGCACTTGTTGAGGCAGAATGTTGCTTATGAAGGCTTGGGGAGCTTCCACTGGGCTGTTTTCCTTGCCTTGGGCCAACTTCTTCCTCTGGTCCTCTGATAACATGCTTGGGTTTTTCAACCAAGCATTTATCTGTTGGACTTGTCCTTTGAAAGACATGGGTGTCCAACCCTTCAGAAGTTCCTCTGTCTTTTCTTGCCCCATGAATATCTTAACTTGAAGATATGAGTTCATGGTGCCTTTTCAAAGACTTGGGAGAAGTTCCCACTCTTGCTGTTTTGCTTCCATAAACCAGTTCTTGTACTGGAACTGGTATATCTATATTGTTGCCTGTTGAAAGTGATTCATGTCTAACAATAGCAATAGCCATTATTTCAGCTTCTAGACTCCTACTAAGAGTGTAAAAGGTGCTGGCTAACCTTTGGGAACTTGTGGAAGTTCTGGAATCCTGCATTTGTGCCTCTCCTCTGGGCTGATATTCTTGTCTTTTAGATTTATGACTTGAATGTCCTCATCCAGATCCATTTGATTGGTTGGAGTAGTTACTTCCACTTCTATTAGGAGTCATTTCACATTAATAGAAAGAAATTAACACTAAGAGATGGATTGAATTCACCTGCTGGACCTTTGAAGGGTTCTTTGGTAATTAAACCCCTTGGTGCTGGGCTAGTTTGAATTTCAATACTAGACTCTGAGGAGCTTTCTCTGATGGATGACACTAGAGAAAAGAGATATTATAGCTTATTTTATCAAACAATAAAAAAAAACCTATAAAATTGGCTTATTGGATAAAGTTGTTTTAATATAATTTATGGCAAAGTATGTCAAAAATAAAGAAAAATTTCTAAGATTAAAGAAAAAAATGCTTTTATTACAGATCTTCAATTTGATTTTTTTTTGATTTAATATTTTCTTTAAGGAAATAATAATTGTGCAATTACTAAGTTATTAATCAAAATTGTATTATTATTCACTTTATACTAAAATAACTCAAAGAATAAATTTCAAGTCTGTGATGTGAAAACGCCACTAGTTAGACAAAAAAAAATTATTCCAAGTCACTCAATAGTATATTGTTTCAAACAATATTCTTAAGAAAAAATAACTTTATTAATATTATGAAGATTATTTATAAGGGATAAGTCCCATAAAAGCCAGTATTAAAGTAAATATGGAAATTTTATGTCAAAAAACAGTTAAAAAAGGTCTAGAATATGATTTCTGTCCCAAAAATTGGTTAAAATCATGGCCAGGCCCCCAAATGTAAGGTCTGTTTATGCAACGCTTGATAATAGTAACAATATCAAGAGTACTATGACTGTCCTCAGTAGAAAAAGTATAATATAAGAAATATTATAACCAAAAATTTAAATATAATTATGGAAATAATTATATAGAAAAATAAATTCAATTATTATTATATAAATTAATAATAAAAGAATATGATAATTAGACTAAGCTATAATTATTCTATTATTGTTATAGTCACTGACAATTATAACAATAAGAAGTGTAAAGCTCTTAATGAGACAATTACACATGGAAAATATAAATATTTAACCTGTTATACATAATATATAAATATCAGTTATAAAAGAATTAAAAAACACACTGTGCAGAAATAATTCTTATAGAAGAAATTCCATATAAGCAAACTAATAATAGATAAAAAAGATATAGAATTTTAGAGAAAACTTGCTTCTAATACTTATTTAATACAACAAGTCAAAGAACAACAGTTATTATATAAAAAAATAATTATAAGTTAAAAACATGCCAAAAATCAATATTTTCAAACCTAAAACAACTTTTTTATAATAAAAAATATCATTAAAGAGTTTTTGAGAGGACTTTGTGGATTTTAAAAGATATTTAAAGACAATAACTTTCTAAACCAAAATGTATTATAGGTGATTACAACAATAATATAATTTCTATGATTTCAATTGTTTAATGTAAGATTTATAAAGAATAAAATACTTAAGAAATACTTTAATATTAAGATTTTATATATAATAAAACTTTACCTGTGTAAATGTCTAATATGATTGAATCAATAATTGATTATGGACAAAAACAGTGATGAAAATACTCTTTTTATGTCTACAGAGCAGCTCTCATGATTCATAATGGATGTAGAGGGCGTGCTCAGGTCAAAGCTGAAAAAAAAAAGTTTGATAATAAGTCTCTTAACTTAAGGTAACTTATTTTTAAGTCCAATTTAAAGTTACCAGTGTTATTCTTAACTCAAAGTAGCTTTAATCCTTATTTAAGCTAATCATTTTAAGTTTTAGAATATAAAATAAGTTTATTTGTATTAAATTTCATCACATGAACAGCTTAAAAATAGAGCTTCAAGCAGAAATCTCTTAAACTCAATTTTACATTAAACTTCAAAGAAATCTTAATTTTCTTCAAGTATAATTAAAAGGGTAACCTTCCAGGCAAATTATACAGGAAATCTGGTTATAAAAGATACTTAAAAGTTACTTTATGTATTGATAATATTAAAATGTAAGCTGTGTGAGCCTTTCAAGAAAATACAATAAGAATTAGATTTTTAATAAATTTTTGAAGTTATTGCTGTTTTTCCACTTATAATAGCAATACACACTAAACCTTAGCTTTTGATAAGGTTTTAATGCTTTTAACTTTAAATATTTAATCTTATTTAAGCTTTTACAGGGCTCAAAGCTTTAATTCAAGCCTGCATAGTGGGATTTACCCTTTGGCAGCTTTGAACTCCTGTCCAAATTGGGTTAAAAGCAGTTTCAATGTTGAGGTTGGATCAAAGTACAAGCTTAAAGATTAAATAAGGTTTAAATTCCTCCAATACAGGTGGAAAACCTTAATTGAATAAGTGCAGATCCAAAAAGTTGGGTACCCCAGATTTGTTTTGTCTTTTTCCTTTGTCCCACCTTTTTGCGTGGAGTTTGCACTTTTATTTATTGAAAGCCATACTATGGTCTTAAACCCTTTTTAATTGAGCTCACCCAGGATTTACCTTCTGTATGGCAGATCCTCAGCCAATTCAGTAAATATACAACAACCTCAATTTTAAGTGAAATCTTGATACGTTTGCATAAGCCTTATGCAACTTTCATTTTAAGCTAATTTAAGCTTAAATTCAACAAGTTTTTAATTTTTTTTAAATAAGTTAAATTAGTACTTTGAGATTCTTAATTCTTTCAATAACATAGGAAATAAGCCTTTTTGGGTATAACACCCTATGGGTCTACCCTAGGTCATTTTTGGTGTAGAATCCAAAAATGACATAATATTTCTAACTTTGTTTATCCAAAGAAATCTATAATTATTTTTGATTTCAAATTCAATTGAAAAGTCTGTTGAAGACTAAATCAACTGTATATAAAGTCAGTAGTTGCCTTATGGGTGTGTTATACAGACCTCACAGGCTCACAACTATTATGATCTTTCAAAATCTTTCAGTAATGAATTTTCTTCTCCCAAATCAGGTGCAGCTCTGGTTGGTGATTCTAGAACACCATCATTTACATCTTATGTCCATATTCCTTCCCTGAATTCTCATCAGTCATTACTAGTCTCTAGAGATGAAGTATTCAAAGAGATTCAAGATGTTGGAGAAGATAATTCTGTATATTCACTTCATCTCTTTTTTGGGAATATGGACCTTCCTCATTCATCTTATCATGACTCCCTGGAGGAGTTGTGGGATGAAGAGGAAGAGCCAGAAGAAGTAGAAACCATGATGAAGGTTGTTCCTTCTGTCTATCACAATTACTTACATGTATTCTCCAAGGTGAAAGAAGAGAAACTTCCTCCTCACCGCGCCTGTGATCATCATATAAAGTTGGAGGGGTCTCTACCTCCAGTTGGAATGATATACTCTTTATCAAACCAGGAGTAAGAGACACTCAGGGCCTTCATTTCAGAGCATTTAGAGAAAGGTTTCATCCGGCCAAGCTCCTCTTCAACAGGAGCACCTGTCCTCTTTGTTAATAAGAAAGCCGGTGGCCTCTGGTTGTGTGTTGAGTACCGAAAACTCAATTCAGTGACTACGAAGAGCAACTATCCTGTTCCATTAAGCCTTGAAGAGAATCAATTCTTGAAGGAAGGGAGGCCAATTGATCCAATATCCTGGATGGCAATACCTTCCTGAAATGATGAATGAGAGCCCTTTCACCCCAATCCACAATTATTGATTCCAAACTCCTGAAATCGGCTATGTATAATGAAACATGGCCACCTTCCTTCATTCTTAATGAATCCAATTCTGCTTCAGCTTCTCTGACTTCATTTGGGTCACCAAATAGAGTGAAGAGCTGAGATTCAAATAAAGGCCAATAATTTCAAAGGTAATTGGAGTCTTGATTGGTGAGATTGGAGAGGTAAGGCTCAATCCATTTTGCAGCCCTGCCAATGAGAAATGAAATGGCATAAATAACCTTCTTTCTGTCTTGAGAGATGTTTTCTGGGTCATTATGAAAAATTAATTGGCATGACTGAAGGAAGCTTCTGACTTTGAAGGGCTGAGTCCCATCAAAGCATTCTGGTGCCGTCATAGATGGAGTCTTGAAGGCGGGTGGTCTTGATGATCCAGAAGAAGAAGCTGCTTGAAGATAGGCCATAATTTGATTCAGCTGCTGCATAATGGCCAATAAAGATGGTTCAGATTGATGAGAGACAGGCTGATCAGACTGGGCTAGAGTTGGTCCTCCAGTGCTTTGGGGTGCCCCCACAGGAGCAGGAACACCTTCAGTACTATCAGACTCTTCCTCTTCCACAGAATTCTCTTCCTCCTCATCATCATCTTCACCTTGAACCTTGAGACTGGTTCTTGAAATTCCTGGAAACAGCCAAACACTCCTTATAATGAAATTGATCTTCTTGGCTCTCTTCCTTCCTTCCTGGATGATTCTGCTCCCTCCATGCGGGGTCCTCTATCCCATTGGGCCCTCGGTTGAGGAACTGCTGTTGTGCCTTCAAGAGGAACTCTTGGAGTGAGAGTAAGAGCAGTGTGAGCTTTGGCCTGAGATCTGGTTTGTCACACAGGAGGTGAATGATTGATGGGCATGATTTCAGAAATAACAAATTAACTAAATGAATAAAAAATCAAAATTTTATTGAAGTATGAAATCAACACTCAAATCTTTAGGAATTCAATGAAAAAATTAAGATCTTCAGGTACCTCAATCAATGAAAATCAAATGAGTCTTGAAGTCAAAATCAATATCAAGTAAAAATCTTGAAGTAAATAAACTCAATAAATCAAATTAATAAAAATAAAATCTTGCAGATAAAATCAATCAATCAACTGAATTCTTGAGTCAAAATCAAGTTATGTCAATTCTTGATCTGAAATTCAGCAAAATCAGTGAGAATCTTTAGGTCGATCAATTTTCTTGAAGTCAATGTCAATTATATCAAACCAGTCAATCAAATCAATTATCAAGTGAATTATTCCTGAAACTCAAAATTCCTGAAGAATAAGTCAAATTGAATCCTAGCATGAACAACGTGTCTGAATAATCTGATGAAAAATTTGAAAATCAAAGTGAAAAGATGCCTGAATTAAGGATAAAATGAGATTGATGATGATTGAAATTAAGATTGAAAAAGATAAACAAAAGTAAAATCGGGTCAGCTTTCAATTTTCAGAATAAAGAATGAATGAGAGAAAATTGAGAGGTGACAAAGAATCATAAAATTCATAAAACATTAAAGAGTCATAATTTTGATAATATGAATTGAATGAATCAAAATATAAGAAATGAATGAATAAAATGATGAAGAATAAATGAATAGAATGAAGAGATATTATGGGTTAATTAATATAATGTCACAGGGGCTCTTATGGAAGCATGAGGGCCTGGCATTCAGGAATCAAGAGCTTACTTGGAGGGCTCCAAAAGATAAAGGAATAATAAGGATTTAATTTCTTTAAAGAAGAAGAATAGAAGAGACAAGTATGCCAAAGATAAAAGAAAATAATAAGAAGCCAAAGGCCAAAGATAATAAAGGAAGCCAAAGGCAAAGAAGCCAACCAAGTGAATCCTCAATTCACTGTTTCACCCTCTCAGAAAAGGAATGGAATTAGTAAAGGATATGACCACCAATATCCACTGACAGGCGAGGAAGAAAAAGAGAAAAAGTTGCTAATGACTGACTTAAGATTATCAGTATTAACTTTAGTAAGGTAAAAGAAAATAAAGATAAAATAAATTCAATATAAGAATTAACTGGGGAAAATGTCCCCAGGTGCTGAAAGGTGGCCAGTATATGTGAAAAACTGAAAGACTGAGCCTGGAAGGTGGATCACCAGCTGTATTGTCTGAATTGGGCCATTACAGTTTTGGCCATCTTGAAAATGAACTGTGTGATTGAATTACCACAGTGGAATATTGAACTGGCCCCATTGGTCCAAGGACATACAGGTTGCTTGATTGACGTCTGTATGGACCAATTGAGTTGTCCAAGGAGTATTGAAATACCTGAGGCCTTGACAACTGATTGAACGACTGTATCACCTCTGAGAATGCCCTTGGAATAATCCTGAATGAAATTGCCACCCAACTCCTGCAGGACCAGGTGATTGGCATCCTTGAATGGTCTTCTGATTGCCGCCATGGATTGCCAGACTGATGAGTCAAAGAATCCTCCTTCGAAATGGGAGTTGCATTTTGGGACCTTGTTTTGGAATTGTGGAATTTGGTCCTGAAAACGTAACTATTGAATTGCTGAGCAAAAATGGTGCATAATGGTATATAATACCATATATGCACCACTCCTGCAACCTTGAGTATGGGGTGCATGGAGGAATGGGAGGAATTCTCCATAAGTTAAGGGAAAGGATGGCTGAGATTCTGTGGTGGCCTCTGGTGGTTGCCAGAGGCCATGGTTGAAAATATGGTCCATGGTGGTGCATGGCCAAAATTGGGTCCTACGGGATTTATGGCCAAATTGGTGTCCAAAAGGTTTTCTGGCCAAAATTGGGTCCAAGGGATTGGTGGCCAAAATTGGCTCAGGTGGGTCCAATTGTGGTTTGGGACCCACCTGACCTTGGGGGCTAGATGGTTGCCCCCTTTTGGCCACATTGGATTAGGCCAAAAGGGGCCTAATTGGCCTGCAGACTGCGGACCGCGGCCCGCGGCCCACGGGCCATAGAAGCCGTAGGGGGCCTAAATGGCCCAAAAAGGCCATTTAGGCCTAAACCCCCCTAATGAAAGTGTAAGGTTTGACTATGAAACAATAAGTAAAAATTACTAATATTTTACTTATTGTACTATGAATGTCCTTATGAATAAAATAAATAAGATAAAAATAATTATAATAACAAAAGAATTATTATTATTTTGGCGTAAAAATAACTATATTATCAATAAAATAAGATAATATAATTTACATTATAAAATATAATAAAATAAAATAAAGATATTAATATAAAATAATTAATATATTTAAAGGCACTTTATTATTGTTACAAACAAATAATAAAGGCATAAAACAATTGTTTTTTATTAATAAAAGACAATCAATAACAATAATATTACCACTATTAAAGTTATAAATTAATACAAATACTATTTATATTAATTAAAGGATTATTAAAGTGATAATAAAAAGAAAATTATTATAATAAGAGAAAATAACTTAATTTTAATACTTAATATAATAATTTTGAAATATTTTACGCCAAATAATGTAAATACAACTTATCCAAATTGTATTTACAATAAAAATAGAGAAAATTACAAATATTCTGGATTTTTATGTGGAAATGAGGTTTTAGAGATTTTTAGCAAAAACAATTAAATAAATGATTTAATCACGTCAAAATTGATGATTATAATAAGATGATCTTTGGTATTTAATAATATAAGAGATTTATATATAAAGAATAAAGAGATTACCTTTTTATTTTAATTGATTTAATGTTTTTGATGCGTCTGAGGGGAAAACAGAGTAAAAAGAGCTCTATTTATAGTAAATACCTCCCTCCTAGAGTCCAACAGGCTTCTAGTAGATGTTTAATGAGCATATCCACTGGAATTGATCAATAATTTAAGGTTTGGTGATGATTACATCATCATCAAACCATTGTACATTACTATCACACCATTATTTAGAGTTTGATATCAAAGACTTGGCAGAACCCCAAAATTCGTGGATTTTATTAGTTTTAAGCATAAACTAATGGTATTCACCAATTTTATCACTCATATAACTGTTAAACTTAATTTAAGGTTACAGTGAGTGATCATAAATGATCTAATTAAGCTCAGACTTTGATCCTTGATAACTTTGAAGATTTACACGCTAAAGCAATTCAGAGCGTGAATTATGATAGCTTGGCATAACCTCATTATGCTGCTAAGAGCATTCCATTACATCATCAAAACTCTATTTTTGATGATTTTTCTTGTAACTCATCTTTTCTGTCGAGATTTAATATTTTAAACTTCAAACTATGATTTCAAGGGGTTATACCTTGAATATTAAAATAAAAAATACATCATTCTTCACGAATGAGCTAGTAGAATCCAACTGTCTACTTTCTTTTAAGTTTGGATCACTTTCACAACAAAGTGGTCAACAGCTCTGTTGATTTTAATCAATAATTCCTTACAGGTTTTAACCTTGCTTGCAGCTTGTGAAATAAACTTCATTTATGTATTCCTACAGTAATTACGTGATGACTTTATTTTTGGTTCATCACTCTATCATTCATAATTCAAGAGATATTAGCTAAACTCCTTGAATATATGCATTGACCAAAAAAGTGCATATATTCAGGTTAATTCCTTAAGTCTTGAATTTGAAGCTTAGCTTCTTAATTGTTTTATATGTGGATTTTTACGGAGAAAGCACTGGTACCATTTATTTTACATGATGTTTAATTTGTTTCTGAAATAAATAAGGATTTGTGTATTTTATAAGGTATTATTACTTATAACTTATTAAATAGTGACTTTGCAGATATGCCATAAAAATGGTATGTGTGTATTTTACAATGTGGAATCCAATTGTATAATTTCTTTCACATGTTTTTTCATTTGTTTTTAAGCTAAACCAAGTTTTATGCCAATTTATGGTATTTTTGTATTTTTAAAGTACTTATTTTTGATGTATAATTATATTAAATATTTCTTGTGACCTTTTTGGGTATGTGGTCATATCTCAAAGGTTCACAGAAAGGGGTAGGCCCAAAATTGAAGATGATGGCTAGGGGGCCTGGAGGCCCCTAGAAGACAAAAGATCCCCCCAGGCCCAAAATAAAAAATGAAGGCCTGGGGGTTGGTGATAAGGAAATTGGCCAAGGAGGCCGTTGATGGAAGGATATGGCCTGAGGCCATAACTGATTATGGTGGCCAGAGATGGCCAAAAGGACCATAGAGAACTAGAAGGGGGCCAATTGGCCATAAAAGGATATGGTGTGGCCAATTGGCCCCAACTTGGTCCTAGGCTAGAATTGCCGCAACACCCATGGAGGAGGGTCAAACTCATGGTTGTGACACCCAGAGCCGATAACCTTTCTTCTAAGGCTTCTAAGTGCCTATTTATAGTTACCAGTGCTGATTATCTAGGTTATGTTGTACCTTCTGAAGGCCTCAAGATAGACCAATAAAAAGTCCAGAGAATTCTTAATTGACCACCTCCAAGAAACCTCAAGGATCTTCAATAATTCCTTGGATTTGCCAACTTTTACCGCTGTTTCATAAAGACTTATTCAACGAAAAGCAGTTCACTCACCAGTTTCCTCAAGAAAGATTCCTGTTTCCCCCTCAATGAGGAAGCTCTTAGTCAGTTTCAGCAACTCAAAAAGGCTTTCACCAACACTCAAATCCTTCTCTACCCACCATTGTAGAGACCAATGCATCTGATTATGCCTTGGGTTCTGTACTGAGTCAGGTCTCTGACTAAGGAATACATCCCATTGCATTAGACAGCCAAAAGCCTATCCCAGAAGAGCTCAACTATGATATTCATGAGAAGAAACTCCTTGGCATAGTCTGGGCTCTCAAGCGCTGGAGGGCTTTCCTTCTTCCCCTTTCTTCATCTTTTGAAGTTCTCACCAATGATTCTTCACTTCAATACTTCATGTCCTCAAAAGTCCTTACTTGCTCTCAATCCCGCTGGGCTGAATGCCTCTCTGAATTTCACTTCTCAATCACTTACCGCCTTGGCTGCCTAGCTACTCTTCTGGACGCTTTATCATGTTGGGACAATATTTATCCGGAGAGGGGGGGAGGATTTCATCATCAAGAATCCAATGAAATTCCAACAGCTTATCAAGCAGCATGAAGTCCAACCTTCAAGATATTTTGCAGTAAAGGTGGAATTGTTTTCAAATTTGATTTATTCACTTCAGAAGGCTCTGTGGCAAGATTCTCAGTACAGAAGTATTCTTCAAGAATTGAGTAAAGTTTAATATGTGCAAGATTATTCTCTGGAGTCCTCTTCCCAACTTCTATTATTCAAAGATCAGGTGGAGGTCCCAAATGACCCCACAAGTCAACTCAGCAACCTTCAAAAACACCATGATTCTCCTCTAGCTGGACACCCTGGCCAAGAAAAGACTCTCCAGCTTGTCAAGTGGAATTCCCACCTGTGCGGAAGGACTCAATTTATCAAGGATTATGTCTCATCCTGTCAACATGCTCAAAAAACAAGAATACTCATCACAAGAAGTTTGGACTCCTCAAACCTCTTCCGATTCCAAATGGTCCTTGTATTTGTCCTTCAATAGACTTTATCACTCAACTGCCACTGTAAAATTCATTTCAGTCAATTCTGCTCATAGTGGAAAGGTTCGCAAAAATGGAGGCTTTTACTCCCACAATGTCATCAAGCACTTCATTGGATTTGACCCATTTATTCATCAAGAATATCCCTTCAAAGAATGGCCTTCCACCAAGCATTGTTAGTGATAGAGGTTCTCTTTTTGTTTCCTCCTTTTGAACCAATATTTGTCAGAAGCTCAGGACTTCAAGAGATCTGTCAACTTCTTACCACTCAGAAACTGATGGACAGACAGAGAGGGTAAATCAGATACTATAGCCGTAACTTGGGATGTAGTTCAGTTATCATCAAGATGATTGGCCCACCTGGCTCCCTCTGGCTTAATTTTCTTACAATAACTCTGACCACTCTTCAACAAAACCATCACCGTTTTTCACTGTTTATTGAAGGGATCCACAGTTTTATTCAGTTCACATTACTCAAGAAATTCCTTGTGGAAAGCTATCAAAAAAAGTCTAATAAGTAAGCAAAATGTGAAGGGAGAACTTGAAGTTGCCTTAAACAGGTTCAAAAGGTATGCAGATAAAAGTAGAGCAAATACACCTGTTTTCAATCCTGGCGACATGGTATGGGTTTCTTCCAAGAACATCAAAGCAACCAGACCCACCAAAAAACTGTCTGAAAGATGGCTGGGTCTTTTTCAAATGATGAAGAAAATTAGTACCCATACTTGCCACCTCAAGCTTCCATCTCAATGGAAATCCATCCAGAAAGTGTTGTGCGGTTTGACTATGAAACAATAAGTAAAAATTACTAATATTTTACTTATTGTACTATGAATGTCCTTATGAATGAAATAAATAAGATAAAAAATAATTATAATAATAAAGAATTATTATAATCATGGCGTAAAAAGAATTATATTATTAATAAAATATAATAATATAATTTATATTATAAGATATAATATAATAAAATAAATATATTAATATAAAAAAAGCAATATATTTAAAAGCACTTCACTATTGTTACAAACAAATAATAAAGGCGTAAAAAATTGTCTTTTATTAATAAAAAACAATTAATAACAATAATATTACTAATATTAAAGTTATAAATCAATATAAATACTATTTATATCAATTATGGAATTATTAAAAAGTAATAATAGAGAAGAATTATTATAATAAGAGAAATAACCTACTTTTAATGCTTAATATAATAATTTTGAATACAGTTACGCCAAATAATGTAAATACAACTTAAACAAATTGTATTTACAATAAAAAATAGAGAAATTACAAATATTCTTGATTTTTTACGTGGAAATGAGTTTTAGAGAGATTTTTAACAAAAACAGTTAAACAAATGATTTAATCACGTCAAAATTGGTAATTATGATAAAGATGAACTTTGGTCTTTAATAATATCGAATTTCTATATATAAAGAATAAAGATTTTACCTTTTTTGTTTGTATTTATTTAATGTTTTTGATGCGTCTGAGGGGAAAACAGAGTAAAAAGAGCTCTCTTTATAGTAAATACCTCCCTCCTAGAGTCCAACAGGCTTCTAGTAGATGTGTACTGATCATATCCACTGGAATTGATCAATATTTTAAGGTTTGGAGATGATTACATCATGATCAAACCATATTACATCATTATTACACCATTATTTAGAGTTATCACTATAACTCCAAAGTTGATGACATCAGAGGCTTGGCAGAACCCCAATTTTTGTGGATTTTATTAGTTTTAATCATAAAATAATAGTATTCACCAATTGTATCACTCATATTGTGGGAACTCCTCTGCGTGTGGGATAAAATGAGGCAGTACCTGGAAGGGGAAATTACAAGAAAACAGTTTTGAATTGCTGTTTTGGGACTTGTAACCCTTGCTCTGCTCGTGTGCTAGAATAATCTAGACTGCCCTTCCTAATATGCTAAGTTATCTTTACTGAGTTCACCAAATCAATTTTTATTATTGATAGTGGCTTGATCAGAAAAAATTGTACTCAACAATCTCTAATCAGACTTTGCTCTACTTAAAAAAATGGTTAGTTAAAACCTTAATAAATAAATGCTTTTTAAAACTTCCAGAAAATCTGGTTGGATTACACCAAAATAATTTTACAAAGGATAACAAATTTAATAATAATAAAAAATAAAGAAGAACAAACTTCTTACTATTCAACAATCCAAACAAAACTCTTATATATATATTTTATGTTTTTTTTTTTTTTTTTAAAGTGAAATAGTACAGAAAGCTACAATATGAGAGAGAAATAAATAGCACTTGATATCACTTATGACAGTATATGATTATTAAGGAAAAAAAATAACTTGAAATATATTCAGGTAAAATAGGATAAATTGACTGAATGTTGAACTATATTTATAGCCTAAAAAAAATTCAACTACTATAGTATAATATGTGATATGTTTATGAGATTATAAAAAAAATAATAAATTTATAGCTTATGAGTTCAACAAACCCTTTGATCTATGTAATGGTAAGCTGTTTATTTTAAATATTGATGTTATAATAGGAGTAGTCTTAATTTAATGTAAAGTTATTAATTTGGAGATAGTTCAGGACTGAAAGAAATATATTTCCAGTATAATGTGAAAATTGTTTCTTATAACTTCTGAATGGATAGGTGATTAATGTGAATGGGAATGTGAAAATGTTGATGATTATGTTAAATAATTTAGTTGTGGTTGTTGATGGGTTTTATTTTAGTTGTATATGTATCTTGATGATATTGAATTGATTTAAGGGGTTCTACTTTAGCTTAAAAGTAGTAAAATTACTTTGAAAAAAATTCAGGTTTTATTTTAAAATCTGAGAAAATTACTTTAAAGTGATGGTTTTATTTTAAAACTCTCTAAAAATTACTTTTAAGGTTTAATCACTAAACTCCAGAGATGCCTTACTCTTGAGCTTCAAGTGTTAAGATCCTAATTATTATGATTACTAGTCTGCCTGCTAGTGAGGGATGAATTAAAATCTTTTCACACTATTGGTTCTCTTGATCTATGTCAACAACGAACCTCAATTACTAAGCTTAATTTATCAAACAATTTTCTAATTTAACCTCTTAGATAAGGGATTTGGAAAAAATAAGTAGAAGTTACAATTTCCAGATGGGAAAAAGTCTTGAGAGGAAAAAAGTTCGACTATTTATATTCTTTAGGGGGAATAGGGTTAGGGTTTAGGGTTTTCACAAACTGTTTCATGCATATGCATATGAATACCAGCTCTTCTTTAATTTCCCCTGGATTACTAAGCATTTTATAAACCCATAGCTAATTTACTACCACCAAGATAAGGTTTTATACCTTCACTCCACTCATCACTCTTGTCACCCTTTACACTATACTTCCTTAATTATATTTTTTTTTCTAATAATACTCAGCACTACTAATCAACTCAATAATTTACACCATTAAAATTTAAAGCAATTCCCTTCCACTATCATCATCTCAATGGAATAACTAAAATAATTCACACTACTGCTATTCTATATTGAAAAATAGAATGACATCAAAATAAAACAAATATAACTTCACTAACTCGGAATAATAATATTTTTTTTAATTAAAATAGAGCTCATCTCAATACTCTTCTTAACAAAAGCAACTAAATAAGGCTTCCTCAAAATATTTTGAATTAAAATCAACCACAACTGCACACTTTCCACCAATAAGGAAAATTAATTCCCATGTAATACTACGATAATACAGCTCTCACAATATATATTATTATTATTTTCTATTAAAAATTTACACAAAATTCGAATCCAAAATTAAATAAGGGGGTTTTTCTTTTCTCAAATTCAAATATTCATTAAATCAGTAGAATACTGACTTGACTTGTTTTTTTTTGGGGGGGGGTTGTTTTTTTAGAATATGAGTTTTTTTAAGGTTACACAATCAGGCTATTTGGATTATGATGTTTTTTTTTATATTGGTCCATTAAGCTAAACTGGTATAGGTATACCACATCCCCCTCTCCATTTAATGCTGTCCCCAGCATTTCCAGTGACGCTTAAGGGACAAATCCCTTTCCTTACCACTTTTCTTCCTTCATCCACACCTGCCTCCTGCCAAAATGATAACACATAAAAAACCTGTAATATTTAATTGAACTCCCATGAAACATTTTATTTTTGCTCTTTATATTGATTTTGAATCTCCATTTTATCTTCTTTAAGGTATCAATCTTGAATTTTTATTTTTATTTATTAATGTTTTTTTTATGTATATTATTTTTTTTTTTTTTTTTTTTTTTTTTTTTTTTTTTTGAGAGATGAGGGATGCATTCCCTCTCCATTTAAAAAAAATGATTTCTACATAATTATTATTATTTTTATTCTTTACAAAAAGTATGTGTGGGATAAGAATACCTGTATGAAATTTAATAATGAAAACTTCCTCAAATAACTACACAAAAAAAAATATCCAAGAATAAAATCTATTGGAGGGCCACTTTCCCCCAAAAACTCAACATCATAAGGAGTGATGAGAAGAAATAAGTACCACCCCTTATTTTTTTATAATAATATCATTATTACTCCTTGAGGGACAATTTCCCTCTCCATTTGATTTTTTTTTTTTAACTAATCATAATTTTTCACTAATATAATAATATCCCAAGACTTTCCATAAAAAAATAATAATAAATATGAGAATTATTAAAACTAAGAAAAAAGAAGATATTGGCACAGTTTAAGGCCTTACTAAGGATTTTGGCTTTAGTCCTCAGACTGAAATTAGTATAAATTATGTTTATGAGACAGTTTAAGGTCTTACTCAGGACTTTTATGTACTGTTTTTTTTTTTTTTTTTTTTTTTTTAATTTATATCTCAATCTATATAATAGTAAATCCTCAAAAATCCTTTGAACATATTCCTATTATGTGAGTATGTCTTAGCCAATCAACTCAAAATTTAACATAAGATCACAGTCAACATAATATACAGGACCATAAAAAAATAAAATAAACCACAAGATAAAATACTATGAATAATAAAATACCAATATAAATAACAACAATAATCATAAAATACATATGAAATAAAGATATATCTAAAAGAAAAGGGATTAATGCATCCCTTATTTATATATTTTTATCATGTTTTTTTTTTTTATTTTATTTATATATATTTCTTATTTTTTTCTTTTGTTAAGCATACTAATTGATACTAAATATATTCCTTGTAAATATTCATCTTATATAAGTATTCCTCAGCAAATTAATCTTAGAGTTGGATTAAAATCAAAAACATAAAAAAGAATAATAAAAAAAACATAAAAAACTAATAATAAAAAAAGGTAACAAAGGAATAGATATATAAAAAATAAATATAATTAAAAAAAGTGAATTAATTAATAAATTTATCCATAGTGCAAGTATCCTCTGTTTTGAATCAACTTTCTCTATTTGATAATATTATTATTTTACTTAAAGTTTCAATTGTTCTTTTTTTTTTTTTAAGTTTTCTTATATCAACTATTATTATTTTTCAAATATGAACATATATCTTTTTTTTTACTCTTATCTTATTAGTTTTTTATTATTTCATCTATAATATAAGTAAGGACTGATAATTACTGCACTAGTAGCACAGTAGGTCTCTTTTGTTTGTCATTTTATTTATAAATAAACTTTCTTTTTAATTTATATACATATGGTATATTCTCTTTATATATATATATATATATATATATTTATTATTTACTTTAATTTTATAATTTTATAAATATATATATTTTTTTAGTTTATACGGGTACTGTAAAACAAAGCAAAGCTGCTCAGCATTGCTGCGCTACTGCAGCAGTCGTCTCTTTTCAGCTTCGCATGCAGATTTTATTATTATCATTTTATTTTATACTTTTGTTTTATTTTTTTTTTTTTTTTATTATTATTAGTTTTTTTTTACAGTCATTGCATCGCAAAGCAAAAATAAAAAAAAAATAAAAAAAAATAAAAAAAATCAAATCAAATTTAAAATAAATAAAAAAGAAAGTCACTACGAATCGCTACGTAACGGTAGCATCGTTTTGCTACTCTTAGGTCGCGCGGTGTGTTTTTCTTTATCCCATGTTCTATTTTATTAAAAATCTTCTTTTATTATTATTATTATATATAACAAAACTAATTTATAATTTTTTTTTTTTTTTTTTTTTTTTTTACAGTTATCGTATCGCAAAAGAGGCACTAAAAAAAATAAAATAAAGAAATTCGTTGAGAATTGCTGCACTAATGCAGCATTATTCCTTTTCTACAATCGCCAATCAGAGCTTTTTTTTTTTTTTATTGTTAATATTCTGCCTTTATATTATTATTACTTTTTTTTATTTTATTTTATTCCTTTTACTTTATTATTTTTAAGAATTAAAACTAATTTTATTGATTTATCTATTTTTTTTTTACATTTGACGTCATTTTAGATAGAAGGAGTTGGAGAAGTGGTGGCTGATAACCCGTGGGTACAACGTAGCATTTTAATCCCTATCTCTTTCGCCTCCATCTGTGGCTTTTTTTTTACAGGTAACGTACAGAGTTAATTATCATTTCGTTATTTTGTTATTTTATGCTTTAATCTTAATTTTCGACTATCTCTTCTCAATGCCAATCAGTGATCTTCAACGCCACTGAAATCATAGTCTTGAATCTGAATAGCACTTTCGATTTTTTATATTTCGGGGTGAGTTATTTTTCTTATCTCATGAATTATGAGTTTTATTTCTTTACAACCCCTTTTTTTTTTAATTAAACTAAATGTTTTTTTTACATGTTGCAATAAAAAATTTCAAATTACAATTAATTTATTGAACCGTATGCGAAAGCGAAAAAATTTTGGGGTGAGCTATTTTTTTATTGCTTGGATTGTGCTGATCCCCTTTTTTTTTAATTTTGTCTGATGATGTTGTAAGTTAAGGTAGGTAGGGCTACAAATAGTTGATTGTTCTTTTGATTTTCCTGTTACTGCTGCTTCTTCTGTTGTCATTCTATCCCAAGACGTGTTAGTTTGCTTATTTATTTATTTTATTTTATTTTAATTTTTTTTTTTGGTACTACTATTATTATGCCTTTTTCTTTGGAAATTCAGCCCATTGCTGATGGTGACCAAGAAGTCACTATCTCGCTTGACTCCATTAATTATAGCTTTAAAATTTCTTCTCGCGGTCTACCTACCTTCAATTTATACACTCGCTCCGAACATGAAGATCCGACCCCAGTTCATCCTTTAATTGGCCATGTTGGCCTTGCACCTAACTCTCCTCCAGCTCTCTCAACAAATACCCAACCAACCACACCAGAGTCGGAGGGTATCAACCCCTTTTTAGATAATAATACAACTCCTCCCTCAAGCTGATTTTAGTTACTATTTTCGACTCTTTGACGGCGAAATGAACGATCTGCACTCGCACATGCAGAATTTTTACGTTAATCGTACACCCAACGTCTTTTCCTTTCAACAAGAGCACCAAATCATAAAAAACTTGGTGCAATCATGCTTACATTGGTATAGGCACATGATAAAGTAAGTCCGTTTTCTTTATATTTTTTAATTATTATTAATTTATTTTGTTTATATTTTTTTTTTTTTTTTTTTTTTTTAAAAAAAAATAAATAAATAAATAAATACATGAAATAGTGCCGCTGTACGTTTGGCCGAGCAGCAAGAAACTCCACCACTATATTTTCGCTAAAGGTTAGAGTACGTATTTTTTTATTTATTATACTTAGTTCAAAGAAATATTGCTAATCATCCCCTTTTTTTATATAATTTTTTTTTTTTTTTTTTTTTTTTTGTGGTCTAGTCCTAGCAAACCAAAAGTGCTTTTTGGTTGTTTTTATTTTTTTTTTCTTTTTTTTTAAAAAAAAACCTGACAAAATAAAAAAAAATATGCGCATTTTTTTTCACCGAATAAAAAAAAATAAATAAAATAAAAATAAATAAACGAAAAAAAAAACTCTTAGTTTAATTTTACAGAGCTAGTGACACAATTTTCTTTCTTTTCTTTTTTTTTACTGGGCTATCTTATTGAAATGGAATGAGATTTAAATAATAATATTCATTATTATTTATTTATTTTTCTTTAATATCTTGGCTTTGGCCTGCCCCCCCCATTTTACTATTGAAAAACCTATTTAACTCCTTTTCTAGGTTAAATTGGAGCTTTTTGAAGAAATATGGTCTTTCTATCTTATTACTAAAATCTAAGTTTAAACTAACACTGACCTTATTCACAGATATTAAATTATCTTTCTGACCATTTTTAGTGAATTGCTTGACCCTTCTATTTCTAGTAATTTTCTTTTCTTCAAGAATTGGTATTGGATGATTTGTAGTATCATTTTGAGGATGGGATTGAATATTTGGGATTTCTTCAGGGTAAGTGTATTTTTTATTAAAGTAATCAGGATTATTCAACTCCATATTTTGGGCTAAACTTTTTGCTTCTGAGTTTTGAGCTTCAAAATTAAAAAAACCATTGAATAATTCTAGTATTTCTTTTTCCTCTTCTGTGAGCTGATTCTGATTATCTCTACCATTCTCTTCAGGTAAATTCTCTATATTGGTCCAGGATTCTCCCATATCTTCAGCTAAGTCCTTAATTAAATTATCTTTGCTTTCATCTTTTATTAATAATTCTTCATAATTTGTTTCCATTAGCTTGGAGCTATTTACATTGAACTGATAATCTTCATCCTTCTTTTCATCTTCAAAGAGCTTATTAAATTTCTGAACCAAAGAAAAATAATCACAAAATTCTTTTCCCAAGATTAAATGATTTTCATTCCCCTCAATCATGAATAACATGTAGATTGTTTCATCTGTAGGTAAGACTATTTGAACTCTGTTCATATACCTTTTAGTGAGTTTATTTTCTAAATTTCCTTTCAATTTCCTCTTATTAGGACTTACTCCAATGTGTAAAGCCATTTTCATTGGTATAATATTTATGTCTAAGTTTGGATTCATTATTGCCATAACAGGATATTCCTCCCAACCTACTCTTACATATACTGGGGAAAAACTAGAAAAAATAGGATTCAAGCTATCACAAAATTCATTTTCTTGTTCAGAAGACTCACCTTTATCACTTCCAATGAATGTTTCTTCCATTTTAATATAGTTTATGTTCAATTTTGGTTTGGGTTCAGGTGATATGATTTGTTTTCCTTCATAAGATTTGTATTCCTTCAGCTCAGTTGTTTTGTGAATGGTTGGTTTCAATGTGGATGAAACAGGTTGAACTTCATTCAAATTCAAAGGTATAGAATTATCTTCTAATATAGTTGGTGTAGCACCTTTACATTGGAAATCAAATCTAATATCCTCATTTTTTTTTCTTTTAATTTTCTCAGCTACCTTTGCTAACATTCTCTTTACTTTATGATTTTCTTTATCCTTTTTTACGCCTGTAGTCTCCAGATTGTTTTGTTCATGGTTTACTTTGATTGGTTTTGAAAACTTCAATTTGTTGAAAAGGTTTTTTAGCTTACTAGGTGGGTTTGACTTAATTGATAGATTCTTACCTGGACTTGGAACCTTACTCTGATTCTGATTATCCAATTCTTCTTGGATATAGAACTTGACATTTTTTCTTCCATTTGAAGTGACAAAATTTGATATCTCCCTGGGTTTAATTTTAGAATTCTCCTCATCTGCATCTTTCCAGTCTGAAGCTTTCACCATGTTACATAATTCCATCCCTTTTGGTGGTACTGAATGCCATCCTTTTGCTTCAGGTGAGCAAATTGGAATACAAAGTCTTTTACCATCTGATTCTCTGTAACTCAATATTTCTCCTTGATCTTGAGAGTGCTCAAGTCTAATTCCATTATCAGCTAAAAATGGCCTACCAATTACAGTATGAACTGCACCTCTGGCAACAAAAAAGTGAATCTTCCTCTCCTCACCAGATGGTAGAACTAACAGAGTATTTTCAGCAAGTCCAACAACTGCTGTACTATGCCCTCCAATACCTTTTAGACGCATATTCAAGGCTCTCATGGTTAATTTTGCTTTAATAGACTCAATCTCTGGGATAATATTCAGTTCAGCACCAGTATCAACTAATGCTTTCAGTTTATAGCCTTCTTGACCAATTGCTACATCCATCATACCCAGGGGACAGGCATAGTGCATTTTTTCATCAATGATCACTTCTTCTTGAGTTGCTAACTGTTCTTGGTTGTTAATTGACTTCATTGACATTAAATACTTCTTTTCTTTTTCAGATAAGAACTTGAGTTGGTCTGTAAAACAGGGTGAAATTGTCAGTATTTCTTCTAAGGTGAGATGAATCTTTTGATCTAAAACTTTCTTCATGACCTTCTCAATTATTGAATCTCCATCTTCTTCTTTTATTACTGATTTTCTAGGTGTTGAATCTTTGTGATTTAGCTTTGTAAACAATTTTTCTGATTCTTGTTTCTTCACAGGTGTTTTTTCTTTAATCACTTCAAGAATTGGCTGTTGAACTGGCTTAGGTTCTGGTTCTTTAATAATATTTGGATCCTTAGGCTCCTTGTATTTTGAAGGTATAATAACTCTTTCACCTTCCTCAGTATCTTCTTCTTCAATATATCCACCTGGAAAACTAACTTTCTTTTTTATTACCTCTTTAGATTGTACTGGTAACTTTTCAGGAATATTTTGAGATTTTGATTTATTTCTTTCTTCCCTTTCCATTCTTTGCTTAGTCTGTCTTAATCCAAAATTAATATTTAATGGCTCTATTCCAGTAGAAATGCATGGTGGTTGCCATTCACCCCAATCTTCCATTGAGACTACAGCTGTTGACTTTTCTTCTTTCTTCTGTTCTTCAGCTTTTGGTATTTGTTTATCTTTTTCTTCTAGAAACTTCTTTGTGAGAACCTCTTGTTCAGCTGCAAACTGCCTTACTAGATCCCTTGGTATCTGTTCTCCTTCAATTGGGACTCTTTGAAAATTAGGAAAATAGAAAGAAGTTCCAGTTTTACGTACAATATGTTTTTCAATATCTTCTGTTAAATCATTACACCTGCTATCTGTATGTCCATCCTTTAGACAATAGGTACACTTATACTGTGGTCTAGGTCCTTGTTGTGCTGGAATATAAGGGAAATGACTTGATGAAGCTGGAATTTGATTAGCTTTTGAATTTAATTCCTGATTTGATGTCTGAAAGTGAATTGAGTTTCTTTTCTGAGGTGTAGCAAGACTTGTTAGCTCACTAAGTTGATCCATGAACTGTTTGATATCATCCTTTTCCTTTAATATTTCTTTTTTGGATGGTTCCTGCTGTTCTTTGAGTGATTTTGTAAGCTCTTTCATCTTCTTCAGTGCTTCTTGAATTCCTGGAAATGATTCTTCTTTGAACTGCACTTTCCTTTCTTTAACTACATAGTCATCTTTTTCTCTCCTATGTGGGGAAGAAAGTCTTTTGGTTACTAATATTCTAGCTTCCAATTCTTGCTCAATATACTTTTTCAATACTCACATAGGTGGTATAAGATATCCTCCATCTTATGCTCTAACCATTACATTTTCCTTAATCATCTCTTTGCTAATAGCTCCTTTGACATCAGAAGAAAGACAATCAAAAATATCTTCATGGTACATATTATCCTGGGGAATATATTTATATCTTAGAAGGTAAGTAATAATTGTTTCATATTCTCCAATAAAAATTTTATACTGTGAAAGAGTACTAATTCCTCCATTATCTTGGGTATCATTGAATAATTTTAGCAGGGAATCCTTTCTGTATCTTCTCTCAGGTTCAACTCTACCCCACTTAGTAATGAGATCTTTCTTGAGTTGTGTCCAGTTTCCTTCTTCATAACCAGGCATAGCTTCTATTGCATCACTAATTTTGGAATCTGTTGTCCAGAAGGCCATCTGCATTGCCAGATCTTCTTCTGTTGCACCTTCTATTTGAGCTATCCTTTCAATATTTTTAATAAACTTTTCAACTTCTTCTCCATTGAAATTAAGATTATAATTTTTTGCTTTTATTTTTACTACAGATCTTTCTTGTCTTGGAATTTCCTGATGTAATGGACTTGGATGTGTTGGTGTTGAAACAAAAACTTTTCTTGGAACATTTGATGATCTTGGCTCTGTTGCTGGAGTAGAGGTTGCTCTAGGTCCAGGTGTTGGTGAAATTGGTGATTCTTCTGGTCTAACATGTCTGGGTAAAGTAGCTTCACTAGGACTAGCTCCTGGTGTGTATGATGTTGATTCTCTTCTTTTACCTTTCTTCTTCTTTGATCCTGTCAGGAGAATCTGCAATTGACTTAAAATATTTTTTACATGTTCAGATTGATCTTCTTCACTCTCTTCCTCATACTGTTCTTCAACAGTATCTTCAGGCAAAGGTGGTAATTTTGATGTTGACTGTTCCATTTGTTCTATTTTGTAGGATCTTCCTTCAAATTTCCCTTCTTTCTGCTTTCTACTTTTGAAGTCTTGAATAAGGCTGAAAAAGAATTCTTTCAACCTTTCCTCTTCCTTCTTCCTTGTTTTTGGGGTGGAAACCAGTAAGCTAGAATCTGCTTGTGATTCTTGTCCTGGTGGTGTAAATTGCTTTAATGGGTAATAGTAATAATATGATTCAGATGAGGCTTTTGATGATGAATGGGGAGATGATGATTTTTCCTTCTTATATGTAAAATTATTTGATTCCAGTTTTCAAAAATATATTTATTTATTATTATTATTTTTAAGATCAAGCTGAAAGTATTCTGATTATATTCCTATCTGCCTGCCACTGTTGGGACACCAGATGTGGGAACTCCTCTGCGTGTGGGATAAAATGAGGCAGTACCTGGAAGGGGAAATTACAAGAAAACAGTTTTGAATTGCTGTTTTGGGACTTGTAACCCTTGCTCTGCTCGTGTGCTAGAATAATCTAGACTGCCCTTCCTAATATGCTAAGTTATCTTTACTGAGTTCACCAAATCAATTTTTATTATTGATAGTGGCTTGATCAGAAAATATTGTACTCAACAATCTCTAATCAGACTTTGCTCTACTTAAAAAAATGGTTAGTTAAAACCTTAATAAATAAATGCTTTTTAAAACTTCCAGAAAATCTGGTTGGATTACACCAAAATAATTTTACAAAGGATAACAAATTTAATAATAATAAAAAATAAAGAAGAACAAACTTCTTACTATTCAACAATCCAAACAAAACTCTTATATATATATTTTATGTTTTTTTTTTTTTTTAAAGTGAAATAGTACAGAAAGCTACAATATGAGAGAGAAATAAATAGCACTTGATATCACTTATGACAGTATATGATTATTAAGGAAAAAAAATAACTTGAAATATATTCAGGTAAAATAGGATAAATTGACTGAATGTTGAACTATATTTATAGCCTAAAAAAAATTCAACTACTATAGTATAATATGTGATATGTTTATGAGATTATAAAAAAAATAATAAATTTATAGCTTATGAGTTCAACAAACCCTTTGATCTATGTAATGGTAAGCTGTTTATTTTAAATATTGATGTTATAATAGGAGTAGTCTTAATTTAATGTAAAGTTATTAATTTGGAGATAGTTCAGGACTGAAAGAAATATATTTCCAGTATAATGTGAAAATTGTTTCTTATAACTTCTGAATGGATAGGTGATTAATGTGAATGGGAATGTGAAAATGTTGATGATTATGTTAAATAATTTAGTTGTGGTTGTTGATGGGTTTTATTTTAGTTGTATATGTATCTTGATGATATTGAATTGATTTAAGGGGTTCTACTTTAGCTTAAAAGTAGTAAAATTACTTTGAAAAAAATTCAGGTTTTATTTTAAAATCTGAGAAAATTACTTTAAAGTGATGGTTTTATTTTAAAACTCTCTAAAAATTACTTTTAAGGTTTAATCACTAAACTCCAGAGATGCCTTACTCTTGAGCTTCAAGTGTTAAGATCCTAATTATTATGATTACTAGTCTGCCTGCTAGTGAGGGATGAATTAAAATCTTTTCACACTATTGGTTCTCTTGATCTATGTCAACAACGAACCTCAATTACTAAGCTTAATTTATCAAACAATTTTCTAATTTAACCTCTTAGATAAGGGATTTGGAAAAAATAAGTAGAAGTTACAATTTCCAGATGGGAAAAAGTCTTGAGAGGAAAAAAGTTCGACTATTTATATTCTTTAGGGGGAATAGGGTTAGGGTTTAGGGTTTTCACAAACTGTTTCATGCATATGCATATGAATACCAGCTCTTCTTTAATTTCCCCTGGATTACTAAGCATTTTATAAACCCATAGCTAATTTACTACCACCAAGATAAGGTTTTATACCTTCACTCCACTCATCACTCTTGTCACCCTTTACACTATACTTCCTTAATTATATTTTTTTTTCTAATAATACTCAGCACTACTAATCAACTCAATAATTTACACCATTAAAATTTAAAGCAATTCCCTTCCACTATCATAATCTCAATGGAATAACTAAAATAATTCACACTACTACTATTCTATATTGAAAAATAGAATGACATCAAAATAAAACAAATATAACTTCACTAACTCGGAATTATAATATTTTTTTTAATTAAAATAGAGCTCATCTCAATACTCTTCTTAACAAAAGCAACTAAATAAGGCTTCCTCAAAATATTTTGAATTAAAATCAACCACAACTGCACACTTTCCACCAATAAGGAAAATTAATTCCCATGTAATACTACGATAATACAGCTCTCACAATATATATTATTATTATTTTCTATTAAAAATTTACACAAAATTCGAATCCAAAATTAAATAAGGGGGTTTTTCTTTTCTCAAATTCAAATATTCATTAAATCAGTAGAATACTGACTTGACTTGTTTTTTTTTGGGGGGGGGGTTGTTTTTTTAGAATATGAGTTTTTTTAAGGTTACACAATCAGGCTATTTGGATTATGATGTTTTTTTTTATATTGGTCCATTAAGCTAAACTGGTATAGGTATACCACAATATGACTGTTAAACTTAAATTAAGGTTACAGTGAGTGATCATAACTGCTCAAATTAAGCTCAAACTTTGATCTTTAATAAATTTTAAGTTTTACATGCTAAAGTAGTTCAGAGAGTGAATTCTGATAGCCTGACATAACCTTATTATGCTGCCAAGAGCTCTTCATTACATCATCAAAACTCTAATTTTGATGATTTTTCCTGTAACTCATCTTTTCTGTCCAAATTCAATATTTTAAACTTCAGATCAGGATTTCAGGGGGTTATACCCTGAATTTAATGATAAAAATTACATCATTCTTCACGAATAAACCAGCAGAATCCAACTGTGTGCTTTATTTTAAGTTTGGACCACTTTCACAACAAAGTGGTCAACATGTGAGCCTTGAGGTATATTTTACATACCCAAATAGGCCACAATTATCTTAAAAATAAATTCTGAATAATGCATACCTCATAAGTCATGCATATATTCAAATTTCACCATTTTTGATTTCAGAAAAATTGAATAACTTTTTATTGAGTAAGTAAATCCATGGATTTAAGGCCTGATTTGGATTCTACACAAAAATTCACCTAGGGTAGCTCCATAGAGTGAATAAGCTCAAATTAACTCTTTGAGGTGGTAAAATGGAAAATACTTCAACACCACATCATCAATACCACATAAAAGATCCGTGAAAATTTTTGTTTTTCTTAATTTCACGCCAAAATAATGGGAACGTGAGAAATCGCATGTTATATATACACTAAAAATAGTGTTATGCATGTTTTGAGCACTTAATATTATGGTATTCTTACATGCACTTTTGGTACACCCATAGTGGATATCTCACTTGAAGCTTAAATTTCTATTTTGACGTGAAAAATAGGCAAGGGGGACAAAAGACATCAAAGAGAGCCAGGGTACCCAACTTCTGAGGCCCCAGAGGCGTGGATAGCTCCAAAGCTTGGTTCCATGGCTCATCTTAGCCCAATTGGTAAACTAAACCTCTTTGGGAACTTGGTTACCAAGTTACATATACTGTAAATCATAAGAAAATAGCAAATAACCTGCTATTTTGACGTGCCAAGGAGGTAATGAGCTACTTACACTCCTGTAACCATGTCAATTACTAATGACTTTGCATGGATAAACCCTTTTGGGACCCATATTCATTGATTTACCTCATAGCAACCAGAAAAACACTGCTATTTGCAATTCTACGTAGAAATGAGGCAAAAATTTCAAAAATTCATTAAAAATACCATTCTTAATGAATCTTTCTGAAACTTTCAGGACTAGAGGAGAACTGTATTATCTGTGGTACAACCAAAAAGAATTACAGTTTTACTAGTAAAATCAAAAGTTTTACTTACAGTCCATTTTTGGCTATTCTACGTGAAATACTGAATCTTCAAAAATTCACAGTAATTACAACCTGTGATGAAATTGGCAATAACATTGATAACTTTGAGAAATCAATGATTAGTTTAGAATGAAAGAAGATTTACAAGTGTTACTCCTTTTATTCTTAACCATATTGGGGTTGGTAGTCACGTAAAAGCATCAAAATAAGTAATTATGATAATGTTACGTGACAAATAATGATGCAATCAAAAAACCAAAAGGGTTTATTGTTTTCTCACTCACTGGTTTTCAGTTTGCTCCATGGCACGCCTCTGTGAGCTGTCGTAGACTTAAAAGAGGCCTCCTCTTGCTGTTTTTTCCATATCATCATCTTATCAATTTATTAAATCATTATTACCAACAAGTAAGTATTAGTGACAGCTATTATTAAGTGTTTTAAATCTTTCAGAATCAATCAGAAAGACGTGAAATCATAGAATCCAACTATATATTGTTGTAATACTGTTATAAATCCTTTTGATCCCTTAAATCCACAATTCTACGTCAAATTTCTCTACTCTTATCTATCAATAAGTTCTTTGGAGTATTAGTGAGTCATTTATATTTAATTCTTAAAGTTTTTCTCTAAAATTAGTTTTCTTCAAGAATTATCTTTATAATTATTCTTGCAAAAGATAATTATATATATTAAAATAATTTTATTATTTTAATAAAGAAGTTTTTATTATTAAATTCTTCTTGTAATTGATTCTTGTAGACAATTACTGCTCACTGTTATAATCACTAGTAGTGTATAACAAGTGAAAGAAATAATTTTATAATTATTTAATTGTGTTTATAATAATTTTATTATTATATTTCATAAGAACAGACATAGTACTGTTGATTAATAGTAATATTATCATCAGTTTCATAGTCACATCTTACACAACAGCTCTGTTGACTTTTATCAATATTTCATCATAGTTTTTAGCCTTGGTTGTAAATTGTAAAATAAAGTTCATATCTGTGTTCTTACAGTAATTACGTGGTAACTTTATTTTTGGTTCATCACCCTATCTTGTATAGTTTAAGAGATATTAGCTATGATCCATGAATATATGTGTTGACCAAAAAAGTGCATATATTCAGGTTAGTTCCTTAAGTATTAACTTTGGTAATTAGCTTATTAATTGTTTTATGTGTGGATTTCCATGGGAAATCCAATGGTACAATTTATTTGACATGCTGTTTCATTGGTTCTTGAAATAAATAAGGATTTATGGTTTTTACAAGGTATTATTCCTTATAACTCATGAAGTATTGGCTTTACAGATATGCCATAAAAATGGTACATGTGTATTTTACCATTGGGAATCCAAAGGTATAATTTTTTTCACATGTTTATTCATTGGTTTTCAAGTTAAACCCAGATTTGTACAAATTTATGGTATTTTTGTATTTTTAAAGTAATTATTTTTAATGTGTAATTATTCTAAGTAATTTTAATATAATTATCTTAAAGGTATAATTTCTCTAAGTCTCTCTTGTGACCTTATTGGGTATGTGGTCATATCTCAAAGGCTCACAAGTGTTCCATATTTCCCTCCTTAAACCAGTCAAGGAATCAACAATCCCAAATTGGCATCAGGAGCCTCCTCCTACAATCATCATTGAAGAAGAATAGGAATGGGAAGTACCTCAAATACTGGATTCAAAGCTCAAGCGAAGAAAATTATGGTATCTGGTTGAATGGAAAGGTTTAAGTCAAGACCCAGAAAGATCCACTTGGGAACCAGCCAAAAACCTCACGAATTGCCCTGAACCTGTCAAGGATTTCCATTCTTTATATCCTGATAAGCCAGGCCCCAATCCTTCAAGAGCTTTAGATTGATGGTTCTTGGTGGGGAGAGGAATTACCAAAAGTAAGTCCCGCTTCTGGTTTGCACCTTTAGGGGTATTCTACTCTTTTCTGTCGTAAACATCATCTTGGCCACTCTGTGAGCACCTTGCAATTCTGGAAACAGATTTCTTGCCCGGCTTTCAACATCAAATTCCAATATATGGCCATTTCCACTTGGGGCAATGGACCATTATTCTTCGTAATCCTTCTTTCCAAGTCATTAATTTTCAATACACTGTTTCATCAACCTTCCTAAATTTCTGCACTCTCAGGAGTGGTAACTATCAAAAATGAGTTCCTCTCCTGCTGTGCACTTCCCTTAGGGGTCTAAAATCTTTCAAAACATCTGTGAGCCTTGAGGTATATTTGACATACCCAAATAGGCCACAACTATCTTAAACATAAATTCTGAATAATGCATACCTCATAAGTCATGCATATATTCAAATTTCATTATTTTTGATTTCAGAAAAGTTGAATAACTTTTTATTGAGTAAGTAAATCCATAGATTTAAGGCCAGATTTGGATTCTACACAAAAATTCACCTAGGGTAGCTCAATAGAGTGAATAAGCTCAAATTAACTCTTTGAGGTGGTAAAATGGAAAATACTTCAACACCACATCATCAATACCACATAAAAGATCTGTGAAAATTTTTGTTTTTCTTAATTTCACGCCAAAATAATGGGAATGTGAGGAATCCCATGTTACATATACACTAAGAATAGTGTTATGCATGTTTTGAGCACTTAATATTATGGTATTCTTACATGCACTTTTGGTACACCAATAGTGGATATCTCACTTGAAGCTTAAAATTCTATTTTGACGTGAAAAATAGGCAAGGGGGACAAAAGACATCAAAGAGAGCCAGGGTACCCAACTTCTGAGGCCCCAGAGGCGTGGATAGCTCCAAAGCTTGGTTCCATGGCTCATCTTAGCCCAATTGGTAAGCTAAACCTCTTTGGGAACTTGGTTACCAAGCTACATATACTGTAAATCATAAGAAAATAGCAAATAACCTGCTATTTTGACGTGCCAAGGAGGTAATGAGCTACTTACACTCCTGTAACCATGTCAATTACTAATGACTTTCCATGGATAAACCCCAAAAGAGTAATTAAAACTCTTTTGGGACCCATATTCATTAATGTACCTCATAGCAACCAGCAAAACACTGCTATTTGCAATTCTACATAGAAATGAGGTAAAAACTTCAAAAATTCATTAAAAATACCATTCTTAATGAATCTTTCTGAAACTTTCAGGACTAAAGGAGAACTGTATTATCTATGGTAAAACCAAAAAGAATTACAGTTTTACCAGTAAAATTAAAAGGTTTACTTACAGTCCATTTTTGGTTATTCTACATGAAACACTGAATCTTCAAAAATTCACAGTAATTACAACCTGTGATTAAATGGGCAATAACATTGATAACTTTGAGAAATCAATGATTGTTTTAGAATAAAAGAAGATTTACAAGTGTTACTCCTTTTATTCTTAACCATATTGGGGTTGGTAGTCACGTAAAAGCATCAAAATAAGTAATTATGATAATGTTACGTGACAAATAATGATGCAATCAATAAACCAAAAGGGTTTATTGTTTTCTCACTCACTGGTTTTTCAGTTTGCTCCATGGCACGCCTCTGTGAGCTGTCTTAGACTTAAAAGAGGCCTCCTCTTGCTGTTTTTTCCATATCATCATCTTATCAATTTATTAAATCATTATTACCAACAAGTAAGTATTAGTTACAGCTATTCTTAAGTGTTTTAAATCTTTCAGAATCAATCAGAAAGACGTGAAATCATAGAATCCAACTATATATTGTTGTAATACTGTTATAAATCCTTTTGATCCCTTAAATCCACAATTCTACGTCAAATTTCTCTACTCTTATCTATCAATAAGTTCTTTGGAGTATTAGTGAGTCATTTATATTTAATTCTTAAAGTTTTTCTCTAAAATTAGTTTTCTTCAAGAATTATCTTTATAATTATTCTTGCAAAAGATAATTATATATTAAAATAATTTTATTATTTTAATAAAAGAAGTTTTTATTATTTTAATAAAAGAAGTTTTTATTATTAAATTCTTCTTGTAATTGATTCTTGTAGACAATCACTGCTCACTGTTATAATCACTAGTAGTGTATAACAAGTGAAAGAAATAATTCTATAATTATTTAATTGTGGTTATAATAATTTTATTATTATATTTCATAAGAACAGACATCGTACTGTTGATTAATAGTAGTATTATAATCAGTTTCATAGTCAAATCTTACATTTGTGGGCCTGGCCGTGATTTTATCCATAGACTTGGCTTTAATCATATTCGAGACTTCATTTTTTTTGTTCAAAAACCACCATACCTATCACATCTTACATTTGGGGGCCTGGCCGTGTTTTTTGAACCTTGTACCCTTAATTAATATATTTTTAAGCTCTAAAATATATTAATTTAATCAATTTTTTTCTTTCAATTTGAATTTAAAATATTTTTATTTTTGAAATTGTTTTAAAATCTTTTTCATTGAGGAATTTGGTTTAATTTTATATTGTTTTTACACGTGGCTTTTTCACATCCAAAAACTTATAAAATTATTCTTTGAGTTACTCTGAATTAATTTTCATTCAAAATCTTAAATTTTAATTTTTTTTCTTTAAAAAGAATAATTTTTTTAATATTAAAAAATATAAAACTTATAAAGAAAATCTTTAAGAATATTTTAAAAAGTATAAAAAATAATTTTTTTCTCTTTTATAATCTTTTTTTAGTGTCTTTAATCAAATACTGTGCAGCTGGCAACAGACTCAGTAAGAGATACATCACTAGTCCAGAATCTTCAGAAGCAGAATCTGAAGACAGTATTGAGGTGCAAATTGCTAAAAGAGGCACCTTATTCAACTCAGAAAAAGCTAAATTACCACCAAAAGGTGTGTATTTTATCTTATATTCTCACCTTTTATCCTTAAATTGACGTGAAAATGGTGCATACCAGAAATGGAAGCAACTATTCAGTCCAACCAGATGGATGTGGACAAGGAAGAAGCAAGACCAAATCCAGAAGTGCCAAGTCTTCCACAAGAAAGACACATTTGTAGGATGCCAGAGTTGCCCCCCATTCCCCAAGGTCTGTACCAACAGATTTTGACATAAATTCTGAGCCTGAACTGATTTATGATAATATTTCCAGGGCTGAACCATTTTCAAGTGGAAGCAATAGAAATATATCAGAGCCAGTACAAAAATTGGTTCAGAGCAGCCAAGGAAGAGGAGTGGGAAATCTGCCCAAGCCTTTGGCAGGGGGCCATGAACTCCTACTTACACATCAAGAGCTTTCTGGGTCAGGGGAAGATCATAGAACTCTTAGGAGGATGGAGCCCCCTGTCTTGCAAAGACAAGGTCAAAAAGATAAAGAATTGGTTGAAGAACCAAAGTCTTTTATCCATAGACCAGAAGAAAGAGTTGGAAATGACTCCAGCTTTGGAGACAGAGGCACCAGTGGCATCTGCCAGCTCCAAACCAGCTCCAGAAGCATCCAAGGACAAGCCCAAAGGACCTAAAAAGAAACAGAGAGGTCCCAAGAACCATCAAGGCAAGGGCAAAGGCAAAGCCAATTGGCACAGACCTTACCCACAAGGGTACAGGATCCCCAAATTGGAGCCTTCAGCCGTGGACAGTGTCTTCAATATGGCCAGAACTCTTATGAAATTCACAGCCAAGGAGCAGGAAAGGATGAACAGGACTTTTCCACGCAAATAACTGATGTACAAAGAAGTATTAATGTAGAAATTGGCAAACTTGAGTCAAAGTTAAAGAAAATTACATTCGACATTAATGATTTAAAGAAAAGTGACAAGAAACATTCTGAATGGCATCAATTGACAACTGTCACCCTTGAGTCAATTGACAATACTTGTCAAAGAATTGAGAACCAATGTCAAGCTCAGAATAATGACATGGAAGATCTTTCCATTTTTAAAATGAATGATAGACTTAAAGCTCTTGAAGACAATGTCTTACAAATAGTTGAGAATACCAATCAATTTGCTATACATTTAGCAAAAAGTGACAGTGAAAGGCAGAAGCTGAAGAATGAAATAATTGCAAGTGTGGAACAAATTCATAAGAATCATGAACCACATATGCCAAGACATTCTACACCTTTGACTGAAGAAAAACTTTCTGTTAAAGAAAGTTTGACCCCATTCTTAGGAGAAAATGTTATTTCTGCAAAGGATATTCCCAAATTAGAAGAATGGCCAACATTCTCTGGTGAAGGAGAGTACAACCATATTGAATTCATCAGGACTATTGATATGTTGCAAGAAGACTTTAATATACCTGATGAAATCATAGTGGGTAAATTACATTGTTTGTTTACCAAGACTGCAAAGAAATGGTATTACAAGATGAGAATAGATCATGGAAGACATGACTGGTCTTGGTGGAAATCTGAAATAATTACCAAATGGGCCAATAATTCTTGGAGGTTTAAAATGGAAAATGCTTTTGAAAGTGCCATTTTTAACTCAGAAAAAGATAAACCACTTACTTGGTTCTTCAAACAAAAAGACAGATTATCTGCTTTACATCCAGATATGTCTGAAACTATGATTAATATGAAAATATTAAGGAAGTGTGGAGGAGAACTGGAACATGCTATCAAAAGTAGATGTGTGGAACCCTGTTCAACAGAGGACTAAATTAATGCTATGGAAGATATCATTACCAGAACAAGAATTGGTAATACTTGGATTAAAAACCCAATAGAGTCAAGAATGGTCTCAAAGATTCCTAGAGAGGACAAAAGACCAGAAAGACCTGTCTTGAAGTGTCATAAATGTGGAAGTACTTCACATTTAGCCAACACTTGCCCTAAGAAGACAAAAATCAATGAAGTCCAAGTCATTGAAGAAATTCAGTGTACTGAAGAGAAAAAAGAATCTGATCAAGACTCTGCAATCTCTGAGGATACACCAGTGGAGGACTATCCCATTGAAAACATCACAGCTTTCTTTGAGGTCACAGAAGTCCATACCCACTTGCCACAATATAGTGAAGACTGCTGTAACCTGATCAATATACAGGATGCCAGAATGTGTAAGACAAAACCTGCTAAAGGCAAAGGCTACACTGCTGGAGCCTCCTGTATCACATCAGTTTTGATGAATGATATTGAAGCCAAAGTAAATTTGGATACAGGGGCATTCTGCACTTGTGTAGGCAAAGATTATATCCAAATTATACTTCCAGAGTGGAAAAACCATCTATTACCAATAGAAGGTGTACAATTTAGTAGTGCTAGTAACAATATGTACCCATAAGGCATATTGGACACTAATATTGTGTTCCCACATCCTGCAGGAAGTGTAAGAATGAAAACGGAGATTGTGGTAATGGATAATTGCACATCTCAGCACATCATTCTTGGAAATGATTACTTGAATATTTATGGTATTGATATCAACAACCATAAGGACAGATATTTCACAATTGGGGATAACAAAAGACAAAAATTTGCTTTTTCGAATATGCCAAAACAAATATCTGTAGTATCTTCTGTAAAAGATACTTATAAAGATAAATTTGTGTCTAATCAACTTGTTGAAGCACAAATTAATCCATCATTGTCACCAAAAATGAGGAATGAACTTATTGATGTGTTATATAAATACAATAATGCATTTGCCTCTGATAATGAACCATTAGGTGCTATCAAAGGACATGAAATTGATATTAGTCTTAATATTGATAGGTCATATCCTCCAGCACTTAGAAGACCAGCTTATCCAGCCAGTCCCAGAGCTAGAGAGGCCTTGGAAAAACATATCCAAGAGTTAATCCAACTTGGTGTACTAAGGAAAGTCGGCCATATTGAGGAAGTTGAAGTGACAACACCTGTTATTATTGCTTGGCATAATGATAAGTCAAGAATGGTTGGAGATTTCAGAGCATTGAATACCTACACAGTTCTAGATAGGTATCCAATTCCAAGAATTCAAGAAACCCTGACTCAATTGTGTAAAGCCAAGTACATAACATTAATGGATGCATTGAAAGGCTTCCATCAAAATGTTTTGACGCCTAAAGCTAAGAAAGTACTTAGAATTATCACTCACTGTGGTATTTTTGAGTATCTTAGAATGCCATTTGGGATTAAAAATGCTCCATCTCATTATCAAAGAATGATGAATACCATCTTCCCCACAGAGTTGTCTGAAGGATGGCTTATCATTTATATTGATGATATTATCATATGTTCTGATACATGGTCTTTGCATCTTGAAAGACTTTCAAGAGTACTTAACAAAGTTGCAGAAGTGAATATGAAAATTTCACTTAAGAAATGCAATTTTGGATTTGAAGAACTCAAAGCATTAGGACATGTTGTTTCTGGTTTAAGCCTGGGAATTGACAAAAATAAAGTAGAAGCAGTGTTACTTAAACCAATACCCCAAAATAAAAAAGAAATGATGTCTTTTCTTTGATTTGCTAGCTACTACAGGCAACACCTGAAGGACTTTGCAATTCTAGCCAAATCACGTTATAGAATCTGTGATCAACAGACTGTATTTGAGATGACACAAGAGAGGATCAAAGCTTATGAGAAGATAAAGAAAGCTCTTACAGAAGCACCTTTACTCCTCATGCCTGACTGAAATATTCCTTTTAAACTGTACATTGATGCATGTGGAGATGGATTAGGGGCAGCCCTACATCAAGTCCAAATTATTGATGACAAACCTACAGAAGGACCAGTTTGTTTTATCTCAAGGCAAATCAAACCAACAGAAGCCAGATATGGTGCAAGCCAAATGGAGTGCTTATGTTTGGTATGGGCACTTGAAAAACTACACTATTATCTTGATGGCAGTGTCTTTGAGGTGATAACAGACTGTAATGCCTTGAAATCACTTCTTAACATGAAAACTCCCAACAGACATATGTTGATATGGCAAATAGCCATTCAAGAGTATAGAGGAAGCATGACTATATTTCATAAAGCAGGAAACATTCACAAGAATGCTGATGGACTTAGTAGATGGGCATTAGCCAACACTCCTGATAACCCAGCTTATGTCCCTTGGGAAGCAGAACCACAGATTCCAATTGAAGGCATTAACATAACTGATATTGGGACTGAATTCTTTGAGGAAGTCAGAGAATCTTATAAGCAGGACAATAATTGCCATATCTTGACTTCTTTGTTGGATAAAGACTGCGAAGACACATCTTTGGTTAATGCACTAGATGAAGTTTGGAAAAATTCCTATTCTGAAAGAAGATTTCACTTGTTTGATGGGATTATTTACCATAGAACAAAACATTCTTGTGTGATGACACTGTGTAGTAGATTGCTTATCAATACCATTCTTCATGAATGCCATTATAGCATTTACTCTGGACACCTGTCAGAAGACAGAACACTTGAAAAAGTGAAGAACTGTGCATGGTGGCCATCTTGGAGAAAAGAAACCATTGAGTATTGCCATACCTGTGATAGATTCCAGAAAGCAAACAGGAGTACAGGCAAGAAATTTGGACTTATGATCCATATTCAAGAACCAAAATCCCCTTGGGAAGTTGTTCACATGGATTGGGTCACAGCACTTCCTCCAAGTGGTGACAAAAGTTATAATGCTTGTTTAGTCATTGTAGACAGATATAGCAAAACTCCCATATTCTTACCATGTCATAAAGATGACACAGCTATGGATACAGCTCTTCTTTTATGGAATAGAGTTATTTCCCATACAGGATTATTTAAGAATATCATAAGTGACAGAGATCCCAAGTTCACATCTGCACTTTGGACCAATCTTCATAGATTGTTTGGGACCAAGTTATCATTCTCTACAGCATATAACCCTCAAACAGATGGGCTAGCAGAGAGGATGATTCAAACTTTAGAAGACATGATCAGGAGATTTTGTGCTTATGGGTTAGAATTCAAAGAATCAGATGGCTTTACTCATGACTGGTGCACTCTGATACCTGCACTAGAATTGGCATATAAGACATCAGTCCATTCTTCCACAGGACAAACTCCTGCTATGTTAGAAAAAGTATGGAATCCAAGACTCCCAGCAGACACACTGAGGAAAGACTTGATTGACATTTATCCTACAGCTTCCAGCTTCAAATTGATGCTTGATAAAGTAAAACATCATGCAAAACAAAGTATGGATGTGTCACAGGGGCTCTAGTGGACAGAAATACAAGAGTGGCCTGGCACTCAGCAATCAGGGAACTCACTTGGAAGACTCCAAAAGAAATAAAGAATAAAAATAATAAGAATGAATTCCTCTAAAAGATATGCAGGTACAAGATGAGATGCAAAAGAGGAAAGGGAAGCCAAATGGCCAAAGAGCCAACCAAGTAAGTCCTTAATCACTGTTTCAACCTGCCAAAAATGAATAATGGAATTAGTAAGGATATGACCACCAAATATCCATTGACAGGCGAAGAAAGAGAAAAGAGAAAAGTGCTAAATGACTGACTTAATAATATCAGTATTTGCTTAACTAAAAATGAAAAGAAAATAAAGATAAGATAAAATCAAAATATATTAATTAACTGGGGAAAACCCCCCAGGGTGGAAAGGGTAGCCGGTATATGTGAAAAGTTGGGAGCTTGAGTTCTTCAGGCTGAAAACTGATCTGTATTGATCCTTGAGGCTGTATTAATTGTTTTGGGAATTGATACAGCTGGCTAATATTGAAATTGAATTGGGTTGAATGAATTTCCCATGATTGAAAATGAAATACAGGTCTTGATGGATCCAGCCTGTATTGAGATGAATATGGTTGCCAAGATGGATTGAGTGGAGCTTTGACACTTGACAACTTCTTTTTGGCACTGCCTCTTGAATACACTTGAGAATGAATTGACAGTATTCCCTTGGAAGGAATACTTGGAGTGAGAATAACCAATGACTGCTTGATGGCGTCATTGGTCTTTGACGCTGAAACACTTGCCCTTGAGCCTTGATGATTCCTCTGAATGATTGGGTGCCTTGATGACGTGATGAGATGTTGGAATGTTGAAATGAGCATTTGATATTGCCACCATTGAATTGCTGTTGAAAAATGATGCACAATGATATATAACATCATTTATGGCATATTGGTTGATTGGCAAGAAGATTACGTCCAAAGGTCTTGAGGTGGAAGGGCAGAGGGAAAAGGATGGATGTAATGGCTTCAGAGCTTGGAATGGTGTTTCTGGGCCTTTTGGGGTTTTTGGCCATTTTTGGGTTCTGAGCCAAAAACTGGCCCAAAAGGCGGGAAAGTGTCTTTTGGACACTTTGCGTCAAAGTGCGCAAAAATGCGCAAAATGCGCAAAAGTGCGCAAATGCGCAAAGTGCGCAAATGCGCAAAGTGCGCAAATATGCGCAAAATGCGCAAAAGTGCGCAAATATGCGCAAATGCGCAAAGTGCAGAAAAAGTGCGCAAAATGCGCAAAAAGTGCGCAAATGCGCAAAAAGTGCGCAAATGCGCAAAATGCGCAAAAGTGCGCAAATGCGCAAAATGCGCAAAAGTGCGCAAATGCGCAAAAATGCGCAAAATGCGCAAAAATGCGCAAATGCGCATTATGAGCCCAAATGGCCAAAAACAGCCATTTGGGCCATTTCCCCTGGTTTTGAGGGAAATGACCAGAAATACCCATTTGGGCATAAATTGCCGCTATGGGTGCTGGATAGAGGTGAAGGGCCATGAAGGCCCCAAAACACAAATGGCCATAAATGGTCCATAAGATAATGACATGGCCATATTGGCCACTGGTGATGGATATGGCCAATTGGCCATAAAGGAACCGTGGCTTGATATGCCATATGGGGATCCAAGGAGGTGAATTGCCATGGTTGTGACAGTACCCCCCACCTTGAAATGGTGAGCTCCTGAGCACCAATACAAGGTGAAGCCTGTTGAGGCTATTGGAAAGATTTTGAGAGAGTGATTCAAGAGGACTGATTAAGATAAGAAATTTGAAGACTGATATTAAAAATTTGACATTTGACGCAGGACTTGCTTGATCTTCTTTTGACATTGGCTTCATGATTGGAATTGAATTTTAAAATGAATGAAAATTTTTGACGTGATAATGGACGTGATAAAAGGAAATTTAAAATGAAAGTAAAATAGAAATAAAGAATGAAAATGAAATTAAGAAAAGAAAAGGAAAAAGAAAAAGAGAAATGAATTGAATCTTGAGGAGGTTCCAATCTTCATCACGGAGGTTGATAACTGATCTTGAAATTGGCCAAGGACCTGGAAAGATAAATTTGATGCCAGGTGCTCACAAAGTGGCCAAGGTGATGTTTTGACAAGATTGTAGACCCCTCAGGGAAGTGCACACCAGGAGAGGAACTTACTTTTGGTAATTACCACTCCCGCCAGTGCCATAAAAATAAAACAAAACTGTTGAAAGAATGAATTTGAATTTGGAATGTTGGAAATGAATTGAAAAGTGAATGGCCCATTGTCCCAAGTGAAAATGGCCATAAGATTGGAAATGAAGTTGAAAGCCATGCCAAAGATCTGTGTCCAAAATTGCAAAGTGCTCACAGAGTGGCCAAGGTGATGCTTACAACAAAAAAAAAGTACAATACCCCTAAAGGTGCATACCAGGAGTGGGACTTACTTTTGGTAATTCCTCTCCCCACCAAGCACCATAAAAAATCAAGCTTTTGAAGAATTCGGCCCAGGCTTGTCAGGATATAATGAATGAAAATCTTTGACAAGTTCAGGACAATTCTTGAGGTTTTCGGTTGGTTCCCAAGTGGATCTTTCTGGGTCTTGACTGAAACCTTTCCATTCCACCAGATACCATAATTTTCCTCTCTTGAGCTTTGAGTCCAGTATTTGAGATACTTCCCATTCCTCTTCTTCTTCAATGGTGATTGGAGGAGGAGGCTCTTGATGCCTATTTGGGATTGTTGACGTCTTGACTGGTTCCAAAAGGGAAATGTGGAAAACTGGGTGGATGGATTTCCATTGAGATGGAAGCTTGAGGTGGTAGGCATGAGTGCTGACTTTCTTCAAGATTGGAAAAGGACCCAGCCATCTTTCAGACAGCTTTTTGGTGGGTCTGGTTGATTTGATGTTCTTGGAAGAAAGCCATACCATGTCACCGGGATTGAAAACAGGTGGACTTGCTCTACTTTTATCTGCATACCTCTTAAACCTGTTTATGGCAACTTCAAGTTCTCTCTTGACATCTTGCTGTACTGATTGGATTTTTGTTGATAACTTTCCAGCCGGAGTGTCTTGAGTGATGTGAACTGAGTCAAAATGAGGATCTCTTCCATAAACAGTGAAAAACGGTGATTGTTTTGTTGAAGAGTGGTCAGAGTTATTGTAGGCAAATTCAGCCAGAGGGAGCCAGGTGTTCCAATCATCTTGATGATAACTGACATACATCCGAAGGTACTGTTCTAGTATCTGATTTACCCTCTCTGTCTGTCCATCAGTTTCTGGATGATAAGCAGTTGACAAGTCTCTTGAAATCTTGAGCTGCTGACAAAGGTTGGTCCAAAAGGAAGAAACAAAAAGTGAACCTCGATCACTAACAATGCTTGAAGGAAGGCCATGCTTTGAGAAAATATTCTTGATGAATAAATGGGCCAAATCTAATGAAGTGATTGAAGCTATTGTTGGAATAAAAACCGCCATTTTTGAGAATCTGTCCACTATGACTAAAATTGAATCAAAGGAATTGGACAGTGGCAATTGAGTGATCAAATCCATTGAAAGACAAATCCAAGGACCACTTGGAATTGGAAGAGGCTTGAGGAGTCCAAACTTCTTGTGATGAATATTTTTGTTTCTTGAACACTGTTGACAGGATGAGACATAATCCTTGATAAATTGAGTCATGCCGGACCAGTGGAAATCCCGCTTGACAAGTTTGAGAGTCTTCTCTTGG
This sequence comes from Austropuccinia psidii, assembly GCA_023105745.1. Lineage (NCBI taxonomy): Eukaryota > Fungi > Basidiomycota > Pucciniomycetes > Pucciniales > Sphaerophragmiaceae > Austropuccinia > Austropuccinia psidii. Next base: position 57,153,014 of record JALGQZ010000002.1, on the reverse strand, counting down.
CCAGGGTGTCCAGCTAGAGGAGAGTCATGCCGCTTTTGAAGTATATTGAGTTGAATTGTGGGGTCGTTTGGGACCACCACCCGATCTTTGAAAAGGAGAAGTTTGGAAGAGGAATCAAGAGAATAATCTTGGACAGATTTACCTTTACCCAAATCTTCAAGGACACTTCTATATTGAGAATCTTGCCACACTGCCTTCTGAATTGAATCAATCAAATTTGAAAATGAATCCACCTTGACTGCAAAAAACTTTGAGGCTTGAATTTCATCTTGCTTGATTATCTTCTGATAGTTCATTGGATTCTTGCTGATGAAATCCTCCCCCCTCTCCGGGTAAACGTCGTCCCGACGTGACAAGGCATCTGGAAGGGTGGCCAGGCGGCCAGGGCGGTAAGTGATTGAGAAATGGAATTCAGATAAAAATTCAGCCCAGCGGGCTTGACGGCGAGTGAGAATCTTGGAAGACATAAAATATTGAAGGGATGAATGATCGGTGAGAACTTCAAAAGGGGAAGAAATAGAAAGAAGGAAAGCTCTCCAGCGGTTGAGAGCCCAGACTATGCCAAGGAGTTCCTTGTCATGAATCTCATAATTGAGCTCAGCTGGGAGAAGCTTGCGGCTATCAAATGCAATGGGATGTTTTCCTGAGTCAGAGACCTGACTCAGTACAGCACCCAAGGCATAATCTGATGCATCGGTCTCTACAATGGTGGGTAGAGAAGGATTGAAATGAGAAAGGATTGGAGCACTGGTGAATGCCTCTTTGAGTTGATGAAACTGTCTAAGAGCTTCCTCATTGAGGGGAAAACGGGAATCTTTCTTGAGGAAACTTGTGAGTGAACTAATTTTCTTTGAATAATTCTTGATGAAACGGCGGTAAAAATTGGCAAAGCCAAGGAATGATTGAAGAGCCTTGAGGTTTCTTGGAGGTGGCCAATTGAGAATTTGCTGGACTTTTGCTTGGTCCATCTTGAGGCCTTCAGAAGAAACTACATAACCAAGATATTCCACACTTGAAACATGAAATAGGCATTTGGACGCCTTAGCAAAGAGGTTATTGGCTCTGAGTCTGGAAAGAACAGTGGACACATGAGTGACATGTTCTTCCTCAGATTTGGAAAAGACCATAATGTCATCCAAATAAAACACAACATAAACATCAAGAAGATCATAAAAAATATCATTGACGAGATTTTGAAAAGAAGCAGGAGCATTGGTAAGCCCAAATGGCATAACCAAGTACTCATAACTACCATATTTGGTTCTAAAACAAGTCAAATGTTCATCACCTTCCTTGATTCTGAGCAGGTTATATGCACCACGCAAATCAATCTTGGAGAAGATAGAAGAACCATTGAAAACAGTGAGAAGCTGATTCATAGGAGGAACAGGATACTTGTTCTTCCTAGTAACAGCATTGAGTTTGCGGTAATCAACACACAAACGGAGGCCACCATCTTTCTTCTTGACAAAAAGAACAGGTGCTCCTGTAGAAGAGGAGCTTGGCCGGATGAAACCTTTCTCTACATTCTCTGAAATGTAGGCCCTGAGTGTATCTGACTCTTGGTTTGATAAAGAGTAGATCACCCCAACTGGAGGTAGAGACCCCTCCAGCTCGATATGATGATCACAGGCGTGGTGAGGAGGAAGTTTTTCTGCTTTCACCTTGGAAAATACATCCAAGTATTGGTGATAAACAGAAGGAACAACCTTCATCACGGTTTCTATTTCTTCTGGCTCTTCCTCTTCATCCCACAACTCCTCCAGGGAGTCATGATAAGATGAAGGAGGAAGGTCCATATTCCCAAAGAAGAGATGAAGTGAAGATACAGAATTATCTTCTCCAACATCTTGAATCTCTTTGAAGACTTCATCTCTAGATGATAGTAATGACTGATGGGAATTAAGGGAAGGAATATGGACAGAAGACGGAAATGATGGTGTTCTAGAATCACCAACCAGAGCTGCACATGATTTGGCAGAAGAAAAGTCATTACTGAAAGAAATTGAAGGATCATTATAGTCCTTATGATCAGAATTAAAGGTGATCAATCCTTGCCTCCAATCAATAAACGGATTAAAATGTTTAAGAAAGTCAAAGCCCAATATGAGGTCTTCTCCCTTGGGAGTATCAATGACCAAAAAGTCCCATTCAAAGCTTGGGAAGGAAGGGAGCTCAACCATATATTTAGTATGGTGAGTCACAAATAAAGAAGGAGACTCAGAGGAGTCAAGAATAATAAGGGGAATCTTCTCCAGGAGTTCTGACATGGTCAAAGAATACTTGTGAACAAACTGCTTTGCAATAAATGAGTTGGTAGCACCAGAATCAATGAGAATACTGTAAAACATATCAGAGAGAGAAGAAAAAACAAAAAATTTAAGAGAATTTTTGACACCAGTATTCAGAATGCACAATTGTGCTCTGGATGGAAAACTGTGAAGACCATTGAACACAACATGATCTTCACTCAGGCTTTTCCCTGGCTGGGAAATTTGCCTGACGGTTGGGTAAGCTTGTTTTGAGGCCTTTTGAAACAGGACTCAAGACTATTCTTCCCACCACAATAGGTACAAAGACCCTCCTTGATTCTTCTTTCTTTTTCAGAGTTCATGAGCTTGAAATCTTTATTCAACAAAGAAGAATGGGGCTTGTCCCTCTTCTGAAAATTCTTCTTCTTCTTATCGCTTGAACTTGAAGAATTTTGAGGATGAGAAGAACTTGACTTTGAGGCTTCTGGCTTCTTCTCTTGATGATGACTCTTTTCATTTTGCCTATCATGGTACCTGGTATCAAGTTCCAGGGTAACGCCCATTAAGTCTTGAAGAGAGTCAATTCTTGAAGGATGGGAGGCCAATTGATCCAAAATCCTGGATGGCAATCCCTTCCTGAAATGATGGATGAGAGCTCTTTCACCCCAATCCCCGATTCTAGATACTAAGCTTCTGAAATCAGCAATGTATAAAGATACATGCCCACCTTCTTTCATTCTTAAAGAATCCAACTCAGCTTCTGCTTTTCTGACTTCATTCGGGTCACCAAATAAAGTGAAGAGTTGAGATTCAAATAAAAGCCAAGAATTGAGAAGGTAGTTTGAATCTTGATTGGTGAGATTGGAAAGATAGGGCTCAATCCATTTTGCAGCCCTGCCAATGAGAAATGAAGTGGCATAAAGGACCTTCTTTCTGTCTTGAGCGAAGTTTGCCGGATCATTATGAAATATCAATTGACAAGACTGAATGAAACTTCTAACTTTGAAGGGCTGAGTCCCATCAAAGCATTCCGGTGCCTTCATAGATGGAGTCTTGAAGGCTGGTGGTCTTGATGCTTCAGAAGATGAAGCTGCTTGAAGATTGGCCATAATCTGAGTCATTTGCTGCATGATGGCCAATAAAGATGGTTCAGACTGATGAGAGACAGGCTGATTAGACTGGGCTAGAGTTGGCCCTCCAGTACTTTGGGATGCCTCCACCGGAGCAGGGACACCTTCAGTACCATCAGACTCTTCCTCTTCCACAGAATTCTCCTCCTCCTCTTCACCATCTTCACCTGGACCTTTGAAAATAGTCCTTGAAGTTCCTGGAAATCCGCCAACTACTCCTGAAAATGAACATGATCTTCTTGGCGCTCTTCCTTCCTTCCTGGATGGTCCTGCTCCTTCCATGCGGGGTCCTCTATCTAATTGGGCCCTCAGTTGAGGAACTGCTGGGGTGCCATCTAGAGGAGCTCTTGGAGTTGGAGTGAGAACAGCTTGAGCTCTGGCCTGAGATCTTGTCTGTCTTGCTGGAGGTGAGTGTTGAACAGGCATGATATCAGGAATAAAATGAAATAAATGAATTAAAAATCAAAATTTGCTTGAAGTGAAAAGAGTCAACAATCAAATCTTGAGGAAAATCAATGAATAAAAATGAAAATCTTCAAGTACGTCAATAAATCAAAATCAAATGAAGTCTTGAAGTCAAAATCAAATCAATCAAATCAATCAAAATAAAAAATCTTGCAGAATCAATCAATCAAATGAAAATCTTGAAGAAAAATCAATTTATGTCAAAATCCTTGATGTGAAAAATCAGCAAAATCAATGAAATCTTCAGGTCAATCAATTTTCTTGAGGTCAAAATCAAATATGTCAAATCAATCAATCAATCAAAATCAAGTGAATTATTCTTTAAAAATCAAAATTCTTGAAGAAAAAATTAATTATGAATCTTGATGTGAATAACGTGTCTGAATATCTTGATGAAAAATTTGAAAATCAAAGAAAATCAAGATGACGCCTGAATTATGAATGAAATGAAAATTGATGATTTGAAAAAGATTTTTTTTTAAAAAAGAATAACAAAATAAAAAATGGGTCAGCTTTCAATTTTCAAAATGAAGAATGAATGAAAGAAAATTGAGAGGTGACGATGAATCATTAAGTTCATAAGCGTAAAGGAATCATAATTTCGATGAAATGAGTGAATGAAATTATAAATAAAGAATGAACAGAATGAAAAGAAATTATGAGTTAATTAATATAATGTCACAGGGGCTCTAGTGGACAGAAATACAAGAGTGGCCTGGCACTCAGCAATCAGGGAACTCACTTGGAAAACTCCAAAAGAAATAAAGAATAAAAATAATAAGAATGAATTCCTCTAAAAGATATGCAGGTACAAGATGAGATTCAAAAGAGGAAAGGGAAGCCAAATGGCCAAAGAGCCAACCAAGTAAGTCCTTAATCACTGTTTCAACCTGCCAAAAATGAATAATGGAATTAGTAAGGATATGACCACCAAATATCCATTGACAGGCGAAGAAAGAGAAAAGAGAAAAGTGCTAAATGACTGACTTAATAATATCAGTATTTGCTTAACTAAAAATGAAAAGAAAATAAAGATAAGATAAAATCAAAATATATTAATTAACTGGGGAAAACCCCCCAGGGTGGAAAGGGTAGCCGGTATATGTGAAAAGTTGGGAGCTTGAGTTCTTCAGGCTGAAAACTGATCTGTATTGATCCTTGAGGCTGTATTGATTGTTTTGGGAATTGATACAGCTGGCTAATATTGAAATTGAATTGGGTTGAATGAATTTCCCATGATTGAAAATGAAATACAGGTCTTGATGGATCCAGCCTGTATTGAAATGAATATGGTTGCCAAGATGGATTGAGTGGAGTTTTGACACTTGACAACTTCTTTTTGGCACTGCCTCTTGAATACACTTGAGAATGAATTGACAGTATTCCCTTGGAAGGAATACTTGGAGTGAGAATAACCAATGACTGCTTGATGGCGTCATTGGTCTTTGAAGCTGAAACACTTGCCCTTGAGCCTTGATGATTCCTCTGAATGATTGGGTGCCTTGATGACGTGATGAGATGTTGGAATGTTGAAATGAGCATTTGATATTGCCACCATTGAATTGCTGTTGAAAAATGATGCACAATGATATATAACATCATTTATGGCATATTGGTTGATTGGCAAGAAGATTACGTCCAAAGGTCTTGAGGTGGAAGGGCAGAGGGAAAAGGATGGATGTAATGGCTTCAGAGCTTGGAATGGTGTTTCTGGGCCTTTTGGGGTTTTTGGCCATTTTTGGGTTCTGAGCCAAAAACTGGCCCAAAAGGTGGGAAAGTGTCTTTTGGACACTTTGCGTCAAAGTGCGCAAAAATGCGCAAAATGCGCAAAAGTGCGCAAATGCGCAAAGTGCGCAAAAATGCGCAAAAGTGCGCAAAAAGTGCACAAATGCGCAAAAGTGCGCAAAATGCGCAAAAAGTGCGCAAATGCGCAAAATGCACAAAAGTGCGCAAATGCGCAAAAATGCGCAAAAATGTGCAAATGCGCATTATGAGCCCAAATGGCCAAAAACAGCCATTTGGGCCATTTCCCCTGGTTTTGAGGGAAATGACCAGAAATACCCATTTGGGCATAAATTGCCGCTATGGGTGCTGGATAGAGGTGAAGGGCCATGAAGGCCCCAAAACACAAATGGCCATAAATGGTCCATAAGATAATGATGTGGCCATATTGGCCACTGGTGATGGATATGGCCAATTGGCCATAAAGGAACCGTGGCTTGATATGCCATATGGGGATCCAAGGAGGTGAATTGCCATGGTTGTGACAGGATGATGCTTTTGATTATGCAAAACAGAAGTGGGACAAGAGTCATAAATTACCAGACTTCAAATTAGGGGACTTAGTTTTAGTTTCAACCCTGAATTTTAACAATATCAAAGGCCCAAAGAAACTTAAAGATTCTTATGTAGGACCTTTTGTTATTGTTGCCTTACATGGAACCAATGCAGTTCAAGTGGAATTGAGTGGTGAATTGGAAAATAAACACGCGACTTTTCCAGTCAGCTTGATAAAAACTTATCAACCAGCTGATAAAGGACTGTTTCCTTTAAGGAACCCAACTCCTTTAACTGTACCACCAGTGGAACAGAATGAAGATAAAAAGATAAAGAAATTTATCAAAGAGAGGAGACTCAGGGGTAAAAATCAAAGAGAATATCTTGTCAGATATAGAAATCCAGTACATGAAGATGAATGGCTGGCAGAATCAGATATACCTGACTCAGATAAACTTTTGAGAAGATTTAGACATGCAAGAAGGCCACAAGCCTGAATATGTCTATAAATGTGCTTTAATTACTTGATCAGAGTAATGTGAAGAGGTTGGACAGTGGACATTAACCCCCTTTGGGGCCTTATTATTTTATCACTAATAAAATTGTAGTACAATTTTATTTTTTGGTGGGAGGGAATGTGAGCCTTGAGGTATATTTTACATACCCAAATAGGCCACAATTATCTTAAAAATAAATTCTGAATAATGCATACCTCATAAGTCATGCATATATTCAAATTTCATTATTTTTGATTTCAGAAAAGTTGAATAACTTTTTATTGAGTAAGTAAATCCATGGATTTAAGGCCAGATTTGGATTCTACACAAAAATTCACCTAGGGTAGCTCCATAGAGTGAATAAGCTCAAATTAACTCTTTGAGGTGGTAAAATGGAAAATACTTCAACACCACATCATCAATACCACATAAAAGATCTGTGAAAATTTTTGTTTTTCTTAATTTCACGCCAAAATAATGGGAATGTGAGGAATCCCATGTTACATATACACTAAGAATAGTGTTATGCATGTTTTGAGCACTTAATATTATGGTATTCTTACATGCACTTTTGGTACACCAATAGTGGATATCTCACTTGAAGCTTAAAATTCTATTTTGACGTGAAAAATAGGCAAGGGGGACAAAAGACATCAAAGAGAGCCAGGGTACCCAGCTTCTGAGGCCCCAGAGGCGTGGATAGCTCCAAAGCTTGGTTCCATGGCTCATCTTAGCCCAATTGGTAAACTAAATCTCTTTGGGAACTTGGTTACCAAGTTGCATATACTGTAAATCATAAGAAAATAGCAAATAACCTGCTATTTTGACGTGCCAAGGAGGTAATGAGCTACTTACACTCCTGTAACCATGTCAATTACTAATGACTTTCCATGGATAAACCCCAAAAGAGTAATTAAAACCCTTTTGGGACCCATATTCATTAATTTACCTCATAGCAACCAGCAAAACACTGCTATTTGCAATTCTACGTAGAAATGAGGTAAAAACTTCAAAAATTCATTAAAAATACCATTCTTAATAAATATTTCTGAAACTTTCAGGACTAAAGGGGAACTGTATTATCTATGGTAAAACCAAAAAGAATTACAGTTTTATTAGTAAAATTAAAAGTTTTACGTACAGTCCATTTTTGGTTATTCTACGTGAAACACTGAATCTTCAAAAATTCACAGTAATTACAATCTGTGATAAAATGGGCAATAACATTGATAACTTTGAGAAATCAATGATTATTTTAGAATAAAAGAAGATTTACAAGTGTTACTCCTTTTATTCTTAACCATATTGGGGTTGGTAGTCACGTAAAAGCATCAAAATAAGTAATTATGATAATGTTACGTGACAAATAATGATGCAATCAATAAACCAAAAGGGTTTATTGTTTTCTCACTCACTGGTTTTTCAGTTTGCTCCATGGCACGCCTCTGTGAGCTGTCTTAGACTTAAAAGAGGCCTCCTCTTGCTGTTTTTTCCATATCATCATCTTATCAATTTATTAAATCATTATTACCAACAAGTAAGTATTAGTTACAGCTATTCTTAAGTGTTTTAAATCTTTCAGAATCAATCAGAAAGACGTGAAATCATAGAATCCAACTATATATTGTTGTAATACTGTTATAAATCCTTTTGATCCCTTAAATCCACAATTCTACGTCAAATTTCCCTACTCTTATCTATCAATAAGTTCTTTGGAGTATTAGTGAGTCATTTATATTTAATTCCTAAAGTTTTTCTCTAAAATTAGTTTTCTTCAAGAATTATCTTTATAATTATTCTTGCAAAAGATAATTATATATTAAAATAATTTTGTTATTTTAATATAAGAAGTTTTTATTATTAAATTCTTCTTGTAATTGATTCTTGTAGACAATTACTGCTCACTGTTATAATCACTAGTAGTGTATAAAAAGTGAAAGAAATAATTTCATAATTATTTAATTGTGGTTATAATAGTTTTATTATTATATTTCATAAGAATAGGCATAGTACTGTTGATTAATAGTAGTATTATCATCAGTTTCATAGTCACATCTTACAACATCACCTTAGCCACTCTGTGAGAACCTGGAATCAAATCTTTTTTTCCAGGTCCTTGTCCATCTCAAATCAACTGTCAATATCCATGGTGAAGATTGGAATACCCCTCAAGGTTCTTTTTTGTTTTATTTTTTCTTTTTTGCTTCTTTTCAACTTTCTTTCTTATCTTTCTCTCTTTACAATTTTTCAAAATTTCTATCTTATAACTTTAAGGCCAATCTTTATGTCAACTCATTATTCAATATTCAAAGCCAAATTTCAAAAGAAGACCAAATCAACCTCATCTCATATGCCAACCTCTTTACCAGTCTGAAAATTCATTTCAAGATTCATACATCTGGAATCCCTACATCCAATCCATCTTAACAGCCTCAAAAGGCTTGTAACTTATCTTGGTGCTCAGGAGCTCACTATTAAAGTTAGGGGGGTACTGTCAAAACCACAAATAATCACCCCCCTCAATGGGTGTTGCGACAATTCTAACCTGAACCCAAGTTTTGGACAATTGTCCATATAATATGTTTATGGCCAAATTTAACCTCTTTGTTCTCAAATTCCTGTTGGCCATAACACCCTTCCACTGCCCATTCATGCCCTCAGGCCATATCCTGCCTTCATTGGCCTTATTGGCCGATTCTTCACCTAACCAACCCCCAGGCCATTATCCTTGTTTTTGGGCCTGGGGGTCTTTTCAGTTTTCCAGGGACCTATGGTTCCTCTAGCCACCACGAAGGCCCTTGTCCTAACCCTTTATATTAGGGGGGTTTGGCCTAAATGGCCTTTTTGGGCCATTTAGGCCCTCTATGGCCCAGGGTCTGTTGGACCATTAGGCCCCTTTTGGCTCAAATTCCATGAGGAAAAAGGGGGCCAAGGGAGCAGCTCATCAGCCCCCAACACACAAATGGGCCCACCTGAGCCAGTTTTGGCCCCAAAACCCAACCAACTCAGAAATGGGCAAAACCACCTCAGGACCCAAAAATGGCCGTAATTCAGTCCATGGCCTCTGGCAACCACCAGAGGCCACCAGCTCAGCTCCAGGCAAGTATTCCCCTCAAGTTCAGGGGAAAATCTTTCCTTCCACAATGCACCCCGTACTCAAGAATCCAGGAGTGGTGCATATATGGTATAATATACCATTATGCACCATTTTGGCTCAGCAATCCAATGGTGAAATTTTCAGGACCAAATTGGGTGATTCCAAATAAAGCCCCCAAGCCATCATCAATTTCAAAGGAGGATTCTTCAGCTACTCAAACTGGCAATTTGCTGGCGGCTACCAGAAGGCCATCCAAGGACCCCAAACACCTGGCCCTGCAGGAGTTGGGTTGTCAATTCTCATCAGGACTATTCTAAGGACAATTCTCAGAGTTTATCAATCATTTTAATGATTTTGAAGGCATCAAGTACTCAGAATTCCTTGGAAAACTCAATTGGTCCATACAACTAGTAATCAAGAATCCTGTATGGCCTTGGCCTATTTGGGCCAATTCATATTCCACTGTGGGAGTTCAATCGCACAGTTCAATTCTCAAGAGGGCCAGAGCTGTATTGACACAAATAAGACAATACAGGCGGGTGACTCACCTTCCAGGATCAGCCTTTCAGGTTTTTGCATATAATGGCAACCTTCCATCACCTGGGACTTTTTACCCAGTTAATCAATATATTGGACTTATCTTTATCCTTATTTCATTTTATTTTATTAAAGTAATTACTGATGATCTTAAGGAAGTCATTTGCACCTTTTCTTCTTCACCTGTCAGTGGGTATTGGTGGTCATAGCCTTTACTAATTCCAGTGTTCTTTCTGCAAGGTTGAAACAGTGAATTGAGGATTCATTTGGTTGGTTCTTTGTATTTTGTCTTTGTTACTTTCTTGGCCATTGGCTTCCTTTTCTTTTATTCTTTTGGCATACTCGTCTTTAATCTTATTCTTCCTTAAAGAAATATATTCTTCTTATTTCTTCAATATTTTAAGCCCTCCAAGTTAGCTCTTGATTCCTGATTGCCAGGCCACTCTTCCTTCCATAAGAGCCCCTGTGACATGATATGGGAAAAATTTCAAGCAAATCCATTGAGAATTGGATTTTATATGAATTTGTATTCGTAATACACATTTAAGGTTAAATTTTGATGAGGTTTCAATTCTTGAAACTTTAATTTTAACTCATTTAAGCTTGAATAAGCCTTGAAAGTTCATAAAACCTTTATTACGAGGGTGCATAAAAGAATTTACCATTCAGAAGCTTGTAATTACTCCTGAAAAAGGGGTAGACCATTTTAGAGATTAATACTTACTAAAAGTCTAATATCAAAGCCTTAATAAGGTTTAGAATCCTTCATTACAGGAGTAAAACCTCATTTGAGATCATGAAGAGCCCAAAAGTTGGGTAGCCTATCACCTGTTTACCTTTCTCCCTTTTCCCACCATTTTTCATAGACTTTTTTCCTTTTATTTATTGAAAGCCATATGAGGTCTTTGAGTCAATTTAAACTCATATCATCCATGATTGAAAGCCTGTATTTCAAAGTCTTAGCCAATTTAGTAACTTCACACAACACCTCAACTTTAACTGAATATTTTTAAGTTTTCATAAACCTTGTGAAGCTTTGAAATTAAGCTTAAATTTAAAAATTTAAGCTTAATCTCAGTAAAAATGATTAAATGGTTTAAGTTTACTGTCAGATTCTTAAATTTTCTAATAATACCAGAAATAGCATTATTTGGGTATATCAACCTATTGGTCAACCCTATGTTATTTTTGTTTTAAAATACAAGAATGACATAATATTGATGACTTTTTTTAATCAAGAATGAATATATACTTTTTCAATGGTTTTTGTTTTGAATTCATTTGAAAATTCAGTTAGCGACTGAATCAAATCTATAAGATTTTATTTGTGGCCTGATGGGTATGTCATACATACTTCACAGGCACAGTTCCCTACCCCAAAAAGTACCTATGCTACAGTTTTCCATTAAATAGTATATCCTCAATTGAATTAAGGGGGTAAATTAAACCTTCCAAAATATCTTCTGAATTGTTTTACGTATTTAAAGCACAAAATTTAAAGTTGATTGAGGAATTGGTCTCTTCTCCTTTTTTTACCTTGTGAAAGCCTTTTGGGAATCATGTATTGCATTTTACAAGAGCCACTCATCTTCATGTGGTGGGTTCCTGTAAATGACTAATTAGTCGCTTTTATCCCTTCCCCTAAGTCATGTATCAAGAGTTTTGGAAGCTTTTTCTATTCACTATGATACATTGAAGGTACCTTAGAATGTCTTTCATTCCTCAAAGAAAAGAGTTCCTTATCACTTGAATTATAATTCCTTACTGGACTGAGAGGGAAAGATGGATGTTTATTCCTCAATTCTACTGTTAGTTCTAATGTTAATGAATTTTTCCCATGCAGGGGTTTAATAAGGAATTGTTCTTAAAAGGATTATTTCAATTTCTTTGGGAATTTAATATTATGAAAGTTCAGGGTTGAAAATAATATGGATACCCCTCCTTTGAATCTTGGTTCTTATGAATTTTTCTCTTGTTTTGTTAGAATATTGAAAAGAATTGGTAATGTTTTATTTTGATGATCCCTCCCTTTCAAAAGGAAAATTCAACTCTTGAAGCAGTTATATGAATATCCACTGAGTCTTTTTTCAAACTACAAACTTGAAGTTGGGAATTCCAGAATTTTTCCAACATTGCTGGAATTTTCCTGTCAAGGAATTGAGGGTTGTCTTATAGGCTAATTGCAAAGCTGGTGTAATTGTTCACAAATCTTGAGTAAGGCCCTCAGACTCCTTAATATTTGGGCCATAAGCACAAACTCCTCTGATCATTTGCTCAAGGGTCTGTTGAATTCTTTCTTCTATCCATCAGTATGTGTATTTTAAGCTGTTTAGAATGATAGTTTAGTACATAAAACCATATGTATGTTTTTCAGTAAGCCTGAAATAAATTTTGGGTCTCTATCACTAATGCTATTTTTCAAAATACCATGATGAGATATAACTATATTTCAAGCTAAAAGAGCTGTATCAAAATTTGTGAAATGGTACAAAGATTTGAGTTTTTATGTATCTGTGTACAGTGACAAGTCATGAAATCTAAAATGTGTCTGCACAAGGTGGTAAGGAAGATACCAAACTCATATGAACCTTTTCTCATGGGGTACTTGGCTCTTGGATATTAATCATAAAGACATATATTTTTACAGTAGATTTTTTGCCCTTTTGACACCTTTCACAACTGTGAAAGTATTTGATTACATCTTTCCTCCAAGATGGCCAACAAGAAGATGCCTTCATTATTTGGATTCTTCTGTCTTCAAAAGGATATCCAGAATAAAGTTTTTGATAGCACTCTGGTACTATTTTTAGCCTGTGACTCAAACCCAAATCACAAGCATGATAGCTAGAATACCATTAAACAATGGTAGAGTGAAATACAGCCAAAAACGTAACTGAGCCAGAATAGCTCATACAAATTTAACAAAAGACAGAGGAAAGCCACCTCTTCCTAAATGGAAAGCTCCATAATAATAGGAAAAAGGATAATAAAGTTATTCAGGCTCCAAGAAATTGGTGAGGGTAAACCTTAATTATCAAATCTCATCTAAAATCCAGAGAAAGACACTGAACCAATCCAATGGGTGTTCAAATTGAAGCTCTCACTAAGGACTATCTAAGGGTACTAGCAAAATAGAGCTAGTAGCAAACTACAGAAGTTATGGCTAAAAATAAACCAAAAAAGGGTGGTAAATATTTGCCTCTCATCTAACTTCTAAGGTTTTAGTGTAGGATATCTGAAATGGGGTTGCTTTCAAAAGAGCACAATCAGGGATGTTTGATGGTACCACCCACTTCCTCATAGTTCATCAAGAGAAAAGGTCATGGGGCAAAAATGCTTCATAAAGGATTCAAAACAAATCCACAAATTGATAATGCAATTGAAAATTGGTATAACCTTTCCATATCTAATGCTAGATATTCCAAAATAGTGACCCTTGCATAGAGCCTATCAAGGCCTACAAAAAACTCCACTTTTGAGCGCTCTATCTTGAAAACTGACCAACAAAATCAGGTTTTAAGATTCTAATCCCACATTAGCCAGTATGACAGCCAGCTGTAGGATAGCTGTCCATGTAATTGAATTAACAACAATTAAATTGAGTTAAATGCTTTTTATTTTCTAGCAGTAATCCAGTAATCTGGTATGCTTGGTACATCAATGAAGAGTCCATAAATATAATCTATGAGTTCCATATGATCATATTCTCCTGATCTGGAGAATTTGGGCCAGCTTGAGGCCTCAGGAAGCTGTTTCAGGACTTCCTTCTCTGAATAAGACATTCCATAGACATCCTGGTATTGTGATGGAGATCTTGCCTTATTCATCAGCGTAGAATCTGGTTTGATGTCATCTGGTAGATATGGATTATCCATAAATTGGCCTTGTGGTTGGGGCTTCAAGTTATGGTAGACATTAAACAATTTGTTTATGTCTTGGTCCAGACAATCCCTGTCCCTTTTGCTGTGGTGTTGTTCTTCAAAGACTATATTCACCAGGGCGAATCTCGCGTCAATCGTCGGCGATTGACTTCACGTCGCACCGCGGTCAGTATAAAATCTTGCTTCAGTCGCGTTAGTGTCACTTTATAGTCACTGGATTTAGTGGGTCACGTCACGTCAGCGTCAAGACAACGTCAATCGTCACATGTGTCACATGAGAATGTCACTCAAAGCCCAAACCCATTTCAACACTATGCGCAACGTTCGTGTAATTTCACCTCATTGGCTTCCGCCTCCCCGACGCTTAGCATGCTTACGCACCCGCACCGCCCTCCATCCGGATGAGACTCCGACACTGCCCGCCCCTCTCCGTCCTCACCACTCCTTACGCTTTCACACCCCCGCCCCTACCATCCTCACGCTTGTGTAGTACCCTCCCGACATGCCTCCGACAACGCTTACCATCCTTACGCTCATGTAGTGCCCTCCCGACATGCCTCCGACACCACTGATGACCCTTACGCTTGTGTAGTGCCCTCCCGACATGCCTCCGACACAGCTTACCATCCTTACGCTCATGTAGTGCCCTCCCGACATGCCTCCGACAACAGTTACCCTCCCTCCCGACATTCTCCCGACACTGCTTACCATCCTTACGCTCATGTAGTGCCCTCCCGACATGCCTCCGACAACAGTTACCCTCCCTCCCGACATTCTCCCGACACTGCTTACCATCCTTACGCTCATGTAGTGCCCTCCCGACATGCCCCCGACAATGCTTACCCTCCCTCCCGACATTCTCCCGACACTGCTTACCATCCTTACGCTCATGTAGTGCCCTCCCGACATGCCTCCGACAACGCTTACCCTCCCTCCCGACATTCTCCCGACACTGCTTACCATCCTTACGCTCATGTAGTGCCCTCCCGACATGCCTCCGACAACGCTTACCCTCCCTCCCGACATTCTCCCGACACTGCTTACCATCCTTACGCTCATGTAGTGCCCTCCCGACATGCCTCCAACAACGCTTACCCTCCTCACGCTTCCGTATTACATCCATAGTGTACAGTACGGTGGCTTGTTGGCGTACAGGATGAACGCAATTGCCGAAATATGCTGAGTGGCCTTCTCTGCCAACAGGACCTAAGGGGATATTGGTCAGTATATTCACCATGTTGTGGCTAGGGTTTAAATCATGAGACTCACAAATTAAAACCTAATAAGTGGACTATTTAAGACAAGAATTGTGTCTCCTGTTTCGCCGACAAAACCATTTTATTTCATATCAATCAAATGAACACTTTGCTTAGTCCTTACCTCATGAGCATTGAATAGTTCAAAAGTTGACTTTAGTAGGTTTCTCACTAGTCAACTTTATTCAATGTCTCACAGGGAAGTGATTTCATTTGCATGATATGAAATAATTTGCAAAACATCGCCTCCTTCAATTTCCCGACAAATCGCATTTGCACCTTTTTTCTTGAATTTGGATCTTTTATCAAAAAATTTTCAAACAAGTTAGCAATCAACTCGTCACCATCTATTTGCTTAATAAACTACCTCCGCTATGGCCCGAACCCCGGGAAATTCAACAGAATTCAATGAACGACCAACTTCAGCCCCAGAGAGTGGAAGTGAAATCTCTGATATCGCCAGTAGTCGTGAATTAGGCATTGAAGTAGAGAGCCAGTCACATGAAGATAATCAAGATCCACCAGTTCTTCCGGAATGTGAGTATGCATCCATCTTTAATATTTCAAATCTCTCAAAACCTGATATTGTGTCATAGCCTTTATTTCAGGGCAGCCTCCAAGCTCTCAGAAACCAAATTTTAAAAGTTATGAGAAGGAAAAGACTGTTGAACCTTGTGCACCGACAGAAGATGATGGGCAAGATGATGTAATTTTCAGTGGGGAGGTGGACATTATATCCAAGGAACAATTTGTCTCCAACATTGCTCAAACAATCCCAAGGCTCGAAAAAATCCAAAATGATAGTAAAATTCCTGATTATGTGCGTCAAAAGATTGCTGAAGCCATGAGCCTGCTCAAAATGGATTTGAACCGTAAGTCCATTACTAATTCAAAACAAAATTGATAAAAATAGCTGCTTACAATATATGGGCAGGTGTGGAGGTGGGAGAATCTCTACCTGAAGGATCTCGAGTCGTAATTGGATTTCCAGGCAAAGGATTAGGAAAAAGACCAAATATACATGCGACCAAAAAAACAAACAAAAAACGCCGTACCTTTGAAGCCGCAAAGGATTCTCGTGATCAAGGTCATGAAATTATCAATGTTGAAGGGGACCATATTGATAATGAACCTCCACATACTGAACCCCCCCCAATACTCAATGAAACAATCCATGATGAAGCTCCACATACTGAAAGTCCCCCGATACCCAATGAAACAATGCATGATGCAACCCCTCCCGCCTCTCCTCGGAATATTCAAGCCTTTCAAGAAAGGGAAACAATTAAACATGATACAATGGGACGAGATATGACTGATATAATTCCCGACGCTGAGCCCGAAGTGTCATCCGCTGCGAATTTTCAAGGAATATTTTTATCCCGCATGGAAGAGTTTGCAGGCGTTTTGAATTATCATTCCAATATTACTCAACAATCATGGAAAAGGGGGCTTGATAATATCAATAGGATTTACAAAAATAGATGGGACAATTTACCAACAAAGGATGCTCATACATTCCTGCCCGTTGGTATTAAGGTGATCAGTAACCGAGATCTTAAAATGTCGGCTTGGCTGCAGGACCTTGAGATGGCAGGTGAGTTTTTTTTTATCTTTGTGCATGATACTTGATTATTGGCTGTTGACTGGTGATATAAATTGCAATATACAGGGTTAGATTTTTTTAAGCCAACCGAAACAGAAGCGTTTTTTGATCACAACATTTGGAATCTCAAATTGATGAAGGAATCAGCTAAACCTCCAGATAATCTCCCAAAATCTGAACACTCCTTCTTCAAAATGGTTCAGAGCCTTCTTTACCCCGCCAATCCAGTTAAACATTTTTGGGCAAATGTTATGTTTGAATCCATTAGTTTAGTCTCATACGATGTGATTGCACCCAAACCATATGTTGCACCAACATCAAATTCAACCGATCCTCTTGGACTCGAACGGGGAGCAGTTGAATACCTTGCCTCCTGCTTGAGTAAATCGAAGCAACGTGCAACCCAACTCAGCATTGAAGGTGGCGGGGCTGACAATGAGATATCCACAAAGCCGCACAAGAACCTGGAGGATCTAATGGATAAAGTTATCCATTTGATGATTGCATACAACATGGTACGTGCACATACAAAGGTCAAAGTTAATGGCATCAAAGGCAAACTCACAAACTCAAAAAAAAATGAGGCCATCAAAGATCTTTTGGCGTGTCACAAGAATCTTGGAATCAATCGAATTTGCTATGGTATATTAGCGGCATTCTGTGCGGCGGGGGTTCGTGGTTTGATGGTATGCTCAGATGACTGGAGAACAAGCTCAGTTAAAGGGGCTTTAGCACTAATTGACATTTCCGCAAAACTTTCAGAGGGTAAAAATATAGTGGAGCCAGTGTGGCTACGTACTAATAAGTATATATGTAATTTACTGAATAAAAGTTTCTTCTCATCAGAGTTTTTTAACCCCACTGTACCTCTTAGATTTGATTTTGCACGATGCTTAGTATTAGACTTTGGTGATGCCTGGGTGGCGAATCGCGGGCTTGGTTCAAGTGATGAGGTCACCTTGACGGTACCCAGGTCAGCTAAACTCACAACCAGGATTGACCCGTTTTAGATTAGCTTTGTACTAGATAGATTGTAATTTAATTTTGCAAAGTGATTTATGAATTTAATAATCATGACTTCCTATCCTACTACTGCCCGGATGCCACAGTCTGAGTACCAATAGTAATTGTACGGCAGCATGCCTCTGTACATCATTGCGAAGACTCCGACAAGACGCAAGCTGAGTCAGGCGTTGTGCCCGCGAGTAGCACACGCGGGGGCATTGCGGGAGGGCGCGTGTATCACTTTACGCCAGCCCATAATAGGCAAAAGGTTCCTGTGTCTTTCAAGAGGAGTGGGATAACTAGGGATCCGCAGCAGGATGCATATTGCATTTGCGTGTGCTTGCAATATTCCAAATTGCTGGATTGGAAAGTGATTGCATGGGAACATCAATGTGTAAAATTGAATAATGCACTATCCACTGCAATTTTCAGGTTCAGGTATTTGAGATTGTGAATTTGCCAAGGTCAGGCGTGAGCTTTCTTTTTAGCCGCAATTAAAAAAGATTCATCCATCGCAATCCAATTTAGGTGATATTAAGAAATCAGTAATCATTCGGTTTCATTTCATTTTCTGCTGAAAGCATGCCATTCACGAAAAAAGGAAAAGAGCGTAAAAGGGAACTCGCGAGAAAGCGTTGGGCTGAGGAAGGAAAGTGTGAGTTACTCGCTTAATCTCAGTGTATATATATAGATATATATATATGCTTCCACATTTATGTGGCACCCTCATTGGGCCCCACTGAAGAACATGGGCTTTAGTCGGTTCAGATTGTGCCAATGTCATGTGGGCTCCAACAGGGAAGTCAAAGGATGTGTGCCGAAGAAAGCTCCTTGGCAGTATCTGATATCTTGTGTGCTTCAACACATAGTGATCCCGCAACCACTCGGGAATAGTAGCAGATCCCAAAAGACAAATGAGCGCAAAACGACCCGAATGAATAGGTTTTTTTCCTCCTCTCTCCCAACAGCACAAATATCAATGCCAGTATCAGCAAATATCACCCCAAGTGAAATTCGGAGGGTGGTGGATGTCAATCAGATCAAACGCATTCACTTTGGCCGTGTGGCAATTTTCTCTTCAACCGGATTACTCATTGCCCTTGTTGAATTCCGACCATTCACAACAATGAGTGAAGTCGAGGTCAATCAATGGGATGAATTATCACAATTCTTATTTCGCGAAAAGAGGTTCACTGACCCTATTGCAACAAATGGAGCATTACTGGAGGGATTTATGTTCGCGATTGGGTGGCGCAAATGCACCACGAAGAATGAACAATTTGGTCTGTATGGTAGTGCTGGCAAAATTGAAAATGCAAAAGATGAATGGCGGGACCGAGGTGCCAATCTTAGCTTGGTGGGTCGCATTCTAGGTCAATCCTTACGATATGTTGGGGATAATTTATTTCAGAAGATTCAAAATTGCTACAACTCATTGGGGGTTCCGTCTTTTGATCAAGTCAACTATGAAGGCGATATTCCGGCAAATCAGGGTGCATTCGAGTTCGCTTCCGCACTCACTTTCACCATGAATGGATTCAAAAACGCACCTCATGTTGATAAGGATGCATTGCTGTATGCTTCGGGATGGTGGTTTCAAGCTGATAAGCGGACCGGCCAAATTCAAAGAGATGCGTCAAAGCGGTGTACAGGGGGAAAATTGATTTTCCCAAATGAGCATTTTTGGATTGATCTATCCGCATGTCATGGGCTCATTCAGGTAGTGTGGGCCAGTAGTACATTTGTTCATTATACTGATCCAGCACAGGACAATGAAAGCAGGACACTAGTGGGTATGTCCGCACAATGCTCAAGCAGGTTAGCAAAAACAATGCGGCAAAAAAGCAATGGCTATTATGAGATTGGCGAGAGAGCGGGCTATCAAATCAGGGATGGTAATACAATCTCATGCCGATTCAAAGAATGAGGAGATTTGCAAGTGGGTTGGGTAAGTAATGGTGAGGTAAGGCAGAGGACAATATACACCAGGATTGGATGGATTCGAGTGCGGGAGATGGGGTGTCTCACATGAAAAAGGGGTGAAGTGGATTATGTACGGTGGCATGCCATCGTACATCTGTCCTGGTTTGTTGCTATTGTCCAGGATGCCAATGCTTCACACGCGAATCCTCATGCTTGTGCAGGTTCTGACAATTCTGAAAGTTCCTTACGCCTATGCGGGGTGCCAACGCTACACACGCCAATCCTTGGGCCTGTGCAGGCTCCCGAAAATTTACACGCCAATCCTTACGCCTTTACAGGCTTTCGACGATTCACACGCCAATTCTTACGCTTGTGAAGCTTCCCCACAATGCTGAAATTTTCTTTAGCCTGTGCAGGATCCCAAGAATTCACACGCCAATTCTTACGCCTGTGCAGGCTCCCAAAAATTCACACGCCCATCCTTATGCTTGGGGAGGGTCCCAAAAGTGCTAAAATTCCTTACGCCTGTACAGGCTTCCGACGATTCACACGCCAATCCTTACGCATGGGAGGGTTGCCAACAATGCTGACAAATTCTTACGCCTGTGCAGGCTCCCAACAATTCACACGCCAATCCTTATGCCTGTGCGGGCTCCCAACAATTCACACGCCAATCCTTATGCCTGTGCAGGCTCCCAACAATTCACACGCCAATCCTTACGCCTGTGCAGCCTCCCGACAAGTCACACGCCAATCCTTACGCTTGTGAAGGTTCTAGCCAATTTAAACAATTCAATACATGAGTAAGACTAATAGCGTGTGACCATAGGAAAGGCCATGTTTCACGAATCTGGACTCGATTTCTCACATACGGGAACCTCCCGCTTTTTTACAGTTAAGAATGGGTATGGCTCTAAACCATGGGAGAAGAAAATATAGGAGAGGATAACGGCAACTATTGGCGCATTTTGAGAAAAAGAGGTTCACGAAAACAAATACTCACTCAAACTCTTGGTGGGGCACTTACAAAAATAATTCTCACGCAATCAGGGTTTTTCTCTAAGGAGGAAATAAGTAATTTTTACGTGAACAAAGAATGTAATAGAATTTGAACATAACAATAATTTAAGACAAATATTTTATTCAAAAGAAAGTATTACAAAAAATAAAAAGAGGAAATAATGACATTTTTTTTAAATTTTTATTTTTCGAGGAATTTGGAGACCATCCCGGTTATGTCCTCCTTTGGATAAGCCTCCAGTGCCTGGGCAAGGAGGGAGTTTAGTTCCTCCCGGAATTCCCGGTGCATCTCATTTCGATGAGTTGCATCCACGAAACGAATCATGTGGAGCAAGCAACGATGCTCCAACAAGATTCGGTTGATCGAATCGTGGACGATGGCTCGAGGAATCATTAGGGTCGGTCGCAGGTCGGTGAATTCCTGGCGAGCGTCATCGTGAGAATGAGACGAGCTTGGCACCGGGGGGGAGGAGGCGTTGGGGTTCTCGGGGGCACTGGAAGGGATCTCTGGGGAGGGAACCGGGGTTGGAGTGGAAGGGGAAGATGGTGGAGTCGGTGAAGAAGAAGGGGGAGGGGGATGGGGTGATCCCACGGGCGTATCGTCGATGATGATGATCGAGCAAGGAGTGGCGGGACGATCTGGAGACGGTCGAAGAAAAAATGAGGAAAGGTGAATATGGATCGAAGAGAAAGAAGGGGTGACTTACCATAAGGTTCCTCCGTGGATTGCGTAGGAGCCACCTCAGGTTCTGGCTCACGAGTCGTATTGTCCTCAGGTGGTTGGGACAATGGACTCGGGCCAGGAATAGGTGGCTCTTCGGTTCGGGAGGGTTCTAAAAAAGGAGTAAGAGTCAGTTCACTCGACTCGAAAGTGAAAGTGAAAATGAAATGAAACTTTGGCTGCTTACCACGGAATAATTCCTCAGACCATCGGGTGCCACTCGGGCCTGGAGTGGGTTGCCGGGGGGTTTGCTCGCGAGGCAAACTGGGAACGGGAGAGTCGTGTCGGGGGGGATTCGGGGGGTTTGGTTCTATGAGTAATGGAAAAAAGTCAGTATTATTGCGTGAAGAGAAATGAGATAAAGAGGAGAAATAAAACTTACTTTGGCGTTTGAATCCCATCGGTGACAAGACATGGTGACGATCAGCCCAAGCTCGAATGTCCTCTCGCCATCGCCATCCTTCATCGGCCGGATAATCACTTCGCTCCGGTCGAGGAGTGAAGTGACCATCGGATGGTGGCCTAGGAGGGGGAGTGGACAAATCGATACTGGAGGGGACAGGGCTAATCGTCCGGAATCGTTCCCGTTGGCCTGTTTGGGGGCCCGGCGTCCATTCACGCTCGGAAATGGTTTCATCATCGTCTACCACAAAGGAGTCCTCGCGAGGGCGTCTTGGGCGAGAACTCGTCTGGCCTCGTGGTCGGAAGGGGCGGACAACGAACGAACATTTCTTGTGTGCTTGTCGGCAAGCATCACAAGCCTCGTTCGTCGTCGAGGAGCGAATGCAGGGGATACCCCGCTTGGTGCATAACGTGCACGACATCTAAAAACAAAACAAAACAGGTTAGTAACTGAATAGAAAGTAAGCAATCAAGAAAGAAAAGGAAGACATACGATGATTTATATAAATTTAAAACGGAATCAATATAAAAACGCTCTAGTCGGAAGTTTTTAAAAGTCTGGAAGGAAGTCGTGAAGAAAGAAAAATATTAATATCGGTACATAATGTTGACGAAAGTTTAATTGGAGAAAACGTACAAAGTAGATAGAAGTGGGGTTCTGAAAGTATTAGCAGGAAAAACAAAAAGCGAGCAGGAAGGGGAGTGGGGTTAGTCGAGTGCGAAAGAAAAGACTGGAAAGGCAGGAAGACGAGGGGGAATACGCACAAGAAGGACAAACGCGGGTGAGGTTGAGCGAAGTGGAGCGGGTGAGAAAGAAAGTGAAGTGCGTGTCGTGTGAAGATGGTCTTTTATACCAAGGTGAAGCTGAGACGATCTCAGCAGTTGCAGCACCCGCAAAAGTCTCAGCTTCAAGGCGTGTGGGCAAAATTGAAGCTGAGTCTCAGCGAATGCTGCAACTGAGAAGTGAAATGCTCGCGTGAGGCAGAAGAACAATGGGGGTCTGGCTGAGTATTTCAATTTATTGAATTGTCAAGCTGAGTATTGCAATTTATTGAATTGTCATGCTGAGTCAAATCCCCTTTGTTACCTTAAATTGCCACCTGATCACCCAGGAGGGTGGTCGTGAGGCCCTTATTGATTGTGCATTGTGGGTGCAATGCACAAGTGACCGCGGCAAGATCACCGGCCTTATGGCCTGGTGATAGTCTTTGAACAAAGGGGGGGGCTGTAAGACAAGTGAATACAGCGTGAGCTTGCCTCGACCCATTGCTCAGGTTTGCTTTCGGGTCATAATTGAAATGCTCAGTGGCTGAACATTTTAATTGCACAGTAATTGAACAATTGATATAACAATATCAAATGCACCGCTGAGTATTGCAATTTATTGAATTGTCAAGCTGAGTCAAATCCCCTTTGTTTCCTTAAATAGCCACCCGATCACCCAGGAGGGTGGTCGTGAGGCCCATGTTGAATGTGCATTGTGGGTGCAATCCACAAGTGACCCATGCAGAAAAGCACCCGGTGCATTTGGTCACAAGTGACCGCGGCGAGATTACCGGCCATATGGCCTGGTAATAGTATGTGAACAAAGGGGGGGGCTGCAAGACAAGTGAATACAGCGTGAGCTTGCCTCGACCCATTGCTCAGGTTTGCTTTTGGGTCATAATTGAAATGCTCAGTGGCTGAACATTGGAATTGCACAGTGATTGAACTATAGATATAACAATATCAAATGCACCATGCTGAGCCATTGCTCAGTCGTTTTTGTATGCGCGCACTCTGAGCATTTGGCACAGCATCGGATGACATTTCAGCCAGGTGCAGCATTTCACACGCTTTGGTGAAGTGCTCCAAACTGAGCCTTCCAATGAACTATTGCAAAAAAGTTCATTCCATGGCTTTACTGAGCACTTTCTCACGGTGCTTTTGACCATGACATGCTCAGCTTGCGTGTGCAAATCGGGTGAAACGCAATGCTGAGCATGTGGCACATGAGCTACGTAAATGCAAACGATCGGAAGGTGCATGCACATTTGCTAGATGGATGCAGGCTCAAGTAGTATTACACCTTCCTGATCTGTACAGTACAGTCGACACTGTAGTACGCAGTACACCTTTGTAAATGTACTGCGGGGCAGAGCAAAAAGCTGTTCAACAATGTAACATGCAATAACGTCAAGCCATCGAGTCATATCTCTCACCTGCATCCCTTTGATGCACCTTGTTGGACAGCTCTGCCTAACTACGGCACAGATGCGCATGTAATCCAAATTAATGTAAGTGGGTCTTAATGGGATGACTTAATATTTGGGTCTAACACAAAGAGTTGATTCACTCCGGTGCCATTGTTGGGGCAAACAATGACTGGCCCGCTTGTTCATTGTCGGGCAGCCACACGCTTTCATACGCACCCCCGATGGGTCATACACAGGCAACTTTCACACGCCTGGAAGACATTTTACTGCCAGTCTTCCAGCTGCCTATTTTCTTGGTCGGGTTGTCAGCTTGACTGCAGACGCTCACCCGCTTGCGCGTGGAAACCTGAGGCCAATCAGCGTGGATTCGCTTCAGCCTCATCCACATTAGAATAACAATCCCAGCCTATGATTGCTGAGGCTGGTCATGTTCGCGTGGGTATCTCCCACCGCGGGTCATTTTCTTCACGTTCTCACACGCCCCGCGCAAGTTGTGGCACCTGGCTTGCAGCCAAAAAATTCCTCGGGTGTGTGGCCTCTTTCTCCGGAGTTCTGTACGCGCGTGAGGCAAAGAGGCCAATGCCAATCTCGGTGGATTAGTACTCGCCTCAAACGCCATAGGGGTGAATGTATATGTGGATCACGGCTCACGGCTGGCGCCCCCTTTGATCATCCCAGACTTTCCCCCCTGAAAGCCCAGTATGCATCAGTCAGCAAAAAACTTCAGGCCAAACCAAAGTCATGTTTGGTGGCATGCCACCGAACATATCTCACCCGCCCACACACAAACATCCCCACAGTGAGATTGCCCTTTGAAACTGCCAACATTGCCCAGTAGGTCCCTGTGAACAATTAACCTGGGGAGGATACGCTCATTGTTCGCTGTCACACCAGTGAACATGACTGCATGCCTCTAATATGCCCTCCACAATAAGGTGCTACAACCCACCCAATTTCGGATGTGCTAATGTCAGCCTTGTTCCACCAAAGGTTTCGTAACTCGCTGCAGATCCAGCAGTCAAATGGTGCACCCACATTTTGGCCACCTTGCCTTGATATATGCCCCAAATCGGATATGAAAATTATGAGCCCAAGAGGCCCACCTCCATCAAGACCATGCACGTAACCACAGGCCATCCCCCTTTTGGCCTGTTGCTGCCACTCATATAAGTTCCCCACCTGCGCTTATTCCTCTTCATTCCCTTTAGCTAACCCTTCCCGATCATATAATTCCCAACTGTCCCCAAATAATTCAAAATAGCCATCATGTCAACCCCTTCACAACCACTTTGCATTGGGATGATTAATATTCGTATTCAAATAAATAGTGATATAACCTTAAAGCCTGAGAATTCCCACTTAGGTTCTTGGATTATCCTATGGCACAATCAACACAACATATTCGTATATCTCCCCAATCACCAGCATGCTATTGGCTCTCTCCTGGGAACCCTTTCCCAAACGTTGATACCATTCCTTGGGGCACCCAAAACGTTCATGCACTGTGGTCCTGGTGGGGCATGGATTGAAAATTGCCAATCCAATCCTACTCAAATATTATTCGTTGAGGGAGTATTTATGACTGATGCCAATGATCCCTCCTCATCTCAGAAACCCAATCTAGCATTGATGTTCTTCACATGGTATCCAAACGTTCTATTCATAATGGAAAGCTTTCGAACACAAGATTTCAAGCTTAAAATGCCCAAAGAATATGACTGTACTACTCATTGTCAATGTCAACTCTTTACTCCGACATTTCCCGCTTCAAACTCGACGCCTGCTTCATATCCTGCTGTTTCATCATTGATTTCCAAGCAAAAACTGATACAATTACCCAGTGGATCAGACCTCCCCATGATGACCCCGCCCCATGCCATTATTCAAACCCCCCTCCTCCCTCATCAAAAGACCGGACTAGCTTTTCTCTGGGATCGAGAAATCCCCAATGGCCAATCAGCCCGTAACCTTTGGGCAACCTCACCCCCAGGATCCACTTTTAATGCCAGGCACATCATTACAAACAAGGTCGTTAGCTCATTTGAATCCCTTTCGACCAATACCCCTCTTGGAGGACTGCTTGCGGATGATATGGGATTAGGTAAAACCATTCAGGCCATTGCTCTAATTGGTACCTCCAAGGAGCGGATGATTGCAAACCCCCATCGCTCCACGCCCACCATGATCATCTGCCCCCCTCGCTTAATTACCAACTGGCAATCAGAAATATCCAAGCATGCTCAGGCTGGAGCACTGCATGCCAAAATCTACCATGGTCCCACTCGTCACTCACTATCCCAAGCCGACATCTTAAAATATGATATCATCATCACTTCTTACAATACTATCACCCAAGAATTTAAGCAAACCAATCCCTCTACATCATTCATTTTTCAAATCAATTGGCATCGTACAATCTTGGATGAAGCACAGTGAGTGGCTGAGCTTAAATGATTCAAATTACCTTTTATATCCAATAACCCTTGCCCCCTCTTATAGCTATATTCGCTCTCAATACACTGCCACTCACCGTGCCATTAATAGCCTCCTTTCATCCCGTCGAATATGTTTAACGGGCACACCTATTCACAACACCATTTATGACCTTTTGGGCATAATATCCTTCATCACTCAACCCCAGAGCGCCGATCAAGATAACTGGTCACCATTCATCCTGAGTAGTCTTTCAAAAGGTTGCAATGATATTTTGCATTTGGCATTGCGGCATTTAAGTTTGCGCCGCACCAAAACCACACATCTCAAATCTCTCCCCACTATTAGCCATCATTATGAGCTGCTCCCACTCAACCCGACCATGCAGCAAGAATATTCCACATTATATGAAGAATTCCTATCATCCAAAAGCAAAGGACCAGGAGAGTTTTTCAGAAATATTAATAAGCTGCGAATATGTTGTAACCATCACATCATGCTTAACACAATTGCGGAGGCGGAGCTGGAAGACCCCGAGGGCAGGAGCACTCAGGATAACTCCCCAAGAATCACACGAACTATTGTGGATGTGGAAACATGCATGATGAGTAGTAAAATTGCACACCTCCTACAAAGCTTAATGAAGAACAAACAAACAAGGTGTGGTCCAACCAAATCGGTGGTTTATACCCAATGGACCCAATTTCTAGATTTGTGCGTTAATTCTAATATGCATCCATTACCAATTGACTCCATCTGACTTTTTTATATTGTAGAATTGGTATTGCTCTTGCCCATCACTCTATCCTTTCAGCACGAATTGATGGAACAATTACACCACGAGCGCAGGACAAGGCGCTTGAGAATTTCTTCAATAATCCTGAATGTGAAGTACTCATTGCATCCATTGCCGCGGCTGGAACTGGCCTCAATATAACTTGTGCTAATGTAGTCTATTTAATGGTGAGGGGCCCCCCAAAATTCTCCCCTGATTTTCGGACCCTGACATCCACATTTCCAGGAGCCCAATTGGAACCCAGCCATTGAGGCTCAGGCTGTTGATCGTCTACATCGTATTGGCCAACAACGACCTGTACAGGTCATCCACTATATCACTCCTCATTCAGTTGAGGTCAACATGCGGAAGGTACCTTTCAAGCTCATCTTTCACTTGATTGTATTACTATTCTGAAATCATTCCTTATGGGAATGCCATATTCCAATTACCAATAGGTCCAAGAAAAGAAAAAATCATTAACTGCGTGAGCCTTACTGATATTATATAATTTGTGATTGACAAAGTTGATAACTCCTGTTGACTCTGGCACAGGTCCACAATTATGAACACCATGAGCTGGATCAAACTTCTTCAATATTTCCTCAATGAAAATGAGCAATAGAGTATTATTGCAAGGGAGACGGTGATACATTTCAATTCATATTGTCTATATTCTAACATATTTAGCAAGTTGTTGCATCCTTAAGAGATAATAATCAGATTTTATTACACCTGCACAAATAATTCACAAAATTTTAATTTGTCACAGTGCTATACCGTGACCAATTACCAAGTTATTGCAGAGCATCACCATTAGGCCTAATAACTGGCATGTCAAGTATCTTGAGGGCGCTAGTCTGCATCTTACTACAGCCTTTGAGCCAATCTTGATCAAATACCTGAAATGATAGGCCTTCCGGAATATCACCATCATCTGTCGATCGTAATTCTGGCAATCTATCAATAGTTTTTTTACCCTTTTTTTTAATCCGATTACAAAACTCTATGTCTCTATCCATTTTCAATACCAAATCATTAAATACCTGGGAGCGCCAGCGTAATCCCACTTTGCGGTAAACTTGACGGCCATTTTCCAGTACCTCCTCAGTATCTGAGCATACTCGAGGGTCATTGAATTGTGATGCTAGGATGGGAAATTTAGCCGTATCACACCATTCACGACGGCGCTCACAGGTCTGCACATAATCAAGTAGATCATCATCAGACTTGGTCCACAATGAAGAAGAGATACAGTAACTAACTCTTTGACGAATCTTTGCGAGCTTTTGATTCTCCTTCTTTTTTACCAAATACTCCGCATCCTTTTGAATAGACTTCCATTCTCTTTTCAAATAAGTGAAATATCGCTCCATTAAAGCTGCCACGACCCCGTAGTTGTTATGATCCTTGTTCCAACAGTAGTGATGATACTCAGTGCTGACAAGTGCGAGACGGAATGTACGGTAAAACACCATAGACATCAGCTCGTTGAACGGATGTTGCCATGAGCTCTCCCAGTCCCAAGTGAATCGCTTTAGTCCTAGCTTGTGGAGCTCATTTTCGCAGTAGCTTTGGAAACCCTGAGACTGAACCTGTGTTGATGGCTCATTGAACACATCCTCGGGGACATAACCGAGATGACCAGCCACTTGAATTGCAATTTCACGCTCTTCTGTGCTGGGTGGTGTTGGTAGTGAGGAAAAATCCTTATCCCTAACTTTGAGTAGGAACAGGCAATGTGCGTGTACTGCTGATCTCATTCCATGGACATTCTCTGGAAGTTCTGCCTTCAGCCATTTTTGTTGCTCCTTCTGGCTTGCACGTTTCGCCACATTGTGAGCTTTGCGGGCCTGGTTCCTTTGCTGTCTGACCTCGGATTGTTCAAGCATACTCTGGGCGAGGCCCAGCTGAGGATGGGTGAACTCACTATTTGATTGAGTGCCTTGCTCATGCGCTGTGAAATTGTCCCTCCTTGGTTCATCATTTCTTTCACTTTGAGTCGGAGACATGTTCTCATCCTCATCATCCACCATTGTTTCTCTTGATGTACTGGCATGACCCGTTCTTGGTTTGGAGGCATATGGATGATGACGTCCACTGACTTTCTCTTTATGGACCAGAGGTGAAGACGCATAAAGTTCATCCCCTGCTATGCAAATCATCAGTTAACACATTAAAACATTAATGAAGACTGGTCATCCTCACGATCTTCAATTGGCTCCTGAGATCGGACTGACTTGCCTTTAGGTGCCATATCTAACCCATGAAACAAACATATCAAATCATGAATAAGTTTCTACTCCAAAATTCAAATGACTTACTTTGATGAAGCGTCAATACTGGATTTCCCTCCGACAGACCGCTCCAAGTTACATTTTCCAAAGGTCTTTTTCGTCGCCCCCCATCCACGCGCCTTTCATCACCCACATGAACCTGCGATCCTGATGGAATATTGAGGGTTGGCTGTTTACTTTGGCCAAAGGGATCCTGGGATGCGACTGGACTCCGACCGGGATTAAGGAGGAACTCACGTGGAAATTTTGATTGGGGATTAGCGTGTGAGGAGATTTGAGGTGTGCCTTCTGGCCCCTGAGACACATGAATTTGTGTATTAGTGGGATTCGGGGGAATTGGAGTGACAGAAATATTTGGGATCGACCAAGTGCTTGAAGTTGGAGCCTTTGGATTGCCCACATCAATGTTAAGACCTGATACATTCATTGAGGATGCGATAGGGGTTGTGAGAGGAATGTTGGGACTCAATGGTGACTGTGTTTGAACATATTCTATGCTAGATTCACTATTTGAGTCATGAACAGAACCTGAACGGGATTTATGTGACTTGAAAGATGACATAAGGGCCGAAAAAGTACAGTAATACTTTTAACTAGATAAAAC
This sequence comes from Austropuccinia psidii, assembly GCA_023105745.1. Taxonomy (NCBI): domain Eukaryota; kingdom Fungi; phylum Basidiomycota; class Pucciniomycetes; order Pucciniales; family Sphaerophragmiaceae; genus Austropuccinia; species Austropuccinia psidii. The sequence continues at coordinate 57,122,641 of JALGQZ010000002.1, read as the reverse complement.
ACCTCAGTATTATGATAAAATAGAGTGATATGAGATGAAATCTTTTCAAATTTAGAATAGAGAAATTCTATGAATAGTTGGAACTAAGTGTTGTGTGGAAGTCGGATAAGACTCTTTTGAGGAGAATCCTCCCTGCCTCCTCTTGAGCTCCTCCGCTTTTGTCGGAAACCACCCTGCACGGCCTACCAGCATATAATGTGATATTTCCTTGATCTGAAAGGGGACCCATCATCCATAGGTAATCATATTTGGTAACATTTCCGCCTCCCCATTGTCACATTTTGTGAATTATCCAAACTGCCAATATATGCATTGAAATTCCCCAACATTGTACATCTGTAAAGGGGTATATTCATGAAGGATTTACCCACAAAAGAGACATCACCTTTTCACGAAAGGCAAGACAATCCCAATCACATTCCAACTGATTCAAAGCCCGCCGTACTCAAACCAAATACCAAGACTTTAGCTGCACTCCAACCCCTTATGTAATAGAGTTATATAGTTATGTCTGTAATAAGGTTTAAACCATGTACGATGGCGTGCCAGCGTACATGGATTAAATGTTAATCCCCTCAATTCAATGGTAACACTTCACTAATGGAACCCCCTCAATGGTCAAACCCGCACTATCACAATGTGTAAATAAACTAGAATATGTATGAGCATTGAGCAGCATGGCATTTTACCCAATTAAACACCTAACCAATTCCGCCATCCAGATGAGACATGTTAAACTTTATCCACTGCAGCTCATGCTCCATTACAAATGGGATAAAATCCTCAGCTGGCTCAAATCATCTCCCCCTTCATAAATAATCACTGAATTTTATTTCCAATTAATAACACTCCTAAACACTTTCACATCAACCATAGATATTTATACACAAACCAACCGTACTCCCAATTCCTGCAACAATGACAACCCGGCCATATTCCTCAATGCGTATATGCATGTGTCAACACTGCTCAACTCAAACACATTCTTCCCCTGAGGGTGATAGGCAAGGAGTTGCCTTCACACCTTTCCAATATAAACAGCACATTAAAAAGCTCAAATCAACCATTGCACCCAAATCTCTTCCAAACATCCCTACTTCTGCATCAGGATCTGGGTGCCCACAAATTCTATTGGATCAAATCTTCCCAGCTGATTATTCACGTTTGACCCAAAGCACTTTCCCAACTCCAGCGGGTCTCAATTCAACTGCACAGAAACCATATAGTGGCAGTCAAACCCTTCCCCCACAAGACCTAGGCATGATAATATCTGCCATTCTATCATTAAGGTATAATTTACCCCGCAGGGCTTCACGCATACTCAACCCCGCCCTGAACCTGCTGATCAAGTCCAGTATCTCAAGCTCAGCTGGTCCCCCCGCTCCTGCATTCCATATACCTCAAGATCTGAGTACCATATTTGAACATCTCCAATTGGAGCCAGTGATTCAAAACTATATATGTTGTCCTCAATGTTTCTCTCTTAATGGCCTTACTGAATCAGTCACAACTGACCAACCCCACTGTCAACGCCATAATGACCCAAATGATCATGATCCCCCTTGCACACAATCATTAGGCAAATTCATCTATTCATCTGAACCCCACACCCAAAACACAACCAACATGAAGCAAAAATTTATACCAACAAAACATTTCATTTATCAACCATTCAAAAATTGGCTTGCCAGATTCCTCCAGCGGGCTGGAATTATGGACATTCTGCATCAACATCAACAATCCCAAACTCCCGAAGATTCCCCAAAACGTGACGTCTGGGATGGATTGGTCTGGAGACGCTTCACTGGCACTAGAAATATCCATGACCCCCCATTCATGTCCATTCCTGGTGCATTGGCCTTCTCCATATATGTGGACTGGTTTAATGCACATGGAAAGTCAACCCGGTTGGCTAGCATTGGACCTATCATGCTTATTTGTCTTAATCTCCCCCCAAGTGAAAGATTGAAGCCCGAGAATGTCTATGTTGCAGGAATCATCCCTGGTCCGAAGGAGCCAACTGCGCTTCAATTGAATTATCTATTAATGCCACTCATCAATGAGCTCAAAGAGCTATGGCAAGGTTACCATTTTGCACCCACCTCAACAGGTCCATCAGGATCCTTTATCCGTGTTGCCATTCTCACAGCCATTGCGGATGTGGTTGCCATGCGCAAGCTTACTGGATTTATTTCCCATTCAGGAAACCACTTTTGTAATTTTTGCACCATTCACAAAGCTCAAATTGAAGAAATTGGTCCTCAATTTCACTACACACGCTCATACCAAAGTCATAAATCAACCATTGCCAAATGGCTTCGGGCAACCCCACAACAAAGACAAGCAATTTTCTCTGAGTATGGAGTGCGATATTCAATTTTGGAAGACCTTCCGTATTGGGATGCAACCAGAATGGTTAATCTTGACATAATGCATAATTTAATACTTGGAATTTTGAAGGATCATGCAACTTTCAAATTGTGCATTCCAGAGGCGAAATCAAAAATTTACTTCAGGTCCCGCAGGAAATCCAATGACACCAACAGTTCAGACTCAGATTCCATGACCTCCAACAGCTCTCTTGATAAAATCACATTGAGAGAGGCCCGCTCCCTGAGAAGAGACGCAGCAAAAATAATAAATGAGCCACTCCCCACTACTTCCACCCGAAAAAACTACTTCCCAATGCCCACCCCTAACACAGAACATCCATCTAGTGGTTCTGCGGAGATTCCTTCATTTGATGCCGATTACATCCCCACTTCTGAAATACCCTCTGAATTGGATATCACTGCACTGAGTGATCACCAGATCAAGGGTGAGGCTCTTGAGCATCTCCGACAAATCATATCTGAGACCATAATTCCCTCATCATGGACAAGAGTTCCCCGCAAAATGGGTTCCCCCTCTCATGGTAGCTTAAAAGCCGCTGAATGGGCTCTCTTATATAAGGTCTATATTCCATTTCTAATGCTCAGTCAACAGATGTCATTAGATGCACACCAATCTGCCAACACTCAAAGAAAAATGGGTCAGTCAGAAGAACTTGCAAATGAACTAGCCAAGAATACATTCCATTTGATTAGTGCTATCAACATTGCCACAAGCTGGACTGTTTCAATAGATGATGCGACTGCATTTGCTGAACATTGGAAAAAATTCCGCCTTTCCAATCAACACCTGTTCCCAAAACAGAAAAGTAAACCAAATCATCATTTTGCTGATCATATTCCCGAACTCTTCCAACGTTGGGGCCCAGCACAAGCCTCAGCCACATGGGGTTATGAGCGCTTGATTGGAGTATTTGCAAAGATGCCAACAAATAACAAGATATGTAAGTCAATTAATAAGATCAATATATTCACATTGATTAAACACCTGAACTGAATAAGACTAACTTTTTGCAACTCTGAATAGATGATATAGATAAAACCTTACTTCAACATATCTGTCGATGTTCCAACCTTTCCGTTCTCCTGAAATCCCCATCTGTGCCATGTGAAATAAAACAGCTTTTCGAATCACAGCCACCTGCCGTGTTCAATCACCATAAATATAACAAGCCATCCCACCATGACCAACAAAATTATGATTGCCTGGTTGAGTACTTACAGACTTTTCATGCAACAAGGGAAATAGTTGATTGGATCAGCTTAGACACTACCGTGCAATCCACAAGTCCTCCCACTTCAAGGATTGTCTCACCTTGGTATTTTCCAGTTTCAAACATTAATATTGGGAACAATATATTTTCAACTGAATCCAAAAATATCAGCAACAGTGTGATATGTTTTCTGAGGGGCAACTCACGACAATTTGGTATTATTGATAGCATTTTCAAAGTCTCTGAGCCATCTAGCATACTGAACAATAACTTTCTGATTTTAAAACCTTTGAAGATTGATGTGAATTTCCTACCAGATTGGCCGCATCTGAATATTTATAAAGCTGTTGGTTTTGATGATGGACACTTGATTATATCTGAAGAAGAAATAGAAGGTAACTGTGGATTGTATGATAACAAAGCTCTGTCATGTGGACTGCTTGTAATGATAAAGCCGTTATTTCATGATATTTAGTCTACTAAAATGCAAATCTCTCAGATTCATTAGCAATTTTGCTAGTGAAATAATTGCCTCAAAATTTAGTGACAGAGACATTCCATTGTGACAAGCAAAGCCCATTATTTCACATTGCCACAAAGAAGTTACTATTTTGACATTGGGTACAGTGTGAATAAGCCAAGTCCAATGATCAAATGACCCACACACTCACCTTTCACAGCATCCAAAATTTCTAACTGCGCCATCATCATGTCGGAAGCGGAATCGGCTTTTGCGTACCCACACCCGCATGTGCACCCGCACGCGCCAATGCACACGCACACGCACCCGCACACGCACACCCACCGGCACGCGCCAATGCACACGCCCACGCACCCGCACACGCACATGCTCCCGCACACGCCAATGCACACGCCAATGCACACGCAAACGCACCCGCCCCCACGCATGCACACGCACACTTCATGGATGACCTGGTGAAGTCAAACCCCCCGCCTACATCAAGACTGGCTGAAGGACATCTTTGATGTGTGTGTGTGCAAACAGGCGGGTCTGGTGTAATTTTTACCAATCATCGGACGGTTGTGGGATGATCAGGCGGTGAGGAATCTGAGTTGAAGGCACAGGGGAACCAATATTATTGGATGTCACAGGATTTGGTGTAAGACCAGAGTGTGACGTGTGCTCGACGTTCGCTTGATTTTCGCTTGACGTGAGCTCGACTTTTATCCTGCTTGACGTTTGCTTGACGTGAAGTCAATCGCCGACGATTGACACGAGATTCGCCCCGGTGATTCAGTCTTTTGTTGGTTTCTTCAGAGGCTTTGCTCAGTTGAGCATATCCTTCCTGAAGATTCTTAACTATCTTTTCCAAGGAGGCTTGAGTTTCTCTCATACTCTCTTGTCCAGCTTTAATTTCTGCAAACTGCTTTGCAGATTGTTCAGCATATTGGGACATTTTTAACCACAGTGCATTGCTGTTGATGTTACTCTTGGATATGACAATGTTATGTTCAGTCTGAGTGGGGGTAATGTTTCTACTACTAGGACTACTGATTCTAGAGTGGTTTACAATTACTTCTGGTTCTTGTGCACTTCCTTTACCAAATCCAACAGCTTCTGAATCATAGGGTCTGACTCTTTCCTCCTCTGGTTGAAGGAGGTTTTGTTCTTGACCTTGTTTCCTTGTCTTCTCTGGGAAACTTCCTGGAATTGTGAGGAATGGTCACTCTTGGCCACTGATCTGCTGGTTTCTGAATGGTGTGAAGCCACTGGAGAACTCATTTGGCTTGCTCCTTGTGAGCCTGAAGGAATCTGAGTAGGCCCTGTCTCTGTTAACTGTTCTTCTATAGCTTGGATAGTGGCTTGCTTCTCCCTTATCCTCTGTGCACTTGCCTCCAGGAGTCTGAACTGCCTGGTAGGATTCCAACCTTTGGTGATTACCAACAGGTCTTTGAAGTCTATCTCTTTGAGACAAATCCTCTGGCAACTTGTTCCAAGTTCTGCCAAGTGACTTGCCAGGTTGAACCTCTTGTTGTTCATGCTCCATTGGAATAAGTCCTTGAGGAGTTGGTGGAGCTGAAGAACTTGATCCATGTCTTTCCAGTCCTCTGGTTTGCCGTCTCCATTGAATTGGAGTGTGATTGGCAGAGTTGATCTTATCTCCCTCATTGTTTTGCCATCCACTACTGTGTCCAAGGTGTCCTCTTTCAGGTCCTCTGGTTCTGGACAAACCTTCTCTGTCCTCTGGTTGGTTCCTTTGGAAGCCGAGATCTCTGAGGTGTACAGGTGACATGTTAGTGTTTGCAAGCAGTCAAAAACTTTATGTTCTTATGGTATTTACCTTTGACTGTGCCATGTACAAATTTGGTATCTGCTGATTTGGGCAGTTTGCCTTTGGAGGTTACAACTGGGTTAATAATTGTAATATTCCCTGTACAAGTGGTTAAGGTTGGTTTACCTTGTATTGATGCAGATTTTCGTGGTTTTCTACTCCTCTGGGTGGCTATTGGTGTCCACCTTTTGGCTGTAATCAGGCCTCCACTAAGCCTTTTCCCTTTGCCCTTGCTGCCCTCTTGTTCTGATGGTGTCACTGGTGTGTTGGCCTGTGACTGGGTCTCAAGTGGTATGAAATTTTCCTCCACTGAATCAAACAGGAAAAGAGGGCTTATGTCAGTTAAGACTTCTTAGAAGGATGGTTTTGCACGTCTAAGAATGGCCTCTGGGCTTGTATATTACTACAATATGCCCTTGTATGATGTCAGTGTAATTTAATTAACAATTCCATGTCAAAAATACAGCTTATTGATATGTGGTAGACTGTTTGTATACCAATATCTTACAGAATACTTGTAGTTAGCAAGTATAATCTCTCAAAGATGGTGTATTACAGGGAAATTGAGTTAACAATGTGCCCAAACACGCCTCAACTGTTGGTTTATCAGTATGAGCTGTCTTGATTCAATTAAGAATTAAGAATGTATTAGTGGCTTAAAAGTGTTTTTATATACAAAACACACCAAAAATACTGGTCTTGTGGTTATTAGCCACGTGACAGATACTCTTATTAAAATATGAGTATTTTAAATAAAAAAAAATAGATAAAGTATATATTTTAGGAAGAAATGACGCCTAAAAAGATAAAACAAGTGTCAATAAATGAGAAAAAAAGAGAAAAAACTTAATTGTAATAAGTCCAAAAGGTTTTAAAACACAGCCAGGCCCCCAAAATGTCAGGCTGAGTCTATGATGAGAGTGTTAAAAGGTATTTACAACTCTTAACTATGACTGTGACACGGTAAATGAAGATTTAAAAATTTTTATAAGAGTTTAAAGATGGTTAATTTAATAATAAGAGGGCTTTACTATAAGGGATATAGTGGTGGTGAGCGCTGTTGAAAGCCCTGGGTGCAGCTTTACCTGTTGGGTTACAATAATAAAGACTAAAATACTTTAAATTAAGAGTATACCTGATTATTACCCAAGATTAAAACTGTTTTTGACAGTTTACTACGTGGGGTATTCAAGAGCAGGATGAAGGAACAATTGTGGCTGTGAAAAGCCTTCTTTTTATCCTGAAATGGGGTGGAAAGGGTGCTAGACCTTTCCAGGTAGAGGCAGTGAAGATTCTTTCACTCTCTAGTACTGGCTTGTGGTTTGCAAACAGCCTGTATAACCTTTATTGGGCTCACATGTGGTTTTGAAACCACATCTGGGCAGTTTTCACCAATACACGGTGAAAATTTTCATTTGGGGACCTCACAGCCTGATTCTGACGTGTATGACGCATAGAATGCTGTGCAGAAACTGTATGGCACCCCAGTATTGACTGAAATATGAGGTATTGAAGTAAAATAAAGCTTCTTTGTCTATTTGACACCTCATATTTGTTGTTATGGGATATTATCCCATGGTAAAGCTCTATTGGTCAAAATGTGTGATTTTGACCTTAAAACAGCTATACCTTTGTCAGTTCTTGAGATATCAACCTAAAAACTGAACCAGTGTGTAGCCCTGTATGTGTTCTACACAATGGTACCTTATTTGATATGGTTATTATTAAATAAGGCAAAGTTCTGCCATGAACAAGATATTTCTACATATGCGTGTTTTTAGGAAAAAAGCTGTATTGAGATTGTTTGCCCCATAACCTGTGCTGTAGTTGAGATATAGAGAAATATATGACACCATCAAATAGCCCTGATTGTGCTCTTTCCAAAAAGACCCCACTTCAAGTATCTCACACTAAAACTGTGGAAGTTAGATGAGAGATGAATGTTTAGTTCACCCTTATTTGGCCTGAAATTGACCATAACTCCAGTAATATTGGTGCTAGCTCAGTTTGGCTGGTACCATTGGATATCCCTGGCTTAGAGCTTCATTATGAGTACCCATTAGATGGGGTTAAGCCTCTCCTTCTAGAATTTAGATTAGAGGTGAAAATTAAGGTTTATGCTCAGCAATAACTTTGAGCAGGAATAACTTTGTTATTTCTTGTCCTATGGTGGTGGGACTTATGTTTTCAGAAACAGGTGAGTTTCCTCTTTCTCTTGATAACTTTTGAGCTGATTTGGCTCAGCCCCATGTTTTGGCGGTATCTTGGCTATACCATTGGTTTATGGTATTTTGGCTATCATGCTTGTGCTCTGGGTTTGAGTTACAGGCTGACAGATTGACCTTTACATGATCCACTACAAGAATTATCACAAGCCTTACATGGACAAAAATTGGCAAATGTTGCAAAAAATCCACCCACAAGTGATGTGCTCCTGGCACATCCTGGAAATGTTCCTCAAAAGGAAGCAATAGTGAGATACTCAAATTGATGGAATACACTAACATCCAAAGCTCAAATCAAAAATATGAAGGACTGGCACGACAAAAAGAGGGAGGCAAGGAAGGAAGAGGCCCCAGTAGCTCCTACCAGGAAGCCACAAGCCAGCCAGCCTCCCGAAGAAGGGAAGAAGAACAAGAAAAAGAATTAGAGCAAACCATATTCCCCAAATTTAAGGATTTCAAAAAATAAATAGTAGTTTCTTATCTTTAACAAAAATTGTTGTAAAAAATGAATAAGAAAGCAAAAGAATTAAATTCATGATTCAAAATAATAAACCAAAAGTCTTAGTTGAAAATACTCAAAAATTCATACAAGGACAACAAGACTTGTATAAATACATGAGAGATAACAAAGAAAACACTCAGATAATCAATTAGGATGCGGGTATTGATAAGCTGACACAAAGATTAAATGAATTAAATATTTATGCTGAACCATTCGAAGAAAAGACTTCATCAAATCAAAAATTACTTCTTGGCCCTTTAGATAAAAGTGATGAAGAAAGAATGAATCTTCAAGATAACATTCAAAGTAAAATAAGACTTATTATTGAGAAAATGGATAAAACAGATGAGTCTCAGTTCAATATTCCAAAGTTATCAACCAAATTTTCCCACATAAGAAGTCTTGTTAAGGCAAAGGAGGAAAGAAAAAATTGCTTCTCAACAAGTTCAACTGATTAAGACCCCAATCAAGTCGTACTAAAGGAAGAACCTCAGCTGAATTAATGCGCAAAAATCAACAGTGAAGGTGAGTATGACCATATTTCATTTATTAAAACAATTGAAATTTTACAAGATTAGTATGCCATACCAGATGAATTACTTACTTCAATACTAAATTCATTATTTGAAAAATCTTCAAAAGGATTGTATTATGGTATAAGACAAAAAAATGTCAAAAATATCTGGGCCTGATGGAAAAAGGAAATAATCAGAAAGTGGGAAAGTGATCCCTGGGAGTACAAAACAGAAAATCTATTTGAAAATTCCTTCTTTGATACAGAAAAAACATTTAACTTTATTCTTAAACCAAGTGGAAAGATTAAATGCACTGTATCCAGAAATGTCACAACAAATGGTGCACATGCAAATACTAAAAATTTGGAGGAGAACTGGAAAATTCCCTCAGAAGCAGGTGCACAGATCCATTTTCCACGCAAGAGTATCTTAATGCACTAAAAGAAGTATACATTATTCTCAATGTGCAAAAGCCTTATCCACAACTATTAAGTAGAACAGCTTACCCAGCCAGCCCAAGAGCTAGAGAAGCCTTGGAGATACACATTGAAGTGTTAATGGACCATGGGGTATTATGGAGAGTAGTAAATAATTAACAGGAAGAGGTAACTACACGCTTATTATAGCTTCGAGTAATTGAAAATCAAGGATGGTAGAGGACTTTGGGGACCTAAATACCTATACTATCCATGGCAGGTATCCAAGACCCAGAATCCATGGGACATTAACAAAATTGCTACTGGCTAAGTTCATTACAACCATGGATTCTCTAAAGGGTCCTTCACCAAAGTTTCGTAACAGAAAATTCCAGAAAAATACTAAAAATTATAGTATATTGTGGAATATAGGAAGACCTAAGGATGCACTTTGGTATAAACAATGCCAGTTCCCATTATCAAAGAATGGTGAACACCATATTACCTGAAGAGCCATCAAAAGGATGGTTACTTATCCACATTGATGAGATTATACTTTGATAAGAAACTTGGGAAAATTACATAACAGGACTAGAAAGAGTCTCAAAAAAGATAGTTCAAGTAAATATAAAAAGTTTCTTGAAAAAATCCCATTTTACATATAGTGAACTGAAAGAAGTGGGATATGTTCCATATGGATTGAGTTTGTTCATAGATAAGAACAAAGTAGCAGCAGTACTGCGGAAAAAAAACTGCCTAAAACCAATAAAGGAATGCAATCATTTCTATGATTTTCTAAATATAACAGATGCCATATAAAAGAATTTTCAATAATTTCCAAATCCTTGTATACACTCTATGATCAACAGACAACCTATAAAATTACTGAAAAAATGGCTGAAGAATAATACTAACTGAAAAAAAGCCCTCACAAATACCCCATTTCTTCTAATTCCAGATTGAAAACTGCCTCTTAAGATTTACATTGATGAAAGAGAAAGTAAGCCATCAGAAGAAAGATATGGAGAAATGCAAATGGGATATCTTTTCTTAGTGTTTTCTTTAGAAAAACTACACTATGATTTACATGGAACAGTGTTTTACATCATCACAGACTTTAATTCTGTGAAATATTTATTAAACATGAAGACATCAACTAGAATAATGCTGGGATGGAATATTTTTATGCAAGAATATAGATTAAATATGACCATATTTCATAAATCTGGAAATATTTACAAAAAACATCAGATGGTCATAGCTGTTGGTCTTTAGAAAATACACCTGAAAACCCAGAATGGGTACCACAGGAAGGAAATCATATAGAAGGCTTATGTGTTGCAGATATTTGCACAGAATTCTTTAAAAAAGCTAAAGAAAGCTATAAGATGGACAAGAATTGCCATATCCTATCCCAACTTTGAATTAATTATTGCAAACATCCAACACTTTCTTCCAAACCAGATGAAGTATGGAAAAAGAATATGATGAAGGAAGACTTCACCTCCTTGATGGAACTCTTTATCATAGGACTCAACCCAGATGTGTTACCGCCTTGACAGATAGGACTCTGATAAACACTGTACCACATGGCTTCCATGATAGTGTTGTCTCTGGACATCTCTCAGAAGATAGGACACTAGAAAGGGTTCAAAGCTTCTGTTTGTGTCCAAATTGACAAAAATATGTTGCAGCGTATATCCAAAACCAGGCAGACTTCAAAAGGAAAAAAGAGCCACAGGTGAGAAATTTTGAATGATGATGCAAAACCAATCACAAAACTACCCATGGGAAGCAGTTCACATGGTTTGCATAACAGCATTAACTACAGAGGAGAAAAACGTTTTAATGCCTGCCTAGTATTGGTTGACAGGTACAGCAACAAAAAAATGTGCTTACCATTTCATAAAGATTACACATCTCTGGAGACAAAAATAATGATATGGAATAGAGTCATCAGTCATACAGGCTTATTCCAAAACATCATAAGTAAGAGAGATCCAAAATTCACTTCAGAATTATTTACAAATCTCCATGACTTGTTTGGAGCAAATTTTTCATTTTCAAAATATTACCACCTTCAAGCTTATGGTTTAGCAGAAACAATGAGACAAACTTCGAAAGATATGGTCAGAATTTTCTGTTATTATAGCCTAGAACTTAAAGAATCTGGTGGATTTACACAAGATTGGTGTAACTTAATACCAACTCTTGAGCTGAAATATAAGACATCACTCATAAACAGTAAAAACACCAGCAATGTTAGCAAAATGTCATAATCAAATATTTGCTTATGAAAATCTCAAACAGGACATAGTTTGTATGAACCCAACAGCAAGAAGATTTGAAATAATTCTTTACAAATCAAGACATAATTAAAGCCAATGTATGGAAGATTCGTTCGAAGATGCAAAAGAAAGATGGGACAAAAGTCACAAACCACCATATGTTAAATTGGGAGACTTGATCTTAGTATAAACTCTGAGCTTTAATAAAATTAAAGGCCCAGATAAAGTGAAAGATTCCTTTTCAGGACCCTTTTTGTTAAGAGCACTACACCTCCCTAATGCTGGGCAACTGGAATTGACAGGTGAGGTGAAGAAAAAAAAATATCCATGTAAGACTAACAACGCCTTACAGCTCCAGTTGTACGGAGTTATTTTCCAGAAGAAATAAACCGCCACTTTAAATTTCCCCTCTAGAAGAAGGAGAAGAAAAGAAAATTTTAAAAGTCCCTAAAGAAAGTAGGACAAGAAACAAAAAAGAAAGGGAATACCTTGTAAGGTATAGAAACACAACTCACAAAGATGAATTTCTACTTGGGAAAGCTATAACTAATACTGAGAGGATATTGAGGAGGTTTATACATGAAAGAATATCTAAAGAATTGAAAAGTTAAGAATTAGTGTGCTTCCAGACTAAAAGCGTCTATTGAAGAGGTTGGACAGTGGATAATACCCTAATTAACTATATCAGATTATAGTACAATCCTTTTTTGTGGTAGGGAATGTGAGCCTTTTTGCTATGAACACATATCCAAAATGGTCTCAAAGCAACTTTACAAAACTCATTTTGATGATAACAATTGAAATTATGCTATTAAAATAAGAAAAAAATGCATTAAAAAAACATAAAACCTTGAGTATCTCAGAAACCAATCGAATTTGAGATTCATTACACCACTGATGTCCCCATGAATAAATACACATACAACATTTCTGTGTCAGATCTGAGATTGCAATACTTTTTCAGATAACCTGAATATATACACCTTTATGATCAGCACATATATTGATGGATTTCAACTTATTACATTTGAATTTTGCAGGTTATAGCATTGAATCAAAAAAGAAATTATCACATAATTAATGTAAGAATAAACTGATAAAATTTCTTTTGCAAGTTATAAATCAGGTTATAAATTACAAGGGTCCATTGATCAAAATAGTTATAGCTTTTAAAAACTTTGTTTTGAAAGTTGTAAAACTTAAAAAAAGGGGATATTCAGACTCTACTAGCTCAGACCCAAAGAGGTATGTAATTTTCACCATTACATTCAAGGTATAACCCCTTGAAATGATGGTTTGAAGTTGAAAATAGTAAAGTTTAATAGAAAAGATGAGCTACAAGAGAAGTAATTAAAAATTGAGTTTTTATTATGTAATTAAACTCTCTTGAAAGCTTAGTAAGGACATGCCAAGTGATCATAATTGACCTCTTGATGGATGTAGCATGTATAACTCAAAATTCATGAATGATTGAAGTTTACACTTAAAATCAATCATTTATGATCACTCACTGTAACATTATTTTAAGTTTGAAGGTTATATAAGTGATATATTTGGTGAAAAATAGTTTATTATTATTCAACCTAATAAAATATGCTAACATTAGATTTCTTCCACTCCTATTATATCAGCAAAATTAGAGTTACAGTGATAACTCTAAATATTGGTGTGATGACAATATAAGATGGTTTAATTATGATTTAAGAATCACCAAATGCTATAATACTGATTATATTAAGTGGATATAATCATGAGAAGTCTATTAGACGCCTTCTGGACCCTAATAGGGAGGATTTTCCTACAAATAGAGCTCTTTTTCCTCTATTTTCCCCCCAGATGCAAGAAAAACACTAAAGATATTAAATACAGAGGTAAAAAAAATTATTATTTTCATATAATTCTATTATATTGTTAAATATTCAAGCTCAACTTTATAGTAATCATCAATTTTAATGTGATTAAACCAATCTTTCATTTCTTTCTAAAAACACTACTTCCATGTAAAATCAAGAATATCTGTAATTTCTTTGTTTCTAGCTCTAAATACAATTTAAATAAGTTTTATTTTCATTAATTTGTGTAAATTTAGTCAAAATTATTATATTAAGTGTTAAAAATAGGTTATTTTCCCTTTTTATAAGAATTTCTCTCTATTATTATTCTTAATAATTCTTTTAGTAATATGAATAGTCTTTATATTGATAGATAACCTTGATATTGGTAATATTACTGTTATAAATTCCTTTTCATTATTAAAAACAATTTCTTACAAATTTATTATTTGTTTTTAACAATAATGAATCACCACAACTATATTAATTATTAAATATAATTTTTTTTATTTTTAGGATATTATTTCATTAATTCAAATAATATAAACTTTTTTACCCCACATTCTAGTATTTCATTATTATAATCATTCTTTATCTTATTTATTACCTTAATAAGAGCATTCAGAGTACAATAAGTAAAATATTAGTAATATTTACTTTTTTTTCCATAGTCAAACCTTACAGATAAAAACAAAGTAGGAGAAGCACAACTGAAACCAATTCCCCAAGATGAGAAAGAACTGCAATAATTATTAATATTTTAAGGATATTACAGGAAAAATATAAAAGAATTTTCAAAAATTGCAAAATCTTTGTACAAAATCTGTGACCAACAAAAATTAAAGGAAAAACTGAAACAAGAGTCAAAGCATATTAGGAACTGAAAAAAGCCCTCACAAGTTCCCCTTTTTCCTTAATTCTAGTTTGGAAATTACCCTTCAGACTGTACATTGATGCTTCTGGAGAAGGACTAGGTGCTCCACTACATCAAACACAAATTATTAATTATAAAACTGTTTAAGGGCCAACTTAATTCATTTCAAGACAAATTAATCCAACAGAAAGAAGGTATTCAGGAAGCCAAATGGAATTCGTTTTCTCAGTAATGTTTTTAGAAAAACTACACTATTAATGTGTGATGTGGCTATAAAACTCTTGATAATATTATTATTAATCAAGAGTAATATGACTTTTCTTATGACAGATAATAAAACAATTGATGATAACCACAAATAAATAATAATGTACTGAATTAGTTCCTTTACCTTCTATAACATACTAGCTATTATAAAAATAAGCAGTGAGTTTCTACTAGAATCCATTGCAAGAAGTATTAAAGATAAGACTGCTTTATTTAAAGAATATAAACTTTCTTGAATTTAAAAGCATCTTTTGCAAAAAGAATTATGATTATATAGCTTGTAGAAAACTGTTACTAGAAAATAACTTTGAGATTTAAGTAAAAAAACTCACCAATACTCAAATTATACCTTATTAAGAAGTGGTAAAGTGATTTGAGAGATTAATTTGTGGATTTAAAGGATCAAAATTTCTGTAAAGCAATAATACAACAGTATGATACTTGAATAATATTGGAAATAGTATACTTCCATTATTTCACGTTATTCTGATTCATTTGAAAAGATTTCAAACACTTAAGAGAAGGATTAACTAATACTTACTTGTTGCTACCAAGGATATTATTGAATAATAAGATGATTTGGAAAACTAGCAGGAGGAAGCCCCTTTTAAGTCAAAAACAGCTTATAGAGGTTTTCCATGGAGCAAGCTGAAAAAAAATTTAGTGATGAACCAATCATATTTATTGGATTATTTATTGCATCATCCGTTGTCACTTAAGATTATCTCATTAATCAATTAAGTCATTTTACGTGACTACCAACCCAGTTATGATTAAGAAATAAAGGGGTAAAAACTTCCAATCTTCTTTTATTTTGAAATAAACATAAATTCTTCAAAGTTATAACTCCTATTGAAAATTTCATCACAGATTGTATTTTCTGTGAATTTTTGAAAATTCAGAGTTTCAGGAAGAATCATCAAAAATGGACTATAAATAAAACTTTGAACTTGAACTATAAATTCATAACCCTTCATGGCTTTTATATGTATCATATTGTTCTGCATTGTTTTTGAAAGCTTCAGAAGGATTCATTAATCAGTGTATTTCCAATGAATTTCTGAATTTCTTACCTTATTTCTATGTAGAAAAGCAACTAAACCTTGGAAAATGTTGCCTCAATGGTTGGCAATTGCCTTCATGTCAAGAGAATGTTGTGAGCCTTAGAGGTAATTTCATATACCCAAAATACCACAAATACAACAATAACATATTAATATAAATAAAATAAATTTATTTATATTATTAAAATAAAAATATAAATATAAATATAAAATTATATTAAAAATAAAAGTACATTAAATTTTGTAAGTATAAAATTACATTTATACTTAAAAAAATTAAGTAAAAATGAAATTTTAACAAAATTGTGAAAAAATAAATAAAATTGGAAAAAAGTTAAATAAAAATTATTATAACTTTTTATCCAATGAATAAACACATAAAAATTATTTCACCATTGGATTCCTCATAAAAAATCAGGTGGGGTCACCTCTGAGTGAAATTCTTGTAACTCAACTCTAAATAAGCTTAAATTAAGTTTTTAGTATTTTCAATACAAAAGTTGAAAATCCTCAAAACTTTAATTTAATTCACACCACATGTGGTGTTAACCATCAATTTTTGTGTTAAAATTGAGGTGTTGTGTTTAGTTTAGAAGTTATGAGGAATTGAAGTATTTTCAATTGAATTCAATTGAAATGTCAAAATGTGCGCGTGTATTACATAAGTGAACTTTGATTTACATATGAGGAATGAATTATTACTGTATTGTACTGTACAATTCAATTGAATTACATATGAAAATTATAAGTATAATACATGATGAGGAATTAAAGGAAAAAATAAATTGGAAAGATTAAAATTGGGGGGAAAAGGAACTCTAGCTCTAAGGGGGAGCCAGACCCCCAAATTCCTTGCTGACAGGCGTGGGATGTCAAAATTCACGCAGAAGTTCATCACTTTTGGCCTGGAATTGAGTTACATGGTCTGTGGACTCAATTGATGATGAGGTTTTGATACCAACTGGGGTAGTTTTAGCTGTTTCCAAGAAGGTAAAACTACCCTTAAGATAAAACAATCATAGTAAAAACAGTTTTAACTGGTTTCTACGCCTCTGACACACATTCTGACGTGTTTTGAAGGCTCTAGGCCTGGTAGTGCTATAGTAATGGCTGATTTAAGGGTCTAAAATGGCTAAAAATGGCTAAAAATGGCTTAAGACAGCCCTTTTTGGTCTAAGCCAGGGTTCAATGATGCCATAATTGGCTTTTCTGTTGTCAGACTGTTTTTCACGACTGACAAGAGTAAATTTTACTTTTGGAGTAAGAGAATTGATGGCTATAAAAGACTGTCTTCTTTGCCCCTCTTTTCTCTTAATGTTAGAATCTTTTCCTTTTATTAATTAGTTTAAAACTATTAAACCAATCAATAAAAGATTCCAACCACCTCTTATAAATCATTTTAAACCTTTGAACCACGTGAAAAAATCATTATAATCATTGTTTGTAACTCTTATAATCATTTTTACCCCTGAACCACCCCAAAAGTGAATTAAAGCATCTTTCATCACTGTTAACTTTGTCACTTTGTTTCCAAATTCACTCTGGTCACTTTTGGGCGTGTTTTCTCTTTAATATTCTTTTTAAAGACTTTTTTCTTTAATTAATTGCTTGCAGTTCTTTGCTCAATTAACTCCAATTGAAATTGCTCTTGAAGAAATTTCTTTTGTAGCCTTAAAATATCTCTTGTAGAGTATTTTTTGGATAAAATTTTATTGTTGGTAAAACAATAAATTTTTATAATATTATTGTTTTATACTGATAAAGTTATAAACAATAAAATTGGCGTGTTTTCACTTAAAAATAATATTTCTTATTATTTTTAATTGAATTTTACCTTATACAAATTTTGAGGACAGGAAAAGTACTTGATTTTTAATCAAAGTTTCATATCCACACCTTACAAATGTAATTCTCAGGTCAATAAAGCAGTGAGTATATGTCACACTCTGGTATTGCACCAACTCCTGTGACATACACCAATATTGGTTCCCTTGTTCCTTAAACTGAGATTCCTCACCCCCTGATCCTTCCAAAAGCAGCCAAAGGTTTCTAAAAATAACAAGACCCAACTTCTTCCACATGCACACATCAAAGAGGTCCTTCTACCCATCTTGATGTAGAGGAAGGGTGTGTGACTTCCCCAGGACAGCTATTAATCAGATTGGCATGAGCAGGATTGGAAACTAGAATTTAATATGGATGGGTGCAACTACATAATTCTGAAGGTGCAGGTTTATAAGAGTTACACAGACATGAAGGCAAAAGCTTGTGCTGGTTTAGTTCAAGGCAGCAGTGACAATTTGCATGTAACATGGGGGGACCCAGCCACCCAATTCTGTGGGTGCAGAAGTGTGACACACACAAACACAGAAGCATGTGCAGGCTTAATTCAGAGCAGGATTCAAAATTTGTGGGTGAAACGAGTGGATACAGACGCAAAATCCTGGGTGTGCATATGCAGTGACACAGTTGGAGTCAGCCACATGCTCCTCTGTGTTCAGGTGGGGAATTGTGACACGCACACAAAGGCAAAAGGATGTGTGGGCTTGCTTTAGAGTTTGATTCACAATTTGTGGGTGACATGGTTGGATCCAGCTGCATGATCCTGCAAGTGCAGGTGGGGAATTGTGACACGCATACAAAGGCAAAAGGGTGTGTGTACTGAATTTAAAGCATGATTAATGATTTTCAGGTGACACAGTTCAAGCCAGCTGGAAAGTCCTGCAGATGTGTCACAGGGGATCTTGGGGAAAGAAATATTGGCCTGGAACTTAGGAATCAAGACCTCACTTGGAGGGCTCCAAAAGAATAAAGAAATAAAAGAAGAATATATTTCTTTGTGAGACAAAGAGAGAAATACAAGATATTTCAAAGGGAAGAAGGAAGCCAAAGGACCAAGATAAGAAGAAAAGGCCAAAGGCCAAACAGCCAACCATATGAATCCTCAATCCACTGTTTCAATATTCCAGAAAGGACAATGGGATTAGTAAAGGATATGGCCACAAATATCCACTGAAAGGCCAAGAAAAAGGTACCAATAACTTACTCAATATTATTAATGTTTACTTCAACAATGAAAAAAGAAAATAAGGATAAAGAAAATACATATATTAATTAACTGGGTAAAAGGTCCCTAGGGGTGAAAAGGTGGACAGTATATGTGAAAATCTGAAGGACTGATCCTGGAATGTGAGTCACATAGCTTTGTTTACTGAATTGAGTCAAGAAAGATCTAGAAATATTGAAATTTGAAGTGTGTGCATTTAATTACCATAGTGGAATATGAATTGGCCCTAAAGGGTCAAGGCCATACAGGTTGCCTGAATACATCCTGTATGAAACAGTTGAATTGTCCAAGGAGTGCTTGATGCCTTGAAAACTGTATTGTGGTTCAACAACCTCTTGAAAAAAACCTTTGAATAATCCTAGAGTGAAATACCAACATCTTGACAGCCAAGGAGTTGGGGTCCTGGAATGACCTTCTGCATTGCAAAATGCATTGCCAACTTGAGTAAGATAAGTCTTCCCTTTGAAATGGACTGATGGACTGGTGGCAAGACTTGAAATGATGTAATGGATTCTTGAAATTTTCACCTCTTGATTGCTGAAGAAAAATGGTGCTTAATGGTATATAATACCGTATATGCCCCATTCCTGGTTCCTGCAGTGCGGGGTCCATAACTGAGGGAAAAGCTTTCCCTTGACTTGAGGGAATAATTTTCTGGACCTGAGCTGGTGGCCTCTGGTGGTTGCCAGAGGCAATGCATGAAATACTGTGTTCAATTGTCACTTATTTCCAAATTGATGGTTTTGGGTTCTTGGGGTTTTTGGCCATTTTGGGTCTTCTGGGATTATGACCAAAATGAGGCTCAGGTCAGCCCACTTGTGGTTTTGGAGGCTGCCAGTCTGCCTCCCTTGGCCTCATTTGAGTTGGGCCAAAAGGCAAATAAATGGTTCCATGGCCCATGGGCCTCAGTATACAGACTACGGACCATAGAAACTGTAGAGGGCCTGAATGGCCGAAATATGCAATTTAGGCCCCAAACCCCTAATGAAAGGGGTGAGGAAAAGGCCCTGGATTGTGTTAGAGGGGCCAGAGGTCCCTTGGAGGATATATGACCCGCCAGGCACAGAAATAGGGTATTGGCCTGCGGGTGGTGGGATTTGGAATTGGCCAAGGAGGCCAATGGTGCAGGATATGGCCTGGGGGGTATAATGGAGGTCTGGAGCCATGGATGGCGATGAAAGGTGGATATGGCCAAAAGGAAATTTCCAGCCATGACGGATAAAATAATTTAAGAGTAAGAAGATGGCCAAGTTGGCCATATATTGGTGGAGTCTTGAATGGCCGTAAACACCCATGCAGAGGGGTCTTTTCCCAGGGTTGTGACACTACCCCCCTAACTTGAGTGACGAGCTTCTTAGCACCAAGATAGGGTGAGAGCCTGTTGAGGCTGCTGAGATGGATATGACTTAGGGATGGGAGATGTGTTGAAATTTGACAAAAAAAATTGAACTGATACCAGGTTGGCCTATGACATGAGGATGATTTGGTCTTATTTTGATATTTGGCTTTGGGATTTGAGTTTACATGAATAATTTGGCATTAATGTTTTAAAGAAAGAAAATTTGGAATATTATAATAGAAGCATAATAAAGAATGATAATGAAATAAGAAGAAAGAAAAGGAAAAATAATAGAAAGAAGTAATTAAAAGATTTTCGAGGAAGCTCCAATATTCATCACTGATGTTGGTATTTGATTTTTTGGAATCTGCCAAGGACCTGGAAAAGAACATTTGATGTCAGGTGCTCACAGAGTGGCCAAGGTGATGTTTTGACAGATTTTAGACCCCTCATTGAAGTGCACACCAGGAGAGGAACTTACCTTTGGTAGTTTCCAATTCTGCCAGCTCCATATATTGAAAAGAATCTGTTGAATGAGTGTTTTGGAAAGATAATTACTTGGAAAAAGAATTAAGAAAGGATGGTCAATTGCCCAAGTGAAAATTTCCATAAACTTGAATTGGTGTTGAAAGCGAGGCCAAAGATCTGTTTCCAAAAATTGCAGAGTGCTCACAGAGTCGCCAAGGTGATGCTTACAAAAAAAAGAGTAGAATACCTCTAAAGGTTAATACCAGGAGTGGGAATTACTTTTCCTAATTCCTCTTCCCACCAATCACCATAAGAAATAAAGCTCTTGAAGAATTGGTTCCTGGCTCGTCAGGATATAAAGAATAAAAATTCTTGTTCTGGGCCCCAACACTGGAAGAGTTCTGAAATATGATCAGAAAAATAATGATTTGGTTTACTTTTCTGATTTGGGAAAGGTTGTTGATTGTACAGGCAGAAATACTTCCAATGTTCAGAAAATGCAGTCACATCATCCATTAAAGCAGTTCAACTTGTGGCAATGTTGATAGCACTACTTGAAGGGGATGTGTTTCTTGGCTAGTTAATTTGGAAAGTCTTCTTATTGACCCATTTTTTTTCTTGTGTTGGGGAAATTGTGTTCATCCAATGAAATCTCTTCACTGATCATTAAAAATGGAATATAGACCTTGTATAAGAGCACCCAATTAGCTGCTTCTAAGCTACCATGAGAGGGGGAACCCAATTTTCAGGGTACTCTCGTCCATGAGGATGTAATTATGGTATCAGATATGAGTGAATGGAGATCCTCCAGACCCTCACCCATGATCTGGTGATCACTCAGTGCACTGATATCCAACTCAGAGGGGAACTCAGAAGTGGGACATAATCTGCAACAAATGAGGGAATGTCGACAGAACCACTAAATTGATTTTGTGTGTGAGGGGTGAGAATTGGGAAGTTATTTTGTCAGGTGGAATTAGTGGGAAGTGACTCATTTCTTATTTTTCCTGCATCTCTTCTCAGGGAGCAGGTCTTTATCAAGGTGATTCGATCAAGAGAGCTGTGGGAGGTCATGGAATCTTAGTCTGAAATATTTGTGTCAGTCAATTTCCTGCATGGCCCAATGTATATCTTTTACTTGGCCTCTGGAATGCACAATTTTAAAGTTGCATGATCCTTCAAAATTTCAATGATTAAATGATAAATTATGTAAATATTAATCATCCTGGCTGCATCCCAATATAGAAGTTCTTCCAAAATTGAATATCACACTACATAGTCAGAGAAAATTGCTGTTTTTTTTTGGGTTGCCCCCAGCCATTTTGCAATAGTTCATCTATGATTTTGGTATGAGTGTGTCCACCTTTGTGAATAGTGCAAAAATTAAAAAGTGGTTGCCTGAATGAGAAATAAATCCAGTAAGCTTGCGCATGGAAAGCACATCCACAATGGTGTGAGGATGAAAACCTGGATAAAGGATCCAGAAGGACCTTTTCAGGTGGGTGAAAAATGGTAAACTTTCCACAGCTCTTTGCACTCCTTGATGAGTGGCATTAATAGGTAATTTATTTGAAGGGAAGTTTGCTCCTTTGTACTAGGGATGATTCCTGAAACATAGAAATTCTCCGGCTTCAATCTTTCACTTGGGGGGAGAGCAAGACAAATTATCATGATAGCTGCAATGCTGGCCAAGCCAGTTGACCTTCCATGCGCATTAAACCTGTCTGAAAAAATTTAGAAGGCCAATGTATAGGAAATGAACATTAATTGGGGTAATTGATATTTCTTGTGCCATTGAAGCATCTCTAGACCAATCCATCCTAAATGGCACATTTGGGGGAAACTTTGATTATTTGGGATTTTTGGGGATGTTGCACAGTTTCCAAAATTTCAGCCTGCTGGAGAACTGTTGCAAGCTTTTTTTTGAATGCTTTATAAATGTATTAGTCTTTTGGGCTCAATTTTTTTATTGAGGTTGTTAGTGTTTTGGGTGTGAATTTCAAATGAATATATGAATTTTCCTAATGATTGTGTGCAAGGGGGATCATAATCATTTGTGTCAGCCTGTGACTCAAAGCCAGAGAAAAAGCATGAAAGCCAAATACTGTGAGCGTTTGAGATATTAACTCATATCCAAGAAGGTCACAGAAAAATTTCTACAATAATTATACTTATGATAATTATCTCAAGAATCGGTAAAATACCATAAATAAGTACAAAATCTGAATTAAAGCAGAATCTAATGAGTAAAAAGTAGAAATAAATTATACAATTAGAATCCCAATGGTAGAATACACATATGTCATTCTTATGGAATTTCTGAAAATTCAATACTTACTAAAGTATAAGTAATAATTTCTTACGAAAGGTAAAAAACCTCATTTATCTCAGAACCCAATGAAACAGCATGTAAATTAATTGTACCATTGGCTTCTCCATAAACATCTACAAATAAAGCAATTATAAAACTAATCTCTAAAGCTAATACTTAAAGAATTAAGCTGTATATATGCACTTTTTTGGTCAATGCATATATTCATAGTTTTTAGCTAATATCTCTTGAAATATACAAGATAGAGAGATAAACCAAAAAGAAAGTCACCACGAAATTACTGTAGGAATACATATGAGATCTTTATTTCAAAAGCTATAGGAAAGGTTAAAAATTGTAATGGATTATTGAATAAATTCAATAGATGTCAGCCTGTGACTAAAAACCTGTCACAGGGGCTCTTCGAAGTGAAGAGGGCCTGGCACTCAGTAAACTGGGACTCATTTATGGAGGGCTCAAAGATATGATAAGAATGGATACACTTAAGAGTGTTAAGAATGAATTACTAAAAGAATAAATATAAGAAAAGCAGCAACAAAGAAATAAGAGTAAGAAAAAGAAGAGCCAACCACAAACAAGTCCAAGTCCACTGTTTCAACCTGTCAAAATGGAAAGAGGAGGGTTAATAAGGATATGGCCACCCAACTCATACTGTACAGGCGAAGAAAGAAAAAAGGCAAAGACTAACTTAAGATTAAATAAATATAATACCCAAAAAATAAGGGTAAGAATATTCAGATAATAATAAATCAACTAAATTAATTAACTGGGGAAAAGTCCCCAGGGGGGAGAAAGAGGGGCTGGTATATGTGAGAATCACCAGCCCTGATCCAGAGGAAGAATTTTCATGAGAATATTTGATGATTGAATTGAGTCTGGCCAATACAGGTCCTGTACCGCTGTACAGAACCTGTACAAGAGGTGTGGTGTATTTGAGTGATCATACAGTTCCATATTGGTGTATTGAAACTGTATTGGGTGAATCCAACCTGTACAGGTGTTGACAGGCTGTATGGATGTACCAAGCTGTATGCATGTTTCAGAATGAAGATTTCTGAAACTGAATGCTGATGCAGATACTGGATTTGCTGATTTGGGGTGTTTGAGTGGGTGTATGAATGAATACCCTTACCCCGGATGGATGGTTGTTACAAAACCAGAGCACAATCCTGATAGCCAAAAAACCATAAACCAATGGTATAGCCAAGATACCACCAAAACATGGAGCTGAGCCAAATCAGCTCAGAATGTACCAAACAAAAGATGAAACTCACCTCTTTCTGAAAACATAAGTCCTATCACCATAGGACAAGAAATAACAAAGTTATTCCTGCTCAAAGTTATTGCCTAGCATAAACCTTAATTTTCACCTCTCATCTAGAATCTAGAAGCAGAGGGTTAAACCCATCTAATGGGTACTCAAAATGAATCTGTAAGCCAGGGATATCCAATGGTACAAGCCAAACTGAGCTAGAACCACTATTACTGGAGGTATGGTCAATTCCAGGCCAAATAAGGGTGAACAAAACATTCACCTCTGATCCAACTTCTACAGTTTTAGTGTGAGATACTTGAAGTGGGGTCTTTTTGGAAAGAGCAAAATCAGGGCTATCTGATGGTGTCATCCTTTTCCCCCTAGCTCAACTAGAACAAAAGGTATGGGGCAAATAAGCCCAATACAGCTTTTTGCCTATACCACGCAAATGTACAAAAATCGTGTACATGGGATAACTTTGCCATATTCAATGATACCCATACCAAATGAGGTACCATTGTGTAGAGCACATACAGGGCTACACACTGAACCAATTTTGAGGTTGATATCTCAAGAATTGACAAAGTTATGGCTTTTTTAAGGTCAGATTCCCACCTGCTGTGATATACAGCCTTACCATGGGATAATATACCATAACCATGAATATGAAGTGTCAAATAGACGAAGAAGCTTGTTTTTACTTCAATACCTCATATGTCAGTCAATACTGGGGTCCCATACAGTTTCTGTACAGCATTCTACACATCATACATGTCAGAATCAGGCTGTGAGGTCCCCAGATGAAAATTTTAACGCTGTATTGGTGAAAACTGCCCAGATGTGGTTTTAAAACCACATCTGAGCCCAATACAGGTTATACTTGTTTTTTTCAAACCACAAGCCAGTACTAGAGAGTGAAAAAATCTTCACTTCTCTACGTGAAAAGGTCTTGCACCCTTTCCACCCCATTTCAGGATAAAAAGGAGGCTTTTCACACCCAGAATTGTTTCCTCATCCTGCACTTCAATAACCTACATAGTAAACTGTCCAAAAAAGTTTTACTCTTGGGTAATAATCAGGGTATAATTTTAATTTTAATTATTTTAGTACTTATTATAGTAATCCAACTGGTAAGACTGCATCCAGGGTTCTCAATAGCGCTCACCACCACTATTATTCAATAGTAGAACCCTTTTATTATATTATCAAAAATCTCTTATTTTAAAATTATTCTCACGTGTCACAGTCATATTTCTAGTTGTAAATAACCTAATTACTGCTTAAACATAGACTCCAGCTGACATTTTGGGGGCCTTGCCGTGTTTTTAACCTTTTTTGACCCTTATAAGTGAGTTTTTTCTGTTATTTCTCACTCTCTGACACTTTTTTTATTCTTTTTAGGCGTAATGCTTCTTAAAAATATATATATTATATATATATTTCTCCTTTTTGGTACATATACCATCTTCTTACTCATATTTTGAGAGTACCTGTCAGGTGGCTAATAACCACAAGACCCCTATTTTTGGCATGTTTTACATATAAAAACACTTCAGCCTTCAATAAAGTCTTATTTTTTGATTAAAATAAGACACCTCATACTGATAAACCAACAGTTGAGGCGTGTTTGGACATCTTGTTAATTCAATTGCCCTGTTAGACACCACTTTTTTTACAGTTTACACTTGTTAATTACAAGTTATTCTGTGAGATATTAGTATACAAACCGTATACCAAATATCATTAAGCTGTATTTCTGACGTGGAATTGTTAATTCAATCACACTGTCATTATACAAGGGCACAGTATAATAATATACAAGCCCAGAGGCCATTCTTAGACATGCAAAACCAGCATTTCTTGAGAAGTCTTAACTGAACTAAGCCCTCTTTTCTCCTGTTTTGATTCAGTGGAAGATAACTTCATACCACTTGAAAGCCAGTCACAGGTCAACACACCAGTGACACCCTCAGAACCAGAGGGCAACAAAGGCAAAGGAAAGAGGCACAGTGAAGGCCTGATAACAGCAAAAAATTGGACACCCATTGCCACTCAGAAGAGTAGAAAACCACAAAATTCTGCATCAATACAAGGTAAATCAACCTTGATAACTTGTACAGGGAAAATTACCATAATTAACCCAGTTGTAACCTCTAAAGGTAAATTGCCCAAATCAGCAGACAACAAATTTGTACAAGGCACAGTCAAAGGTAAATACCCAAAGAACAGAAAGTTTTTGACTGCTTGCAAACAATAACATGTCACCTGTACACCTCAGAGATCTTGGCTTCCAAAGGAACCAACCAGAGGACAGAGGAGGTTTGTCCAGAATCAGAAGACCTGAAAGAGGACACCTTGGACACAGTAGTGGATGGCAAAACAATGAGGGATATAATATCAACCCTGCCATTCACACTCCAACTCAATGGAGACCTCAAACCAATTTACTGGAAAGACATGGATCAAGTTCTTCAGCTCCACCAACTCCTCAAGGACTTATTCCAATGGAGCATGAACAACAAGAGGTTCAACATGGAAAGTCACTGGGCAGAACTTGGAGCAAGTTGCCAGAAGATCTGTCTCAGAGAGATATACTTCAAAGACCTGATGGTAATCACCAAAGGTTGGAATCCTACCAGGCAGTTCAGACTCCTGGAGGCAAGGGCACAGAGGATAAGGGAGAGTCAAGCCACTATCCAAGCTATAGAAGAACAGTTAACCCAGACGGGGCCAACTCAGATTCCTTCAGGCTCACAAGGAGCAGGCCAAATCAGCTCTCCTATGGATTCACGCCATTGAGAAACCAGAAGATCAGTAGCCAAGTGTCACCATTCTTCACAATTCCACGAAGTTTCCAGTTGAAGACAAAGGAACAAGGGCAAAAACAAAACCTCCTTCAACCAGAGGAGGAAAGAGTCAGACCATATGATTCAGAAGCTGTTGGATTTGGTAAAAGAAGTGCACAAGAGCCAGAAGTAATTGTAAACCACTCTAGAATCAGTAGTCCTAGTAATAGAAACATTACCCCCACTCAGACTGAACATAACATTGTCACATCTGAGAGTAACATCAACAGTGATACACTGTGGTTACAAATGTCCCAATATGCTGAGCAATCTGAAAATCAGTTTGCAGAAATTGAAGCTGGCCAAGAGAGATGAGAGAAACTCAAGCCTCCTTGGAACAGATAGTTAAGAATCTTCAAGAAGGATATGCTCAACTGAGCAAAGCCTCTGAAGAAACCAACAAAAGACTGAATATACTATTTGAAGAACGACACCACAGCAAAAGGGACAGGGATTTTCTGGACCAAGACATAAACAAATTTTTTGATGTCTACCAGAACTTGAAGCCCCAACCACAAGGTCAAGTTATGGAGAATCCAGATCAACCAGATAACATCAAACCAGATGCCAAGTTGATAAATAAGGAAATATCTCCATCACAATACTAGGATGGAGATGGAATGTCTTATTCAGAGAAGGAAGCCTTGAAACAGCTTCCTGAGGCCTGAAGCTGGCCCAAATTCTCTGGATCAGGAGAATGTGATCATACGGAACTCATAGATTATATTGATTGACTCTTCATTGATGTACCAAGCATACCAGACTACTGGATTACTGCTAGATTGAATACTGCATTTAAAGGTCATGCTAGTATATCGTACACAGAAATGAAGGAAATCCATGGCAGAAGAAACTGGCCATGGTGGAAGAGTCAAATCATCCAAAAGTACAATAATGGAGCTTGGATATGGCAGAAGACCATGTCATTTGAGAATGACCAATACTCTGTGCACAAAGATCCATAGGAGTGGTGTCTTAGACAGCCCAAAAGACTTAAAGCCATTCATCCTCAGATGAACATCCAAATGGGGGATCACAAACTTCTGACTCAACTGCCAGGAGAACTAGAGCATGCAGTAAAATGCAGATGCAACCAAAATTGCACTCTAGATGACATTGCCATCACCTTACAAGACATAAGGAAAAGGACTAATATAGAGAAATTCACCCCATATAAGAGCAATAGTTTCAAAGAGAAACAACCTTTCAGGGTAGAGTTTAAAGACAAACCCAAAGAAAGAGTGGCAGAAGTGGCAAAGAAGAGGAATTCCTGTCACAATTGTGGTTCAAAAGACCACTATGCCAACAACTGTCCAAAGGCAAAGAAAAAAGTCTATGCCATTGAGAAAGTCCCAGAGGAAGAATCTCCAACAGAGGATTCTGAATCAGACTCCATGGGTGATGCCATCAGAGAACCATCTGATAATGATCAAGAGCCAAGAGGGGAATTTCTAGTGGAATACCAAGAGGAAACCCCACGAGAAATTCAGGACATACAGTTGGAAGCAGGCATGCCACAGGACACTGCTAACAAAACGTTGTGCAAACACACACAAGATGAACAAACATTCCTGGTTACACCAACCAAAGGAATGCCATATATACATGGGACAGCCAGAAAAATTACTGTTTGTATTGACAAGGCTCAGCATCCACTGATCATTGATAGTGGAGCACATTCCTCCATAGTGGCCAGAAACTATCTGGATACCCACTTCCCAAACTGGGAAAAACAGCTCTTGCCCACTAAGGCAAAGAACTTTAAAAGTGCATCAGGGAAGATGACTTCCATTGGGACAATTATCAAAGAGATAATTATACCCCACAGGAAGGGCAATATCAGACTCAACCGAGAGTTTGCAGTGCTTGATGATGCCCACATCCAAGGGTTTTTACTGGGAACAGATTACCAGAGGATGTATGGCATAGACATTTACAACAGTAAAAATAGGAACATCACCACTGGTACTAACAAGGAAAAGAAATTTTCACTTGATATATACCAGATAACTTCTCAAGATCTACTAGAAGAACTTCTGAAGAAATTCAGAGAGGGACAGTTTAGCACTACCCTCACCAGTAAACAAAAACTAAGCTTACTGAAGATGATGAGAAAGAACAGACTAGAATTTGCCATTGGTGAAGAGCCACTAGGCAAGATCAAAGGCCATGATATAGAACTATATCTGGATGTGGAAAGGCCTTATCCACCCATGCTTAGGAGACCTCCTTAGCCAGCAGGCCTGGAAACCAGGAAAGAAATTGAGAAACATATCGATGAACTCCTGGATATGGATGTCATCAGGAAAATTGGACATAATGAAATAGGGGAAATCACAACCCCTGTCCTAATCACCTGGCATGATGGCAAGTCTAGACTGTGTGGGGATTTCAGAGCTGGGAATAACTACACAAAAGCAGAAACGTAACTTATACCCAGGATACCTCATGCCTTGGATAAACTGGCAAAAGCCAAATACATAACCAAAATGGATTGTATGAAGGTCTTCCACCAAAATGGAGTTAAACCAAACTCCATGAAATTCCTCAGAAAAATATGCCATATGGGCATATATGAGTATACCAGGATGTCATTTGGCTTCAAAAATGCACCAGCCCATTTCCAAAGGATGATGGACACAATATTTCAAGAAGAAATACTGGAAATCTGGATGGTGGTATATATTGATGATATCATTATATACTCAGAGACATGGGAAGACCATGGGCAATACATGGAGAGAGTACTAAGCAAATGCGCACCCATAAATCTGAATATTTGACTTAAAAAGTGCAATTTTGGCCAACAAGAGTTACTGGCTCTAGGACATAAAGTCTCAGGTCTTAGTCTGGAAAATGACCAGAATAAAGTAGCAGAAGTACTGCAAAAGCCAGTACCAAAGAGCATCAAAGAGATGCAATCTTTCCTTGGGTTTGCTAGCTACTATAGGAACCACATCAAAAACTTTGCACACATAACTAGTAGTTTATACAAGTTATGTTCAAAAGATGTAGTTTTTGAAATGACAAAGGAAAGTAGGGATGCATATGAGAGGATCAAATATGAACTCACAAATGCACCTGTTCTCATCTTACCTGACTTTGAACTACAATTCAAGTGATATATAGTTGCAGCATGCAGTCAAGGCCTAGGAGCAGCCCTTCACCAAAGACAAATTTTGGATGGTGAACCAAGAGAAGGAGTAATTTGCTACATCTCAAGGAAGCTGAAAGATTCAGGAGCCAGGTATGGGGCCACCCAGACTGAATGTCTATTTCTAGTCTGGGCTCTAGAGAAACTCCACTATTATTTGGAGGGTGCAGTCTTTGAAGTCTACACAGACTGCCCAGCCTTGAAGTCTTTACTGAAAATGAAGACTAGAAATAGACACATGCTGAGACGGCAAATAGCCAAACAGGAGTATAGAGGGAACATGACCATCATATACAAGGAAGGTAAAAGCCATACCAATGCAGATGGCCTTAGCAGATGGCCACTGGACAATGTCAAAAGCAATGCAGCTTTTGACCCTGAAGTTGCAGCCAAGATCCCTATCCATTTCATGGAAGTGGAGAGGAGGAAGAAATTCAGATTTTCTGAATGGGCAACAGAGAGTGGTACCCTCAACAGTGGAGACACTGATTCAGAGGGAACAGAAACTCCCATACTGGGAATATGTTCCTCAGAACTACACAATGAATTTTTTAGTGCAGTAATGAAGTCTTATGCCAAACACAAACAGTGTGGAATATTACTCCAACTCCTTCAACAAAAGTACAGGTGTAAGGTGTGAATATGAAACTTTGATTAAAAATCAAGTACTTTTCCTGTCCTCAAAAATTTGTATAAGGTAAAAATCAATCAAAAATAGTAAAGAATATTATTTTTAAGAGAAAACACTCCAATTTTATTGTTTATAACTCTATTAGTATAAAACAATAATATTATAAAAATTTATTGTTTTACCAACAATAAAATTTTATCCAAAAAATACTCTACAAGAGATATTTTAAGGCTACAAAAGGAATTTCTTCAAGAGCAATTTCAATTGGAATTAATTGAGCAATGAACTGCAAGCAATTAATTAAAGAACAAAGTCTTTAAAAAGAGTATTAAAGAGAAAACACTCCCAAAAGTGACCAGAGTGAATTTGGAAACAAAGTGACAAAGTTTACAGTGATGAAAGAAGCTTTAATTCACTTTTGGGGTGATTCAGGGGTCAAAATGATTATAAGAGTTACAAACAATGATTATAATGATTTTTTTTCACGTGGTTAAAAGGATGAAAATGATTTAAAAATGGTGGTCGGAATCTTTTATTGATTGGTTTAAAAGTGTTTAAACTAATTAATAAAAGGAAAAGATTCTAACATGAAGAGAAAAGTGAGGCAAAGAAGACATTTTTTTATAGCCATGAATGCTCTTACTCCAAAATTCAATTTTACTCTTGTCAGTCTGACAACAGAAAAGCCAATTATGGCATCATTGAACCCTGGTTTAGACCAAAAAGGGCTGGTTTAAGCCATTTTTAGCAATTTTTAGCCATTTTAGACCCTTAAATCAGCCATTACTATAGCAATACCAGGCCTCGAGCCTTCAATACACATCAGAATGTGTGTCAGAGGCGTAGAAACCAGTTAAAACTTTTTTTAATATGGTTGTTTTATCTTAAGGGTAGTTTTAACCTCTTGGCAACAGCTAAAACTACCCCAGTTGGTATCAAAACCTCATCATCAATTGAGTCCACAGACCCTGTAACTCAATTCCAGGCCAAAAGTGATGAGCTTTTGCATAAATTTTGACATCCCATGCCTTTCAGAAAGGATTTTGGGGGTCTAGCTCCCCCTTAGAGCTGGAGTTCCTTTCCCCCCCCCAAATTTAATCTTTCCAATTTATTTTTCCTTTAATTCCTCATCATGTATTATAATTATAATTTACATATGTAATTCAATTGAATTGTACAGTACAATACAGTAATAATTGACACCTCATATGTAAATCAAAGCTCGCTTATGCAATACACGCGCACACTTTGACATTTCAATTGAATTCAATTGAAAATACTTCAATTCCTCATAACTTCTAAACTAAACACAACACCTCAATTTTAACACAAAAATTGATGGTTAACACCACATGTGGTGTGAATTAACTTAAGGTTGTGAGGATTTTCAACTTTTGTATTGAAAATACTAAAAACTTAATTTAAGCTTATTTAGAGTTGAGTTACAAGAATTTCACTCAGAGGTGACCAAACCTGATTTGTTATGAGGAATCCAATGGTGAAATAATTTTTATATGTTTATTTATTGAATAAAAAGTTATAATAATTTTTATTTAACTTGTTTCCAAATTTATTTAATTTTTCACAATTTTGTTAAAATTTCATTTTTACTTAATTTTTTCAAGTATAAATGTAATTTTATACTTACAAAATTTAAAGTATTTTTATTTTTAAATTATAATTAATTTTATATTTGTATTTTGATTTTTTTATTTTAATAATATAAATAAATTTCTTTTATTTATATTATTATGTTATTTTTGTAACTGTGGTCTTTTGGGTATATGAAATTACCTCTAAGGCTCACAACAGGAGTCTGTAACAACCATCCATCAGGGGTAAGGGTATTCATTCATACACCCACTCAAACACCCCAAATCAGCAAATCCAGTATCTGCATCAGCATTCAATTTCAGCAATCTTCATTCTGAAACATGCATACAGCCTGTCAATACCTGTACAGGCTGGATTCACCCAATACAGTTTCAATACACCAATATGGAACTGTATGATCACTCAAATACACCACACCTCTTGTACAGGTTCTGTACAGCCGTACAGGACCTGTATTGGCCAGACTCAATTCAATCATCAAATATTCTCATGAAAATTCTTCCTCTGGATCAGGGCTGGTGATTCTCACATATACCAGCCCCTCTTTCTCCCCCCTGGGGACTCTTCCCCAGTTAATTAATTTAGTTTATTTATTATTTCATAATTATTCTTATCCTTATATTTGGGTATTATAATTATTTAATTCTAAGTTAGTCTTTGCATTTTCTCTCTTCGCCTGTACAGTATGAGTTGGGTGGCCATATCCTCATTAACCCTTCCCTTTCCATTCTGACAGGTTGAAACAGTGGACTTGGACTTGTTTGTGGTTGGCTCTTCTATTTCTTACTCTTATTTCTTTGTTTCTGCTTTTCTTATATTTATCATTTTAGTAATTCATTCTTAACACTCTTAAGTGTATCCCTTCTTATCATATCTTTGAGCCCTCCATAAGTGAGTCCCAGTTTACTGAGTGCCAGGCCCTCTTCACTCGAAGAGCCCCTGTGACATTTAATTAATTAACTCATGTTTGATTCTTTCTTTCATTCATTTTATTCATTTCTCTCATTCTTCAATTATGACCTTTTCATGATTTTATGATTTTTTATGATTTTCTACGAAATGTTCTCTCTCATCAATTTTCATCTCATTCATTTCATTCTTATGAAAATTGATTCTTTTTCCTTTCTTAATCATTGCTGACCATTTCATCACTTCATTTTATGTTTATCAATCAAATTTTTTTTTGCGTTCTTATTCAGGTTTTATCTAGGAATTATTGATTGGTTTAATTGATTGGATTATTCATTGGGATTCATTTGGGTTATTGATTCAGGATTTATTGGATTTATTGACTTTGAACTCTCAAGATATTGATTGATCCTCAAGAATTGATTTTGATTATTGATTTGATTTGACTCATCAAGATATTGAATTGATTTCTGAAGATTTTGAACTGATTGATTGATTCCTCAAGACTTGATTTCATATTGAAGACATTTATTGATTGATTGTTGATTGAATATTGATTGATTATTGATTTCCTCAAGATTCTTGATATTTGATTTGAATTGATTGTTGATTGATTGAATTTATTTGACTGTTGATTGAATTTGATTCCTCAAGATTTGAATTGATTCCTCAAGATTCATCAAGATTTTATTGTGATTGATTTGGCCAAGTTTTGATTATCCGTAATACCATCACGTTTTATTTCATTTATTTCAAAATGCCAGTTCAGCATAGTCCCCCAGCTAAGAATACTAGATCCCAAAGAATTCAAGCTGTTCTCACTCCTACAGCAAGGGCTCCTCTTGACCCCACACCATCAGTTCATGAACTGAGTGCAAATTTGGACAGAGGACCACCAATGGAAGGAGCAGCACCCTCAAGAAGAGGTGGAATGAAATCTAGAAGATCAAGATCTTTCTCTGGACTTTTGGGTGGCTACCCTGGCATGTCTGAAGGTTCAAGAGCAAGACAAGGGGAAGTTGAAGATGAAGAGGGGGAAGAGTCTGTGGAAGAGGAAGATTCTGGGGAAACTGAAGTGGCTGATGCCTTGGCAAATGCTCCAGAGGTGCCTCAGGGTTCTAATCTAGCCCTTTCTAGTCAACCTCTTGTCTCTCAAACTGATCCAAGTCTCCTCAAGATGATGGAGCAGATGACTCAATTCATGGGGCAACTCACTCAAGCAGTTGCTCCCAGGGACAATTCCAAAGCCCCTGCTTTCAAGACTCCATCCATGAAGGCACCTGATTCTTTTGATGGTACTCAAGCTCATAAATTGAGAGAGTTTATCCAATCCTGTCAATTAATCTTTCATAATGATCCAGCAAATTTCTTCTCTGACAGGAAGAAAGTTCTTTACTCAACTTCTTTTCTCACTGGTAGAGCTGGCAAGTGGATTGAACCTCACCTCTCAAATATTTCCAATGAAGACCCATCCTACCTCCTCAATAATTGGCCATTATTTGAATCTCAGTTATTCACTCTGTTTGGTGACCCCAATGAAGTCAGGAAAGCTGAACAAGAGTTGGACAATTTGAGGATGAAGGAAAGTGGTCATGTTTCCTTGTACATTGCAGATTTCAGAAGCTTAATGTCGAGAATTGGAGATTGGGGGGAAAGAGCTTATATCCATGTTTACAGAAGAGGATTGGCATCAAGATTATTGGATCAGTTGGCTTCTCACCCTGGAACTTTTGATACTCTTCAAGAACTTATGGATGTCACCTTAGAATTAGACACAAGATATCATGAGAGGCAAAAGGAAAATGGTGGCAATCAAGAGAAGAAGCCTCCAGTCATTGGACCCAATCAGTCTAGGCCTCCTCAAAACTCATCTTCAAAGAGGCCTCACCAGAAGAAGAACAAGAAGGGAAAGCAATTCCAATCTTCAAAGGACAAGCCCCATGCTGCTCTCCTCAATAAGGAAAATAAGTTAATTGGTTCTGAAAAGGAGAGGAGGATTAAAGAGGGGTTGTGTACTTATTGTGGTGGAAAGCACCCAATTGAAAAATGCTTCAAGAGACCTCAGAACAAGCCTGGGTCATCATCAAGAGGCTTCCCTAGCAAGCAGGGAAAAGCCTGAGTGGGGATCATGATGTGTTCAATGGTTCCCACTTATTTCCTTCAAGAGCACAATTGTGCACTCTGAATACTAGTGTCAAGAAATCTTTAAGATTTCTTATTTTATCTTCTGTCTCTGATATTTTTTATAGTATTCTCATTGATTCTGGTGCTACAAACTCTTTTATTGCAAAGAATTTTGTTCTCAAGTACTCATTGACTCTGTCAGAGCTCCCTGAAAAGATTCCTCTTTTCATTCTGGATTCTAATGAATCCCCTGCCTTGTTCATCACCCATTATACCAAGTGGGTAGTTGACTTGCCTTCCTTCCAAAGCTTTGAATGGGACTTCTTTATCATAGATTCACCCAAGGGAGAAGACCTGATATTGGGCTATGATTTCCTTTACCATTTTAATCCCATTATTGATTGGAAAAATGGATTGATCACCTATGATTCTAATCATAAGGATTCTAGTGGTATTTTTCCTTCTACTAGTAATGACTTAGCCACTGCTGTCAACAGTGTTGCTCTGGTTGGTGAACTTAAGACACCTCCCAATCCTTCTTCTGTCCAAATCCCTTCTATAATTCCCTCTCAGTCATTACTTCCATTAAGAGATGAAGTCTTCAAAGAGATAAAGGATGTTGGAGAAGATGTTGCCATATCTTCACTTCATCTCTTTCAAGGGGATATGGACCTTCCTCCCTTATCTTTTCATGCATCCCTGGAGGAGCAGTGGGATGAGGAGGAAGAGCCAGAAGAAATTGAAACTGTTTTGAAGGTTGTTCCTCCTGCTTATCACCAATATTTGGATGTATTCTCCAAGGTGAAAGCAGAGAAACTTCCTCCACACCGCGCCTGTGATCACCATATCGAATTGGAGGGTCTTCTACCTCCAATTGGTGTTATCTACTCATTATCAAATCAAGAGTCAGAAACACTGCGGGCCTACATTTCAGAGAATGTAGAGAAAGGTTTCATTAGACCAAGCTCCTCTTCAACAGGAGCACCTGTCCTTTTTGTCAAGAAAAAGGATGGAGGTCTTCGTTTGTGTGTTGACTACTGCAAACTCAATGCTGTCACTAGGAAGAACAGATACCCTGTTCCTCCTATGAACCAGCTTCTTACCGTATTCAACGGTTCCACTATCTTCTCCAAGATAGATTTGCGTGGTGCATATAACCTTCTGAGAATCAAAGAGGGGGATGAGCACTTAACTGCCTTTAGAACCAAATATGGAATTTATGAGTATTTGGTCATGCCATTTGGTTTGACCAATGCTCCTGCTTCTTTCCAAAATCTAGTAAATGATATCTTTGCAGATTTTTTGGATGTGTTTGTTGTGGTTTATCTAGATGATATTATGGTCTTTTCCAGTTCTGAGGAGGAACATGTCAAACATGTGGCCTCTGTCCTCCAAAGACTGAGGGACAATAATCTGTTTGCCAAAGCCTACAAGTGTGTATTCCATGCCTCAAGTGTGGAATACTTGGGCTATGTTGTTTCAAGTGATGGCCTCAAGATGGATTCTTCAAAAGTTCAGCAAATCCTCAATTGGCCTCAGCCCAAAAACATCAAGGATCTTCAATCCTTTCTTGGCTTTGCCAATTTTTATTGCCGTTTCATTAAAAATTATTCCAAAAAAATCACTTCTCTCACTTCCCTTCTCAAAAAAGATTCTCCTTTCATCTTCAATGAGGAAGCTCTTAGTCAGTTTCAAGCACTCAAAGAATCTTTCACCTCTGATCCTATCTTATCCCATTTCAATCCATCTCTACCTACTATTGTAGAGACTGATGCTTCTGATTATGCATTGGGCGCCGTACTGAGTCAGGTGAATGACTCTGGAGAGCATCCCATTGCATTTGATAGTCGCAAGCTCTTACCAGCTGAACTCAACTATGAAATTCATGACAAGGAACTCCTTGGCATAGTTTGGGCTCTCAAGCGCTGGAGAGCATTTCTTCTTTCTCTCTCCAATCCTTTTGAGGTCTTGACAGACCACTCTTCCTTGCAGTATTTCATGTCTTCCAAAGTTCTTACTCGTCGTCAGGCCCGTTGGGCTGAATTTCTCTCAGAATTTCATTTCACTATCACTTACCGCCCAGGCAGGCTGGCCACTTTACCAGATGCCTTTTCACGTCGGGACGACGTGTACCCAGAGAGGGGGGTGGACTTCATCAGCAAGAATCCTCAGAATTTTTATCAAGCACTTAAGCAAGATGGAAATCAAGAGTCAATATTCTTTTCAATCAAAGTGGAAATTTTCTCAGATTTAGTGGACAAGATTCAAAAAGAAGTATGGCAAGACAAAGACTATAAAGAAATACTCAAGCTACTAGCAAGAGGTGAATCAATTCCAGATTATTCTCTTGAACCTCAAGCCAAGTTATTATTATTCAAAGATAGAGTGGTAATTCCAAGCAATGAAGAACTTCAACTCGATATTCTTCAAAAGCATCATGACTCACCATTGGCTGGCCATCCTGGCCAGGAGAAGACTCTCAAGCTCATCAAGAGGGATTTTTATTGGGCTGGCATGAATCAATTCATCAAGGACTATGTGTCCTCATGTCAGCAATGTTCAAGAAACAAGAACATTCATCATAAGAAGTTTGGATTACTCAAGCCTCTTTCAATTCCATCTGGTCCTTGGAATTCATTATCAATGGACTTCATCACTCAATTGCCACTGTCAAACAACTTTGATTCAATTTTAGTAGTTGTGGACAGATTCTCAAAAATGGCAATCTTCATTCCAACTTATGGCACAATCACTGCTCTGGATTTAGCTCACATCTTCATTAGTCATGTATTTTCCAAGCATGGACTCCCAGTCAGTATTGTCAGTGATAGAGGATCCTTATTTGTTTCATCATTCTGGACTCAATTGTGTCAGCAGCTCAAGATATCAAGAGATCTTTCAACTGCCTTTCACCCTGAAACAGATGGACAGACAGAGAGGGTAAATGAGATACTAGAACAGTACCTTCGGATGTATGTCAGCTAACATCAAGATGACTGGTACACCTGGCTCCCTCTGGCTGAATTTGCCTATAATAATGCAGAACATTCATCAACCAAGCAATCCCCTTTTTTCACCATTTATGGAAGAAATCCCAGCTTTGACTCAATCCATATTTCTCAAGACTCACCTGCTGGAAAGTTATCAACGAAACTCCAATCAGTACAGCAAGTTATCAAAGAAGAATTAGAGTCAGCAATAAGGAGATTCAAGAAGTATGCAGATAGGAATAGGGCAATTCCACCTGATTTCCAACCTGGGGACAAAGTATGGCTGGCTTCCAAGAACATCAAGACAACAAGACCCACCAAGAAATTATCAGAAAGATGCTTGGGACCCTTTGAAGTCCTTAAGAAGATTGGCAGCCATGCATATCACCTCAAGTAGCCTCAGCAATGGAAGACAGTTCACCCTGTATTCCATGTGTCCTTATTAGAACCAGTCAAGCATTCAAGCATCCCAAATCGTCACCAATTGCCACCACCACCAGTTTTAGTGGAGGAGCAAGAAGAATGGGAAGTGGCTCAGGTTCTGGACTCAAAACTCAAAAGAGGTAAATTATGGTATCTTGTAGAGTGGAAAGGATTCAGTGAAGACCCAGAAAGAACCACTTGGGAACCAGCTTCAAACCTTACCAACTCACCAGATCTTGTCAAGGATTTCCATTCATTGTATCCAGACAAGCCTGGTCCAAATACCTCAAGAGTTTGATTATGGTGCTTGGTGGGGAGAAGAAGTTATGAAAGTAAGTTCCTCTCCTGGCATGCACCTTTAAGGGGGTATTCTACCCATATGTTGTTGTAAGCATCACCTTGGCCACTTTGTGAGCACTTGTCATTTCTTTGGACAGGTTCAGGAAGCATACAACATCAATACCCTCCATTTGGACCTTATCAAGATATGGCCCAATGTTTTCTTTCGTTATTTTTTCATTTCTTTCTTTATTATCATTTCATTTTATGCCAATAATCATAATTGAAGACATTAATTACTTCAAGTCATTTACGGCAAATCCTTTCAGAAGTCATTTATGGCAATTCATCTCAGAAGTCATTTATGGCAATTCTTTTCAATTTTATGGTGCTTGGTGGGGAGTGGAAGTTATGAAAGTAAGTTCCATCTCCTGGTATGCATCCCTGAGGGCTCTACTTCTTGTAAAACATTACCTTGGCCACTCTGTGAGCATCGTATTGCTTTGTTTTCATTTTTTCAGACACTTATTGGCCAAAATCAAGCAACGCACCACAAGAAGGACCAACCATCAGGATTTTTCTTTATTTCTTTCTTTACTCTCTTTTCTCTTATTTATTTTCATTTCTTTTCTTTCTTTACTCGTATAATTTCTTTTTATTTCATTGGAAGCAGCAGCATCCCCTTCCAAATCACGTATTGGGAGGTTCCTTTATTATTTTAATCATTTTATTTTATCTCATTTATTAGTTGTTATAAGAGCATGAATAGGAGTCAAACCAACCTTAAACAGGAACAAGACACTGGATTTCACTCCACCCAAATCGTCAAGTCCACGTCAAATCAAAAATTCAACCTCAAGGGGATTGGGCCACAAGTCAATCATGGCCCCCCTCAAAACCTCTCAATGTCAAGGTCCAAGGCCCCTTTGGGGGCTGGAGTCAGCATGGGGGGCCTCCCCTGCAAGTTTGGGGGAGGCCAAGTTCTTGGTGGTCCTGGACCCCACCAATGGGTCCAGGTCATATAAGGTGAAATCTTCTTTTTTGGGCCATTTTAGGTCCCATGACCCCCTTGGGTCCCCAGAAAATTTGGGCCCTGGGGGCTTCCAATAACCCCCACGGACCGCGGCGTATGGCCCATGGACCTCAGACCACGGTCCACGGCCCGCAGACCGTAGGACCCCAAAACATCTAAAAGGCCAATTATGGCCAAAAATCCTCAGACTTCAAGAAAAGGCCAAAAATGGCCATGAACCAAAATCACCTCAAAAACACCAAGGACCCAAGAAAAGGCCAGAATTGGCCATGAACCACATTTCACCCCAAAGACACCAAGAATCCAAAAAAGGCCAAAATGGCCATAAATTCAAGGATCCTCAAGATCCTCCATAGAGAAGGCACCAGCCCAAAATCACTATAAAGGGCTGGTTGAGGCATTTTGAAGGCCATTGGGGACAGGACCCCTGAATTCTTGTCATCATCATTTTCTTTGATTGGGCTGGCCAGATGAGTACACTCCATATACTCATCTGGCACCATTTTTTGAGCACAAGAGCTCAGTGGCCATGATTTTGGGATACAACCCAAGGCCACGCCCCAAGGACGTCAGTTGTTGAAATCAGAAGAAAGAACAGTTCGAAGTGGGGTATTTACTCAAAGTTAAAGAAGGGGGAAATGAATTTAATTTACAGAGAAGAGATGGAGAAGGATTTTGAGATAATGGTCAAAAGAAAACTTTTCAAAGAATTGTGTGGGGTAGTGAGATGCCACTCAACAATGGCAGGGTATTATGGTGTTCAGGAGCCCACCAGTTTCAAGAGGGGGATACTGGAACAACCATCCATCAGGGGTAAGGGTATTCATTCATACACCCACTCAAACACCCCAAATCATCAAATCCAGTATCTGCATCAGCATTCAATTTCAGCAATCTTCATTCTGAAACATGCATACAGCCTGGTACCTCAATACAGCCTGTCGAAACCTGTACAGGCTGGATTCACCCAATACAGTTTCAATACACCAACTTGAAACTGTATGATCACTCAAATACACCACACCTCTTGTACAGGTTCTGTACAGCCGTACAGGACCTGTATTGGCCAGACTCAATTCAATCATCAAATATTCTCATGAAAATTCTTCCTCTAGATCAGGGCTGGTGATTCTCACATATACCAGCCCCTCTTTCTCCCCCCTGGGGACTTTTCCCCAGTTAATTAATTTAGTTTATTTATTATTTCATAATTATTCTTATCCTTACATTTGGGTATTATAATTATTTAATTCTAAGTTAGTCTTTGCATTTTCTCTCTTTGCCTGTACAGTATGAGTTGGGTGGCCATATCCTCATTAACCCTTCTCTTTCCATTCTGACAGGTTGAAACAGTGGACTTGGACTTGTTTGTGGTTGGCTCTTCTATTTCTTACTCTTATTTCTTTGTTGCTGCTTTTCTTATATTTATTCTTTTAGTAATTTATTCTTAACACTCTTAAGTGTATCCCTTCTTATCATATCTTTGAGCCCTGCATAAGTGAGTCCCAGTTTACTGAGTGCCAGGCCCTTTTCACTTCGAAGAGCCCCTGTGACAGAGTCCAGAACTGGAATCCCAGCTGGAAGAACCCTGGTTGAGGGCCTATAAGGATAAAAAGTTCTTCCTTATAGATGGCCTGCTCTGCCACAGAGAGAAACACACAAGTGCACTCACAGTAGTAGACAGACACCACATCTCTCTGATCCTACAGGAATGCCATGACTGCCCCTATATGGGACACATTAGTCAAGACAGGACTAAAGAGAGGGTAGCAAGCACAGCTTGGGGGCCAAGTGGGGACAAGAGTTGGGAGAATACATCAACACTTGTGAAAGATGCCAAAAGGCAAATAGGAAACATGGGAAAAAGTATGGGTTACTTCAACATAAAGAAGAACCCAAACACCCATGGGAAATCATCAACATGGACTGGGTTACAGGACATGTCCCAGGAGGCAAAGAAGACTACAATGCCTGCTTGATCATAGTTGATAGGTTCAGCAAGAGCATGAGGTGTTTACCATGCCACAAAGAGGACACAGCCATGGATACTGCCCTGTTATTTTGGAATAACAT
The DNA here is from genome assembly GCA_023105745.1 of Austropuccinia psidii. NCBI lineage: Eukaryota > Fungi > Basidiomycota > Pucciniomycetes > Pucciniales > Sphaerophragmiaceae > Austropuccinia > Austropuccinia psidii. Next base: position 57,080,223 of record JALGQZ010000002.1, on the reverse strand, counting down.
CATATCTACCTGTGGAGTCCCTAAAATCACAATTAGTGATAGGGACCCAAAATTCACATCTGAATTTTCGACCAACTTGTATGACATCCTTGGCACCAAGCTTGCTTTTTCCACAGCTTACCATCCCCAAACAGATGGCCTAGCTGAGAGGATGATCCAGACTATGGAGGACATCCTTAAAAGGTTCTATGCCTATGGCATGGAATACAAGGACCATGAAGGATACACCCATGACTGGGTTACCCTTTTACCAGCTGTCCAACTGGCTTATAATACAATTCGGAACTCTACCACAGGAAAAACACCTGCAGTGGTAGCAAAAGGGTGGAAGCCCATGTTGCCTGTGGATCACTTGAAGAAAAATCTTCTGACCATCCACCCCACAGCCAAAGACTTCCATGGTATGTGGAAGAGGGAATGTGACACAGCTGCCAAATGCATTACTGAGGCAAAAGAGAAAGACACACATGGAACCTGACCTTAAGGAAGGGGACCAGGTGCTAGTGTCTACACTTAACTTTAATAATCTTAAAGGACCCAAGAAAATGAGGGACTCATTTGTAAGGCCTTTCACTATCATTAGGTTGATAGGAAAGAATGCAGTGGAAGTCAAACTTACAGAGAAATTTTCCAGAAAGTACCCAGTCTCCCCAGTGAGTTTGTTCAAACCATACTTCCAAACAGAGGAGGATAAATTCCCCTCCAGGAAGAAGAACCCCACACCACCTGATATAGTGGAAGTGGAGGACTCCCCATGACCTGTGAGTAAAATCAACAGGGCCAGAAAGATCAGACTTAATGGAAAGGATCAAAGACAATACTTAGTCAGATTGAAGCACCAAACAGCTTATAAAAACAAATGGTTGGCAGAAGATGCCATACCAGATGGGAACCTTCATCAAAGGAGATTCAGGGCCTCTAGGTGGACTGAACAGTCTCATCAATGATGAGCCTTTTTTAGAGGGAGGGTATGTCAGCCTGTGACTCAAAACCAGAGCACAAGCATGACAGCCAAAATACCATAAACCAATGGTATAGCCAAGATACCACCAAAACATGGAGCTGCACCAAATCAGCTCAGAGGGTACCAAAATAAAGAGGAAAGTAACCTCTTTCTGAAAACATAAGTCCCATCACCATAGGACAAGAAATAACAAATTTATTCTTGCTCAAAGTTATTGCTGAGCATAAACGTTAATTTTGCCCTCACATCTAAAATCTAGAAGGAGAGGCTTAACCCCATCAAATGGGTACTCAAAATGAAGCTCTAAGCCAGGGCTATCCAATGGTACAAGCCAAACTGAGCTCACACCAACATTACTGGAGTTATGGTCAATTCCAGGCCAAATAAGGGTGAACAAAACTTTCACCTCCCATCTACCTTCTACAGTTTTAGTGTGAGATAATTGAAGTGGGGTCTTTCTGGAAAGAGCACAATCAGGGCTATCTGATGAAGCCATCCATTTCCCCATAGCTCAACTAGAACAAAAGTTATGGGGCAAATAAGCCCAATACAGCTTTTTGCCTATACCACGCAAATGTACAAGATTCTTGTACATAGAATAACTTTGCCATACTTGATGATACCCATACCAAATGAGGTACCATTGTGTAGGGCACATACAGGGCTACACACCGAACCAATTTTGAGGTGGATATCTCAAGAATTGACAAAGCTATAGCTGTGTGAAGGTCAGATTCCCACCTGGTATCATATACAGCCTTACCATGGGATAATATCCCATAACCATGAATATGAGGTGTCAAATAGACAAAGAAGCTTGTTTTTACTTCAATACCTCATATGTCAGTCAATACCGGGGTCCCATACAGTTTCTGTAAAGCATTCTACAGGTCATACACGTCAGGATCAGGCTGTGAGGTCCCCAGATGAAAGTTTTCACGCTGTATTGGTGAAAACTGCCCAGATGGGGTTTTAAAACCACATCTGAGCCCAATACAGGTTATACAGGTTGTTTGAAAACCACAAGCCAGTACTAGAGAGTGAAAAAATCTTCACTTCTCTATGTGGAAAGGTATAGCACCCTTTCCACCGCATTTCAGGATAAAAAGGAGGCTTTTCTCAGCCAGAATTGTTTCCTCATCCTTTGCTTGAATATCCTACGTAGTAAACTGTCCAAAACAGTTTTACTCTTGGGTAAGAATCAGGGTATAATTATAATTTTCATTATTGTAGTACTTATTATAGTAATCCAACTGGTAAGACTGCATCCAGGGTTCTCAATAGCGCTCACCACCACTATTCTTCAATAGTAGGACCCTTTTATTATATTATAAGCTATTATATTATCAAAAACCTCTTAGTTTACAATGATTTTCATGTGTCACAGTCCTGGTTCTAGTTGTAAATAGCCTACTTACTGCTTCAACATAGACTCCAGCTGACAATAGAGCTGTTGACCACTTTGTTGTTAAAGTGGTCCAAACTTATAAAACATTAGACATTCAGATTTTACTAGTTCATACGTGAATTATAACATATTTTTCATTATAATATTCAAGGTATAACCCCTTGAAATCATGGTTTGAAAGTTAAAATATTGAATTTTAACAGAAAATATGAGTTACCAGAAAAATCATCAAGAATAGATTTTGGATTATGTAAGTAAATACTCTGGGAATTTCAATAAGGACATTCCAAGCTATCATAATCCACGCTCAGAGTAGCTTAAGTGGGTTTAACTCAAAGTTATCAATGATCAAAGTTTAAGCTTAACTTTGATCATTTATGATCACTCATTGTAATCTTATTTTAAGTTTAACAATCATCTAAGTAATAAAGCTGATGAATACTATTATATTATGATTAATAATAATAAAATACATGAATTTTAGGCTTATGCCAAGCCTATGATTTCATGAAACTTAGAGTTATAGTGATAACTCTAAATAATGGTGTAATAATGAGATAAGATGGTTTGATTACAATGTAATCATCACTAAACCTTAAATTATTGATCATTTCTAGTAGAAAGCATCAGTACACGTCTACTAGAAGCCTTCTGGACTCTAGAAGGGAGGTATTTACTATAAAAGAGCTCTTTTTACTCTATTTTGCCCTCAGACGCGTACAAAACCCTAAATAATTAAATCAAGGAAGGTAAATTCTTTATTCTTTATGTATAAAGCTTTTATATTATTAAAGACAAAAAGATCATCTTTATTATAATAATAACTTTTGATGTGATTAGTTCAATTATTTAAACTGTTTTGTTAAATCTCTCTCGAAAATCTCAAATCCACTTAAAATCGAGATAATTTGTAATTTTCTCTTAATTTTAATTGTAAATAAAATTTTAATAAGTTGTATTGATATTTTTTGGCATAAAATAATTCAAAATTATTATATTAAGTGTTAAAAGTAGGTTATTTCTTCTTATTATAATAATTTTCTCTCTATTATTACTTTAATAACTCTTTAATTAATATAAATAGTATTTATATTAATTTATCACTTTACTATTAGTAATATTATTTTTATGAATTTTTTTTTAATGAAAAACAATTTTTTACACCTTTAATATTTGTTGGTAACAATAATAAAGTGCTTTTAAATTTATTAATTCTCTCATATTAATATATTTATTTAGTATACTATTTTTTTATAATAGAAATTATATTATTATTATTATTTAATAATATAATTATTTTTATTCCTTAATTATAATAATTCTTAATTATAATAATTATTCTCTATCTTATTTATTTTATTTATTAGGAAATTAATAGTAAAATAAGTAAAATATTAGTAATTTTTACTTATTGTTTCATAGTCAAACCTTCATTTGGGGGCCTGGCCCTGATATTTACTTTAAAGAACCTTTAAAAAAGATTCTAATTGGGTTTATCCAATAATAAATTATAATTATAATCATAAGATTATATAATAATTTTATATTTATTGATTCTCAAGGCTATTGAGGCATTTGGAAAGCAAGTGTACTGTCTTACACATTGTTTTCACAAAATTAGACTTGCAAGAACTTTCTTTGTGTGGCTCTAGTGATTGAAAAAGATATTTTATGAATTAAAAATAATTTTATATTCTAAATTACTTCATAAAAGAATCATATTCATTTTTATTTTATTCTTTGAAAATAAAAAAATAAAAGATAATGAAAAAAATAATAAAAACCAATAAAAAAAGTTATTTTTTATTCATTTCTTTATTCATTCCATTTTTTCAAAGTTATAAAAGCCATTTTTACCTAGAAAATTTCCATATCTTAACAAAAAATAACACTTCTTTTATAAAAGATTTATATTTATTTGTCTTTTTTAGTGTTTGAAGACAATCCAACAGAAAGCAACCAAGCCACTGTTGAAAGCTTGGTGGAAGAAGCTTGTCCAAGTTCAACAACACCAATTGTCATTAAGAAAAAGAAAGCTAAGAAATTAGACTTTCCAGGACCCACTATTCAGGACCTGAAGGTGAGTACCTCATTTATAAATTGCCATAAGAAGAATTCTTGTCCTGAAATCCTCTTTCTTCTTATTTCTTAAATCATGAATACCAGAAGAGGTTCCCAATACTCCATCCAATCAGATGGAGATGGACTCAGAGGTAGAATTCATTCCTCAAAAGGGAAAAGAAAGGGCAATATCTCCAGTGGAACAGAATCCACACAAGGAAGTTCCTTAACCCAATGGCAAGTCCCAGAAATGCCCATGATATCTGAACCAGAGTTAGAAATAAGTATGATTGACTCAAACAGGTACAAATCACATTCAGAGGGCTCAGATAGACAATCACATGAGCCAGTACAAGCAGTACTACACGGTGTACAAAGACAAGGACTGGGAAATGTTGCCTCAAATACACTAAGGAGTGCTGAACTCCTGGCACATCCTCAAAAGGTTCCTCACAGAGGAGGAGATAGTGGTATACTCCAATGGATGCAATCCACTGTCACCCAAGCCTCAAATCAAAAAGATCAAGGAGTGCCACTCCAAAAAGAGGGAGGAGAGCAAGGAAGAAGCCCCAGTAGCTTCTACCAGCAAGCCTCAACTCAACCAACCTCCCCAAGAAGGGAAGAAGAACAAGAAAAAGAACTGGAGGAAACAGTATTCCCCAAGCTACAGGATTCCAAAAATCCAAAAATATGCCATGGAAAACGTTTTCAACATGGCCAGAACTTTTCTGGAATTCAAAGACAAGGAGGAGCAAACAATGAGACAATCCCACTTCCCAAAGAAATACCCTTATCTCCTGATGTTGTGAATACTTTAACAGAGCTTAAAGACAGTATTTCACTTCTTAAATACATTAAAAATAGCTTATTATATTTACAATAAATAAGTAATAGCTTATCAACTTTGATCAAAAGTGTTGTACAAAATAAAAAAGAAATTGATAACATTGAATTTATGGTTGAAGCTAATAAACCAAAGGTTTTAATTGACAATACTCAAAAATTTATACAAGGACAACAAGAGTTGTGTAAATACAGAAACAATAACAAAGATAAAACTTTGACACTCAATTATGATGTGAGTATTGAGAATCTTACAGAAAAATTAAAAAAATTAAGTATTTCTGTAGAAAGAGTTGAGAAAAGACTTCATCACACCAGAAATTACTTTTAGACCATGTGGAAAAAGTGATGAAGCAAAAATGCATCTGAAAGATGAGATTCAAAGTGAAACAAGGCTAATCACTGAAAAAAGGATGAAATTAATGAGGCTAGCACAAATATGCCAAAGTTATCAACTCAATTTTCTCACATAAGAAGCCCTGTTAAACCAAAAGAGGAATTAACAAATCCATTCATAACAGACGTTAGTCACCAAGACAATAACCAAGTCTTAATGAAGGAAGAATCTTAATTAATAGAATGGCCAACATTCACAGGAGAAGGTAAATATGACCATATGTCATTTATTAAAACAATTGACATGTTACAAGAAGATTATGCCATACCAGATGACTTGATCACTGCAATATTACACTCACTGTTTGAGAAATCTGCAAAAAGATGGTATTATGGCATAAAAAAACAAATGCCAAAAATACCGGGTCTTGGTACAAGAAGAAATCATCACCAAGTGGGCCAAGGATTCCTGGAGGTATGAAATAGAAAATGCATTTGAAAACTCCTTCTTTGACCCAGACAAAGATGAACCTTTGACTTGGTTCTTGAAACAAGTTGAAATATTGAATGCACTGTACCCAGAAATGTCACAAAAAATGGTACACATGAAAATACTTAATAAATGTGGAGGTTAGTTGCAACATGCCCTGAGAAGCAGGTGTATAGAACCATGCTCCACAGAAGAGTATATCAATGCACTAGAAGACCTAGTGACAAGGACAAAAATTGGCAGAACTTGGAAAAAATTGGACATAAAAAGTCCAAATAAGCCATTTATCAAAAAAGATAAACCAAAAGAAGCTTTCAAGCCCAATACATCCAACAATAAGGAGAAAGGAAAATGCCATAAATGTGGAGGTATTGGACACTTAGCCAATAACTGCCTCAAGAAGGCCAAAATCAATGAAAGTGTGGAAACAGAAAATCACAATGACAAAGAAGAGGAATCCGAGTCTGAAAAAGAGACAGAAGAGGCAGAAACTTCTGAAAGTGATGAAATTACTATAATTAATGCACATATCAATAATATTGATATAATTTATGAAGTACTAGATGTTAGCTCAAACTTACCACAAGTTGGAGCAACTGACACAAACCTGACAAATGTACAAGATGCCAAACTGTATACAACCAAACCTGTGGAAGGAATAGGATATAAAGCTGGAAAATCAAGTATAAGTATTTTCATGGTTGATAACCAAGAGGTTAGTAGTTCAAGTGAGAGCATGAAGCCCCTTGGAATAACTGACTTAGCAATCAGTTTTACTCATCCTTCACAATGTGGCAGAATTAAAGTAGAGTTTGTGGTAATGGACACCTGTACTGGTAATCACTTCATAATTGGGAATGACTACTTGTCAATGTATGATATAGACATCTCTAACCAAAAAGACAGATATTTTAATATAGGCCACAACAAAAGACAAACATTTGGCTTCTTAAATAACAAAAATCAAATTACAATTATTAAGAATGAAGAAAAAAGTCCAGAAAAGAAACTTTTTGTATCTGAACAGCTCAAAGATGCAGAATTCAATCAATATTTAACAAAAAAAATGAAAGAAAAATTGATTGACCTCTCATTTAAGTATAAAAATGCCTTTGTGACTGACAAAGAGCCACTACATGCCATAATTGGCAATGAGGTAAATATAATTATTAATCTGGAGAAACCTTACCCACCCTTACTAAGGAGACCTGCTTACCTAGCTAGTTCAAGGCCTAGAGAAGCCTTGGAGGCACACATTAAAGAATTAATGGAACTTGGATTATTAACAAAAGTAGGAGATAATGAACAGGTAGAAGTCACTAAACCTGTCATTATAAATTGGCATAATGGAAAATCAAGAATTTTAGGGGACTTCAGAGCCCTGAACACCTATACCCTCCCTGACAGATAGCAAATACCCATAATCCATGAGACATTGACACGATTGTCACAAGCTAAGTTCATCACAGCCATGGATGCTCTAAAGGGTTTTAATTAAAATGTCTTAACAGACAATGCCCATAGACTACTAAGAATAATAGTCCACTGTTGAATTTTTGAATACCTAAGAATGCCATTTAGTATAAAAAAATTCCACCTTCCCATTATAAAAGAATGATGAATACCATATTTCCTGAAGAATTATCAGAAGGATGGTTAATTATCTATATTTATGATATCATAGTTTGCTCAGAAACTTGGGAAAATCACCTCACAAGACTAGAAAGGGTACTACAAAAAAGAGTGCAAGTGAATATGGAAATTTCCTTGAAGAAGTTTCATTTTGCATATAGTGAACTAAAAGAAGTAGGACATGTTGTATCTGGACTTGGTCTAGGCATAAACAAGAATAAAGTAGCAGAAATATTACTTAAACCAATGCCTGAAACCAAAAAATAAATGCACTCATTTCTTGGATTTCCTGGTCACTATAGACAGCATATAAAGCACTTTGCAAAAGTTGCCAAATCCTTGTATAAACTATGTGACCAACAAACAGTCCATGAAATGACAGAAGAAAGAGTCAAAGCATATGAAGAATTGAAAAATTCCTTAAAAATTGCCCCATTTCTTCTAATTCTAGATTGGATAATACCCTTTAAGCTTTACATTGATGGTTGTGGAGAAGAACTAGGTGCTGCACTACACCAGACACAAATCATCCATGATAAACCAGTGGAAGGACCAATTTGTTTTATTTCACAACAGATAAATCCAAAAGAGGCAAGATATGGAGCAAGCAAAATGGAATGCCTCTGCTAAGTGTGGGCTTTAGAAAAAGTACACTAATACTTGGATGGAACAGTATTTGATGTGATTACAGACCTTAATGCTGTAAAAGCTTGATGAAATATGAAAACTCCAACTAGACATATGCTGAGATGGCAAATTGCTATCCAAGAATATAGAGGAGATATGACTATTGTTCATGAATCTGGTAATATTCATAAAAATGCAGATGGTCGTAGCCGATGGGCTCCCGCAAATACTCCTGAAAATCCAGCAGGGGTACGACAGGAGGAGAACCATATAGAAGGGATATGTGTCACAGACATTGGAACCAAATTATTTAAACAAGTTAAAGAAAGCTATAAGATAGATAAGAATTTCCATATTTTAATCCAACTTCTAATGAAAGACTGTAAAGACCCATCACTTTCATCAAAATGAGATGAAATCTGGAAAAAAGAATATGATCAAGGAAGATTCCACCTCCCTGATGGAATCCTCTATCATAGAAAAAAACACACATGTGTTATGGCCTTAACTGTAAGGTTTGTCTATGAAGATCTTGATAATAGTAGCAATATCAAGAGTACTATCACTGTCCTCAGTAGAAATATATAATATATCAAAATATTATAACCACAAATTTGCATATGATTATTAAAAATAATTATTTTAAAAAAAAATTAAATTTAATTATTAATATAAAAATACAATAATAAAAATAATTAAAATAATCATAATAAATTATAATTATTCTATTATTGTTATAGTCACCGACAGTTATAACAATAAGAAGTGTAAAGCTCTTAATGAGACAATTACACGTGGAAAATATGAATATTAACCACTTATAAATAATATGAATATTATTTATAAAAGAATTAAGACACACACTGTGCAGGAGTAATTCTTATAGAATAAAATTCTATATAAAAAACTAATACTGCATAAAAAAGATATAGAACTTTTAGAAAGAACTTACTTATAATATTTATTTAATACAACAAGTCAAACAACAACAGTTATTATATTAAATAATAATTATAAGTTAAAAACACGCCAAAAATCAATATTTTTAAAGATAAAACAACTTTTCATAGTAAAAATTATGATTAAATAGTTTTTAAGAGGAATTTGTGGATTTTAAAAGATATTTAAGATGATAATTTTATATAATAAAATATATTATTGGTGATTAAAACAATAATCTGAATTCTATGACTTCAATTCTTTCATTTCAATAAATAAAGAATAAAAATAACTTAAGAATTACTTTTAATAATAAGATTTTATATTTAATAAAACTTTACCTGTTTAAATTTCTAATATGATTGGATCGATAATAAATGATGGACAAAAACAGTGATGAAAAGACTCTTTTAATGTCTTCAGAGCAGCTCTCATTATTCATAATGAATATAGAGGGCGTGCTCAGGTCAAAACTGAAAAACCATGCTTAAAAATAAAGTTCTTGGCTTAAGGTAACTTATTTTTAAATCCAATTTAAAGTTACCAGTGTTATTCTTAACTCCATGTAACTTCAATCCTCATTTAAACTGATTATTTTTGAGTTTTTAATATAAATAAACTTATTTATATTAAATTTCATCACATGAACAACTTAAAAATAGAGTTTCAAGCAGAAATCTCTTAAACTAAATTTTTAATTAATTTTTAAAGAAATCATAATTTTCTTTGAGCTTAATTAAAAGAGTAAATTTCCAGGCTAATTACCCAGCAAGTTTATTTATAAAAGATACTTAAAATTGAATTTATATGTAGATAATATTAAATTGTAATCTGTGTGAAATTTTCAAGCAAATCCATTAAGAATTGGGTATCTAATGAATTTTTGAAGTTATTGCTATTTTTCCACGTAAAATAGCACTACACACCAAACCTTAAGTTTTGATAAGGTTTTAATTCTTGAAACCTTAAAAGTTTAAGCTTATTTAAGTTTTTCAAGCTTAATTAAGCTTTGACAGTTCTTAAAACCTTGATTTCAAGCCTGCATATTGGGATTTACCCTTTGGAAGCTTGAAATTCATGTCCAAATTGGGATAAAACCAGTTTAAACCTTAAGGTTGGATCAAAGTCCAATCTTAGAGCTTAAATGAGGTTGAAAATCCTCCAATACAGGTGCACAGCCTTAATTGAATCATTGCAGATCCAAAAAGTTGGGTACCCCAGCTCTATTTGGTCTTTTTCCTTTGTCACACCTTTTGCGTGGATTTTGCCCTTTTATTTATTTAAAGCCATACCATGGCTTTAAACCCTTTTAAATTGCACTCACGCAGGATTTACATTCTGTATGGCAAATCCTTAGCCAATTCAGTAAATATACACCACACCTCAATTTTAACCAAAATTTTGGTGTAGAATCCAAAAAAGACCTAATATTTATAACTTTGTTTATCCAAAAAAAGTTATACTTATTTTTTATTATTTTTTATTTGAAATTAAACTAAAAATTCTGTGCAAGACAAAATTAACTGCTTATAAAATCATTTGTGGCCTTATGGGTATGTTATACATAACTCACAGGCTCACATTGACAGACAGAACTCTAATAAACACTATTTTATATGAGTTTCATGATAGTGTTGCAGCTGGACATCTCTCAGAAGATAGAACACTTGAGAGGGTGAAAACCTGCTCTTGGTGGCCAAATGGGAAGAAAACTGTTGCAGAATACTGTCAAAACTGTGACAGATGTGAAAAAGCCAACAGAGCCGCAGGAAAGAAATTTGGAATGATAATCCAAATCCAAGAACCAAAATGCCCTTGGGAACTAATTCATATGGATTGGGTAACAGCATTGCCCCCAGGAGGAGACAGAAGTTATAATTCAGGCCTAGTGTTGGTTGACAGGTATAGAAGAACTCCTATGTTCCTACCATGTCACAAAGATGACACAGCTATGGACACAGCCATAATGATCTGGAAGAAAGTCATTAACCACACAGGCCTATTACAAAATATCAGAAGTGACGAAGACCCAAAGTTCACTTCAGCATTATGGACAAACCTCCATAACTTGTTTTGGACAAAATTGTCATTCTCAACAGCTTACCATCCCCAAACTGATGGTTTATCAGAAATAATGATACAAACCTTGGAGGAAATGATCAGTAGATTCTGTGCTTATGGACTGGAACTTAAAGATTCTGATGGTTTTACCCATGATTGGTGTACATTGATACCAGCTCTTGAACTAGCATAAAAAACATCAATCCATTCTTCTACTGGCAAAACACCAGGAATGCTAGAAAAAGGTTGAAATCCAAGACTTCCTTATGATACCTCAAAAAGGACTTAGTGGCTATACAACCAACAGCAAGCAGTTTTGAAATAATTATTGACAAAGCAAGACACCATGCAAACAGATGTATGCAAGATTCTTTCAAAGATGAAAAAGAAAGCTGGGATAAAAGTCATAAACCACCAGACTTAAAAAGAGGAGACTTGGTCCTAGTGTCAACCCTTAATTGCAATAATATAAGAGGACCAAAGAAAGTGAAAGATTCATTTACAGGACCATTCATGATCAAATCACTACATGGACCTAATTCTGTGCAATTGGAGCGCACAGGTTAACTAATGAATAGACACTCAACTTTTCCTGGAAGTTTGATAAGACCCTACAGCTCAAGTGACAAGGAATTACTTGCACTAAGAAATAAACCGCCACATTAAATACCCTTTGGAAGAAGGAGATGAAAAGAAAATTGTGAAAGTCCTTAAAGAAAGAAGGACAAGAAATAAAAAAGAAAGAGAATACCTTGTAATGTATATAGATTCAAGTCAAGAAGAGGAATGGCTACTTGAGAAGGATATAACAAATGCTGATAAGCTACTAAGAAGGTTCAGACATGAAAGAAAACCTAAAGAATAGAAAAATCAAGCATCATTGAGCTTCAAGACTAACAAAGTCTATTGAAGAGGTAGGACATTGGATGATACCCTAATTAACTATGTTAGATTTTAGTACAATCTTTTTTGGTGGTAGGGAAGGTAAGCCTTTGAGATCTGACCTCATATCCAAAAAGGTCACAGCAAAATTTCTGTAATAATTATACTTATGATAATTGTCTCAAAAATTAACAAAATACCATAAATAGGTACAAAAAAACTAGAATGTAATGAATAAACATGTAAAATAAATCAAAAAACTAGATTCCTCATGGTAAAATACACATATGTCATTTTTATTGCATATCTGAAAAGTCAATAATTACTGAAGTATAAGTAATAATATCTTAAAAAAGGTACAAAACCTCATTCAGCTCAGAAGCCAATGACACAGAGTGTGAAATAAATTGTACCATTGGATTCTCCATAAACACCTACACATGAAAAAACTATAAGGCTAATCTCTAAAGTTAATACCTCAGGAATTAAGCTGAATATATGCACTATTTTGGTCATTGCCTATATTCATCATTTTTAGCTAATATCTCTTGAAATATAAAATACAGAGAGATAAACCAAAAACAAATCCAACATTTATTTACTGTAGGAATACAGATATCAACTTTCTTTCACAAGCTATAAGCAAGGTCAAAAATTGTAATGGATTATTGAATAAACTCAACAGAGCTGTTGACCACTTTATTGTGAAAGAGGTCCAAAGTTAGAAAACAGTAGAAAGTCATATTATACGCTTTCATACGTGAAGAAAGTAGTAATTTGTATTTTAATATTCAAGGTATCACCCCTTGAAATCATGGTTTGAAGTTTAAAATATTGAATTTCAACAGAAAAGATGAGTTACAAGGAAATTCATCAAAAATAGAGTTTTGTTGATGTAATGAAATTCTCTTCAAAGTTAAATATGTACATTCCAAGCTATCATAATACACTCTCAGAATAGCTGTAGAAGGTATAACTTAAAAGTTATCAATGATCAAGCTTTAAGCCTAAATTTGATCATTTATGATCACTCACTGTAATCTTATTTTGAGTTTAACAGTCATATAGGTGATAAAGCTGATGAATACTATTAGATTATGATTGAAAATTAGGAAATCCATGAATTTTAGGCTACTACCAAGCCTATGATGTCATCAAACTTAGAGTTATAGTGATAACTCTAAATAATGGTGTGATAATGAGATAAGATGGTTTGATTATGATTTAATAATCACTAAACCTTAAAATATTGGTCATTTCTAGTAGAAAGCATCAGTACACGTCTACTAGAAGTCTTCTGGACTCTAGAAGGGAGGTATTTAATATAAATAGAGCTCTTTTTACTCTATTTTCCCCTCAGACGCTTACAAAACACTAAATAATTGAATCAAAAAAGGTAAATTCTTTATTCTCAATATATAAAACTTTTCTATTATTAAATACCAAAAGATCATTTGCATTATAACGGCCATCTTGAAGTGATTACTTCAATTATTTAAACTTTTTTGTTAAATTTCTCTTAAAAATGTCAAATCCATGTAAAATCAAAGATAGTTTGTAATTTTCTCTTCATTTTAATTGTAAATACAATTGAAATAAGTTGTATTTATATTATTTGGCAGAAAACCATTCAAAAGTATCATATTAAGTGTTAAAAGTATGTTATTTCTTCTTATTATAATAAACTTCTTTCTATTATTACCTTTATAATTCTTTAATTAATATAAATAATATTTATATTAATTTATCACTTTGAATTTAATAATATTATTGTTATGAATTGTTTTCCAATAAAAAGCTTTTATGACTTTATTATTTGTTGGTAACAATACTAAAGTGCTTTTAAATTTATTACTTATCTTTTATTAATATATTTATTTATTATATTATGTTTTTATGATATAAATTAAGTTATTCTATTTATTTAATAATATAATTATTTTTACACCTTAATTATAATAATTCTTTATTATTATAATTCTTTTTTATCTTATTTGTTTTCTTTATAAGGACATTCATAGTACAATAAGTAAAATATTAGTAATTTTTACTTATTGTTTTGTAGTCAAACCTTACAAATACCAAAAACCAATGGCAAAGCCAAGATACCACCAAAGCTTGCATCTGAGCCAAATTAACTCAAAAGGTATCAAAATAGAGAGTAAAATCACCTTTTTCCAAATATACAAGTCTCATCATCATAGGACAAAGAATAACAAAGTTATTCCTGCTCAAAGATAATGCTGCCCATAAACCTTACTTTTCATCTCTCACCTGAAATCCTGAGGAAGCAGCTTAACCGCATCAAATGGGTATTAAAAATGAAGCTCTAAGTCAGGCTCTAACTCCAAGCTATTCAATGGTACTAGCCAAGCTGAGCTAGCACCAGGATTACAGAAGGTATAACGAAAATAAGGTCAAATAAGGGTTATTAAAATATTCACCTCCCATCAAACTTATACAGTTTTAGTGTGAGATACCTAAAGTGGGGTCTTTTTGGAAAGCGCAAAATCCGGGCTATCTAACTGTTCCATCCATTTCCCCATATCCTATCTAGAACAAAAGATATGGAGCAAACAAGCTTCACACAGTTTTTGGACATATCATATATGTGTACAAGAAAGCCTGTACATGGCATAACTTTGCCATATTTAATGATAACAACACCAAATGAGGTACCATTGTGTATATCACCTCCAGGGCCACACAATGAATCAACTTTGAGTTCAAAATTTTGAAAACCAACAAAGCTATAGCAGTTTTAAGGTTGAAGTCCCACAGTTTGGCCAATAAACCTTTACTGTGGGATACTATCCCATATGTATGATTATGAGGTTTCAAACACATGAAGAAGCTTGTTTATAGTTCAATACCTCATATTTTATTCAAATAAAGAGGTTCATACAGGTTCAATACAGCTTCTGACGCAGCAGAAGCACCATAACACACCTGTAAAATCCATTGGTGAACATTTTCACCCTGTAGAGGGTAAAAATGCCTACTTGTGGTTCTAAAACCACATTTAAACCAATTAAAGTCTTTATTGAGTGTATAGAACCACAAACCAGCCCACAGTAGTGAAAGCTTTCACTCTGTGGTCGTGTGCAGCGGTAAACCACCTCCCACTACCCCAGAACAAGATAAAAGGAGGCTTTTCCTCACCAGGAGGCTAATTGTGACAACCACGCCAATTCACCTCCTTGGATCTCCGTAAGGCATATCAAGCCACAGTCATTCTATGGCCAATTGGCCATATCCATCACCAGTGGCCAATATGGCCACATCATCATCTTATGGACCATTAATGGCCATTTGTCTTTTGGGGCCTTCATGGCCCTTCACCTCAATCCAGAAGCCATGAGGCAATTGATGCCCAATTGGGTATTTCTGGTCATTTCCCTCAAAAGCAGGGGAAATGGCCCAAATGGCTGTTTTTGGCCATTTGGGCTAATAATGAGCATTTGCACACTTTTGCACATCTTGCGCATTTGTGCACTTTTTGTGCACTTTGCTCATTTGCGCACTTTTGCGCATTTATCAAATGGTCATTTCAAAATTCCAACATGTCATCATGTCATCAAGGCACCCAATCATTTAGAGGACTCATCAAGGCTCAAGAGCAAGTGTTTCAGCATCAAAGACCAATCATGCCATCAACACGTCATTGGATTATTTCATTCACAGTATTCCTCCAAGGAAATACTGTTCAAAAATTCTCAAGGGATTCAAGAGGCAATTCATTCATTCATTCAATTGTCAAGTGTCAAAGCTCCACTCAATCCATCTTGACAACCACATTCAGGTTAATACAGTCTGGATCCACCAAGAACTGTATTTCATTTTTAAGTTTGGGAAATTCATTCAACCCATTTCAATTTCAATATGAGCCATCTGTATCAATTCCCAAAACAATCAATACAGCCTCAAGGGTCAATACAGATCAGTTTTCAGCCTGAAGAACTCAAGCTCCCAACTTTTCACATATACCGGCTACCCTTTCAACCCGGGGGGCTTTTTCCCCAGTTAATTAATATAGTTTGATTTTTTTTATGTCTATTTTCTTTTCATTCTGTTAAGCAAATACTGATATTATCAAGTTGAAACAGTGATTAAGGACTTACTTGGTTGGCTCTTTGGCCATTTGGCTTCCCCTGCCTCTTATTGCATCTCATCTTGTACCTGCATATTTCTTAGAGGAATTTATTCTTTTATTTTTATTTATTTAGTCTTTTGGAGTCTTCCAAGTGAGTTCCCTGATTGCTGAGTGCCAGGCCACTCTTGTATTTCTGTCCAAGAGCCCCTGTGACACTAACCCAGCATCCTTTTCTTAATATTCTTATGTGGTATAACTTCTTTAAAGAAGTGGTATCCTTAGAATACAACAGTTTATAGTTATAAGCTGTAATTATTTTAGGGTTTGTTATTGTAAACCAACAGGCAAACACTGCACCCAGGGCTATCCGCTGTACTCACCATCACAAAATTATTTTAGTATAGCCCTTTTACTAATATTATCACTTTAATATCTTCATTACTTTTGTGTCACACTCAGAGTTATAGCTTTCATTATCATTTTGAAGCTATATAATAGAGTCACACTGACATTTTGGGGGTCTGTCCCCGTTTTTTATCTATTTCAGACGAAATTCTATCTTGGTTTCACTATTTTTAGCTAATTTTAATGCCTTTTGAAGTTATGATACCTGTTTTCTTGCTTATTTCCATTTTATTCAAACCATAAGAGGCCCTGAAGGGGATTAATTTGGTGGTTTTTTTCTATTCTGATTTTTTTATTCAAAAAAATGAGAAAACAAAAAAAAAAAAATTGCATACATTTTCTTTTTGAAAAATAATCTTTTTCATCATTTTTGAATAGTCATAAATATATTATTTATATCTATAGAACACTCTCCTTTCATAATAAAAGAAAAATCATATTTTATTTTTGTTTTTTTTTTCATAATCTATACAAAGTATATATTATTTGAATTTTTCTTATTTGAAAACTCTGATGATTCATTTTTTCACCCAAATTGGTGTGAAAAATTGATCATTCTGATTATTCTGGATAATTTCAAGAATCATACTTTATTATTGATCTTTTCTTTATGAGATATACCAAGTATATATTGCTTGAATTTTTCTTAAAGAAAAACTCTTATAGGTCATTTTTTCATTCAAAATGGTGTGAAATATTGATTATTACCATTATTATTGATAATTTCAATAATAGTACTTCATAATAAAATACAATCATCTTTTATCACTGATATTTTTTTTCATAATATATACACAGTATATATTTTTTAAATTTTTCTTAAAGAAAAACACCTATAATTCATCTTTTCACCCAAATTGGGGTGAAAAATTGAGTAATATCATTAGTATTTAGAATTTCAATAATAATAATTCATAAGAAAATAAAATCATCTTTTATCATTGATTTTTTATTCTTAATAATATATAGAAAGTATATATTATTAGATTTTTTTCTTGGAGAAATACCATTATGATTCTTTTTTTTACCTAAATTGGTGTAAAAAATTTGCTTATTATCATTATTATTGAGAATTTAAATAAACATAAATATATGAAAAAAGAATTAAAAACCATATTTTTTTTAAAGAAAAACTCATTTTAATAATATATACAAAGTATACTTTATTTGGATTTTCCCCAAGAAAAAACTTTAAAATCATTTCCTTCTTCACTCAAGTTGGTGTGAAAAATTGATCATAGTCATTATTATTGATAATTTTAATAATAAGACTTATCAAAAATAAATATAATCATATTTATTTTACTTAATTCTTTTTGGTGTATACAAAGTATATATTGTTGGGATTCCTCTTCAAGTGAAGCCCTTATAATTGAGTTTTTCCATCCAACTTGGTGTGGGATTTACTCAACTAGATAAAACTTGCACCATACAAATCACAAATGATACCACCTAATTTCAGAGACTTTGGTGTTTCAAAGGATTATTCATTACAAAGAGAATCGACCATAAGCAGGAAGTGAGGCCTGGAAAGGAGGGAAGTTGAAGTTGTTCAAATTAATAAGACAGGGAAAAATGAACCTTCCTACACCTTCCAAGATAGTTTTCAACAGGAAACCTCCAGTAATGGCTTTCATAGAACAGTTTGTTCTAACCCAACAAATCCTCAAAGAACTTCCCCAATGGGGAATGGCAGACTGTAAGGTGTGGATATGAAACTTTGATTAAAAAACCAAGTACTTTTCCTGTCCTCAAAATTTGTATTAGGTAGAATATAAATAAAAATAGTATGAAATAGTTTTTTTAAGAAAAAACACGCCAATTTTATTGTTTTTAACTTTATAAGTATAAAACAATAATATTATAAAGATTTATTGATTTACAGACAATAAAAATTTCTCCAAAAATACTCTACAAGAGATATTTAAGGCTACAAAAGAAATTAATTCAAGAGCAATTTCAATTGGAATTAATTGAGTAAAGAACTTCAAGCAATTAATTAAAGAGAAAAGTCTTTAAAAATATATTTAAAGATAAAACAGGCCCAAAATTTACCAGACTGAGTTTGGAAACAAAGCAACAAAGTTAACAGTGATTGAAGATGCTTCAATTCACTTTTGGGGTGGTTCAACAGGTAAAAATGAGTATAAGAGTTACAAACAATGATTATAAGAGTTACTAAGAGTTATTATAATAATTTTTTCACATGGTTAAAGGGTTTTAAAATGATTATAAAAGGGAGTTGCTATCTTTTATTCATGGGTTTAACAGTGTTTAAACTAATTATAAAAGGAAAAGATTCTAACATGAAGATAAAAGTGGGGCAAAGAAGACACTCTTTTATAGCCATCAATCTTCTTACTCCAAAAGTAAATTTACTCTTTTCAGTCGTGGAAAGCACCCTGACAACAGAAACGCCAATTATGGCATCATTGAACCCTGGCTTAGACCAAAAAAGGGGTGGTTTTACCCATTTGAGACCCTTAACTCAGCCCTTACTATAGTAATAGCTGGTCTAGAGCCTTCAAAACACGTCAGAATGTGTGTACAAGACGTATAAATCGGACAGCAGTTTTTACTGAGATTTGTTTAACTTAAGGGCAGTTTTACCCTCTTGGCAGCAGTTAAAACTTCCCTGGTTGGTATCAAAACCTCATCCTCAATTCCAGGCCAAAAGTGATGAAACTTTGCATGGATTTTGACATCCCATGCCTGTCAGCCAGGAGGTTGGGGTCTGGCTCCCCCTTGGAGCTGGAGTACCTTTTCCCCCACAGAATTAATCTTTCCAATTGAATTTTTCTTTGATTACTCATCATGTAATACACTTATGATTTACACATACAATTCAATTGAGTTTTAGTGTACACAACTGTAATAATTGATACCACATATATAAATTACAGTTCACTTATGTAATACACACAAACATTTTGACATTTAAATTGAAAATACTTTAATTTCTCATAATCTCTAAACTACACACAACATGTCACCCTGTGACTCAAAACCAGAGCACAAGCATTAAAGCCAAATACCATAAACAAATGGTATAGCCAAGATACCAGCAAAACATGGAGCTGAGCAAAATAAGCTCAAAAGGTATCAAAAGAAAGAGGAAAATAACCCCTTTAAAAATATGCAAGTCCCATCAGCATAGGACGAAGAATGACAAAGTTATTCCTGATCTAAGAGATTGCTGAGCATAAACCTTAATTTTCACCACTCATCTGAAATATGGAGTAAGAGGCTTAACCTGATCAAATGGGTATTCAAAATGAATCTCTAAGTAAGGGCTATCTAATGGTACCAGCCCAACTGATCTAGCACCAGTATTACAGAAGTGATTGCCAAATTCAGGCCAAATATTGGGGAATAAAATATTCACCTCTCATCTTACTTCCACAGTTTTAGTGTGAGATACCTAAAGTGAGGTCTTTTTGGAAGGAGCACAAGCAGGGCTATCTGATAGTTCCCTTCATTTCCCCATAGCCCATCCAGAGCAAACGTTCTAAGGTAAACAAGCCCAATACAGCTTTGTGCCTAAAACATGCATATGTACAAAAATCTTGTACATGAGATAACTTTGCCATATTTAATACTAACCATATAAAATGAAGTTTCATTGTGTAGAACACATACAGGGATACACAATGAACCAATGTTTAGTTTGATATCTCAAAAACGGACAACAGTATGGCTGTTTTAAGGTCAAAATCCCACAGTTTGGCCAATACGGCCTTACCCTGGGATAATATCCCATAACCATGATTATGATGTGTCAAACTGACAAAGAAGCTTGTTTTTACTTCAATAACTCATAGTTCATTCAATAATGGGGTCCCATACAAGTTCTGTACAGCATTCTACGCGTCATACACGTCAGAATCAAGCTGTGTGGTCACCTGATGAAAATTTCTAACCTGTATTGGTGAAATATGCCCAGATGTGGTTTCAAACCCACATCTGATCCCAATAAAGGCTGTAAAGGCCTTGTAAAAACCACAAGCCTGTCCTTGAGAGTGAAAAATCTTCACTTCCTCTATGTGAAAAGGTCTAGCAGCCTTTTCACCCCATTTCAGGATAAAAGGAGGCCTTTTCACTGCCAGAAAAGGAATCCCCATCCTTCTCTTGAATTCCTATGTAGTACAACTGTCAAAAACAGTTATACTCTTGGAAAATAAACATGTTATACTTTAAACTTAAGTATTTTAGTTCTTATTATAGTGACCCAACTGGTAAGACTGCACCCAGGGCTTTCAGAAGTGCTCACCACCACTTTTATACAATAGTAAAGTCCTTTCATCATGATTTTAACCCCTTAGTATCATAAATAAAATTTGTTTTAAGCTATTCATACTGTGTCAGAGTCATAGTTAAGGTTTGTAAATACTATCCTCCACCTTTATCATAGACTCAGCCTGACACAACACCTCAATTTTGGCACAAAATTTGATGGTTAAAACCACATGTGGTGTGAATTAAATTAATGTTTTGAGGAGTTTCAACTTTTGTACAGAAAATACTAAAAACTTGATTTAACCTTATTTAGAGTTGAGTTACAGAAATTTTACCCAGAGGTGACCCCACCTTATTTTTATGAAAAATCCAATGGTGAAGTAATTTTCTTAACTTTATTTATTGGATAAAAAGTTACAATAGATTGGATGTAACTTTTTACAAAAAAGATTTTCAATTTCATTAATTTTATTCAATATTCATTTTTACTTAATTTTTTCAAGTAAAAATGCATTTTCACAATTTTAAAGTTTAATGTAATTTTTATTTTGAATTATAATTCAATTTTTTATTTTTGTATATAAATTTGGATTTTTATTTTAATTTTCTTTTGATACTATAATTAAATTCATTTTATTTCTGTTTATATCTTATTTTGTTATTTGTGGTCTTTTGGGTATGTGAAAATACCTCTAAGGCTCACACAGACAGGAAATTCAAACTAGAGTCCCATTACAAAGACCTTCTAGATAGTATTCATAATATTTACCTCAAAGATATATTCTTCAAAGAACTTATCATAGACAATAAATGGAACCAGAGATAACATACTATGACCCACTTGGACTCATGAGCACTGGTAACCCAACCAAACTCGCTAGTTGTAAGGTGTGGATATGAAACTTTGATTAAAATCAAGTACTTTTCCTGTCCTCAAAATTCGTAAAAGGTAAAGATCAATTAAACAATAGTAGGAAATATTATTTTTAAGAGAAAACACGCGAATTTTATTGTTTATAACTTTATTAGTATAAAACAATAATATTTTAAAGATTTATTGTTTTACCAACAATAAAAATTTATCCAAAAATACTCTACAAGGGATATTCAAGGCTACAAAAGAAATTTCTTCAAGAGCAATTTCAATTGGAATTACTTGAGAAAACGACTTCAAGCAATTAATTGAAGAACAGAGTCTTCAAAAAGAATAATAAAGAAAAAACATGCCGAAAAGTGACCACAGTGAATTTAGAAACAAAGTCACATTGTTAACAGTGATGAAAGATGCTTTAAATCACTTTTGGGGTGGTTCTGGGGTAAAAATGATTATAAGAGTTACACAAAATGAGCATAATGATTTTTTCACGTGGTTAAAAGGTTTAAAATTATTCAAAAAAGGTGGTTGGAATCTTTTATTGCTTTTTAACAGTGCATAAACTAATTATGAAAGGAAAAGATTCTAACATGAAGAGAAAAGTGGGGAAAGAAGACATTCTTTTATAGCAATGAATTTTCTTACTCCAAAAGGAAAATTTACTCTTGTCACTCGTGAAAACCAGTCTGACATCAGAAAAGCCAAATATGGCATCATTGAACCCTGGTTTAGACCAAAAAAGGGCTGGTTTAAGCCATTTTTAGCAATTTTTAGCCATTTTAGACCCTTAAATCAGCCATTACTATAGCAATACATGGTCTAGAGACTCCAAAACACGTCATAATGTGGGTAAGAGGCTTAGAAACCAGTTGAAACTATTTTTACTAACATTGTTTTAACTTAAGGGTAGTTTATCCTCTTGGCAGAAGCTAAAACCACCCTGGTTGGTATCAAACCCTCATCATCCATTGAGTCACATACCCTATGACTCAATTCCAGGCCAGAAGTACTGAACTTTTGCGTGGATTTTGACATCCCATGCCAGTCAGCAAGCATTTTGGGGGTCTGGCTCCCCCCTAGAGCTAGAATTCCTTTTCCCCACAATTTTAATCTTTCCACTTTATTTTTTCCTTTAATTCCTTATCATCTATTATACTTGTAATTTACAAAGGTACTTCAATTGAATTGTACAGTACACTACAGTAATAATTTATAACTCATATGTAAATCAAAGTTCACTTATGTAATACACGCACACATTTTGACATTTCAATTGAATTCAATTGAAAATACTTCAATTCCTCCTAACTTCTAAACTAAACACAACACCTCAATTTTAACAAAAAAATTGATGGTTAACATCGCATGTGGTGTGAATTAAATTAAATTTTTGAGGAGTTTCAATTTTTGTATTGAAAATACTAAAAACTTAATTTAAGCTTATTTAGAGTTGAGTTACAAAAATTTCACTCAAAGGTGACCCCACCTAATTTTTTATGAGCAATCAAATGGTGAATTGATTTTTATATTTTTATTTATTGGATAAAAAGTTAGAATATATTTCATATAAATTTTTACCAAAAATCTTTTGATTTCATAAATTTTGTTAAAAATTCATTTTTACTTAATTTTTACAAGTAAAAATGAATTTTCATAATTTTAAATTTTAATGTAATTTTATTGTTAAATTATAATTAAATTTTTACTTTTGAATATATATTTTTAATTATGTTTCAATTTTTCTTTTTACACTATAAATAAATTTATTTTATTTCTATTTATATTTTAATTTATCATTTGTGGTCTTTTGGGTATATAGAAAATACCTCTAAGGCACACATTCCCTCCCCCTAAAAAAAGAATATTAATTTGTAATACTGTTATTTCTAGTGTGCCTGAACCTTCTGAGAAGTTTAGTAGCACCAGGTATGTCTTTTTCTGGCAACCATTCATCTTCACAAGATGGGCCACTGTACCTAACAAGGTATTCCCTTACTTTGTTGGTTCTCAACCTTCTTTCTTTGAGAACTTTGGTAATTTTCTTACTACCAGATGGATAAACAGGAGGTATAGCTTGGTGAATTTTATTCCTCAAGGGAAATTTCTCAGCAGAACTAGATTTATATGGCTTTATCAAGCTCACTGGAAATGTAGGGTGCTTATTTCTAAGCTCTTCAGATAACTCTATTTCAACAGCATTTTCTCCATGGGGGGCCTTAATAAAGAAAGGTCCTGAAAAGGAGTCTTTCAGATTTTTACATCCTTTGATGTTATTGAATTTAGTGGTGGATACAAGAACTAAGTCCCCCACTTTGAAATCTGGAGTTGCATGTGAATTATCCCATTTGTCCTTAGCATATGCAAAAGAGTCCTCCAAGCACCTTACTGCATGCTTTATAGCTTTTTCTAGCATTCCTTTGAAGTGAGAAGCTGGGGGATGTGTTTCAATCAAATCTTTCCTCAAGAAATCTTGGGGTAATTTGGGGTTCCATCCTTTTTCTAGGATAGTAAGAGTTCTATTGGTACTGGCATGGATTGATGTTTTGGATTGTAATTCCAGTTCTGGCAACAGAGTACACCAATCATGGGTAAATCCATCACAATCTTTGAATTCAAGGCCATATGCACAAAATCTTCTTACCAAGTACTCTAAGGTTTGGATCATCCTTTCAGCCACGCCATCAGTTTGTGGGTGGTAGGCTGTAGAGAAAACCAGCTAGTGCAAAATAATTGGTGAAGATTTGTCCATAGTGCTGAAGTGAATTTGGGCTCCTTATCACTAATGATATTTGTAAATATCCCAGTCTGTGACACTACTCTATTCCATATCAGAAGAGCTGTATCCATGGCTGTATCATCCTTGTGGCAGGGTAAAAAGATTGGAGTTCCACTGAATCTGTCCACAATCACTAGGAAAGCATTCTAACTTCTGTCACCTCCTGGTGGTAGGCCAGTTACCCAATCCATATGGACAATTCCCCATGGTCTACTTGGTTCCTGGATTTTTTCTCATATTGCCAAGTCTCTTACTTTACTTGCCTTTTGGCATCTGTCACAGGTTTTGAAATACTCTGAAACAGATTTCTGCCAATATGGGAACCATATGCAGGTCTTTAATTTCTCTCTTGTTCTGTCTCCAGACAGATGTCATGAAAAGGGGCTATCATGGCGGTCTTTTAGTACAATATTAATTAATTACCTGTCCACATGTCACAGCCACGTATTTTGACCCTCCTCCTTGAAGGCGGCGGCAATCCAACCTGGAGCCAAGTTGGGGCCAATTGGCCATGTCATATCATTTATGGCCAATTGACCCCTTTTGGGTGTTCCATGGCTCTTATGCCATAACCCACTCCATTGGCCACTTATGGCCTCAGGCCATATCCTGCGTCATTGGCCCTCTTGGCCAATTTCCACCTCACCAACCCCCAGGCCTCCATCACTGTTTTTGGGCCTGGGGGGTCCCTTTGTCTTCCAGGGGCTTCCAGGCCCCATGGCCACCCCTTTCATTATGGGGGTTTTGGCCTAAATGGCCTTTTTGGGCCATTTAGGCCCCCCACGGCTTCTACGGTCCGCGGGCCGTAATACGCGGTCCGCAGTCCGTGGGCCGCGGTCCGTAAGCCGCGGTCCGTAGGCGGGTTAGGCCCCTTTTGGCCTAATCCAATGAGGCCAAAAGGGGCCAAAGGGGGCAGCCACCTAGCCCCCAAGGCCAGGTGGGTCCCAAACCACAATTGGGCCCACCTGAGCCATTTTTGGCCACCAATCCCTTGGACCCAAATTGGACCAAAAACCACCTTGGATCCATTTTTGGCCATAAATCCCGTAGGACCCATTTTTGGCCCTGGACCACCATAGACCAACTTCACCGTCATGGCCTCTGGCAACCACCAGAGGCCACCAAATCATCTCAACAAGCATTTCCCTCAACTTAAGGGGAATTCTTTCCTTTCCTTCATGCACTCCGTACTCAAGATTGCAGGTGTGGTGCATATATGGTATTATATACCATTATGCACCATTTTTACTCAGCAATCCAATGGTGACATTTTCAGGACCCAATTCCACCTTTCCATTTCAAGGTCCATAATTCCAACGCCCATTTTTGAAGGAGGACTTTTCAGCTTATCAGTCTGGCAATCCATGGCGGTAATTCAGAAGATCATTCAAGGATCCCAACCACCTGTATCTGCAGGAGTTGGGTTGGTACAATTCATTCAGGATTATTCTAAGGTCAATTCGCAAGAGGTATTACATAATTCAATCAGTTGTCAAGACATCAAGTATTCAATACTCCTTGGACAACCCAATTCATCCGTACAGGCCTTATTCAATCAACCTGTATGGCCTTGGCCCAATTGGGCCATTTCTTATTCCACTGTGTGAATTCCATCACACAGTTCAAATTTCAAGATGGCCAGAACTGTATTTCCCGATTCGGACAATACAGTCATTGATCCACCTTCCAGGATCAACCTTCCAGCTTTTCACATATACTGGCCACCTTTCAGCACCTGGGGACTTTTTCCCCAGTTAATTAATATAGTGGATTTATTTTTATCCTTATTTTCTTTTACATTATTAAAGTTAATACTGATAATCTTAAGTCAGTCATTCAGCACCCTTTTCTTTTATTTCCTCGCCTGCCCAGTGGATATTGGTGGTCATATCCTTATACTAATTCCATTTCCTTTTCTGGCAGGTTGAAACAGTGAATTAAGGATTCACTTGGTTGGCTTCTTGGCTTTTGGCTTCTTTATTATCTTTGGTCATTGGCTTCATCTTTTTCTTATCTTGTCTTTTGGCATACTTGTTTTCCCCCTTTATTCTTTCTTAAAGAAATTCATTTTTATTATTCTTTTATCTTTGGAGCCCTCCAAGTGAGTTCTTGATTCCTGAGTGCCAGGCCCTCTTCTTTCAAGAGCCCCTGTGACATTATATTAATTAACTCATAATTCTTCTTCATTCATTCATTCTTTTATTCATATATTTTAAATTCATTCATTCATTTCATCAAAATTATGATTTTTTGACGTTTTATGATCTTATGATTCTTCGTCACCTCTCAATTTTCTCTCATTCATTCTTCATTCTGAAAATTGAAAGCTGACCCATTTTTTATTTTTTCTGTTATCTTTTCAATCTCATTCTCAATCTTAATCAATCTATTTTTATCCATAATTCAGGCATTTTTATCTTTGGTTCTCAAGTTATTCATCAGGTTATTCAGACACGTTCTTCATATCAGGATTCACTTTGATTTATTCCTCAAGAATTTTTGATTTTTTGGAAGAATTCACTTGAAAATTGATTTGATTGACTAATTTGACATAATTGAAATTGACCTCAAGATAATTGATTGACCTGAAGACTTTATTGATTTTGCTGATTATTCACATCAAGATTTTGACATAAATTGATTTTGACTCAAGAATTCATTTTGATTGATTGATTTTTCTGCAAGATTTTGATTTGATTTGATTTTGATTGTTTGATTGATTGTTTTTATTGACTTCAAGATTCTCATTGATATTGATTTTTACTTCAAGACTCATTCTGATTTGATTGATTGACGTATTTGAAGAATTTTGATTCATTGATTATCCAATTTCCTCAAGATTTGATTGTTGATTTTGTACTTCAAGAAAATTTTGATTTTTATTTCATTTATTTTGGTTGACTATTCCTGAAATCATGCCAGTTCAACATTCACCTCCAGCAAGACAGACCAGATCTCAGGCCAGAACTCAAGCTGTTCTGACTCCAACTCCAAGGGCTCCTCTTGACGGTACCCCACCAGTTTCTCAACTGAGGGCCAGATTGGACAGAGGACCCATTATGGAAGGAGCAGCACCATCCAGGAAGGAAGGAAGAGGGCCAAGAAGGTCAATGTCTTTATCAGGAGTGGTTGGCGGATTCCCAGGATTTTCAAGAACCAGTCCCAAGGTTCAAGGTGAAGATGGTGAAGAGGAGGAGGAGAATTCTGTGGAAGAGGAAGAGTCTAATGGCACTGAGGCTGCTCCTGCTCCTGTGGGAGCATCTGAGGGCACCAGAGGACCAACTCTAGCCCAGTTTTATCAGCCTGCCTCTCATCAGCCTGAACTGTCTTTATTGGCCATTATGCAACAAATGACTCAGATTATGGCCAATCTGCAAGCAGCTTCTTCTTCTGAATCATCAAGACCACCAGCCTTCAAGACTCCCTCTATGAAGGCTCCAGAATGCTTTGATGGGACTCAGCCCTTCAAAGTCAGAAGCTTTATTCAGTCTTGCCAACTCATCTTTCATAATGACCCGGCAAACTTCTCTCAAGACAGAAAGAAGGTTCTTTATGCCACTTCATTCTTAGTTGGCAGGGCTGCAAAATGGATTGAGCCTTATCTTTCCAATCTCAATAATCAAGACTCAAATTATCTCCTCAATTCCTGGCCATTATTCGAATCCCAATTGTTCACTTTATTTGGAGACCCAAATGAAGTAAGAAAAGCAGAAGCTGAATTGGATGGCCTTAGGATGAAAGAAGGTGGGCATGTTGCCTTGTATATTGCCGATTTCAGGAGTTTGGTTTCAAGAATTGGGGATTGGGGTGAAAGGGCTCTTATTCATCATTTCAGGAAGGGTTTGGCCTCCAGGATTCTGGATCAATTGGCCTCCCATCCTTCAAACATTGATTCTCTTCAAGACTTAATGGACGTCAGCCTGGAACTTGATACCAGGTACCATGAGAGGCAGAAGGAAAAGAATCATCATCAAGAGAAGAAGCCTGAAGCCTCAAAGTCTCACTCTTCTCATCATCAAGTTTCTTCAAGTTCAAGACCAAAGAAGAAATTTCATTCTCAAAAGCGGGACAAGCCCCACTCTTCATTGTTGAATAAGGACTTCAAGTTGAAAGGTTCTGAAAAGGAAAGAAGAATCAAGGAGGGGTTGTGTACCTATTGTGGTGGGAAGCATAGTCTTGAGTCCTGTGTCAAAAGGCCTCAAAACAAGCTTACCCAACCGTCAGGCAGTTTTCCCAGCCAGGGAAAAGCCTGAGTGAAGATCATGTTGTGTTCAATGGTCTTCACAGTTTTCCTTCCAGAGCACAATTGTGCATTCTGAATACTGGTGTCAAGAATTCTCTTAAATTTTTTGTTTTCTCTTCTCTTTCTGATGTTTTTTACAGTATTCTCATTGATTCTGGTGCTACACACTCATTCATTGCAAAGCAGTTTGTTCACAAGTACTCATTGACTACGTCAGAACTTCCAGAGAAGATTCCTCTTATCATTTTGGACTCCTCTGAGTCCCCTTCCTTATTTGTGACTCACCATACTAAATATATGGTTGAGCTCCCTTCCTTCCCAAGCTTTGAATGGGATTTTTTAGTCATTGATACTCCCAAGGGAGAAGACCTCATATTGGGCTTTGACTTTCTCAATCATTTTAATCCTTCTATTGATTGGAGGCAAGGGCTGATCACCTTTAATACTGATCAAAAGGACTATTCTGATCCTTCCAATTCCTTCCGTAATGACTCTTCCTCTGCCAAATCATGTGCAGCTCTGGTTGGTGATTCTAGAACACCATCAGTTCCATCTTCTGTCCATATTCCTTCCCTTAATTCCCATCTGTCATTACCATCATCTGGAGATGAAGTCTTCAAAGAGATTCAAGATGTTGGGGAAGATAATTCTGTATCTTCACTTCATCTCTTCTTTGGGAATATGGACCTTCCTCCTTTATCTTATCATGACTCCCTGGAGGAGTTGTGGGATGAAGAGGAAGAGCCAGAAGAAGTAGAAACCGTGATGAAGGTTGTTCCCTCTGTTTATCACCAATACTTGGATGTATTCTCCAAGGTGAAAGCAGAGAAACTTCCTCCTCACCGTGCCTGTGATCATCATATCGAACTGGAGGGGTCTCTACCTCCAGTTGGGGTGATCTACTCTTTA
Source organism: Austropuccinia psidii (assembly GCA_023105745.1). Classification (NCBI taxonomy): domain Eukaryota; kingdom Fungi; phylum Basidiomycota; class Pucciniomycetes; order Pucciniales; family Sphaerophragmiaceae; genus Austropuccinia; species Austropuccinia psidii. Next base: position 57,050,444 of record JALGQZ010000002.1, on the reverse strand, counting down.
TCCAAACAAGAGTCAGATACACTCAGGGCCTACATTTCAGAGAATGTAGAGAAAGGTTTCATCCGGCCAAGCTCCTCCTCAACAGGAGCACCTGTCCTCTTTGTTAAAAAGAAAGATGGTGGCCTCCGTTTGTGTGTTGATTACCGCAAACTCAATGCTGTTACTAGGAAGAACAAATATCCTGTTCCTCCTATGAACCAGCTTCTTAATGTTTTTAATGGTTCTTCTATCTTCTCCAAGATTGATTTGCATGGTGCATATAACCTGCTCAGAATCAAGGAGGGTGATGAACATTTGACATGCTTCAGAACTAAATATGGCAGTTTTGAGTACTTGGTTATGCCATTTGGGCTCACCAATGCTCCTGCCTCTTTTCAGAATCTTGTCAATGATATATTCCAAGATCTTCTTGATGTTTTTGTTGTGGTTTATTTGGATGACATTATGGTCTTTTCCAAATCTGAGGAAGAACATGTCACCCATGTGTCCACTATTCTTTCCAGACTCAGAGCCAATAACCTTTTTGCCAAGGCTTCTAAATGCCTTTTTCATGTCTCTAGTGTAGAATATCTTGGTTATGTTGTTTCTTCTGAAGGCCTCAAGATGGACCAAGCAAAAGTCCAGCAGATCCTTAATTGGCCTCCTCCAAGAAACCTCAAGGCTCTTCAATCCTTCCTTGGTTTTGCCAACTTCTACCGCCGTTTCATCAAGAATTATTCAAAGAAAATCAGTTCACTCACCAGTTTCCTCAAGAAAGATTCCTGTTTCCCCCTCAATGAGGAAGCTCTTAGCCAGTTTCATCAACTCAAAGAGGCCTTCACTACCGCTCCAATCCTTTCTCACTTCAATCCTTCTCTACCGACCATTGTAGAGACCGATGCATCCGATTATGCTTTGGGTGCTGTACTGAGTCAGGTCTCTGACTCAGGAAAACATCCCATTGCCTTCGACAGCCGCAAGCTTATTCCAGCAGAACTCAACTATGAAATTCATGACAAGGAACTCCTTGGTATAGTCTGGGCTCTCAAGCGCTGGAGGGCTTTTCTTCTTTCTCTGTCCTCTCCTTTTGAAGTTCTCACCGATCATTCGTCTCTTCAGTACTTTATGTCATCAAAGATCCTTACTCGCCGTCAAGCCCGTTGGGCTGAATTCTTATCTGAATTTCATTTTTCAATCACTTACCGCCCTGGCCGCCTAGCAACTCTTCCAGATGCCTTATCACGTCGGGACGACGTCTATCCGGAGAGGGGGGAGGATTTCATCAGCAAGAATCCAATGAACTTTCAACAACTCATTAAGCAAGATGAAGTTCAACCCTCAAAGTTTTTTGCAGTCAAGGTGGATTCTTTTTCAAATTTGATTGATTCAATTCAGAAGAAATTATGGCAAGACCCTCAGTACAGAAGTATCCTTCAAGATTTGGGTAAAGGTAAATCTGTCCAAGATTATTCTCTTGATTCCTCCTCCCAACTTCTTCTCTTCAAAGATCGGGTGGTAGTCCCAAATGACTCCACAATTCAACTCAGCATTCTTCAAAAGCGTCATGACTCTCCTCTAGCTGGACACCCTGGCCAAGAGAAGACTCTCAAACTTGTCAAGCGGGATTTCCACTGGTCCGGCATGACCCAATTCATTAAGGATTATGTATCATCCTGCCAACAGTGTTCAAGAAACAAGAATATCCACCATAAGAAGTTTGGACTCCTCAAACCTCTTCCAATTCCAAATGGTCCTTGGATTTGTCTCTCAATGGATTTCATCACTCAACTGCCCCTGTCCAATTCTTTTGACTCAATTCTTGTCATAGTGGACAGATTCTCAAAAATGGCGGTTTTTATTCCAACAATGTCTTCAATAACTTCTTTGGATTTGGCCCATTTATTCATCAAGAATATCTTCTCAAAGCATGGCCTTCCATCAAGCATTGTCAGTGATAGAGGTTCACTCTTTGTTTCTTCCTTCTGGACCAATCTTTGTCAGCAGCTCAAGATTTCAAGAGACTTGTCAACTGCTTATCACCCAGAAACTGATGGACAGACAGAGAGGGTAAATCAGATACTAGAACAGTATCTTCGGATGTATGTCAGTTATCATCAAGATGATTGGAACACCTGGCTCCCTCTGGATGAATTTGCCTACAATAATTCTGATCACTCTTCAACCAAGCAATCACCGTTTTTCACCGTTTATGGAAGAGATCCACAATTTGATTCAGTTCACATCACTCAAGATACTCCTGCTGGAAAGTTATCAACAAAAATCCAATCAGTACAGCAAGATGTCAAGAGAGAACTTGAAATCGCCATAAACCGGTTTAAGAGGTATGCAGATAAAAGTAGAGCAAGTCCACCTGTTTTCAATCCTGGTGACATGGTATGGCTTTCTTCCAAGAATATCAAATCAACTAGACCCACCAAGAAACTGTCTGAAAGATGGTTGGGTCCCTTTCCAATCCTGAAGAAAGTCAGTACTCATGCTTACCACCTCAAGCTTCCATCTCAATGGAAATCCATCCACCCAGTCTTCCATATCTCACTCTTGGAACCAGTCAAGACATCAACGATCCCAAATTGGCATCAAGAGCCTCCTCCTCCAATCATTATTGAAGAAGAAGAGGAATGGGAAGTCTCTCAAGTACTGGATTCAAAGCTCAAGAGAAGAAAATTATGGTATCTGGTGGAATGGAAAGGTTTCAGTCAAGATTCAGAAAGATCCACATGGGAACCAGCTGAAAACCTCAAGAATTGTCCTGAACTTGTCAAAGATTTTCATTCGTTATATCCTGACAAGCCAGGACCCAATTCTTCAATGGCTTGAATTTTTATGGTGCTTGGTGGGGAGAGGAATTACCAAAAGTAAGTCCCACTCCTGGTATGCACCTTTAGGGGTATTCTACTCTTCTTTGTTGTAAGCATCACCTTGGCCACTCTGTGAGCACTTTTCAATTTGGACACAGACCTTTTGGCCCGGCTTTCAACATCCGAATTCCGAATTTATGGCCATTTACACTTGGGCAAATGGACCATTCCTTTTTCATTCCCCTTCCCAAGACTTTATTCTTTCAACACATTCATTTATCAAGAGCTTTTTTATTTATGGCACTGGCGGGAGTGGCAACTACTAAAAGTAAGTTCCTCTCCTGGTGTGCACTTCCCTGAGGGGTCTACAATCTGTCAAAACATCACCTTGGCCACTCTGTGAGCACCTGGCATCAAATTCTTTTATCCAGGTCCTTGGCCACTTTCAAAATCAATTGTCGTAACCCGTGATGAAGATTGGATTCCTCCTCAAATTTCATTTTCTTTATTTTTTCTGTTTCTCTCTTTATATCTGTTTCTCTTTTACTCTTTATATTCTTTCAAAATTTCTTTTCTTATAACTCTTTAACGCCAAAATCTTTACGTCAAATCATGTCTTCAACTTTGTCAAAGCCAAATGTCAAGAGAAGACCAAGTCAACCTCAATTCATATGCCAACAAGCTTATCAGTTCAATTTCTCTTTTCAAGATTCAATGCCTCTGGAATCCTTACGTCAAATCCGTCTCATTAGCCTCAACAGGCCTCTACCTTATCTTGGTGCTCAGGAGCTCACCATTCAAGGTAGGGGGGTACTGTCACAGCCACGTATTTTGACCCTCCTCCTTGATGGCGGCGGCAATCCAACCTGGAGCCAAGTTGGGGCCAATTGGCCATGTCATATCATTTATGGCCAATTGACCCCTTTTGGGTGTTCCATGGCTCTTATGCCATAACCCACTCCATTGGCCACTTATGGCCTCCATCATCCTTTATGGCCTCAGGCCATATCCTGCGTCATTGGCCCTCTTGGCCAATTTCCACCTCACCAACCCCCAGGCCTCCATCACTGTTTTTGGGCCTGGGGGTCCCTTTGTCTTCCAGGGGCTTCCAGGCCCCATGGCCACCTTCCTTGGTTTCCTGGCCACCCTTTTCATTATGGGGGTTTTGGCCTAAATGGCCTTTTTGGGCCATTTAGGCCCCCCACGGCTTCTACGGTCCGCGGGCCGTAATACGCGGTCCGCGGTCCGTAAGCCGCGGTCTGTAGGCGGGTTAGGCCCCTTTTGGCCTAATCCAATGAGGCCAAAAGGGGCCAAAGGGGGCAGCCACCTAGCCCCCAAGGCCAGGTGGGTCCCAAACCACAATTGGGCCCACCTGAGCCATTTTTGGCCACCAATCCCTTGGACCCAAATTGGACCAAAAACCACCTTGGATCCATTTTTGGCCATAAATCCCGTAGGACCCATTTTTGGCCCTGGACCACCATAGACCAACTTCACCGTCATGGCCTCTGGCAACCACCAGAGGCCACCAAATCATCTCAACAAGCATTTCCCTCAACTTAAGGGGAATTCTTTCCTTTCCTTCATGCACTCCGTACTCAAGATTGCAGGTGTGGTGCATATATGGTATTATATACCATTATGCACCATTTTTACTCAGCAATCCAATGGTGACGTTTTCAGGACCCAATTCCACCTTTCCATTTCAAGGTCCATAATTCCAACGCCCATTTTTGAAGGAGGACTTTTCAGCTTATCAGTCTGGCAATCCATGGCGGTAATTCAGAAGATCATTCAAGGATCCCAACCACCTGTATCTGCAGGAGTTGGGTTGGTACAATTCATTCAGGATTATTCTAAGGTCAATTCGCAAGAGGTATTACATAATTCAATCAGTTGTCAAGACATCAAGTATTCAATACTCCTTGGACAACCCAATTCATCCGTACAGGCCTTATTCAATCAACCTGTATGGCCTTGGCCCAATTGGGCCATTTCTTATTCCACTGTGTGAATTCCATCACACAGTTCAAATTTCAAGATGGCCAGAACTGTATTTCCCGATTCGGACAATACAGTCATTGATCCACCTTCCAGGATCAACCTTCCAGCTTTTCACATATACTGGCCACCTTTCAGCACCTGGGGACTTTTTCCCCAGTTAATTAATATAGTGGATTTATTTTTATCCTTATTTTCTTTTACATTATTAAAGTTAATACTGATAATCTTAAGTCAGTCATTCAGCACCCTTTTCTTTTATTTCCTCGCCTGCCCAGTGGATATTGGTGGTCATATCCTTATACTAATTCCATTTCCTTTTCTGGCAGGTTGAAACAGTGAATTAAGGATTCACTTGGTTGGCTTCTTGGCTTTTGGCTTCTTTATTATCTTTGGTCATTGGCTTCATCTTTTTCTTATCTCGTCTTTTGGCATACTTGTTTTCCCCCTTTATTCTTTCTTAAAGAAATTCATTTTTATTATTCTTTTATCTTTGGAGCCCTCCAAGTGAGTTCTTGATTCCTGAGTGCCAGGCCCTCTTCTTTCAAGAGCCCCTGTGACACCACAACTGTCATGACACATGTGTGCTTGGTACTGTGGTGAATTATACCATCCAGTAGGTGAAATCTTCCTTGATCATAAGCTTTTTTCCATACTTCCTCCAAGGCATGTATTAGAGAGTTGTCTTTACAGTCTTTGTTAAGTAATTGGCATAAGATGCTACAATTCTTATCTTGAGTGTAACTATTTCTGAATTCTTCAAAGAAGGTGGTGTTCAAGTCTTTAACACTTATTCCTTCTATTAGATTTGTGGTGAAGCTTCTTCTGGCACATAAGCAGGATTATCAATATTTTTTGGTAATTGCCATCTGCTTAGTCCATCTACATTCTTATGAATAGTCCCATCCGTATGAGCAATAGTCATATTGCCTCTGTATTCTTGTATGGCTATTTGCCATCTGAGCATATGTCTGTTGAGTGTTTTCGTGTTTAAAAGTGATTTTACAGCTGTACAATATGTTCTGACCTCAAAAACACATCCCTTCAAGAAGTAGTTCAATTTTTCCAAGGCCCAGACACGGCATAGACAATCCATTTGACTTTCTCCGTATCTGGCTTCAGTTGGTTTGATTTGCCTGAATATGAAACATATGGGTCCTTCTACAGGTTTATCATTTATGATCTGAACTTGGTGAAGTCCAGCACCTAGCCCATCCCCTGATGCATCAATATACAATTTAAAAGGAAATTTTAAGTCTGGCATAAGTAAGAGTGGAGCAGTGGTCAAGACTTCTCTTAGAGACTCAAATGCTTTGACTCTGTGTGAGCCTGTGAGGTATGTATGACATACCGATAAGGCCACAAATAATTTTATAAACAGTTAATTTTGTCTTGAACAGACTTTTTAGTTGAATTTAAAATAAAAAATAACAAAAAATGAGTATAACTTTTTTTTGGATAAACAAAGTTATAAATATTATGTCATTTTTGGATTCTACACCAAAAATGACCTAGGGTACATCCATAAGGTGTTATACCCAAAAACACTTATTTCTTGTGTTATTAGAAGATTTAAGAATCTCACAGGAGCAATGTAAGTTTTTTAACATTTTTTTAAAATTGTTAAATTCAAGCTTAAATAAGCTTAAATTTACAGTTGCATAAGGTTAATGCAAACTTACCAAAATTTTAGTTAAAATTGAGGTGTGGTGTATATTTACTGAATTGGCTAAGGATTTGCCATACGGAATCTAAATCCTGTGTGAGCTCAATTTAAAAGGGTTTAAGGCCATAGTATGGCTTTAAATAAATAAAAGGGCAAAATCCACACAGAAAGGTGGGACAAAGGAAAAAGACCAAATAGAGCTGGGGTACCCAACTTTTTGGATCTGAAATGATTCAATTATGGTTTTCCACCTGTATTGGAGGATTTTCAACCTTATTTAAACTTTAAGATTAGACTTTGATCCAACCTTAAGGTTTAAACTGGTTTTATCCCAATTTGGACAGGAATTTCAAGCTGCCAAAGGGTAAATCCCAATATGCAGGCTTGAAATCAAGGTTTTAAGAACTCTCAAAGCTTAATCAAGTTTAAAAACCTTAATTAACCTTAAAACTTTAAGGTTACAATCATTGAAACCATATCAAAAACTAACTTTTGGTGTGTATTGCTATTTTATGTGGAAAAATAGCAATAACTTCAAAAATTCATTAAAAATCCAATTCTTAATGGATTTACTTGAAATTTTCACACAACTCAGAATTTAATATTATCTACATATAAATTAAATTTTACGTCTCTTTTATAAATAAGTTTCCTGGATAATTAGCCTGGAAGGTTACTCTTTTAATAAAGCTCAAAGAAAATTATGATTTCTTTAAAAGTTAATCAAAAATTGAGTTTAAGAGATTTCTGCTTGAAACTCTATTTTGAAGTTGTTCATGTGATGAACTTTAATATAAATAAGTTTATTTATATTAAAAACTTAAAATAATTAGTTTAAATGAGGATTAAAGTTACATGGAGTTAAGAATAACACTGGTAACTTTAAATTGGAATTAATAATAAGTTACCTTAAGTTAAGAACCTTATTTTTAAGCATGGTTTTCAGTTTTGACCTGAGCACGCCCTCTATATTCAGTATGAATCATGAGAGCTGCTCTGAAGACATAAAAAGAGTCTTTTCATCACTGTTTTCGTCCATCATTCATAATCAATCCAATCATATTAGAAATTTAAACAGGTAAAGTTTTATTAAATATAAAATCTTATTATTAAAAGTAATTCTTAAGTTATTCTTATTCTTTATTTATTAAATTAAAGAATTGAAGTCATAGAGTTCAGATTATTTGTTGTAATCATCTATAATAAATTTTATTATATAAAATTATCATTTTAAATATCTTTTAAAAATCCACAAATTCCTCTTAAAAACTCTTTAATCATAATTTTTATTATAAAAAGTTGTTTTATCTTTAAAAATATTGATTTTTGGCGTGTTTTTAACTTAAAATTATTATTTAATATAATAACTGTTGTTGTTTGAGTTGTTGTATTAAATAAATATTATAAGTAAGTTTTCTCTAAAGTTCTATATCTTTTTCACCTAGTATCAGTTTTTTTGTATAGAATTTTTATTCTAAAAAAATTATTTCTGCACAGTGTGTGTTTAATTCTTTTTATAAATAATATTTATATTATTTATAAGTGGTTAATATTCTTATTTTCCATGTGTAATTGTCTCATTAAGAGCTTTACACTTCTTATTGTTATAACTGTCAGTGACTATAACAATAATAGAATAATTATAATTTATCATAATTATTATATTTTTTTTATTATTATATTTTTATAATAATAATTAAATTTATTTCTTTATATAATTATTTTTAATAATTATATTTAAATTTGTGGTTATAATATTTTATTATATTATATTTTTCTACTGAGGACAGTCATAGTACTCTCGATATTGTTACTATTATCAAGAGTTTCATAGACAAACCTTACACTGTGTCAACAGTCATTTCAACGACTGTGTTTTTGTCACATAGGTTATAAAGTGGTCTTGCTATGGATGCAAAATCACTAATGTGTTGCCTATAATCTGCTGCAAAACCTAAGATTACTGAATTTCCTTTTTGTTCTGAGGCATGGGTTTTAGAAATACTGCTGCAACTTGGTTTTTGTCAATTACAAGGGACAAACCAGATACAACATGTCCTACTGCTTCAAGTTCTTGAGCTCCAAAATGACATTTCTTCAAAGCGATTTTCATGTTCACTGATTGAATTTTTGTCAAAACTCTGTTCAATCTGTATATGTGCTCTTCCCAAGTCTTGGAACAGACAATAATTTCATCAATGTAAATGATTAACCATCCCTCTGAAAGTTCTTCAGGGAAGATTTCATTCATCATTATTTGGAAATGTGAAGGTGCATTTTTGATACAAAAGGGCATTCTTAAAAATTCATACACTCCACAATGAACAATAATTCTCAAATATTTTCTTGCTCTTGGTGTCACCACGTTTTGATGGAATCCTTTAAGTGCCTCCATAGTGTTTATATACACTGCTTGAGATATTGGAGTATGGGCAATTTGGCTTTTTGGTATTGGTTACCTGTCTGGAACAGTGTAAGTGTTCAGAGCTCTAAAGTCCCCAACCATTCTGCATTTTCCATTATGCCATTCCACTATGACTGGTGTAGTTATTTCTACTTCTTCATTATGGCCAACCTTTCTTATTCCACCAAGGCCTAGAAGTTCTTTGATATGAGTCTCCAGAGCTTCTCTTGACTTGAGACTTTCTAGGAAGGGACTTCAGGTCTTCTCAATAGTGGTGGATAAGGGCTTTCAATATTAAGAATGATATGAGCTTCATGACTAATAATTGCTCCTAGAGGTTCTTTGTCTGAAGCAAATGCTTCTCTGTGGTCATACAAAAGGGAAGAAAGTTCATTTTCTTGCTTATCAGTCAGCTGAAGGCTTATTTAAACCTCATTTAACTGTTCAGATTTTAATTTTTCCAATTGTAAGTTGACTGGTGATACTTTAATTACTGAAATTTGTCTTTTAAATGGTAAAAAGGCAAATTTCTGACGCTTATTGTCTCCAATAGTAAAGTATCTGTCTTTGTTGTTATGTAAATCTATTCCATACATTATTAAATAGTCACTTCCCAATATAAAATAGATACTCGAGCAGTTTTCCATAACAACAAATTCAACTGTGATTCTTAAATTCCCATTAATGTGTGGGAATATAAAATTGGTCTTAAAAATTCCTGATTCCTTCATTGGATTACTTGCACTATTGAATTTTATACCATCAATTGGTAACAATTGGTCTTCAAAAGCTGATACACAATTTTGAAGAAAAGATTTTCCAACACAAGAGCAGAAGGCTCCTGGGTCAAGCAGAAGTTTGGTGGGCTTGTTTTCAATCATGAATTCTGTTATACAAGAGTTACCACCTGTAAAACGCTTGCCTCTGTTTGGTTTGGTTTTCATGAGTTGTGCATCTTGAACTTTTGATAAATCAAGTTGACCATTGCTCAATTGTGGCAAGTGGGAATAAGATTCAATGATGTCAAAAGTGGCATTGATATTTTCTATATCTTTTGAAGATTCAGAAAATATGGATGACTTATCATCTGAATTGTCTTCAGTTATGTCTTCTTTTTCAACAGCTGGTTCCTTTTCATTGTCAATTTCATTGATTTTCCCCTTTTTTGGACATTTATTGGCTGAATGGGTGGTGCTTTGGCAAATATGGCACTTTCTGACTGTATCTGCAGATTTATATTTATTATTACAATTTTCTTTGGGGTTTTTGTACACAGAATCTTTCCAAGTTGTGTTAAACCTTGTTTTGAGATTCACCCTACTAGAACCAATTTTGGTTCTGGTGGTTACTTCTTCTAATATATTGATAAAATCCTCTACTGAAGATTTTTCAGTAGTCCTGCTTTTGACAGCATGATCAAAGTCACCTCCACATTGTCTCAGAATCTTTCTATGGATCATAAATTCTTACATATCAGGATATAATTCTGTTAATCTGTCTTTTTGTTGGCAAACCCAGGTAAAGCTTTCTCTTTATCAGCATTAAATTTGGCAGATTCAAAGGATGTTTCCACTTTCAACCTCCAAGAATCATTGGCCCATTTGTTGATAATTTGGGTTTTCCACCAAGTCCAACTTTGGTGTACATGTGCTTGTCTCAATTTGATATACCATCTGTGATCTGCTTTATTAAGTAAGGTTTTAAACCTGGCTGTTACCAATCTTTCTGGTAATTCAAAATCTTCTATGATCATGTCAATACCTCTGATGAATTCCATATGGTCATACTCTCCTTCACCACTGAAGTGAGGCCATTCCTTGAGTTTTGGAACTTTTTTCAAGAGTGCTTGGCCCATTGTTGGTTCAAAGTTATAGAAAGAAGTAGAAAATTCATTTTTTAATTGAGCATTTTCACTAGCCAATACTTGTGGATTGGGAAGCCCTGTACCCTCATTTTGATTCAGAGGTGTAGACATTCTTGGTAAGGTGTTTAGTAGTTGTCAATATCCTCCATTTTACCATTGTTACACCTTTGCGAATTTTTTAATTCATGTTCTAAGCTTTGTATAGAGGTTATTACATTCTTTTTTTGATCCTCCTATTTATATTTCAGCTCATTCCATAATTCAGTTTGTTTAGTCTTATCAGATATAACTTCATTTAACTTTATGGTTAATTTTGATATTTCCTCTTTTGAGGTATCAAAACACTTTTTCAAGGCAATTATATGTGTCTTTACTTCAGTAAATGATTTTGAAATATCATCAAGAGCTTTCTTATTATCCTCTTTGATATTATTTATGGCTTGTTTTATTCTTGTTTCAATTATGTCATCAATATTGAATTTGGAATATTTTTCTGTCAATTCCCTAATAATGGCAGATTGTTCATTTATCTTATTGCCAAAAGAACTATCATTATTGGAAGTTTTAATTGTTTGTAAAACATTTTCAAAACCTTTAAGTGTTTCATTGATTTTGCTCAGAATCAAGTTATGTGTTTTAAGATTGTCACAAATTGATGTGTTTTTATCAGAAAGATGACTTTTTATGTCAGTTATAGCTTCATAAAACTCTGGAATAGAATCAAAAATATCAGAAATAATTTCTGATATTTTAATCTGGCCTCCTCTTTCTTTTGTAATTCCATCATTGTTCTGGCCATCTGAAACACATTTTCCATGGCATCCTGTTGGATTTTTGGAATCCTGTAGCCTTGGCCATAAGGCTTTGGTGCTGGTGCCTTCCCTTTGCCCTTGTTTGGAGCTTGTGGCTGCTTTTTCATGTTGGAATTTCTGCTGCTGGCCACTGGGGCTGTTTTTGGCACTTGCTTGGGTGGTGGAGGGTTGTTTTTCCTCCAATCTTGTGTCAAGAGCATCATGTTTTTCTTCTCCATCAATGGATGTCATCCATTGAGCAATTTGAAAGTATTGGGATGACCTAGGAATTTTCTCACAGTCAGGTAAGAATTCATGCAGTTCTTCGTCAGATCTGCAAGGATCTGGTACTCCTTGTACTGCAGGGAATTGTTGTAAGCTTTGTGGCTGGCATTGTATATGTCACTGAGGCTTCTTGTGGCTGTGTCAGCTCTTTTTGAAGGTAAAATGGTATTATCAGAATCAGAATGACCTATCCTAGTTGTTTGGAAGTCATCAACTGACCATTTTACTTCTTTACCTGGTTGGCTTCTGCCATAATCATGTCTATTACCTTTCTGGGAGCTACTTGAGGGGTTATATCTGGCTCCTGATCTAGTTGAAGGCATATTTTATGAGTAAAAAGCTCAAAATAGTATTTTTACGTCAAAACCTTACTATTGGCCAAATTCTTAGCTTTCTGAAGGGTATTACTTATATCCAAGTTAATAAATTCAGAAGATATTGGTTCAGGTTGGTTATTTTGAGTCACAATAACAGTACTATTGTGGTCTGAATTAACAGTACTGGCAGGAATAATGCTGGTGACTGTTGAGGCTGTTTCAATGTTTTCTTGTCTTACCACGTTGTCAGACACTAAAATTAATGAAAAAGCCAATTAATTAAGTAAAAAAATGGTTATTTCAAAAAAGAAATAAAAATATCAGCCTCACTTATAATATGTACAAAATTATTTTTTATGGATTTTTTGGTTCATAAGTATTTTTTATTTGTTTTTAAATTTTTTCAATATAAGAAAAAGTTTTAAAAAGAGTAAAGAAAGATATGTCACACTTAAAATATCACGGCTGGGGCCCCAAATTTAAGGTGTGGATATGAAACTTTGATTAAAAATCAAGTACTTTTCCTGTCCTCAAAATTGGTATAAGGTAAAAATCAATTAAAAAATAGTAAGAAATATTATTTTTACGAGAAAACATGCCAATTTTATTTTTTAGCTTTATTAGTATAAAACAATAATATTATAAAAAAATTATTGTTTTACCAACAATAAAAATTTATCCAAAAATACTCTAAAAGAGATATTCAAGGCTACAAAAGAAATTTCTTCAAGAGCAATTTCAATTGGAATTAATTGAGCAAAGGACTGCAAGAAATGAATTGAAAAACAGAATCTTTAAAAAGAATAATAAAGAATAAACACAGCCAAAAATGACCAGAGTGAATTTGGAAACAAAGTGACAAAGTTAACAGTGATGAAAGAAGCTTTAATTCACTTTTGGGGTGGTTCAGGGGTAAAAAGGATTATAAGAGTTAGAAACAATGATTAGAATGATTTTTTCACGTGTCTAAAAGGTTTAAAATGATTTAAAAAAGGTTTTTGGAATCTTTCATTCATTGGTTTAACAGTGTATAAACTAATTATAAAAGGAAAAGATTCTAACATGAAGAGAAAAGTGGGGCAAGGAAGAAATTCTTTTATAGCCATCAATTTTCTTACGCCAAAAGTAAAATTTACTCTTGTAAAAAACAGTCTGACAACAGAAAAGCCAATTATGGCATCATTGAACCCTGGTTTAGACCAAAAAAGGGGTGGTTTAAGCCATTTTTAGCCATTTTAGACCCTTAACTCAGCCATTACTATAGCAATACCTGGTCTAGAGCCTTCAAAACACGTCAGAATGTGTTTAATAGGCGTAGAAATCAGCTAAAACCGTTTTTACTAACATTGTTTTAACTCAAGGGTAGTTTTAACGTCTTGGCAGCAGTTAAAACCACCCTGGTTGGTATCAAAACCTCACCATCAATTGAGTCACATACCCTGTGACTCAATTCCAGGCCAAAATTAATGAACTTTTGCATGGATTTTGACATCCCATGCCAGTCAGCAAGGATTTTGGGGGTCTGGCTCCCCCTTAGAGGTAGAATTCCTTTTCCCCCCCAATTTTAATCTTCCCAATTTAGTTTTTCCTTTAATTCCTCATCATGTATTATACTTAGAATTTAAATATGTAATTCACTTGAATGGTACAGTACATTACAGTAATAATTGATACCTCATATGTAAATCAAAGTTCACTTATGTAATACATGCGCACATTTTGATATTTCAATTCCTCCTAACTTCTAAACTAAACACCACACCTCAATTTTAACACAAAAATTGATGGTTAACACCACATGTGGTGTGAATTGAATTAAAGTTTTGAGGATTTTCAATGTTTGTATTGAAACTACTAAAAACCTAATTTGAGCTTATTTAGAGTTGAGTTACAAAAATTTCACTTGGAGGTGACCCCACCTAATTTTTTATGAGGAATCAAACGGTGAATTGATTTTTATATGTTTATTTATTGGATAAAAAGTTATACTATATTTCATATAAATTTTTAAAAAAAATATTTTGATTTCCTAAATTTTATTAAAAATTCCTTTTTACTTAATTTTTACAAGCAAAAATGAATTTTCCTAATTTTAAATTTTATTGTAATTTTAATTTTAAATTATAATTTAATTTTGATTTTTAAATATAAATTTGTATTTATGACTCAATCTTTACTTTTACAATATAAATAAATTTATTTTATTTATATTTATATTTTAATTTATCATTTGTGGTCTTTTGGGTATATAGAAAATACCTCTAAGACTCACACTAGTGGTTTCACACCCCTCAGGCACCAGTAGATCAGTGACCAAGAGTCACCATACTTTCCACTCCCAGATAGAATCCAGGAGAGGAAGAGGATCATAGGGAAAGAACAAGACTTCTTTCAACCAGAGGAAGAAAGAGTCATATCCTATGATCCAGATATTGTTGGACCTTATGAAATACTTCTACTCCAGCTAGCAGCCCTAAGATCAGTAATGATATACCCACTCAGATAAAATACACTGTTGTTATAACTGAGAGTATGATAAGTAGTAATAATTTATTTTTACGAATTTCCCAATTTGTAGGACAAACTCAGAAAGAGTTTGAAAGACTCCATGAAAGTATCTCAAGGTTATAAAAGGTTTACATCTTACAAACAAAACCTATTCAGACTTTTTGAGAGTACTATAGTCAATTGAGTAAAGCCACAGAAGATACCAAAAGAAGACTAAATCAAGTCTTAGAGGAGAAAAATCACTGAAAAACGGATAGAGAATACCTGGATCAAGATATTGACAAATTGTTCAATTTCTGCCAAAAAAGAAACCCAAAACACAAGTGCATGTTTCTGGAAACACTCCATACCACCAGGAAGACAGAAAACCAGATGCCTTGTTGACAAAGAATCCAAGATCTAAATCACAATACCAAGATGGGGATAAGATGACTTAGTCAGAGAAGGAAGCATTAAAACAGCTTCCATAGGCCTCAAGTTTGCCCAAATTGTCTTCCAAAGGAGAATATGATCATATGGAACTCATTTATTATATCAATGGACTATTCACTGATGTACCACGTATACCAGTTTACTGGATTACTTCCAGATTAAATACAGCTTTCCAAGGACATGCTAGTATTTAGTACACATAAATGAAAGAAATCTATGGAAGAAGAAACTGGCCATGATGGAGGAGCCAAATAATCCAAAAGTACAGAAATGATACATGGATATGGCAGAAAAACCTTTCATTTAGGAAGCACAGATACACAGTGGACAGAGATCTATATGATTGGTGTCTGAGACAGTCAGAAAGGTTAATAGCCATTGACCCTCACATAAAAACAGAAATGAGAAATCACAAACTGTTGACCAAACTACCAGGAGACTTAGAACATGCAGTAAAATTCAGATGCTCCAAAGAATCCACCTTGGATGAAATATTCAATACTTTGCAAGAAGTAAGGGTTAGAACATCTATTGGTAGATACAATAGCCATAGTACTGGTGATAACAGAGAGAATATAACCCTGGAAGCCAAAGAAACTCATGATTCAGGTTATGAAATCGTAACAGGATTTCACAACTGGGAATCACCCAATGACTATTCAGAAAATTCTCCCAAAGACTGGCAAGAGATATTTGCAACAGAGGAAGAAATAAGAAAATACCAAGAAGGTCCTGAATCTGACTCTGATAGTGTGGGGAATGGCTGTGGAAATAATTCATACAGTGAACCCAACCCCCATAAGGAATATTTGGTGGAATTTAAGAACCATGGAACAGAGGAAATTGGTTCAGTCCACTGCAAAAGGAGGAAACCAATGACCAAACACCTGGATGGGTTGAAACATAAGCCACCAGACAGGGAGGGTATTACCACAAGAAAGTTGTTAGCTCAAGGTCACATGAACCATACTAATACCTCAAATAAGAAAGGGAAGTCTCATCAATGATGAGCCTTTTTTAGAGGGAGGGTATGTCAGCCTGTGACTCAAAGCCAGAGTAAAAGCATTCAGGCAAATACCATAAAACAATGGTAAAGACAAGATACCACCAAAACCTGGAGCTGAGCCAAATTAACTCAAAAGGTATCAAAATAAAGAGTAAAATCACCTTTTCTCAAATTTAAAAGTCTAATCATCATAGGACAAAGAATAACAAAGTTATTCCTGCTCAAAGCTATTTCTGAGCATAAACCTTAAGTTTCACCTCTCATCTGAAATCCAGAGGAAGATGCTTAACCCCATCAAATGGGTATTAAAATCGAAGCTCAAAGTCAGGGCTATCCAATTGTACTAGCCAAACTGAGCTGGAAGCAGAATTACAGAAGTGATGACCAAAATAGGGTCAAATAAGGGTGATTAAAATATTCACCTGCCATCTACCTTCTACAGTTTCAGTGTGAGCTACCTAAAGGGTTTTCTTTTTGGAAAGAGCCAAATCAGGGCTATCTAATGGTTCCATCCATTTCCCCATCTACTATCTAGAAGAAAAGATCTGAAGCAAACGAGCTTCACACAGTGTTTGGACAAATCATAAATGTGTACAGGAAAACCTGTACAAGGCATAACTTTGCCATATTTATGATAACCACACCAAATGAGGTACCATTGTGTAGATCACATCCAGGGCCACACAATGAATCAGTTTTGAGTTCAAGATTATTAAAACCGACAAAGCTATAGTAGTTTTAAGGTTGAAGTCCCACAGTTTGGCCAATACACATTTACTGTGGGATACTATCCCATATGTATGATTATGAGGTGTCAAACAGATGAACAGGATTTTTTACACTTCAATACCTCACATTTCAGTCAAATAAAGAGGTCCATACAGGTTTTATACAGATTCTGACGCGTCAGAAGCAGCCAAACACACCTGTAAACTCCATTGCTGAAATATTTCTTCCTGTATAGGGTAAAAATGACTACTTGTGGTTCTAAAACCAAATTTCCACCCAATAAAAGTCTGTATTGAGTGTATAGAACCACAACCCAGGCCACAGTAGTGAAAGGTTTCACTCATGGTCATTTGCAGAGGCAAACCACCTTCCACTAACCCAGAACAAGATAAAAGGAGCCTTTTCCTCACCAGGAAGCTAATCCAGAATCCTTTTCTTAATATTCTTACATGGTATAACTTCTTGAAAGAAGTGGTACCATTAGAATTCAACAGGTTATAATTATAAGTTGTAATTATTGTAGGGTTTTTTATTGTAAACCAATAGGCAAACACTTCACCCAGGGCTATCAGAAGCACTCACCATCATTAAATTATCTTAGTCTAGCCATTTTACTTATATTATCACTTTAATATAATCATTATTTTCGTGTCACACTCCAGGTTATATGTGAGCCTTGAGGTATATTTTACATACCCAAATAGGCCACAATTATCTTAAAAAGAAATTTTGAATTATGCAAAACTCATAAGTCATGCATATATCCAAAATTCATCATTTTCAATTTCAGAAAAGATGAATAACTTTTTATTGAGTAAGTAAATCCATGGATTTAAGACCAGATTTGGATTCTACACAAAAATTCACCTAGGGTAGCTCCATAGAGTGAATAAGCTCAATTTAAGTATTTGAGGTGGTAAAATGGAAAATACTTCAATACCACATCATTAATACCACATAAAAGATCCGTGAAAATTTTTGTTTTTCTTGATTTTTAGCCAAAATAATGGGAAAGTGAGAAATCCCATGTTACATATACACTAAGAATAGTGTTATGCATGTTTTGAGCACTTAATATCATGGTATTCTTACATGGACTTTTGGTACACCCATAGTGGATATCTCACTTTAAGCTTAAATTACTATTTTGACGTAAAAAATAGGCAAGGGGGACAAAAGACATCAAAGAGAGCCAGGGTACCCAACTTCTGAGGCCTCAGAGGCGTGGATAGCTCCAGAGCATGGATCCATGGCTCATCTTGGCCCAATTGGTAAACTAAAACTCTTTGGGAACTTGGTTACCAAGTTACAACTACTGTAAAACATCAGAAAATAGCAAATAACCTGCTATTTTGACGTGCCAAGGAGGTAATGAGCTACTTACACTCCTGTAACCATGTCAATTACTAATGACTTTCCATGGATAAACCCCAAAAGAGTAATTAAAACCCTTTTGGGACCCATATTCATTGATTTACCTCATAGCAACCAGCAAAACACTGCTATTTGCAATTCTACGTAGAAATGAGGTAAAACCTTCAAAAATTCATTAAAAATACAACTCTTAATGAATCTTTCTGAAACTTTCAGGACTAAAGGAGAACTGTATTATCTATGGTACAACCAAAAAGAATTACAGTTTTACTAGTAAAATTAAAAGTTTTACTTACAGTCCATTTTTGGATATTCTACGTGAAACACTGAATCTTCAAAAATTCACAGTAATTACAACCTGTGATGAAATTGGCAATAACATTGATAACTTTGAGAAATCAATGATTATTTTAGAATAAAAGAAGATTTACAAGTGTTACTCCTTTTATTCTTAACCATATTGGGGTTGGTAGTCACGTAAAAGCATCAATTAAGTAATTATGATAATCTTACATGACAACAGATGATGCAATCAATAATCCAAAAAGGTTTATTGTTTTCTCACTCACTGGTTTTTCAGTTTGCTCCATGGCACGCCTCTGTGAGCTGTTGTTGACTTAAAAGAAGCCTCTTCTTGCTGTTTTTTCATCATCATCTTATCAATTTATTAAATCTTTATTACCAACAAGTAAGTATTAGTTCAACTATTCTTAAGTGTTTTAATTCTTTCAGAATCAATCAGAAAGACGTGAAATCATAGAATCCAACTATATATTGTTGTAATACTGTTATAAATCCTTTTGATCCCTTAAATCCACAATTCCACGTCAAATTTCTCTACTTTTATTATCAATAAGTTCTTTGGAGTATTAGTGAGTCATTTATCTTTAATTCTTAAAGTTTTTCTCTAGTAATAGTTTTCTTCAAGAATTATCTTTATAATTATTCTTGCAAAAGATAATTATATATTAAAATAATTTTATTATTTTAATAAAGAAGTTTTTATTATTAAATTCTTCTTGTAATTGATTCTTGTAGACAATTACTTGCTCACTGTTAAAATCACTAGTAGTGCTTAACACGTGAAAGAAATAATTTTTTAATTATTTAATTGTGGTTATAATAATATTTTATTATTATATTTCATAAGAACAGACATAGTACTGTTGATTAATAGTAATATTATCATCAGTTTCATAGTCACATCTTACATTATAGCTTTTCTTATCAATTTGAAGCTATATCATAGAGTCACCTTGACAATGTGGTTCATTAAGGCATTAAAAGTGGGTTTGGTCAGTGGTTACAACTTCAGTAAGAGAATTAAGAAAAAACATTGAGTACATCATATGTAGTTTCCAAAAATTTTCTTCAATTGCATATGTTCAAATATGGTATTGGTCTCTTGAGGTATATGGAATGTGGGAGTGGGGTGACCACCTGAGCTTTACATACTTCAATTGATAAGCAGGTTCAGGGAGGGGGTGAAAAAGCATGAATCCCTGTGGTTTATATAATACATTAAGGATAGAAGGCAGATATTATCATTCCAAGGTCTTGTAGGGGAAGGTTTTGACTCCCTCTATATGGCTTTTGTGAAGTTGAATCAAAACCCAATGGAGTTGAGAACGTGCTTTGGGTCAATGGAGAATAATCCTTTGGGAAATTTTGATCCAATAAAATTTGTGGGTACTCAGATCCTGATTCCAAAGTAGGGATGTTTGGAATATTTTTGGGTTGAATGGCTTATTGGAGCTTTTTAATGTGCTGTTTATATTGGAAAGGTGTGAGGGAAACTCACTGCCTATCACCCTCAGGCAAAGAGTGTGTTTGAGTTAAGCAGTGTTGAAACATGCATATATACATTGCAGAATAGCAGGGGGTTGACATTGTTGTGGCAATGGTGAATAAGGCTGGCTTTCTTATAAATATCTATGGTTGATGTGAAATTTCTTTAGGAGAGTGAAGAATTGGGAAAAACCTTGGGTTATTATTTATGAAGGGGGATATGAGTTGAGCCAGTGGAGGATTTTATCCCATTTGTAATGGTGGCTCAGCTTCAGGAGATAAAGTGTAACACATCACCTCTTGATGGGGGAATTGGTTAGAACTTTACTTAGGTAAAATGCATTTCCACGCATTGCTGATACATATTTGATTTTATTTACACATGGAGATAAAGTGGTTTGGACAATTTAGGGGTGTTCCCTTAGTGATGTGTAACCATTTAATTGATGGTATTAACATTTAAACCATGTACACTGGCACACCATTGTACAGGGTTTAAGACTTATTCTAGACATAAGTATAAAACTCTATTACATAGCTGTTTGGAGTTGAGCTAAGGTCTTGGTATCTGGTTTGAATGCAGGGGAATTTTAATCTTGTAGATTTTGGCTTGGAATGTCTTTCCTTCCTTGAAAATGTGTGGGATCTCTTGTGGGTAAATTCTTGAGAAATATATCACTATACAGATATAAAATTCCTGTGAATTTTTTATTTCCAATGCCAGTTTTGATAATCCACAAAATGTGTCAATAGGGAGGGGGAATGAAGGAAGTTTGAAAATTTTTATTGAACCTGATAACCTATGTAAAATGAGTCTCCTTTGAGATAAAGAGAATATTACATTATATGCTGGTGGTCCATGCAGTGTTGTTTCCAGAAAAAGTACAGGAGCTCAATCTTAGGCTGGTTGAATTCTCCCAAAAATATTCTCATTAGACTTTAAAAAGAGACTTGGTTCCCACTGTTACTTGAACTTCTCCATTATGGCTTTGAAATCTTTCATCTGAGATCACTCTATTTGATCAAGTTCAAATCATTACTGTAGTTTTTAAACAGTATGTCATCTTCCGACCCACATAAATCCCTTTCAGGAGCTGTTCATTATTCAGATAGTGAATATAGCATAGAATATGTTAAAAATCAGTCACCAATGGGTCCCAAAATTCCCCTAAAAGCCCCTATTGCATCCTTGATTAATGTATCAGGTCTTAACATTGATGTGGTAAATGGGCTGGCTCAAACTTCAGCCACTTGGACAATACCAACCATTTCTTTCACTCCAATTCCCCAAAATTCAACCAATACACACATGCATGTGGCTGAGAGACTAGGAATCACACCTGAAATTTAATCAAAGGCTAATCCACAATGTATTTTTCTACATGACTTCCTCCTTCATCGTGGTCAGAATCCTGTGAAATCCCAAGAACCTTTTGGTTAAAGGAAACAGCCATTGCTAAACATTCCATCATGATGTCAAGCTTATGTGGGTCATGAAAAACAGGTTGATGGTAAGTGACAAAAAAGAACATTGGGAAATGCAAATTGGAGTTGTCTGTTGTAGTGGAATCCTGGATTGATACTTCATTAGAGGGAGTAATCTAATTTTGTATTATAACCTTTGTCACAATCTGGGATGTTTGTTTCATTATTTAGATATGGCACCTAAAGGCAAGACAGTGAAATCTCAGGAGCCAATTAAAGATCATGGGTATGTTCAGTCTTTATGAATTTTTGATTCCTTAACTGATGATTTGATTGGCAGGTGATGAGCTTTATGCATCTTTGCCTCTGGTCCATAAAGAAAAACTCACTGGAAGTCATTATCAATATGCCTCCAAACCAAGAATAGCTCATGCAAGGTCAGCAAGGAAAAAAATGTTTGTGATGAGGATGAGAACATGTCTCCGACTCAAAGTGAAACAAATGATAACACAAGGAGGGAAATTTTCACGGTTCATGAGGAGGGATCTTGGTCAAATAGTGAGCTCACCCACCATCAAATTCCCCTTTCCCAGATGAGACAGCAAAGGATCAAGGATTGCAAAGCTCACAATGTGGCAAAACGTGCAAGCCAGGAGGAGCAACAAACATAGCTCAAATTAGAACTTCCTGATAATTTTCATGGGATGATCTCAGCTGTACCCGTCCATTTCCTGTTCCTACTCAAAGTGAAGGATAAGTATTTTTCCTCACTACCAGCACCACCCAGCAAAGAAGCACATGAAATTGAAATTCAAGATGCAGGTCATCTCCAATATCTCTTCAAAGACGTTTCCAATGAGCCATCAACAAAACTGCAGTATCACAGTTTCCAAAGCTACTGCAAAAATGGGCTCCACAAGATAGGACTGATACCATTTAATTGGTACTGGGAGAGCTCATGGAAACTTCTGTTTCATGAGTTTATGTCCATTGTTCTTTATGTTACCTTCCAAATTTCACTTTTCAGCAGCAAGTCTCATCATTATTGTTGGAACAAGGCTCATAATAACAAAGGGGTCATTGCAGCTTTAATGGAGCAATATTTCACTTCTTTGAAAAGAGAAGGGAATTCAATTCAAAAGGATGTGGAATATTTGGTAAAAAAGAAGGAGAATAAAAAGATGAGTCATATTATATTCTCATCATTTTTAAATAATTTTGATGAGAATTTAAATGATTATGTGCAGACCTGTGAGCACCATTGTGAATGGTGTGATATTTTTAAATTCCCCATTTTAACATCCCAATTCAGCAACCCTTTGGTATTCTCAGATACTTAGGAGGTAGTGGAAAATGTTTGTCAAGTTCAGCACAAAGTGGGCTTATGCTGGGACTCACACTTTTTAATTAGTTAGTATTAAAATTTGATAGAGACATAGATCTTTGTAATTGTATTGAGAAAAAAAAGGTAAAAAAACTATTGGTAGAGTACCAGAAATAGAATTGATAGAGCATGGTAATATTCCTGAAGGGCTATCTTTTCAGTTAGTTGATCAAGAGTGGCTCAAATGTTGCAGTAAGATGCAGAATCTCACCCTCAAGATACTTAAAGTGCTATTTATTAGTGCAAATGGGGATTCTCTGCAATAAGTTAGCAAAATAAATGTATAGCATATTAACATATGAAGGTTTTTTGATTAGTTTCTGTGGGTATAATACAATCTGATTACTATTTCTTAAATGCAACAAGCTGATAATTAAATTAGAATATAAAGTATATTATTTTGCATGAACTGCACTATGGTGTCCCTTATTAAAATTTGTCTATTGCTCATTTTTGTTGCGCAAATATTGAGGAAGTTCAATCCAGATCATGGTGTTCATAATTGTGGACCTATGATGGGGTGAGGTAGCAACCACTCATCAGGGGTAAGGGTATTCACTGATACACCCACTCAAGCACCTCAAACCAGCAAATCCATTGTTTGTAACAGCATTCAGTTTCAGAAATCTTCCTTTCTGAAACATGCATACTGTATGGTTCATCAATACAGCCTGTCAATACTTGTACAGGTTGGAATTACCCAATACAGTTTTGGATACACCATTTCAAAACTGTAAGATCACACAATACCACCACCCCTCTAGTACGGGCCCTGTACAGCTGTACAAGACCTTTGTTGGCCACACTCAATTCAATCATCAAATCCTCTCATGGAAATTCTCTCTCTGGATCAGGGCTGGTGATTCTCACATTTACCAGCCCCTCTTTCTCCCCCTGGGGTGCTTTCCCCAGTTAATTAATTTAGTTTATTTATTATTTTGTAATTATTTTTATCCTTATTTTGCGTATTATAATTATTTACTTTTAACTTAGTCTTTGCCTTTTTCTTTCTCCGCCTGTAAAGTAGGAGTTGGGTGGCCATATCCTTATTAACCCTTCTCTTTCCATTCTGACAGGTTGAAACAGTGGACTTGGACTTGTTTGTGGTTGGCTCTTCCCTTTCTTATTCTCATTCCCTTGTTGCTGCCTTCTTATTTCTCTTTTATTAGTAATTCAACTTATTACACTATTAAGTGTATTCATCTCTTACCTTATCCTTGAGCCCTCCATAAGTGAGTGCCAGGCCCTCTTCACTCAGAAGAGCCCCTGTAAAATTCAATGAATTAACCCATATTTGATTCTTTCTCTTCATTCATTTAAGTTCATTTCTCTCATTCATCAATTATGACTCTTTTATGATCCTTTGATTTTTCATGATTGTGATTTTTCTCTCAGCAATTTTCATCTCCATCATTTCATTCATAT
Organism: Austropuccinia psidii; assembly: GCA_023105745.1. Taxonomy (NCBI): domain Eukaryota; kingdom Fungi; phylum Basidiomycota; class Pucciniomycetes; order Pucciniales; family Sphaerophragmiaceae; genus Austropuccinia; species Austropuccinia psidii. The sequence continues at coordinate 57,026,247 of JALGQZ010000002.1, read as the reverse complement.
GAGAATTGTTTTTTTCTATCTTTTCTAATCATTGATGACCATTTCATTTGATTTCATTTTTTAGATCTCAAATGAAACTCTTCTGTTCTATTATTCAGGTCTATCAGGAGCTATTAATTGGTTAATTGATTGGTTGATTGATTGGGATTCATTTGGGTTATTGATTCAGCAATTCAGGATCTTATTTGGATTGGATTGATTGACCTTTGAGTTCCTCAAGATAACTGAATTATCCTCAAGAATTGATTATTGATTATTTATTGAGTTGATTCCTGAAGATATTTATTGACTAATTGATTCCTCAAGACCTTTAATTGACCTTGAAGAAATTGATTGATTGATTGATTTATTATTGAATTCTTCAAGATTTATGGATAGTCGATTTGAATTGAATGTTGAATTGAGTGATTTATTGTTGATTGAATTTGATTTCACCTCAAGACTGTTGATTGATTCCTCAGGATCATCAAGATTTATTGAATATCTATATGGCCAAGCTTTGATTCCTTAGCTTCAAGTATCATCAAGTTTTTATTCTTAATTTCTCAATAATGCCAGTTCAGAATAGCCCTCCAGCCAAGAATACTAGATCTCAAAGAATTCCAGCTGTGTTCACTCCTACAGCAAGGGTTACTCTTGAATGCACACTATCAGTTCATCAACTGAGTGTAAATTTGGACAGAGGACCACCAATGGAAGGAGCAGCACCCTGAAGAAGAAGGGGAATGAAATCAAGAAGATCAAGATCTTTGTCAGGACTTTTGGGTGGCTACCCTGGCATGTCTGAAGGTGCAAGAGCGAGACTAGGGGAAGTTGAAGATGAAAAGGGGGAAGATCCTATGGAAGGGTAAGATTCTGGGAAGACTGAAATGGCATATGCTTTGGAAAATGCTCCAGAGGTGCCTCAGGGTTCTAATCTAGCCCTTTCTAGTCAACCTATTGTCTCTCAGACTGAACCAAGTCTCCTCAACATGATGGAGAAAATGAATCAATTCATGGGGCAACTCACTCAAGCAGTTAGCCCCAGGGACAATTCCAAAGCCCCTGATTTCAAGAATTCATCCATTAAGGCACCTGATTCTTTTGATGGTACTCAAGCTCATAAATTGAGAGGATTTATCCAATCCTGTCAATTGATTTGACATATTGTTCCAGAAACTTTCTCTTCTTACAGGAAGAAAGTTATGTACTCAACTTCTTTTCTCAGTGGTAGAGCTTGCAAATGGATTGAACCCTATCTCTCAAATATTTCCAATGAAGATCCTTCATACCTCCTCAATAATTGGCAGTTATTTGAACCTCAATTGTTAAATCTGTTTCGTGATCCCAATGAAGTCAGCAAAGCTGAAAAGGAGTTTGACAATTTGAGGATGAAGGATAGTGGGCATGTATCCTTTTACATTACTGATTTCAGAAGCTTAATGTCAAGAATTGGAGAATGGGGAGAAAGAGCTTATATTCAAGTTTATACAAGAGGATTGGCATCACAATTATCTTACCAGTTGGCCTCTCACCCTGGAACCATTGATACTCTTCAAGAACTTATGGATGTCACTTTAGAATTAGACACAAGATATCATGAGAGGAAAGAAGAAAAGTTTGGAAATCAAGAAAAGAAGCCTCCTGTTACTGGATCCAATTCTGCAAGGCCTCCTCAAGACCCATCTTCAAGAAGGCCTCACCATAAGAAGAATAAGAAGGGCAAGCAGGTTCAAGCTTCAAAGGACACGCCTCATTCTTCTGGGTTTAATAAGGACAATGAATTAATTGGTTCTGAAATGCAGAGGAGGATCAAGGAAGGGTTATGTAATTATTTTGGTGGAAAGCACCCAATTGAAAAATGTTTCAAGAGACCTCAAAACAAGCTAGGGTCATCAAAAGGCTTCCCAAGAAAGCAGGGAAAAGCCTGAGTGGGGATCATGATGTGCTAAATGGTTCTCACTTATTTCCTTCAAGATCACACTTGTGCACTCTGAATACTAGTGTCACGAAATCTTGAAATTTTCTTATTTTCTCTTCTGTATCTGATATTTTTCATAGTATTCTCATTGATTCTGGTGCTAAAAACTCTTTTATTGCGAAGAATTTTGTTCTCTAGTACTCATTGACTATTTCAGAGCTCCCTGAAAAGATCCCTCTTTTCATTATGGATTCAAATGAATCCCCTGCCTTATTCATCACCCATTATACCAAGTGGTTAGTTGAATTGCCTTCCTTCCCAAGCTTTGAATGGGATTTTTTGATCATCGATTCACCCAAAGGAGAAGAGACGATATTGTGCTATGATTTCCTTTCCCATTTTAATTGTCAGGTTGAGTCTATTTTTAAGCAGTAATTAGGCTATTAAAAACTAGAACTTTGATTGTGACATGTAGAAAATGATTTAAGATAAGAGCTTTTGGAGTAAAATAAAGATTTATAATATAATTAAAGGGTTCTACTATTAAAAAAAAGTGGTGGTGAGCGCTATTGAGAACACTGGGTGCAGTCTTACCAGTTGGAGTACTATAATAAGAGCTACAATAATTAAAATTATAAGTAGAGCTGATTATTACCCAAGAGAAAACTGTTTTTGACAGTTTACTACGTAGGGTATTCAAGAGCAGGATGAGGAAACAATTCTGGCTGTGAAAAGCCTCCTTTTTATCCTGAAATGGGGTGGAAAGGGTGCTAGACCTTTCCACGTAGAGGAAGTGAAGATTTTTTCACTCTCTAGTACTGGAACTTTCCACATAGAGTAAGTTAAGATTTTTCACCCTCTGGAACTGGCTTTTGGTTTGCAAACAGCCGGTACAGCCTGTATTGGGCTCAGATGTGGTTTTAAAACCACATCCGGGCAGTTTTCACCAATACAGGGTGAAAATTTTAATCTGGCATCCTCACAGCCTGATTCTGATGTGTATGACGCGTAGCATGCTGTACAGAAACTGTATGGCACCCCAGTATTGACTGACAGATGAGGTATCTAGGTAAAAAAAGCTCCTTTGTCTATTTGACACCTCATATTCATGGTTATGGGATATTATCCCATGGTAATGCTGTATTGCTCGGAATGTGGGATTTTGACCTTAAAACAGTTATAACTTTGTCAGGTTTTGAGATATAAGCCTCAAAACTGAACCAGTGTGTAGCCCTGTCTGTTTTCTACACAATGGTACCTTATTCGATATGGTTATCATTAAATTTGGCAAAGTTTTGCCAGGTACAATATTTTTGTGAAGATGCGTGGTTTAGGGAAAAAGCTGTATTGCGCTTGTTTGCCCCATAACTTCTGCTATAGTTGAGATATAGGGAAACTGATGACACCATGAGGTAGACCTGATTGTGCTATTTCTAAAAAGACCCCACTTTAAGTATCTCACACTAAAGCTCTAGAAGTTAGATGAGAGGTGAAGGTTTTGTTTACCCTTATTTGGCCTGAAATTGACCATAACTCCAGTAATATTGTTGTTAGCTCAGTTTGGCTGGTACCATTGGATAGCCCTGGCTTAGAGCTTTATTTCGAATACCCATTTGATGTGGTTAAGCCTGGCCTTCTGGATTTTAGATGAGAGGTGAAAATTAAGGTTTGTGCTCACAAATAACTTTAAGCAAGAATAACTTCTTATTCTTTGTCCTGTGGTGATGGCACTTATATTTGAAGAAAGGGGTGAGTTTCCTCTTTCCTTTGATACCTTTTGAGCTGATTTGTCTCAGCTCCATGTTTTGGTGGTATCTTGGATATACCATTGGTTTTATGGTATTTTGGCTGTCATGCTTGTGCTCTGGTTTTAAGTCACAGGCTGACATACCCTTCCTCTAAAAAAGGCTAAAAATTGATGAGACTTTTCAGTCCTCCTAGAGGCTCTGAATCCCCTTATATGAAGGTTCCCATCTAGTAGTGCATCTTCTGCCAACCATTTGTCTTTATCAGCTGTTTGGCTCTTGAATCTGACTAAGTACTGTCTTTGATCCTTCCCATTAAGTCTTATCTTCCTGGCCCTGGGGAGTCCTCCACTTCCACTATCTCTAGTGGTGTGAGGCTCTTCTCCCTGGAGGGGAATTTACCCTCCTCTGTTTGGAAGTTTGGCTTGACCAAACTCACTGGAAAGACTGGGTGTTTCCTGGAAAATTCCTCTGTGAGCTTGACTTCCACTGAATTCTTGCCTAACAACTTAATGATAGTGAAAGGCCTTACAAATGAGTCTCTCATCTTCTTGGTTCCTTTAAGATTGTTGAAGTTTAGTGTAGACACTAACACCTGGTCCCCTTCCTTAAAGTCAGGTTCCATGTGTGTCTTGTCCCACCTCTGCTTATTAGAATCTTTTGCCTCAGCTATGAATTTAGCAGCTGTGTCACAAGCCCACTTCCACATATCATGGAAGTCTTTGGCTTTGGGGTGAATGGTCAGAAGATTCTTCAAGTGATCCACACGCAACAAGGGATTCCACCCTTTCTCAACCAGTGCAGGTGTTTTTCCTGTTGTAGAGTTCTGACTTGTATTATAAGCCAGTTGGACATCTGGTAGAAGGGTAACCCAGTCATGGGTGTATCCCTCATGGTCCTTGTATTCCATACCATAAGCACAGAACCTTCTGTGGATGTCCTCCATTTTTTTGATGATCCTTTCAGCTAGGCCATCTGTTTGTGGAAGGTAAGCTGTGGAATACGCAAGCTTGGTGCCAAGCATGTCATACAAGTTGGTCCAAAATTCAGATGTGAATTTTGGCTCCCTATCACTAATGATGATCTTAGGAACTCCACAGGTAGATGTGATATTATTCCAAAATAACAGGGCAGTATCCATGGCTGTGTCCTCTTTTTGGCATGGTAAACACCTCATGCTCTTGCTGAACCTATCAACTATGATCAAGCAGGCATTGTAGTCTTCTTTGCCTCCTGGGACATGTCCTGTAACCCAGTCCATGTTGATGATTTCCCATGGGTGTTTGGGTTCTTATATATGTTGAAGTAACCCATACTTTTTCCCATGTTTCCTATTTGCCTTTTGGCATCTTTCACAAGTGTTGATGTATTCTCCCAACTCTTGTCCCCACTTGGTCCCCCAAGCTGTGCTTGCTACCCTCTCTTTAGTCCTGTCTTGACTAATGTGTCCCATATAGGGGCAGTCATGGCATTCCTGTAGGATCAGAGAGATGTGGTGTCTGTCTACTACTGTGAGTGCACTAGTGTGCTTTTCTCTGTGGTAGATGAGGCCATTTTTAATAAAAGCTTTGTTGTCCTTAAAGGCCCTCAACCAGGGTTCTTCCAGCTGGGAGTCCAGTTATGGACTCCTGTACTTTTGTTGAAGGAGTTGCAGTAATATGCCACACTGTTTGTGTTTGGCATAAGACTTCAGCACTGCACTAAATAATTAATTGTGCATTTCTGAGGAACTTATTCCCAGTATGGGAGTTTCTGTTCCTTCTGAATCAGTGTTTCCACTGTCAAGTGTACCACTCTGTGGTGACCATTCAGAAAATCTGAAGTTCTTCTTCCTATCCACTTCCATGAAATGGATAGGGATCTTGGCTGCAACTTCAGGGTCATAAGCTGGATTGCTCTTGACATTGTCTAGTGGCCATCTGCATTGTTATGGCTTTTACCTTCCTTGTAAATGATGGTCATGTTCCCTCTATACTCCTGAATAGCTATTTGCCATCTCAAAATGTGTCTATTTGTGGTCTTCATGTTTAGTAAAGACTTCAAGGATGTGCAGTCTTTGTAGACTTCAAAGACTGCACCCTCCAAATAATAATTGAGTTTCTCCAGAGCCCAGACTAAGCATAGGCATTCAGTCTGGGTGGTCCCATACCTATCTTCTGAATCTTTCAGTTGCCTAGAGATGTAACATATTACACTCTCTCTTGGTTCACCATCCAAAATTTGTCTTTGGTGAAGGGCTGCTCCTAAGCCTTGGCTACATGCTGCATCTATGTATAGCTTGAATGGTAGTTCAAAGTCAGTCAAGGTGAGCACAGGTGCAGTGGTGAGTTCATGTTTGATCCTCTCATATTCCTCCCTCCTTTCTTTGGTTATTTCAAAGCCTACATCTTTTGAACTTCACTTGTATAAACTACTGGTTATGTCAGGCTTGGTCTATGATGAGAGTGTTAAAAAGGTATTTACAACTCTTAACTATGACTGTGACATGGTAAATGAAGATTAAAGAGTTTTCTAAGAGTTAAAGATGGTTAATTTAATAATAAGAGGGCTTTACTATAAGAGATATAGTGGTGGTGAGCGCTGTTGAAAGCCCTGGTGCAGCTTTACCTGTTGGGTTTTTGAGTCTATGTTTAAGCAGTAATTAGGCTATTTACAACTAGAACTTTGATTGTGACACGTAGAAAATGATTTAAGATAATAGTTTTTGGAGTAAAAGATAGATTTGCAATATAATTAAAGGGTTCTACCATTGAAAAATAGTGGTGGTGAGCGCTCTTGAGAACCCTGGGTGCAGTCTTACCAGTTGGATTACTATAATAAGAGCTACAATAATTAGAAATATAATTATACCTGATTATTACCCAAGAGTAAAACTGTTTTTGAAAGTTTACTACATAGGGTATTCAAGTGCAGGATGCGGAAACAATTCTGGCTGTGAAAAGCAACCTTTTTCTCCTGAAATTGGGTGGAAAGTGTACTAGACCCTTCCAGGTAGAGGAAGTGAAAATTTTTCACTCTCTGGGACTGGCTTGTGGTTTGAAAACAGCCTGTATTGGGCTCAGATGTTGTTTTAAAACCACACACCAAAACAGGGTGAAAACCTTCATCTTGGGACCTCACAGCCTGATTCTGACTTGTATGACGCGTAGAATTCTGTACAGAAACTGTCTGTGACCCCAGTATTGACTGACATACAAGTTATTGAAGTAAAAACAAGCTTCTTTGTCTATTTGACACCTCATATTCAGGGGTATGGGATATTATGGCATGGTAAGGCTGTAATGGTCAGAATTTGGGGTTTTGACATTAAAACTGATATAACTTTGTCGGTTTTTGAGATATCAACCTCAAGCCTAAACCAGTGTGTAGCCCTGTACGTGTTCTACACAATGGTACCTTATTTGATATGTTTATCATTAAATATGGCAAAGTTATGCCATGTACAAGACCTTTGTGCATATGCATGGTTCAGGCAAAAAGCTGTATTTAGCTTGTTTGCCCCATACCTTCTGCTATAGTTGAGATATGGGGAAACGGATGACACCATCAGATAGCCATGATTGTGCTATTTTTAAAACACTGCACTTTAAGTATCTCACACTAAAACTGTAGAAGTTAGATGAGAGGTGAATGTTTTGTTTACCCTTATTTGGCCTGAAATTGACCATAACTCCAGTAATTTTGGTGCTAGCTCAGTTTGGCTGGTACCATTGGATAGCCTGGCTTAGAGCTTCATTTTGAATACCCATTTGACGGGGTTAAGCCTCTCCTTCTGGATTTTAGATGAGAGGTGAAAATTAAGGTTTATGCTCAGCAATAACTTTTTATTCTTTGTCCTATGGTGATGGGACTTATATTTTCAGAAAGGGGTGAGTTTCCTCTTTCTTTTGATACCTTTTGAACTGATTTGGCTCAGCTCCATGTTTTGGTGTTATCTTGGCTATACCTTTGGTTTTATGGTATTTTTGCTGTCATGCTTGTGCTCTGGCTTTTAGTCACGGGCTGACATTAATCCCATTATTATTTTTAAAATGGATTGATCACCTATGATTCTAGTTATAAGGATTCTAGTGGTATTCTTCCTTCTGCAAGTAATTACTTTTCCACTTCTGTCAACAGTGTCGGTCTGGTTGGTGATATTAAGACACCTTCTCTCTCTACTTCCATCCATATCCCTTCCATCATTCCCTCTGAGTAATTACTTTAATTAAGAGATGAAGTCTTCAAAGAGATAAAAGATGTTGGGGAAGACATTGCTATATCTTCACTTCATCTCTTTCAAGTGGATATGGACCTTCCTTCCTTATGTTTTCATGCCTCCCTGGAGGAGCAGTGGGATGAGGAAGAGAGCCAGAAGAAATTGGAGCTTTGTTGAAGTTAGTCCCTCCTGCTTATCACCAATATTTGCATGTATTCTCCAAGGTGAAATCAGAGAAACTTCCCCCACACCGCACCTGTGATCATCATATCAAATTGGAGGGTCTTCTACCTCCAATTGGTGTTATATACTCATTATCAAATCAAGATTCAGAAACACTGTGGACCAACATTTCAGAGAATGTATAGAAATGTTTCATAATACCAACCTCCTCTTCACAGGAGCACCTGTCCTTTTTTCAAGAAAATGGATGGCGGTCTTTGTTTGTGTGTTGACTAATGAAGCTCAATGCTGTAACTAAGAAGAAAAGGTACCCTGTTCCTCCTATGAACCAGCTTCTTACCGTATTCAACAGTTCCACTATCTTCTGCAAGATAGATCTGCATGGTGCATAGAACCCTCTGAGAATCAAAGAGGGGGATGAGCATGCCCTTTGGTTTGACCAATGCTCCAGTGTTTTTCCAGAATCTTGTGAATGACCTATTTGCAGATTTCTTGCATTTTTTTGTTGTAGTTTAGTTAGAGGATATTATGGTTTTTTCCAGTTCTTACAAGGAACATTTCAAACATGCGGCCTCTGTCCTCCAAAGACTGAGGGACAATAATTTGTTTGCCAAATCCTCCAAGTGTGTATTCCATGCCTCAAGTGTGGAACACTTGGGCTATGTTGTTTCAAGTGTTGGCCTCAATATGGATGCTTCTAAAGTTCAGCAAATCGTCAATTGGCTTCAGAAAAATAACATCAAGGCTCTTCAATCCTTTCTTGGCTTTGCCAATTTCTATTGTCATTTCATTAAAAATTACTCCAAAAAAAACACTTCTCTCACTTCCCTTCTCAAAAAAGACTCACCCTTTATCTTCAATGAGGAAGCTCTTAGCCAGTTTCAAATACTCAAAGTATCATTCGCCATTGCACCTATCCTTGCTCATTTTAATCCTTCCCTACCAACTATTTTAGAGAATGATGCTTCTGTTTATGCCTTGGGTGCTTTCCTGAGTCAGTTGAATGACTTCGGAAAGCATCCCATTGCATTTGATAGTCGCAAGCTCCTCCCCGCTGAGCTCAACTATAAAATTCATGACAAGGAACTCCTTGGCATATTTTGGGCTCTCAGGCACTGGAGAAATTTTCTTCTTTCTCCTTCCAATTCTTTTGAATTCTTGACAGACCACTCTTCGCTTCACGGTTTAATGTCTTCCAAAGTTCTTACTTGTTGTCAGGTCTGTTGGGCTGAATTCCTTTCTGAGTTTCATTGCACTATTACTTACCCCCAGGCCGGCTGGCCAATTTACCAGATGCCTTGTCATGTTGGGACAACATGTACCCAGAGAGGGGGCTGGACTCCATCAGCAAGAATCCTCACAATCTTAATCAAGTAATCAAGCAAGATGGAATGCAAGAGTCAAGATTCTTCCCAATAAAAGTGGAAATATTTTCAAATTTAGTTGACAAGATTCAAAAAGAAGTGTCGCAAGACAAAGATTATAAAGAACTAATCAAGAAACTAGCAAGAGGTGAATCAGTTTCAGATTATTCTCTTGAACCTCAAGCCAAGTTGTGATTATTCAAAGATAGAGGGGTATTCCCAAGCAATGAATAAATCCAACTCAATATTCTTGAAAAGTGTCATGAATCACCATTGGTTGGCCATCCTTGCCAGGAGAAGACCCTCAAGCTCATCAAGAGGGATTTTTATTGGGTTGGAATGAATCAATTAAGTAAGGACTCTGCATGCTCATGTCAGCAATGTTCAAGGAAAAAGAAAATTCATCATAATAAGTTTGGGTTACTCAATCCTCTTTCAATTCCGTCTGGTCCTTGGAATTCCTTATCAATGGACTTTATCACTCAATTGCCACTTTCAAACAATTTTGATTCAATTTTAGTAGTTGTGGACAGATTCTCAAAAATGGAAATACTCATTCCAACTTATGGAACAAGGACTGCCCTGGACTTAGCTCAAATTTTTACTAGTCATGTATTTTTCAAAGATGGCCTCCCAGTCAGTATTGTTAGTGATAGAGGTTCTTTATTTGTTTCATCCTTTTGGAAACAACTATGTCAGAAGCTCAAGATATCAAGAAATCTTTCAACTGCAGTTGATCCTGAAACAGATGGACAGACAGAGAGGGTAAATCACCTTCTAGAACAGTATCTTGGGATGTATGTCAGTTACCATCAAGATGACTGGCACACCTGGCTCCCTCTGACTGAATTTACCTATAATGATTCAGAATATTCATTAACAAAGAAATCACCCTTTTTCACCATTTATGTAAGAAAGCACAGCTTTGACTCAATCCATTTTCCTCAAGATTCACCTTCTTGAAAGTTATCAACAAAACTCCAATCAGTACAGAAAGTTGTCAAAGAAGAATTAGAGTCAGCAATAAGGAGATTCAAGAAGGGTGCAGAATCAACTCACACAAATCGACATCAATTGTCACCACCACCAGTCCTAGTGGAGGAGCAAGAATAATGGGAAGTCGCTCAGGTTCTGGACTCCAAACTTAAAAGAGGTAGATTATGGTATCTTGTAAAGTGGAAAGGATTCAGTGAAGACCCAGAAAGAACAACTTGGGAACCAGCTTCCAATCTTACCAACTCACCAGACCTTGTTAAGGATTTCCATTCATTGTATCCTGGTAAGCCAATCCAAATACCTCAAGAGTTTGATTTATGGTCCTTGGTGGGGAGAGGAGGTTATGAAAGTAAGTTCCTCTCCTGGAATGCACCTTTAAGGGGGTATTCTACCAAAAGCTGTTGTAAGCATCATCTTCGCCACTTTCCAAGCACTTTTCAATTCTTTGGACAGATTCAGAAGGCCTTGCAACATCAATACCATCAAATTTGGCCCTTTCATCAAGATATTACCAAATTCCCTTTTTCTTTTACCCTTTATCCTTGTTCTCTTTCTCTTTTACTATTAGTTCAATTTATGCCAATCATCATGATTCAAGAAGCTCATTACTTCAAGTAATTTATGGAAATTTGTTTCATTTTATGGTGCTTGGTGGGGAGTGGGAGTTATGAAAGTAAGTTGTATCTCCTGGCATGCATCCCTGAGGGCTCTACTTCTTGTAAAGAATTACCTTGGCCACTCTGTGAGCATCAAATGCTTGGGTTTTATCTTTCACACATTCTTGGCCAAATTCAAGCAACCCACCATAAGAAGGACAAACCTCAGGAATTTCTCCGTTTCTTTTCTCTACTCTTGTTTTCTCTCAATCTTTTTCTTTTTCTTTACTTGTATAATTTTGTTTTCTTTTATTTCTTTAAATCAGCAGAATCCCCTCCAAAGTCATGTATGGGGAGGTTCCATTTATTTTTTCATTTTTTAGTAGTTATCCGAGTGGGGATAGAAGTCAAACCAAACACAAACAAGAACAAAGAAGCTAGTAAGCTCTACCCAAATCATCAAAAGTTCTCTGCAAGTCATTTATCAACTCATCTCCAAACCAGGCAAATTTTGCATCCATCTCTTCAGAAACAGTACCTGGAATAGTTCTATCATTTGCATACATAATCACCTCCCTACTATTTCGATCAACTCTCCTGAACAACCTGGCCCCAATGTCCTTATTTTCACTCGGCATGTTTGGATCTTCTCTGGTAACTTGGCTAGGCCAATGCTCCCTTCTTTTAAATACTTGAGCGGCAGGAAACGGTGAAGGGGAAGATTCAGTGAGTCCAGTCAGTTTGGAACTCATGACTAAGAAATATGCAAGCAGAAGAGTCAAGATTTCAGAATCAGTCAACTTCATATCAAAAACCATGACCTCAATGAAATGGGGCCATAACTCAATTATGGCCCCCTCCCTCAAAGCCTCTAAGGTGAATATTCAAGACCCCTTTGGGGCTGAATTCATCACCCAGGGTCTCCACTTCAACTTTGGGGAGGCCAGGATCTTGATGGTCCTTGACCCTCTCAATGGGTCCAGGCCATGTAGCTGAAAATTGTGCCATGGGCCAATTTATGGTCCCAAGCAAAATTGGGCCCAGGGGGCCGCCAATAGCCCCTGCGGACCGCGGACCGCAGCTTACGGCCCATGGACCGTAGGACACCAGAACCTCAAACTGGCCACAAATTGGCCTACATCAAGTTACACCATTTTAACCCCAAGATCCAAAAAAGTCCCAAATGGCCATAAAATCATTTCTATCAAAGAAGCCTCCTTGCAAGGGCCAATGCCCAGAATAGCTATTGTAAAGCAAGGGGAGGTATTTCAAAGGTAAATGGGACAAGACCCCTTGAAGAGTTTTTCCAAGACAATTTCCGTCAAGGCAAAGAAGGGCCCAACATCAGGTTGGCCCTTGGCATATGGGTATACCTTCATATACTCATTTTGCATCATTTTTTGAGAAGAAGAGCTCAGTGGCCATCATTTTGGGATACAACCCAAGGCCAGGCCCCAAAAAAGAAGGACTTATTTAATCAAAAGAATAAAAGAAGCATCTTTCGAAGTGGGAGACTTACTCAAGTTAAAGAAGGGGGGATTCAAATTAATTTGGCAGGGAAGAATTGAAAAAAAATTATTTCAGGATAATGGTAAAGAGGATATGAAAATTAAAAAAAATTCTTTGAAGAAATGTGGGGATATTGAGATTCCACTCAGCAATGGCACTTTATTATGGTGTCCAGGAGTCCACCAGCTACAAGAGAGGGATACTGTAACAACCACTCATCCTGGATAAGGGTATTCACTGATACACCCACTCAAACACCTCGAACCAGCAAATCCACATTGTGTATCAGCATTCAGTTTCAGGAATCTTCTTTGCTGAAAAATTCATACAGTCCGGTTCATCCATACAGCCTGTAAATACTTGTACAGGTTGGACTTACCAATACAGTTTTGGATACACCTTTTCCAAACTTTATGATCACTCAATACCACCACCGATCTTGTACAGGACCTGTATTGGCCAGACTCAATTCAATCATCAAATCCTCTCATGGAAATTTGATTTCTGGATTCTGGCTCAGGGATTGTGATTGTCACATAAACCAGCCCCTCTTTCTCCATTTGGTGACTTTTCCCCAGTTAACTAATTTAGTTTTTTTATCATTTCATAGTTATTTTTATCCTTAGTTTGGGTATTATAATTATTTACTTTTACTTTAGTCTTTGCCTTTTTCTTTCTTTCCCTGTACAGTATGAGTTGGGTGGCCATATCCTTATTAACCTTTCTCTTTCCATTCTGACAGGTTCAAACAGTTGACTTGGACTTGTTTGTGGTTGGATCTTCTCTTTCTTCTTCTTATTCTTTTGTTGCTGCCTTCTTATTTCTCTTTTATTAGTAATTCATCTTATTACACTCTTAAGTGTATTCATCTCTTACCTTATCCTTGAGCACTCCATAAGTGAGTGCCAGGCCCTCTTCACTTAGAAGAGCCCCTGTAACAGGTGAAAAGGAGTTATTGTCTTTTTAAAACAAAACTTACATAATATCAGGAAGGCTCATTGAGTTAATGATTGTTTCTTTTGTTGGACCTATTTGGAAATTGATTATGAGTCTCCCACAGAGTCATATTCCAGAATAGCAATATCATCAGTGACACAACTGAGCTTGAAAGGTACCTTTCAATTCTGACCTCAAATAAATGAGGAATGATGTAGTGAATACCTTTCATGGGTTGTTGTTGGACAATATGTTGGAGTCAATCCACAGCCTGAGCCTCAATGGCTGGGTCACATTGGGCTCCCTGAAAGGTGGATGTCAGAGTTGGAAACTTTGGGTAGAATTTTGGGGGGCCCCTCACCATTATATAGACAATATTAGCATAAGTGATGTTGAGGCCTGTTCCAGAAGTAGAAATGGATGGATTGAACACTTCACTTTCAGTATTATTGAAGAATTTCTCCAGGACTTTCTCCTGACCTCTTTCCATAATTTTTCCATCAATTCATGCGTAAAGGATACAGTGATGGGCAAGTAAAATACAAATTCTACAAAGAAATTTTGCAAGAATGATTGAAGTGGGAATGGTTTCATATTGTAATTTACTCAAAAAAAAGCAATTGGGTCCATTGTGAGTAAAAAACTGATTTTACTGGACCACAGTTTAATTTTTTGTTCTCCAGTAAGCTTTTGAGGAGGTGTTAGATTTTACTACTCATCAGGAATTTTTCCACTTCAAAAGTGGTTTTGGTTATTTCTCAGTTATTTGGAATACTCCTTCCTTCATGGTCTTCCAAAACAGGATTTGCCATTTTGTTCAGCCATACATCATGGTTACAAAATATCTGGAGCTTATTAATACTTCTGAAAGATTCCCCTGTCCCTTTTGTTTTTGACAATAGTACTTCACTATATAATGCAGAACATTATTTCTGCATTTTTGGGTCAAGTCCGAGCAGTTCATAGTGATGGCTAATAATGGGGAGGGGTTTCAGATGTGTGAGTTTAGTGTTTCACAATGCCAACTGCAAAATATCATTGATACCTTTGGAAAGACTATTAAGAATAAAAGGTGACCAATTATCTTGATCTGAGCTCTGGGGCTGCATGAGGAATGATATTATTCTCCAAGGGTCATGAATGGTGTCATGAATGGGTGTTCCTGTTAAACAAGTTTGACAGTATGAATGGAGGCTATTACTGGCACAGTTAGTGGTATTGTATTGAGAGTGGATATAGCTATAAGATTTGAGAAAGGTAGTTGGATATAACAGCTAAGTTTATTCATTAAAAGATCAGACACTCACTGTGCTTCTGTAAGGTTTGACTATGAAACAATAAGTAAAAATTACTAATTTATTACTTATTGTACTCTGAATGTCCTTATAAAATGAATAAATAAGATTAAAATAATAATAATAATAAAGAAATATTATTATTATGGCGTAAAATTATTATATTATTAAATAAATATAATAATATAATTAATATTATATAAAAATATAATATTATAAATAATATATTAATATAAAATAATTAATATATTATAAAGCTCTTTATTATTGTTACCAACAAATAATAAAGGCGTAAAAAATTGTTTTTTATAAATAAAAAACAATTAATAACAATAATATTACTAATATTAAAGTTATAAATTAATATAAATACTATTTATATTAAATAAGAATTATTATGAGTAATAATAAGAGAGAAATTATTATAATAAGATGAAATAACCTACTTTTAACACTTAAGATAATAATTTTGAGTTATTTTACGCCAAAAGAATATAATACAACCTTTTCAAATTGTATTTACAATAAAAAATAAAGAGAATTTACTAAATTTCTTGATTTTACGTGGAAATGAGCTTTTTAGAGAGATTTATAGCAAAAACAATTAAAGAATTGATTTAATCACGTAAAAATGGTGATTAATAACAAGATGGTCTTTGGTCTTTAAGAATATAAGAGTTTTATATTTAAAGAATAAAGAAATTACCTTTTATTTAATTGATTTAATGTTTTTGATGCGTCTGAAGGGAAAACAGAGTAAAAAGAGCTCTATTTATAGTAAATACCTCCCTCCTAGAGTCCAACAGGCTTCTAGTAGACGTGTACTGATCATATCCACTGGAATTGATCAATATTTTAAGGTTTGAGGGTGATTACATCATGATCAAACCATATTACATCATTATTACACCATTATTTAGAGTTATCACTATAACTCTAAGTGTGATGACATCAGAGGCTTGGCAGAACCCCAAATTTCGTGGATTTTATTAGTTTTAATCATAAACTAATAGTATTCACCAATTTTATCACTATTAAGACTGTTAAACTTAATTTAAGGTTACAGTATGTGATCATAACAGCTCAATTTAAGCTCAAACTTTGATCCTCAATAACTTTTAAGGTTTTCACGCTACAGCAATTCAGAGAGTGAATTCTGATAGCCTGACATAACCTTATTATGCTGCCAAGAGCTTTTCATTACATCATCAAAAGTCTAATTTTGATGATTTTTCTTGTAACTCATCTTTTCTGTCGAAATTCAATATTTTAAACTTCAAACCTTGATTTCAGGGGGTTATACCCTGAATTTAATAATAAAAATTACATCATTCTTCACGAATGAACTAGGAGAATCCAACTTTATACTTTTTTTTAAGTTTGGACTACTTTCACAACAAAGTGGTCAACAGCTCTGTTGATTTTTATCAATATTTCCTCATAAGTCTTAACCTTGTTTATAATTTGCAAAATAAAGTTCATATCTGTGTTCTTACAGTAATTACGTGGTAACTTTATTTTTGGTTCATCATTCTAGCATGTATAGTTTAGAAGATATTAGCTATGATCACTGAATATATGCGTTGACCAAAAAAGTGCATATATTCAGGATAATTCCTTAAGTATTGATTTTGAGAATTAGCTTATTAATTGTTTTATGTGTGGATTTTTATGGGGAATCCACTGGTACAATTTATTTCACATGTTGTTTCATTGGTTTCTGCGATAAATAGGGCTTTATGGTTTTTATAAGGTATTATACCTTATAATTCATTAAATATTGACTTTACAGATATGCCATAAAAATGGTATATGTGTATTTTTCCATGAGGAATCCAATGGTATAATTTATTTCACATGTTCATTCATTGGTTTTTAAGTTAAACCAATTTTAGTACCAATTTATGGTATTTTTTGTATATTTGAGGAATTATTTTTAGTGTATAATTATTCTAATTAATTTTAATATAATTATATTAAAGGTATAATTATTCTGAGTATTTTTTGTGACCTTACTGGGTATGTGGTCATATCTCAAAGGCTCACATTCCCTACCACCAAAAAAGATTGTACCACAATATGATATATGTGATTAGGGTATCATCCACTGTCCTACCTCTTCAATAGACTTTTGTTAGTCTTGAAGCTCAATAATGCTTAACTTTTTATTTTTCCGGTTTTCTTTCATGTCTGAACCTTCTTAGTAATTTATCAGCATTTGTTATATCTTTCTCAAGTAGCCATTCATCTTCTTGAGTTGAATTTCTATACCTTACAAGGTATTCCCTTTCTTTTTTGTTTCTTGTCCTTCTTTCTTTAAGGACTTTTACTATTCTCTTTTCCTCTCCTTCCTCCAAGGGGGGAATTTCAAGTGGGGGTTTATTTCTTAGTGGAAATAATTCCTTGTCACTTGAACTGTAAGGTTTTATCAGACTTACAGGGAAAGTTGGGTGTTTGTTCATTAGTTCACCTGTGAGTTCTAATTGCACAGCATTGGGTCCATGAAGTGCTTTTATCATAAATGGTCCTGCAAAGGAATCTTTCAATTTCTTTGGGCCTTTTATGTTATTGAAATTAAGGGTTGATACTAAAACCAAGTCCCCTATTTTGAAGTCAGGTGGCTTATGACTTTTATCCCATCTTTCTTTTGCATATTTAAAAGAATCTTGCATGCATCTGTTTGCATGGTGTCTTGCTTTGTGAAGCATTATCTTGAAACTGCTTGCTGTTGGATGTATATCCACTAAGTCCTTTTTGAGGGTATCATAAGGAAGTCTTGGATTCCAACCTTTCTCTAGCATTGCTGGTGTTTTGCCAGTAGAAGAATGGATTGATGTCTTATATGCCAGTTCAAGTGCTGGTATTAGTGTACACCAATCATGGGTAAAACCATCAGAATCTTTGAATTCTAGCCCATAAGCACAGAATCTTCTGATCATATCCTCTAGGGTCTGTATCATTCTTTCTGCTAGACCATCAGTTTGAGGATGATAAGCTGTTGAGAATGATAATTTTGTCCCAAACAAGTTATGGAGATTTGTCCATAATGCTGAAGTGAACTTTGGGTCTCTATCACTTATAATATTTTGGAATAAGCCTGTGTGTCTAATGACTTTATTCCATATCATTATGGCTGTATCCATAGCTGTGTCATCTTTATGACATGGTAAGAACATGGGAGTTTTACTGTACCTGTCAACTAATACTAGGCATGCATTATAACTCCTGTCTCCTCCTGGAGGTAAGGCTGTTACCCAATCCATATGAACTATTTCCCATGGGGATTTTGGTTCTTGGATTTGGATCATCATTCCAAATTTCTTTCCTGTGGCTCTGTTGGCTTTTTGACATCTGTCACAGGTTTGGCAGTACTCTGCAACATCTTTCTTCCAATTTGGCCACCAAGAGCAGGTTTTCACCCTCTCTAGTGTCCTATCTTCTGAGAGATGTCCAGATGCAACACTATCATGACACTCATGTAAAATAGTGTTTATTAGTGTTCTATCTGTTAAGGCCATAACACATGTGTGTTTTGTTCTATGGTAAAGGATTCCATCAAGGAGGTGAAATCTTCCTTCATCATATGCCTTTTTCCATATTTCATCTAGTTTTGATGAAAGTGATGGATCTTTGCAGTCTTTCATTAGAAGTTGGCTTAAGATATGGCAATTTTTGTCTGTCTTATAGCTTTCTTTAACTTGGTTAAAGAATTCTGTGCCAATGTCTGTAACACATATTCCTTCTATATGGTGCTCTTCTTGTGGTACCCATGCTGGATTGTCAGGGGTATTTGCTAGAGCCCATCTGCTAAGACCATCTGCATTTTTATGAATATTTCCAGATTTATGAACAATAGTCATATTTCCCCTATATTCTTGGATAGCAATTTGCCATCTCAGCATATGTCTATTTGGAGTCTTCATATTTAATAGTGATTTCACAGCATTACAGTCTGTGATTACATCAAATACTGTGCCATCCAAATAATAATGCAGCTTTTCTAAAGCCCACACTAGGCATAAGCATTCCATTTGGCTTGCTCCATACCTTGCTTCTGTTGGCTTTATCTGCCTTGAAATGAAACAAATTGGTCCTTCCACTGGTTTATCATTGATAATTTGTGTTTGGTGAAGTGCAGCACCTAGTCCTTCTCCACAAGCATCAATGTACAGTTTGAAAGGTAGTTTCCAATCTGGCATTAGAAGAAATGGGGCATTTGTTAAGGAATTTTTCAATTCTTCATATGCCTTGACTCTTTCTTCTGTCATCTCATAGACTGTTTGTTGGTCACATAGCTTATACAAGGATTTAGCAATCTTTGCAAAGTCCTTTATATGCTGTCTATAGTAACCAGCAAATCCTAGAAATGATTGCATTTCTTTTTTAGTTTGAGGCATTGGTTTAAGTAGTACTGCTGCTACTTTATTTTTGTCTATGCCTAGACTAAGTCCAGATACTACATGTCCTAGGGCTTTCAATTCACTATATGCAAAATGACACTTTTTCAATGAAATTTTCATATTTACTTGGACTATTTTCTGTAGTACCCTTTTTAGTCTTGTCAGGTGATTTTCCCAAGTTTCTGAGCAAACTATGATATCATCAATGTAGATTATTAACCATCCTTCTGATAATTCTTCAGGAAATATGGTATTCATCATTCTTTGATAATGGGAAGGTGCATTTTTTATCCCAAATGGCATTCTTAAGTATTCAAAAATTCCACAATGGACTATTATTCTTAGTAGTTTCTTGGCATTGTCTGTTAAGACATTTTGATGAAAACCCTTAAGAGCATCCATAGCTGTGATGAACTTAGCTTGTGACAATTGGGTCAATGTCTCATGGATTCTGGGTATTGGATATCTGTCTGGAATGGTATAGGTATTCAGGGCTCTGAAGTCTCCTACCATCCTTGATTTTCCATTATGCCAAGTTATAATGACAGGTGTAGTAACTTCTACTTGTTCATTATGTCCAACCTTTCTTAATACTCCAAGGTCCATTAATTCTTTAATGTGCACCTCTAGGGCTTCTCTAGCTCTTGGGCTGGCTGGATAAGCAGGTCTTCTTAATAAAGGTGGGTAAGGTTTTTCTACATTAAGAATTATATCCACTTCATGTCCAATTATGGCACCTAGTGGCTCTTTGTCAGTTGCAAAGGCATTTTTATACTTAAATAAGAGGTCAATCAATTTTTCTTTCATTTTTTCTGTTAATTCTTGATTGAATTCTGCCTCTCTGAGTTGTTCAGATATAAAAAGTTCTTTTTCTGGAATTTTTTCCTCATTCTTAATAACTGTGATTTGTTTTTTGTTATTTAAGAATCCAAATTTTTGTCTTTTATTATCTCCTATGGTAAAATATCTATCCTTTTGGTTGGAGATATCTATACCATAGATTGATAAGTAGTCATTTCCAAGTATGAAATGATTACTAGTACAGTTGTCCATTACTACAAACTCTACTTTGATTCTGACACATTGTGAGGGATGAGGGAAAATTAGTGTTAAATCAATTATTCCAAGGGGCTTCATGCTCTCACTTGCACTACTAAATTTGACACCTTGTATTGGCATAAGTTTTTCTTGCCAGTCTGGGACAATGGTTTTTAAATAACTTTTGCCAACACAAGTGCAATATGCTCCTGTATCCAAGTTAACCTTTCCTTCTTGGTTATCAACCATAACAATACTAATACTTGATTTTCCAGCTGTATATCCCATTCCTCTTGCAGGTTTGGTTCTATACATTTTGGCATCTTGTATATTTGTCAGATTTGTGTCAGATGTTCCAACTTGTGGCAAGTTTGAGTTAACATCCAGTACTTCATAAATTATATCAATATTATTAATTTGTGCATTAATTATATTGATTTCATCACTTTCAGAGCTCTCTGACTGCTCTGTCTCTTTTTCAGAGTCAGATTCTTCTTCTTTGTCATTGGGGCTTTCTGTTTCCACAATTTCATTAATCTTTGCTTTTTTAAGGCAATTATTGGCTAAGTGTCCAATACCTCCACATTTATGGCATTTTCTTTGCTCATTATTGTTGGATGTATTGGGCTTAAAGGATTCTTTTGATTTATCTTTTTTGATAAATGGTTTATTTGGGCTTTTAATGTCCAATTTTTTCCAAGTCCTGCCAATTTTTGTCCTTGTCACTATATCTTCTAGTGCATTTATATACTCTTCTGTGGAGCATGGTTCTATACACCTGCTTCTTAGGGCATGTTCTAGTTCCCCTCCACATTTTTTAAGTATTTTCATATGCACCATCTTTTGTGACATTTCTGGGTACAGTGCATTAAGTCTTTCAACTTGGTTTATGAACCAAGTTAAAGGTTTATCTTTCTCAGGGTCAAAGAAAGAGTTTTCAAATGCATTTTCTATCTTATACCTCCAGGCATCATTTGCCCACCTGGTGATTATTTCTTGTTTCCACCAAGACCAGGTATTTTTACCATTTGTTTGTCTTATGCCATAATACCATCTTTTTGCAGATTTCTCAAACAATGAATGTAATCTTGCAGTGATTAATTCATCTGGTATGGCATAGTCTTCTTGTAACATGTCAATTGTTTTAATAAATGACATGTGGTCATATTCACCTTCTCCTGTGAATGTTGGCCATTCCTTCAATTGAGGTGCTTCCTTCATTAAGACTTGGTTATTGTCTTGGTGACTCAAGTCTGTTATGAAAGGATTTGACAATTCCTCTTTTGTTTTAATAGGGCTTCTTATATGGGAAAATGGTGTTGATAACTTTGGCATATTTAAATCAGCCTCATTAATTTTATCCATTTTTTCAGTAATAAGCCTTATTTCACTTTGAATATCATCTTTCAGATGCATTCTTGCTTCATCACTTTTTTCCACATGGTCCAAAAGTAATTTTTGGTGTGATGAAGTCTTTTCTTCAAATTTTTCTACAGAAATACTTAATTTATTTAATTTTTCTGTAAGATTGTCAATACTCACATCATAATTGATTGTCAAAGTCTTGTCTTTGATATCTTTTATGTATTTATACAATTCTTGTTGTCCTTGTATTAATTTTTGAGTATTGTCAATTAAATTCTTTGGTTTATTATTTTCAACAATAAACTTAATGTTGTCAATTTCTTTCTTGTTTTGTACAACAATTTTTGTTAAAGAAGATAAATTGTTATTTATTTCTTGTAGTGATAATAAACTGTCTTTAATTTCTTTTAGAGGTAATATACTATTTTTAATTTCTGTTAAAGTATTTACAACATCTTTGGACAAGGTTATTTCTTTGGGAAATGAGGTTGTCTCATTCTTTGCTCTTCCTTGTCCTTGAATTCCATCAAGGTTCTGGCCATGTTGAAGACATTGTCCATGGCATCCTTTTGGATTTTTGGGATTCTGTAGCTTGGGGAATATGGTTTCCTCCAATGCTTTTTCTTGTTCTTCTTCCCTTCTTGGGGAAGTGGGTTGGCTTGAGGCTTGCTGGTAGAAGCTACTGGGGCTTCTTCCTTGGTTGCCTCCCTCTTTTTGGCATGATAATCCTTGATTTTTTTGATTTGAGGTTTGGATGACAGTGGATTCCATCCATTGGAGTATCTCACTATCTCCTCCTCTTTGAGGAACTTTTTCAGGATGTGCCAGGAGTTCATCACTCCTTGGTGTATTTGAGGCAGCATTTCCCAGTCTTTGTCCTTGTATACTGCGTAATACTGCTTGTACTGGCTCATGTAGATGTCTATTTGAGCCCTCTGAATGTGATTTGTACCTGTTTGAGTTACTCATACTTAGTTCCAATTCAGGCTCAGATATCATGGGCATTTCTGGGACTTGCCTTTGGGATAAGGCACTTCCTTGTGTGGATTCTGTTCCACTGGGGATATTGCCCTTTCTTTTCCCTTTTGAGGGATAAATTCTACTTCTGAGTCCAGCTCCATCTGATTGGATGGAGTATTGGGAACCTCTTCTGGTAGTCATAATTAAAGAATAAGAAAAAAATAAAAGTATTTTAGAATAAAATTCTTTTATGGCAATTTAAAAAGAGGTGCTCACCTTCAGAGTCTTGAATGGTGGGCCCTGGAAAGTCTAATTTCTTAGCTTTCTTTCTTTTGGTGATAACTGGTGTAGGAGAACTTTGGCAAGTTTCTTCAACTAATCTCTCAACAGTAGTTTGGTTGTCTTCTGTTGGGTTATCTTCAAACACTAAAAAAGACAAATAAATATAAGTCTTTTTATAATAAGTGTTATTTTTGGCAAGATATGGCAATTTTCCACGTAGAAATTGCTTTTATATCTTTGAAAAATTGAAATAAATAAAGAAATGAATAAAAATGAATAAAAATAACTTTTTTTATTGGTTTTTAATATTTTTTAATATTTTTTATATTTTTATTTTTAAAGAATAAAATAAAAAATGAATATGATTCTTATAAAATTAAATTATAATAAAAATTATTTTTAATTTATAAATTATCTTTTTTAATCACTAGAGTCACTCAAAGAAAGTTCTTGCAAGTCTAAGGATGTGAAAAACCACGTGTAAGACAGTACAATTGCTTTCCAAATGCCTCAATAGCTTTTAAAATCAATAAAATATAAAATTATTATATAATTTTATGATTATAAATATAATTTATTATGGATAAACCCAAATAGAATCTTTTTAAAGGTCTTTTAAGTAAATATCACGGCCAGGCCCCCAAATGTAAGGTTTGACTATGAAACAATAAGTAAAAATTACTAATTTATTACTTATTGTACTCTGAATGTCCTTATAAAATGAATAAATAAGATTAAAATAATAATAATAATAAAGAAA
This sequence comes from Austropuccinia psidii, assembly GCA_023105745.1. Classification (NCBI taxonomy): domain Eukaryota; kingdom Fungi; phylum Basidiomycota; class Pucciniomycetes; order Pucciniales; family Sphaerophragmiaceae; genus Austropuccinia; species Austropuccinia psidii. The sequence goes on along the minus strand of JALGQZ010000002.1, from coordinate 57,002,720 downwards.
TATTATTATTATGGCGTAAAATTATTATATTATTAAATAAATATAATAATATAATTAATATTATATAAAAATATAATATTATAAATAATATATTAATATAAAATAATTAATATATTATAAAGCTCTTTATTATTGTTACCAACAAATAATAAAGGCGTAAAAAATTGTTTTTTATAAATAAAAAACAATTAATAACAATAATATTACTAATATTAAAGTTATAAATTAATATAAATACTATTTATATTAAATAAGAATTATTATGAGTAATAATAAGAGAGAAATTATTATAATAAGATGAAATAACCTACTTTTAACACTTAAGATAATAATTTTGAGTTATTTTACGCCAAAAGAATATAATACAACCTTTTCAAATTGTATTTACAATAAAAAATAAAGAGAATTTACTAAATTTCTTGATTTTACGTGGAAATGAGCTTTTTAGAGAGATTTATAGCAAAAACAATTAAAGAATTGATTTAATCACGTAAAAATGGTGATTAATAACAAGATGGTCTTTGGTCTTTAAGAATATAAGAGTTTTATATTTAAAGAATAAAGAAATTACCTTTTATTTAATTGATTTAATGTTTTTGATGCGTCTGAAGGGAAAACAGAGTAAAAAGAGCTCTATTTATAGTAAATACCTCCCTCCTAGAGTCCAACAGGCTTCTAGTAGACGTGTACTGATCATATCCACTGGAATTGATCAATATTTTAAGGTTTGAGGGTGATTACATCATGATCAAACCATATTACATCATTATTACACCATTATTTAGAGTTATCACTATAACTCTAAGTGTGATGACATCAGAGGCTTGGCAGAACCCCAAATTTCGTGGATTTTATTAGTTTTAATCATAAACTAATAGTATTCACCAATTTTATCACTATTAAGACTGTTAAACTTAATTTAAGGTTACAGTATGTGATCATAACAGCTCAATTTAAGCTCAAACTTTGATCCTCAATAACTTTTAAGGTTTTCACGCTACAGCAATTCAGAGAGTGAATTCTGATAGCCTGACATAACCTTATTATGCTGCCAAGAGCTTTTCATTACATCATCAAAAGTCTAATTTTGATGATTTTTCTTGTAACTCATCTTTTCTGTCGAAATTCAATATTTTAAACTTCAAACCTTGATTTCAGGGGGTTATACCCTGAATTTAATAATAAAAATTACATCATTCTTCACGAATGAACTAGGAGAATCCAACTGTATACTTTTTTTAAGTTTGGACTACTTTCACAACAAAGTGGTCAACAGCTCTGTTGATTTTTATCAATATTTCCTCATAAGTCTTAACCTTGTTTATAATTTGCAAAATAAAGTTCATATCTGTGTTCTTACAGTAATTACGTGGTAACTTTATTTTTGGTTCATCATTCTAGCATGTATAGTTTAGAAGATATTAGCTATGATCACTGAATATATGCGTTGACCAAAAAAGTGCATATATTCAGGATAATTCCTTAAGTATTGATTTTGAGAATTAGCTTATTAATTGTTTTATGTGTGGAATTTTATGGGGAATCCACTGGTACAATTTATATCACATGTTGTTTCATTGGTTTCTGAGATAAATAGGGTTTTATGGTTTTTATAAGGTATTATACCTTATAATTCATTAAATATTGACTTTACAGATATGCCATAAAAATGGTATATGTGTATTTTTCCATGAGGAATCCAATGGTATAATTTATTTCACATGTTCATTCATTGGTTTTTAAGTTAAACCAATTTTAGTACCAATTTATGGTATTTTTTGTATATTTGAGTAATTATTTTTAGTGTATAATTATTCTAATTAATTTTAATATAATTATATTAAAGGTATAATTATTCTGAGTATTTTTTGTGACCTTATTGGGTATGTGGTCATATCTCAAAGGCTCACAGCTTCATACAAAATTATAAAATACCATTTGATTCAAAAGAGGCATTATTTGGATGGATTGTTTTGTTTGAATTCTTGTGTGATATTATTGTAAGAAGTGTTTAGAATATCACATTTTGATAATTTGGCCTCGGATAAGGATTGAAAAGTGGGGCCATGGTAGATGTAGGCTTGTAGAGCTCCATTCTGAGAATGCTTTGATAGATCTGATTTCCAGTTGGTGATTAAGAAAGGTGGGTGTGGAGCATTGGGGGTTGGCAATTAGACACTCCTTGGGGTTACCAATTATTTTAATTTCATGAATTATTTTACTTAAACCCATATCATCTGCAAGTAATATACCAAGAGGGGTATTGGCTGAAAGGGATTCAAATGAGCTGACTACCTTGTTTTTAAATATGTTCCTGGAATTAAGTGAAGATCCAGGGGGTTAGGTGGCCCAAAGTTTATGGGTGGATTATCCATTGGGGATTTCTCATTCCCAGAGAAAAGCTATTCTGGTTCTTTAATGAGGGAGGAAGGGGGTTTTAATCATGGATTGGGGCTGGGTCATCAGTGGAAGGTCTGATCTACTGGTCAATTGTATCAGTTTATGCTTGGATGACAAAGAAAAGACAGCTGGATACAAGGGTGGAGTAAAGTTTGAAGCAGGGAAGTGGGAGTAAAAATTTGAAAGTGACTATGAGAATTACTATCATATTCTCTAGGAGTTTCAATCTTGAAATCTTGTTTTCTAAAACATTCAATTATTAATAGAATGCTTGGGTACCATGTGAAGAACTTCAATGCAAGATTAGGTTGTTGAAATGAGGAAGGGTAATTCTTGTCTTTAATCAATACTGTAAGGTGTGGATATGAAACTTTGATAAAATATCAAGTACTTTTCCTGTCCTCAAAATTTGTATAAGGTAAAATTATTTAAAAAAAGTAGGAAATAGTCTTTTTGGAGAGAAAAAAGCCAATTATATTGTTTTTAACCTTTTAAGTAGAAGAAAATAATATAATAAAAATCTATGGTTTTACCAAAAATAAAGATTTAGCCAAAAATACTCTACAAGAGATATTTAAGCCTACAAAAAATATTTCTTCAAGAGCAATTTCAATTGGAATTAATTGAGCAAAGAGCTGCAAGAAATTAGTTAAAGAACAAAGTATTCAAAAATATATTTAAAGAGAAAACATTCCCAAAAGTGACCAGAGCAAATTTGGAAACAAACTGACAAACTTAACAGTGATGAAAGATGTTTTCTTTCATTTTTTGGGTGGTTCAGGGGTAAAAATGATGATAAGAGTTACAAACAATGATTATAATGATTTTTTCACGTGTTTAAAAGGGTCAAAATGTTTAAAAAAATGTTGTTGGAATCTTTTATTGATTGTGTTAACAGTGTTTAAACTAATTATAAAAGTAAAAGATTTTAACATGAAGAGAAAAGTGGGGCAAAGAAGACATTCTTTTATAGCCATCAATTTTCTTACTCCAAAATTAAAATTCACTCTTGTCAGTTGTGAAAAACAGTCTGACAACAGAAAAGCCACTTATGGCACTTTGAACCCTGGTTTAGACCCCAAAAATGCTTCTTTAAGCCATTTTTTGCTATTTTTAGCCATTTTAGACCCTTAAATCAGTCATTATTATAGCAATACCTGGTCTAGAGCCTGTAAAACACGTCATAATTTGTGTAAGAGGCGTAGAAACCAGTTAAAACTGTTTTTACTAACATTGTTTTAACTTAACGGTAGTTTTACCCTCTTGGCAGCAGCTAAAACTACCCTGGTTGGTATCAAACCCTCATCATCAATTGAGTCACAGACTCTGTGTCTTAATTCCAGGCCAAAAGTAATGAGCGTTTGCATGTATTTTGACTTCTCACGCCAGTCAGAAAGGATTTTGGGGGTCTAGCTCCCCCTTAGAGCTAGAGTGTCTTTTGCTCCCCAGAATTAATCTTTCCAATTTATTTTTTCTTCAATTCCTCATAATGTAATACAGTTATAATTTACATATGTAATTCAAATGAGTTTTTAATTACACATCTGTAAAAATTGATACCTCATATGTAAATTAAAGTCCACTTATTTAATACACACGCACATTTTGACATTTCAATTGAAAATACTTCAATTCCTCATAACTTCTAAGCTAAACACAACACCTCAATTTTAACACAAAAATTGATGGTCGACATCACATGTGGTGTGAATTAATTTAAGGTTTTGAGGATTTTCATACTTTTGTACAAAAAATACTAAAAAGTTAATTTAAGCTTATTTAGAGTTGATTTACAGAAATTTCATCCAGAGGTGAGCCCATTTTATTTTTTATGAGGAAGCCAAAGGTGTGATAATTCCTTTATGTTTATCTATTGGATAAAAAGTTGTAATATATTTCATCTAAATTTTTACCAAAAATATTTCAATTTCATAATTTTTATTAAAAATTCATTTTTACTTAATTTTTACAAGTAAAGATTTATTTTCATATTTTTAAATTTCATTGTAATTTTATTTTTAAATTATAAGTAAATTTTTATTTTTAAATATAAATTTGTATTTATATTTCAATTTTCATTTTTATAATATAAATAAATTTATTTTATATATATTTGTATCTTAATTTATCATTTGTGGTCTTTTGGGTATATGAAAATACCTCTTAGGCTCACAAATACACCCTCAAAAAAAATGTTTGAGTAGGATTTGATTGGTAATTTTCAATCAATGCCCCACCAGGACTGCAGTAAATGAAATTTTGTGGTGCCCCAAGATATTTTATCAATGGTTTAGAAAGGGGTTCAGGCAGAGTGTCAATAGTATTGAGCTGATCTGGGAGATATATGAAGATATGATGCTGATTGTGCCACAGGATAATCTATTATGGTAAGTGGGAATGAACACTAGCTAAGGATATATTTCTATTAATTGAAATAAAAATATCAATCATTTCAATTCAAAGTGGTTGTTAAGTGGATAAATCTTTGGTTATTATGAGTTAATTGGCAAAAGGTGGAGTGAATATCATCACGAAGGCTTAGATAAAGTAATGAAGAGGAAAAATAAGAGGTGGAAATGCATCAAAAGGGGGATGGTCTATGGTTCTGTGGATGGGGCTGGACTCAAGAGGAACCTTTATCTATAAGCTCCATAATTCATTTGGGGCATATGTCCAGGAAAGGTGGCAAGAATGTGGGTGCGCCCATATGACTTCTGACTCTGTTGAATATGATGCAAGGATTGGGGTAAAAAGGTTCAAATTAACACATCAAAAATTGGCTAGGATATAGAAACTTCATGTAAGGTGGGATGCCACCATACATGAAGTTCTTATGGCCTGGGATGAAGCCATCTTTCCTGGTGTGGCAGATAACAGTATACTGTACTGTACAATCTTCTTCAAGCAACTTGTGGTGCAGTCACCCATGGGGAAATGGTACCAGAGGATTGGAAGGTTTCACTGTGGGGATAATTGGATGTTGGTGGGAGTGAGGTATTTAAGGTGTCATGCCACCAAACATGAGACTTGGTGTGGGCTGCAACACTTGTGGACCCATTCCTACTGGGATGCCAGGGGTAATGTGGAAGTTGAATAAGGGGCTCTGGGCATGACCTGAGTACAAGTTTGAGTTCTGGTCTTAGGAGCTATTGTGTATGAGGGCATAACTACTCCAAGAATATTGACCTCATATTTATTCCCTCATGCCTATTAGCCTCCATAGATTATTTTTCCACACGCACAAGGGAATAATTGCTGCCTGAGACAGGCCCAAAGAGTTACGCATTGCATATGACCTGTGAGCCTTGAGGTATATTTTACATACCCAAATAGGCCACAATTATCTTAAAAAGAAATTTTGAATTATGCAAAACTCATAAGTCATGCATATATCCAAAATTCATCATTTTCAATTTCAGAAAAGATGAATAACTTTTTATTGAGTAAGTAAATCCATGGATTTAAGACCAGATTTGGATTCTACACAAAAATTCACCTAGGGTAGCTCCATAGAGTGAATAAGCTCAATTTAAGTATTTGAGGTGGTAAAATGGAAAATACTTCAATACCACATCATTAATACCACATAAAAGATCCGTGAAAATTTTTGTTTTTCTTGATTTTTAGCCAAAATAATGGGAAAGTGAGAAATCCCATGTTACATATACACTAAGAATAGTGTTATGCATGTTTTGAGCACTTAATATCATGGTATTCTTACATGGACTTTTGGTACACCCATAGTGGATATCTCACTTTAAGCTTAAATTACTATTTTGACGTAAAAAATAGGCAAGGGGGACAAAAGACATCAAAGAGAGCCAGGGTACCCAACTTCTGAGGCCTCAGAGGCGTGGATAGCTCCAGAGCATGGATCCATGGCTCATCTTGGCCCAATTGGTAAACTAAAACTCTTTGGGAACTTGGTTACCAAGTTACAACTACTGTAAAACATCAGAAAATAGCAAATAACCTGCTATTTTGACGTGCCAAGGAGGTAATGAGCTACTTACACTCCTGTAACCATGTCAATTACTAATGACTTTCCATGGATAAACCCCAAAAGAGTAATTAAAACCCTTTTGGGACCCATATTCATTGATTTACCTCATAGCAACCAGCAAAACACTGCTATTTGCAATTCTACGTAGAAATGAGGTAAAACCTTCAAAAATTCATTAAAAATACAATTCTTAATGAATCTTTCTGAAACTTTCAGGACTAAAGGAGAACTGTATTATCTATGGTACAACCAAAAAAGTTTTACTTACAGTCCATTTTTGGATATTCTACGTGAAACACTGAATCTTCAAAAATTCACAGTAATTACAACCTGTGATGAAATTGGCAATAACATTGATAACTTTGAGAAATCAATGATTATTTTAGAATAAAAGAAGATTTACAAGTGTTACTCCTTTTATTCTTAACCATATTGGGGTTGGTAGTCACGTAAAAGCATCAATTAAGTAATTATGATAATCTTACATGACAACAGATGATGCAATCAATAATCCAAAAAGGTTTATTGTTTTCTCACTCACTGGTTTTTCAGTTTGCTCCATGGCACGCCTCTGTGAGCTGTTGTTGACTTAAAAGAAGCCTATTCTTGCTGTTTTTTTCCGTATCATCATCTTATCAATTTATTAAATCTTTATTACCAACAAGTAAGTATTAGTTCAACTATTCTTAAGTGTTTTAATTCTTTCAGAATCAATCAGAAAGACTTGAAATCATAGAATCCAACTATATATTGTTGTAATACTGTTATAAATCATTTTGATCCCTTAAATCCACAATTCCACGTTAAATTTCTCTACTTTTATTATCAATAAGTTCTTTGGAGTATTAGTGAGTCTTTTATCTTTAATTCTTAAAGTTTTTCTCTAGTAATAGTTTTCTTCAAGAATTATCTTTATAATTATTCTTGTAAAAGATAATTATATATTAAAATAATTTTATTATTTTAATAAAAGAAGTTTTTATTATTAAATTCTTCTTGTAATTGATTCTTGTAGACAATTACTTGCTCACTGTTAAAATCACTAGTAGTGCTTAACACGTGAAAGAAATAATTTTTAATTATTTAATTGTGGTTATAATAATATTTTATTATTATATTTCATAAGAACAGACATAGTACTGTTGATTAATAGTAATATTATCATCAGTTTCATAGTCACATCTTACATTTGGGGGCCTGGCCGTGATTTTATCCATAGACTTGGCTTTAATCATATTCTAGACTTCATTTTTGTGTTCTAAAAAACCACCATACCTACCACATCTTACATTTGGGGGCCTGGCCGTGTTTTTTGAACCTTGTACCCTTAATTAATATATTTTTAAGCTCTAAAATATATTAATTTAATTAATTTTTTTCTTTCAATTTGGAGTTAAAATATTTTTATTTTTGAAATTGTTTTAAAATCTTTTTCATTGAGGAATTTGGTTTAATTTTATATTGTTTTTACACGTGGCTTTTTCACATCCAAAAACTTATAAAATTATTCTTTGAGTTACTCTGAATTAATTTTCATTCAAAATCTTAAATTTTAATTTTTTTTCTTTAAAAAGAATAATTTTTTTAATATTAAAAAATATAAAACTTATAAAAAATCTTTAAAAAATATTTTAAAAAGTATAAAAAATAATTTTTTCTCTTTTATAATTTCTTTTAGTGTCTTTAATCAAATACTGTGCAGCTGGCAACAGACTCAGTAAAAGATATATCACTAGTCCAGAATCTTCAGAAGCAGAATCTGAAGACAGTATTGAGGTGCAAATTGCTAAAAGAGGCACCTTATTTAATTCTGAAAAGAATAAATTACCACCAAAAGGTGTGTTTTTATCTTTATTTTTACTCTTTATCCTTAAATTGACGTAAAAATGGTGCATACCAGAAATGGAAGCAACTATTCAGTCCAACCAGATGGATGTGGACAAGGAAGAGGCAAGACCAAATCCAGAAGTGCCAAATATTCCACAAGAAAGACACATTTGGAGGATGCCAGAGTTGCCCCCCATTCCCCAAGGTCTGTACCAACAGATTTTGACGTGAATTCTGAGCCTGAACTAATTTATGATAATATTTCCAGGGCTGAACCATTTTCAAGTGGCAGCAATAGAAATATATCAGAGCCAGTACAAAAATTGGTTCAGAGCAGCCAAAGAAGAGGAGTGGGAAATCTGCCCAAGCCTTTGGCAGGGGGCCATGAACTCCTACTTACACATCAAGAGCTTTCTGGGTCAGGAGAAGACCATAGAACTCTTAGGAGGTTGGAGCCCCCTGTCTTGCAAAGACAAGGTCAAAAAGATAAAGAATTGGTTGAAGAACCAGAGTCTTTTATCCATAGACCAGAAGAAAGAATTGGAAATGACTCCAACTTTGGAGACAGAGGCACCAGTGGCATCTACCAGCTCCAAACCAGCTCCAGAAGCATCCAAGGACAAGCCCAAAGGACCTCAAAAGAAACAGAGAGGTCCCAAGAACCATCAAGGCAAGGGCAAAGGCAAAGCCAATTGGCACAGACCTTACCCACAAGGGTACAGGATCCCCAGATTGGAGCCTTCAGCCGTGGACAGTGTCTTCAATATGGCCAGAACTCTTATGGAATTCACAGCCAAAGAGCAGGAAAGGATGAACAGGACTTTTCCACGCAAATAAATTATGTACATAGAAGTATTAGTGTAGAAATTGGCAAACTTGAGTCAAAGTTAAAACAAATTACATTAGACATCAATGATTTAAAGAAAAATGACAAGCAACATTCTGATTGGCATAAATTGACAACTGTCACCCTTGAGTCAATTAGCAATGCTTGTGAAAGAATTGAGAACCAATGTCAAAATAATGACACAGAGGATCTTTCCATCTTTAAAGTAAATGATAGACTTAAAACTCTTGAAGACCATGTCTTACAAATAGTTAAGAACACCAATCAATTTGCTATACATTTAGCAAAAAGTGACAGTGAAAGGCAGAAATTGAAGAATGAAATAATTGCAAGTGTGGAGCAAATTCATAAGAATCATGAACCACATATGCCAAGACATTCTACACCTTTGACTGAAGAAAAACTTTCTGTCAAAGAAAGTTTGACTCCATTCTTAGGAGAGAATGTTATTTCTGCAAAGGATATTCCCAAATTAGAAGAATGGCCAACATTCTCTGGTGAAGGAGAATACAACCATATTGAATTCATCAGGACTATTGATATGTTGCAAGAAGACTTTAATATACCTGATGAAATCATAGTAGGAAAATTACATTGTTTGTTTACCAAGACTGCAAAGAAATGGTATTACAAGATGAGAATGGATCATGGAAGACATGACTGGTCTTGGTGGAAATCTGAAGTGATTACCAAATGGGCCAATAATTCTTGGAGGTTTAAAATGGAGAATGCTTTTGAAAGTGCCATTTTTAACTCAGAAAAAGACAAACCACTTACTTGGTTCTTCAAACAAAAAGACAGATTATCTGCTTTACACCCAGATATGTCTGACACTATGATTAATATGAAAATATTAAGAAAATGTGGAGGAGAACTGGAACATGCTATCAAAAGCAGATGTGTGGAACCCTGTTCAACAGAGGACTACATTAATGCTATGGAAGATATCATTACCAGAACAAGAATTGGTAAAACTTGGGTTAGAAACCCAATAGAGTCCAAAATAGTCTCAAAGATTCCTAGAGAGGAAAGAAGACCAGAAAGACCTGTCTTGAAGTGTCATAAATGTGGAAGTACTTCACATTTAGCCAACACTTGCCCTAAGAAGACAAAGATCAATGAAGTTCAAATCATTGAAGACATTCAGTGTACTGAAGAGAAAGAAGAGTCTGATCAAGATTCTGCAGTCTCTGAAGATACACCAGTAGAGGACTATCCCATTGAAAACATTTCAGCTTTCTTTGAGGTCACAGAAGTCCATACCCACTTGCCACAGTACAGTGAGGATTGCTACAACCTGATCAATATCCAAGATGCCAGAATGTGTAAAGCAAAACCTGCTAGAGGAAAGGGTTACACTGCTGGAGCATCCTGTATCACATCAGTTCTAATGGGTGATATTGAAGCCAAAGTAAATCTGGATACAGGGGCATTTTGCACTTGTATTGGCAAGGATTATCTCCAAATTATACTTCCTGAATGGAAAAACCATCTATTACCAATAGAAGGTGTACAGTTCAGTAGTGCCAGTAACAATATGTACCCCTTGGGCATATTGGATACTAATATTGTATTCCCACATCCAGCAGGAAGTGTAAGAATGAAAACTGAGATTGTAGTAATGGATAATTGTACATCTCAGCATATCATTCTTGGAAATGATTACTTGAATATTTATGGTATTGATATAAATAACCATAAAGACAGATATTTCACAATTGGAGATAACAAAAGGCAAAAATTTGCTTTCTCCAATATGCCAAAACAGATATCTGTAGTATCTTCTGTCAAAGATACTTACAAAGATGAATTTGTGTCTAAACAACTTGTTGAAGCACAAATTAATCCATCATTGTCACCAAAGATGAGGAATGAACTTATTGATGTATTATATACATACAATAATGCATTTGCATCTGATAATGAACCATTAGGCGCTATAAGGGGACATGAAATTGATATTACTCTTAATATTGATAGACCATATCCTCCAGTACTTAGAAGACCAGCTTATCCAGCCAGTCCCAGAGCTAGAGAGGCCTTGGAAAAACATATCCAAGAGTTGATCCAACTTGGTGTGCTAAGGAAAGTAGGCCATAATGAGGAAGTTGAAGTGACAACACCTGTTATTATTGCATGGCATAATGATAAGTCAAGAATGGTTGGAGATTTTAGAGCTTTGAATACCTACACAGTTCCAGATAGGTATCCAATCCCTAGGATCCAAGAAACCTTGACTCAATTGTCTAAAGCCAAGTATATAACATCAATGGATGCATTAAAAGGCTTCCATCAAAATGTTTTGACGCCTAAAGCTAGGAAATTACTTAGAATTATCACTCACTGTGGTATTTATGAGTATCTTAGAATGCCATTTGGCATTAAAAATGCTCCATCTCATTATCAAAGAATGATGAATACCATCTTCCCCACAGAATTGTCTGAAGGATGGCTTATCATTTATATTGATGATATTATTATATGTTCTGACTCATGGTCTTTGCACCTTGAAAGACTTGCAAGAGTACTTCATAAAGTTGCAGAAGTGAACATGAAAATTTCACTTAAGAAATGCAATTTTGGTTTTGAAGAACTCAAAGCATTAGGACATGTTGTTTCTGGTTTGAGCTTGGGTATTGACAAGAATAAAGTAGCAGCAGTGTTACTTAAGCCAATACCCCAGAATAAAAAAGAAATGATGTCTTTTCTTGGATTTGCTAGTTACTATAGGCAACACTTGAAAGATTTTGCAATTCTAGCCAAGTCACTTTATAGAATCTGTGATCAACAGACTGTATTTGAAATGACACAAGAAAGAATTAAAGCTTATGAGAAGATAAAGAAGGCCCTTACAGAAGCACCTTTACTCCTCATGCCTGACTGGAATATTCCTTTTAAATTGTACATTGATGCATGTGGAGATGGATTAGGGGCAGCCCTACACCAAGTCCAAATTATTGATGACAAACCTACAGAAGGACCAGTTTGTTATATCTCAAGACAAATCAAACCAACAGAAGCCAGATATGGTGCAAGCCAAATGGAGTGCTTATGTTTAGTATGGGCACTTGAGAAATTACACTATTACCTTGATGGCAGTGTTTTTGAAGTGATAACTGACTGTAATGCCGTGAAATCACTTCTTAACATGAAAACTCCCAACAGACATATGTTGAGATGGCAAATAGCCATTCAAGAATATAGAGGAAACATGACTATAGTTCATAAAGCAGGAAACATTCACAAAAATGCTGATGGACTTAGTAGATGGGCTTTAGCCAACACTCCTGATAACCCAGCTTATGTACCTTTGGAAGCTGAACCACAGATTCCAATTGAAGGGATTAACATAACTGATATTGGGACTGAATTCTTTGAAGAGGTCAGAGAGTCTTATAAACAAGACAAGAATTGCCATATCTTGACTTCTTTATTGGATAAAGACTGCAAAGACACATCTTTGGTTAATACACTAGATGAAGTTTGGAAAAATTCCTATTCTGAAGGAAGATTTCACTTGTTTGATGGGATTATTTACCATAGAACAAAACATTCTTGTGTGATGACATTGTGTAGTAGATTGCTCATCAATACCATTCTTCATGAATGCCATGATAGCATTTACTCTGGACACCTATCAGAAGACAGAACACTTGAAAAGGTGAAGAACTGTGCATGGTGGCCATCTTGGAGAAAAGAAACCATTGAATATTGCCATACCTGTGATAGATGCCAAAAAGCAAACAGGAGTACAGGCAAGAAATTTGGATTAATGATCCATATTCAAGAACCAAAATCCCCTGGGGAAGTTGTTCACATGGATTGGGTCACAGCACTTCCTCCAAGTGGTGACAAAAGTTATAATGCTTGTTTAGTCATTGTAGACAGATATAGCAAAACTCCCATATTCTTACCATGTCATAAAGATGACACTGCTATGGATACAGCTCTTCTTTTATGGAGTAGAGTTATTTCTCATACAGGGTTATTTAAGAATATCATAAGTGACAGAGACCCCAAGTTCACATCTGCACTTTGGACCAATCTTCATAGATTGTTTGGGACTAAGTTATCATTCTCTACAGCATATCACCCTCAAACAGATGGGCTAGCAGAGAGGATGATTCAAACTTTAGAAGACATGATCAGGAGATTTTGTGCTTATGGATTAGAATTTAAAGACTCAGATGGCTTTACCCATGACTGGTGCACTCTGATACCTGCATTAGAATTGGCATACAAGACATCAGTCCATTCTTCCACAGGACAAACTCCTGCTATGTTAGAAAAAGGATGGAATCCAAGACTCCCAGCAGACACACTGAGGAAAGACTTGATTGACATTCATCCTACAGCTTCCAGCTTCAAATTAATGCTTGATAAAGTAAAACACCATGCAAAACAAAGTATGGATGATGCTTTTGATTATGCAAAACAGAAGTGGGACAAGAGTCATAAAGTACCAGACTTCAAAGTAGGGGACTTAGTTCTAGTTTCAACCTTGAATTTTAATAATATCAAAGGCCCAAAGAAACTTAAAGATTCTTATGTAGGACCTTTTGTTATTGTTGCTTTACATGGAACCAATGCAGTTCAAGTGGAATTGAGTGGTGAATTGGAAAATAAACACCCCACATTTCCAGTCAGCTTGATAAAACCTTATCAACCAGCTGATAAAGAATTGTTTCCTTTAAGAAACCCAACTCCTTTAACTGTACCACCTGTGGAACAGAATGAAGACAGAAAGATAAAGAAAGTCATTAAAGAAAGGAGACTTAGGGGTAAAAATCAAAGAGAATATCTTGTCAGATATAGAAATCCAGTACATGAAGATGAATGGATGGCAGAATCAGAAATACCTGACTCAGATAAACTCTTAAGAAGATTTAGACATGAAAGAAGGCCACAAGCCTGAATATGTCTATAAATGTGCTTTAAATTACTTGATCTGAGTAATGTGAAGAGGTTGGACAGTGGACATTAACCCCCTTTTGGGGCCTTATTCTTTTTATCACTAATAAAATTGTAGTACAATTTTATTTTTTGGTGGGAGGGAATGTGAGCCTTGAGGTATATTTTACATACCCAAATAGGCCACAATTATCTTAAAAAGAAATTTTGAATTATGCAAAACTCATAAGTCATGCATATATCCAAAATTCATCATTTTCAATTTCAGAAAAGATGAATAACTTTTTATTGAGTAAGTAAATCCATGGATTTAAGACCAGATTTGGATTCTACACAAAAATTCACCTAGGGTAGCTCCATAGAGTGAATAAGCTCAATTTAAGTATTTGAGGTGGTAAAATGGAAAATACTTCAATACCACATCATTAATACCACATAAAAGATCCGTGAAAATTTTTGTTTTTCTTGATTTTTAGCCAAAATAATGGGAAAGTGAGAAATCCCATGTTACATATACACTAAGAATAGTGTTATGCATGTTTTGAGCACTTAATATCATGGTATTCTTACATGGACTTTTGGTACACCCATAGTGGATATCTCACTTTAAGCTTAAATTACTATTTTGACGTAAAAAATAGGCAAGGGGGACAAAAGACATCAAAGAGAGCCAGGGTACCCAACTTCTGAGGCCTCAGAGGCGTGGATAGCTCCAGAGCATGGATCCATGGCTCATCTTGGCCCAATTGGTAAACTAAAACTCTTTGGGAACTTGGTTACCAAGTTACAACTACTGTAAAACATCAGAAAATAGCAAATAACCTGCTATTTTGACGTGCCAAGGAGGTAATGAGCTACTTACACTCCTGTAACCATGTCAATTACTAATGACTTTCCATGGATAAACCCCAAAAGAGTAATTAAAACCCTTTTGGGACCCATATTCATTGATTTACCTCATAGCAACCAGCAAAACACTGCTATTTGCAATTCTACGTAGAAATGAGGTAAAACCTTCAAAAATTCATTAAAAATACAATTCTTAATGAATCTTTCTGAAACTTTCAGGACTAAAGGAGAACTGTATTATCTATGGTACAACCAAAAAAGTTTTACTTACAGTCCATTTTTGGATATTCTACGTGAAACACTGAATCTTCAAAAATTCACAGTAATTACAACCTGTGATGAAATTGGCAATAACATTGATAACTTTGAGAAATCAATGATTATTTTAGAATAAAAGAAGATTTACAAGTGTTACTCCTTTTATTCTTAACCATATTGGGGTTGGTAGTCACGTAAAAGCATCAATTAAGTAATTATGATAATCTTACATGACAACAGATGATGCAATCAATAATCCAAAAAGGTTTATTGTTTTCTCACTCACTGGTTTTTCAGTTTGCTCCATGGCACGCCTCTGTGAGCTGTTGTTGACTTAAAAGAAGCCTATTCTTGCTGTTTTTTTCCGTATCATCATCTTATCAATTTATTAAATCTTTATTACCAACAAGTAAGTATTAGTTCAACTATTCTTAAGTGTTTTAATTCTTTCAGAATCAATCAGAAAGACTTGAAATCATAGAATCCAACTATATATTGTTGTAATACTGTTATAAATCATTTTGATCCCTTAAATCCACAATTCCACGTCAAATTTCTCTACTTTTATTATCAATAAGTTCTTTGGAGTATTAGTGAGTCTTTTATCTTTAATTCTTAAAGTTTTTCTCTAGTAATAGTTTTCTTCAAGAATTATCTTTATAATTATTCTTGTAAAAGATAATTATATATTAAAATAATTTTATTATTTTAATAAAAGAAGTTTTTATTATTAAATTCTTCTTGTAATTGATTCTTGTAGACAATTACTTGCTCACTGTTAAAATCACTAGTAGTGCTTAACACGTGAAAGAAATAATTTTTAATTATTTAATTGTGGTTATAATAATATTTTATTATCATATTTCATAAGAACAGACATAGTACTGTTGATTAATAGTAATATTATCATCAGTTTCATAGTCACATCTTACATGACCAGTGCCTGCCTATGACCTCTGTTTTGGTGCATGTGAATGCATGTGCCCCCACAACGATATGTGACTTCATTATTCACCAGCAGGCACCAGTAAGCATTCTTGGGGCTTAACACCAGATTGAGTCCTTGTTTTACATATGAAACTCATCCTTCCTAATACCACTAAGCTACCTTCAGCAGGAGCAGGAAAACTCCAGAACCCATGTGGGAGTCAGAAAGAGCTGTCCAACAAGGTTCATCAAAAGTATGCATTTCAGAAATTAGTTTAAATGGCTAAGGGATTGTGTGTTAAATTATTGCACTGCATTTTCTCAGCCATGCACTTTCCCTGAATGATATGCACTAAAATTTCAGCTGATCTACAATTTATAATGGTGTAATCATTGTTTATTTTGAATTCATATTACAGTCTATTATCAAAATTCCACTCAGGTGCATACACTTAGATTGTTTTCCAAAAGCTCAGCCCAGTGACTCTCTTGATTTTCACCTGCAAACTCAGCATCTATGCATTTCTCAATGGAGTGCCAAGATCTCAGCAGGGAATCATTTTCCAATACCTTGTTTGGAATGCTTCTTTGGAATAGTTCATTGGAAGGCCCAATGCTGTTCAATTGTGCAAAGTGCAAGAAATAATCAGCATGGCACAAATCCCTTCTTTGGAACTTGTGCCAAGTTCTCAGCATGGCAGGAATCCCTTCTTTTGAAGTTGTGCCAAACTCTCAGCATGGCAGGAATACCTTCCTTGTATGTTGTTCCGAATTCTCATGATGGAAAAAATCTCTTCTTCAGAGGTTGTGCCCAATCCTAAGTTTGTTTTCTTACAAAACTCACAGCCAAATATCTCTTCAGAGTAGTATTTGAGACATGCTTAGCAAGAGTTCTGCAGTTGTTCTATTCAGATTTTCATCCACTGAGCATTCATTTAAATTATTAAACCCAAGGAGACCTGTGCAAAGGATCAACACTTGCTCATGCTGTGTTCAACTGTCATACAGCCTCCCCACCTTTTTTTTCTAACACAGTCACCCAGCCATACACCAAATGCTTTCCATGGTGACCTGTGACGAAAAGCACCATGTAATTTCCTGAATGGTGAATTTTTTGATTGTAGCCACTGTGCACATTCAACAATGCCCTCAAAAAAGCACTTCCAAACAGGGGATCCACATGATTATAGCAATTGATTCAATTGTTCTACTCAGTTGGAACACCTTTGTTCCCCTGCCACACATGGGGATTTTCCTTCTCATTTGCAGAATTGCCTGCACATAAGCTTTCATGACGATGACTGGCCTTGAATCTGAGCCCTTTGCAGGTGCTTCAACTGCTGCTAATGGCTCAGCTTCACTCTGGTATAAAAGCGCATCTTTTCCCAACAGGCACTTCTTTTTTTCTCTCACCCGCTCCACTTCCTCCCACCTCACCCGCATTTCTTATTGCGGTATGTATTTAACTTGGGCTTCACCCCTTCCCTTTCCCAAAAATACTATGTTGCCAATGTTATGTGCAGAATCCCACTTCTGTCTACTTTGTGTGTCATCTTCCCACTTTAATGCTTTTTCTGATCTCATCACCCAGAATTCATACCCAAACACTTTTCCATTATTTTCTTTCAAAAGGTCCAACCCCTCCTACTAGCGCTTATTTTCTTTTGATTACCTTTTAAATTTAATATTCATCATTGTATGTCTCACTTTTAGCTTGACTTACTATTCCCCATTCCAATCCTAACCTTATTCAAACTTTTTGGATGTCCTTCACTTTGTGCTCTAAGCGGGGTATCCTCTGCAAAAACCAATTCCTGCGAGGCTTGCCAAATAGCACACAGGAAATGTTCCTTTGTCACAGACCCCTTCTGACCACGAGCCCAGTGGAGTTCCTGTGGAAGACACCATTGTGAGGACTCCTTCATATTCAACAATGCTGGAAGCATTTCCAAGCAAAAATGGACCCCAGGACCACAAACATGCTGAGAGGAATGCTTCTGCATGATTAGATGGGCTCCCTTAAGTATTGATTTGTCCAACCCCCCTCCTAGAGCACCATCCAATGGTCACTTCACCCCTCAACCTGAGCAAAGTTATTATCTGGCATATGAAGGATGGCAATGGCAAGAGGACATTTGAGCTTTGGCTGATTGCCACCTATGGGATTCAAATGCCAAAGTACATTTTATTTCTTATCCTTGACTATTTTTTCAATAAGCAATAATACTGAGTAGTCTTCCTTACCCATAGAGAAAAACTCACCGAATCCCCCTCAACAAGAGTCTCCAATTCCCCATCTGCTTCACAAGCAACCTCCATGCCAAACCACTCCACGCCCAAGTGGCACTTGATTTTTGGAGGACTTATTCCAAGGTAAGCAGAATTTGTTTTCTCAATGCAATTTGAACTTTTGAATTCACAGAACTGACTTTGCCTCCCTTTGTGGAACTATCCCAACATGATGAGCCAACTATTCAAGGCACAAATTAAGTCCCAGAGCTTCAAGTACCACATACTGAGAGCAATTCCACTCATGAGCCTTAACCTGAGGTGGCTCCAATGCATTCAATGGAGAAACGCTTTGGTAAGTCTGAATTTCAACTTGAACTTCTGTTTCCGAAATTCCCTAAACCCTCCTTCCAACATCTTCAGTGATCCTGCCATTCCCCACTCATTCCGCATCATTGTTAATATGCCAGTGGTTTGCGCCTCTCCCCCCTTTCCTTGGAGCACCCAATTCCCTACTCCCCCAGTGCAAGGCACCCCTCAATCCTACAATGAGGCTCAGAATGAATTCACCAACTTGTGATCAACCCTCAGGATTCCTTGATCAACCAAATATTGTTGGAGCATTGTGTATTTCTACACAGAATTCCCTGTGTAGAGGAAGCTCATTGGAATGAGATGAACAGGAAATTCTGAAAGGAACTAAACTCCCTCCTTGGCGATGCATTGGAGGCCTATCCAGTGTAGGAAATCATGAAGATAGTTTCAATATACTTTTTGAAAATATTCAATTAAAAAATCATCGTCATAGTTTTCTTTTCACTTCTTCTTTTGTTATACACTCATTCACATAACATTTTTGTAATGGAAGAAAAAAACATTGCTTTGTCTTATATCATTTCTGTGTTATTATGTGATCAATGGTGCAAATCACATTTTTCTTGTGAGATTTTTTTAGTGAGACCCCAAGCAACTTCATTAGTCATTATTTCTTTGTGTGAACTTTTTTTTTGGAAAATCTCCAAAAAGCCATAATTAACAACTAACCCATCTTCCACAGCCATATTCAAATATTGTTTGAGATATTAGCAGTAAGAAACCTGGCTTTCCCCACATGCAATTAATCAATCTAAAATGCATGAGGCATTGCCTGTTCTAAGGTCACATTCAATTAATCTTACGTTTGTAAGGATTTTCATGTGATGTGCAGGTATAATAGACATGTGTAAGTAGTTCCATGTGAAGGGTTGGGATTCTGGCCAATAATAAGGATTTGCGTGTGATGTTCAGATACCATATACATGTGTAAGGATCTGTGTGTGAAGCGCAGGTATACTGGACCTGAATTGTTTTTTGCAGGTGACATGGAGGAGAATTTGCATGTGAAGCCCAGGTTTCCTGGACATGCGTGTGGTTTTGCATGTGAAGTGCAGGGATACAGTACAAAAATATGCCCTCAAAGCCCCATGCAGCTTCTATGCCCCATTTTTTGACAATGAGGAATACAAACATCATGGGAGATTCCTCCCCTTTTTTTGGTGTGACCCTCTGGTCCCATTATTGAAAACAATTGAGAATAGAATTTATAACTGGTGTAAAAGACCTTGTACAATGGAATTCCACTGTACATGTGTTATTTCACACCTTTTCTTTTGAGATACCATATATCCCCCATTCCAAACCCTCCAATCCTGTTGTATATTTTACTTTGCAGTACCACACCATTATTCCCCCAAAACCCTCTAATTCCAACATTCTTTGAATTGGGATGACATTGTATTACTATCTGTGATCTGATAGCCCACTCCCTCTCCAATTTCATAACACCCATGGCTCTTTGGCCACATTGGTTTTGCTAAATTCCTTGAGCATTGAGCAGAAATCCCCACTAGGGTAATGCTGTATCAGTAAAATGAAAGAATGTACTACTTTCCCATTCTACCTGAATGAGCCCATGAAATATGGATCTATCAATCCAAAAATTCTTGTTTGGGAAATTCGATTTTCCCCCAGTACAATCAATTGAAGCATCTTGTTGAATTTGGCGGCTCCACTTATCAGCTTGAAACCACCATCCCAAAGCATACAATGATGCATCCTCATCAACATGAGGTGATTTTTTGAATTCAATTATGGTGAAAGTGAGTGTGGAAGCAAACTCAAACTCCCCCTTTTTGGCAGAAATATTGGCTTCATAGTTGACATGATCAAAAGAGGGCACTTCCAATGACTTGTAGAAATTTTGCATCTTTTGAAATAATTTATCCCCAACATATCAAAAGGATTGACCTAGAATTCAACCCACTGAACTCATATTTTCACCTCAGTTCCACCATTCTTCTTTTTCATCTTCAATTTTCCCAAGACTTCCGTAAATAACAAGCTTTTCGGTCTTTGTCCTTCATTTGTGCCCCCCAATAGTAAACATCATTCCCTTCAGTAATGTCCATATGTTGATATTGGGTATGCCAAATTCCTCTTGAAAAATAGGAATTGTTATAGTTCATCCCATTGATTGACCTCAACCTCACTCATTGTTACTAATTTTCTGAATTTGAAAAGGGAAACCAGTAATCCTGTCAAAGAGAGAAGTGTCATGTGGCCAAAGTGAATGTGTTTGATTTGAGTGAAATCCACAATCCTCCATCTTTCACTGGTGGTTATATTTTCTCATACTGGCATTGATATTTGTGCTGTTGGTTAATTGGGGGGAAGAAACTTATTCCTTTCAGTGGTTTTGGCCTCATTTGTCTTTTGGGATGTGCCACTATTCCCAATGGTTGTGGGATCACTTGGTGTCAAAACAGACAAGATATCAGATACTGCTGACTACCATTTGAGGCACACCCTTTTGGATCCCAAATGGAAATACTTGATGAAAGGTACCCCATACCCCATGAGCTCTATTTGGCACACATATATGAGCTCCCTGTTGGAGCCTACATGGCGTTGGCTTGATCTAAACCAACCAAAGCCACTGTTCCTCCATGTGGTCCAATTAAGGTGCTACATGAATGCTGGCCCATTTCTATATCTATATATACCTGAAAGTAACTGAGACACTCACACTTTCCTTCTTCCCCTCAGAACTTTACCACAATCTCCCTTCTATTCTCCTTTGCTATTTTTGTGAATGGCATGCTGGCCCAGGACAATGAAATGAAACCAATTACTTAGTCAATGGTATGTGGATTATGAATTTGACCTGAATTTGTTCTCAATTGGTGATGGTATTTTCTCACCTACTCAAAATAAATTATTGCATTTGACTTTTCCAAATTGGGATATCAATTACCTTATGCAAATTCACTGAAATGGATACTTAACTATTCACTTTTATACATTTATGTCCAATTACATGAGTTTCAAATCCAACTATCTCAAATATTGTGAGCAAGTGCAAGTGGAAAATGTGCCCCATGAAAATCTCTTTGTGCACCCCACTGTGGATGACTGATCCTTCCTCTTCTTTTGAAAGTAGTTCAATTTGGCCCATTATGAGCTGGTGGTGAAAAAATCCACTTCCTGCAATGCCCTCCATGTGGTCATTGTGGGCACAACTGCCACCTTCATGTGGCCATTATTGGCACCACTGCCACCTGTATGTGTTCATGGCAGGCACAAATTCCTGACTGAGTTTGTGTAATTTCAGAGGATTTTCTATGGTGTACAGAGGCATGCCACCAAAAAATTTCTTTATTTTTGACATTCATGCTGAGGGATCTGGAATAGGATAGGTAGTAAAAATAATTAAATTCATAGATAACTTTCTAAGCTTTAATCAAAATCTATTTGATACAGATATAATCTAAAAGGCTTCAAACCTGGTTTTACATTTAGTTGACCTGGGTACAGTAAAAGTGATGTCTTCCTTTGAACTAAAACCCCACTTCTCCATCCAGGCATCACCAAATTCTAATACCAAAAATCTTTCAAATTAAAATCTAAGAGGTAAAGTGGGGTTAAAAGACTCTGATGAGAGGAAACTATATTAAGTAAGCTTCATAGAGAGTTATTAGTATGTATCTAAACAGGCACTACTAGCCTTTTACCCTCAGAAGGTTTTTTGAAAAGTTCAAGGAGCTATCAAGTTACTTTATCTGAGCTTGGTCTCCAGTCATCTGATAATAAATATATCATAGCAAATTTGATTTATTCCAAGATTATTGTCACATGGCAAAAGATGTTTTATGGCGTCATATTTTTGCTAACTTGTGAGATTTCCTTTCCTGCAGTACACTTTGCCCTTTTATGCACAGGTACCATGTTGTATGCAATCATCAGGTGGATAGCTTTATCTAATAGCTCCTCCAAGCTCTTGTTGCGCTGTGTTGATATCTCATAGTCAGCCCCAAACCTTCAATTCTAAGTTTTGTTGCATGTTGCTTCAATTTACTCAAGCAAGAGGCAAGGTCTTCAACTGCTCCCCTTTCAAGTCAAAGAGGATTGGTGGGAGTTGCAGTTGGTTCCACATATGGTTTGGGTGCAATCAAAATTTATGCGACTAAACTAATGGATTTAAACATAACATTAACCAGAAAGCTTTTAATCATATTGGAGGGGTAAAAGGCCTCTGAAAACTTTTGAAGAAGGGGTTTTCAGATTTTGGGATATTATCCGGAGTTTTTTCTTGGAACCTTCAATCAAGATCCACTGAAATTAGAATGTATTTGCAAAATTTGATTTTTTGGGAAAGTCAAGGTGATGGAATACAAAATGTTTCCTATTCTTCGAATGCAATGACGTCCCAGTGAGAAATTGAATACAATTGACTAGTTAAAAACCTACTAAAGTCAATTTTTTAACTATTCAACCCCCATGAGGTAAGGACTAATAAAAGTGTTCCATTTTCATGCTTTGAAATAAAATTGTTTTTCCGGAGAAACAAAAGACCCAATTTTGGCCTTAAGTATTCCACTTATTAGGTTTTGATTTTCAAGTAACATTTTGGTGGAGAAGGCCACTAAGCAAATTTCCGTAATTGGGTTCATCATATACACCAACAAGGCACTATACCCTAGAGCTCTAAACACTTTCTCTGATTAAATGTAACTCATATCCCCCTTTTTGCCCTTCCCAAATTTGAAAGAGAGCATTAGTCATTGGAGATTCTTTGGTGATACAAGAGGATCTTTAACTGAAATACTTGTGTGGCAACATTTTAACACTGTAAATTAGCCTCAAAGAGTTTTATATTAATTTCCTTTGTAAATGATGTGTAAGAAACTGTTTCCATTAGTGTAAGGATGGTCAATTGGGCAGATGATCACACATTGGTGCAGAAGACTGTCACAGGGGCTCTTCTAAATGAAGAGGGCCTGGAACTCAGTAACTGGGACTTACTTATGGAGGGCTCAGGATATGGTAAGTTCAAAACACACTTAAGAGTGTAGTAAGATGAAATTACTAAATAAGAAGTATGGGAAAGCAGAAACAAAAATAATAAGAGTAATAATAAAATGGCCAACCACAAACACTGTCACAGGGGCTCTTATGGAAGCAAGAGGGCCTGGCACTCAGGAATCAATAACTCACTTGCAGGGCTCCAAAGATGATAAGAAATACTACGGAATATATTTATTAAGCAAGAATAAGAGATAGGGCAAAGATGCCAGAGATAACAAAGAAACAATAAGAATGAAGCCAGAGGCCAAATATAGAAGGAAGCCAAAGGCCAAGAGGCCAACCAAGTGAATCCCCAATTCACTGTTTCAACCTGCCAGGAAGAACAATGGAATTAGTAAGGGATATGACCACCAAAATCCACTGACAGGCGAAGTGTGAGCCTTGAGGTATGTTTTACATACCCAAATAGGCCACAATTATCTTAAAAATAAATTCTGAATAATGCATACCTCATAAGTCATGCATATATTCAAATTTCATTATTTTTGATTTCAGAAAAGTTGAATAACTTTTTATTGAGTAAGTAAATCCATGGATTTAAGGCCAGATTTGAATTCTACACAAAAATTCACCTAGGGTAGCTCCATAGAGTGAATAAGCTCAAATTAACTCTTTGAGGTGGTAAAATGGAAAATAATTCAACACCACATCATCAATACCACATAAAAGATCCGTGAAAATTTTTGTTTTTCTTAATTTCACGCCAAAAATAATGGGAATGTGAGAAATCCCATGTTACATATACACTAAGAATAGTGTTATGCATGTTTTGAGCACTTAATATTATGGTATTCTTACATGCACTTTTGGTACACCCATAGTGGATATCTCACTTTAAGCTTAAATTTCTATTTTGACGTGAAAAATAGGCAAGGGGGACAAAAGACATCAAAGAGAGCCAGGGTACCCAACTTCTGAGGCCCCAGAGGCGTGGATAGCTCCAAAGCTTGGTTCCATGGCTCATCTTAGCTCAATTGGTAAACTAAACCTGTTTGGGAACTTGGCTACCAAGTTACATATACTGTAAATCATAAGAAAATAGCAAATAACCTGCTATTTTGACGTGCCAAGGAGGTAATGAGCTACTTACACTCCTGTAACCATGTCAATTACTAATTACTTTCCATGGATAAACCCCAAAAGAGTAATTAAAACCCTTTTGGGACCCATATTCATTGATTTACCTCATACCAACCAGCAAAACACTGCTATTTGCAATTCTACGTAGAAATGAGGTAAAAACTTCAAAAATTCATTAAAAATACAATTCTTGATAAATCCTTCTGAAACGTTCAGGACTAAAGGAGAACTGTATTATCTATTGTAAAACCAAAAAGAATTACAGTTTTACTAGTAAAATTAAAAGTTCTACTTACAGTCCATTTTTGGCTATTCTATGTGAAATACTGAATCTTCAAAAATTCACAGTAATTACAACCTGTGATGAAATTGGCAATAACATTGATAACTTTGAGAAATCAATGATTACTTTAGAATCAAATAAGATTTACAAGTGTTACTCCTTTTATTCTTAACCATATTGGGGTTGGTAGTCACGTAAAAGCATCAAATAAGTAATTATGATAATGTTACGTGACAAATAATGATGCAATCAATAAACCAAAAGAGTTTATTGTTTTCTCACTCACTGTTTTTTCAGTTTGCCCCATGGCACGCCTCTGTGAGCTGTCTTAGACTTAAAAGAGGCCTCCTCTTGCTGTTTTTTCCATATCATCATCTTATAAATTTATTAAATCATTATTACCAACAAGTAAGTATTAGTTACAGCTATTCTTAAGTGTTTCAAATCTTTCAGAATCAATCAGAAAGACGTGAAATCATAGAATCCAACTATATATTTTTGTAATACTGTTATAAATCCTTTTTATCCCTTAAATCCACAATTCTCGTCAAATTTCTCTACTCTTATCTATCAATAAGTTCTTTGGAGTATTAGTGAGTCATTTATATTTAATTCTTAAAGTTTTTCTCTAAAATTACTTTTCTTCAAGAATTATCTTTATAATTATTCTTGAAAAAGATAATTATATATATTAAAATAATTTTATTATTTTAATAAAGAAGTTTTTATTATTAAATTCTTCTTGTAATTGATTCTTGTAGACAATTACTGCTCACTGTTATAACCACTAGTAGTGTATAACAAGTGAAAGAAATAATTTTATAATTATTTAATTGTGGTTATAATAATTTTATTATTATATTTCATAAGAACAGACATAGTACTGTTGATTAATAGTATCATTATCATCAGTTTCATAGTCACATCTTACACTAAGAAAGAAAAGAGAAAAGGTGCTAATGACTGACTTAAGATTATCAGTATTAACTTTAATAAGGTAAAAGAAAATAAGGATAAAAATAAATCCAATATATTAATTAACTGGGGAAAAAGTCCCCAGGTGATGAAAGGTGGCCGGTATATGTGAAAACTTGAAAGATTGATCCTGGAAGGTGAATAAATGACTGTATTGTCCGAATCGGGAAATACAGTTCTTGCCATCTTGAAATTTGAACTGTGTGATGGAATTCACACAGCGGAATATGAAATGGCCCAATTG
The DNA here is from genome assembly GCA_023105745.1 of Austropuccinia psidii. Lineage (NCBI taxonomy): Eukaryota > Fungi > Basidiomycota > Pucciniomycetes > Pucciniales > Sphaerophragmiaceae > Austropuccinia > Austropuccinia psidii. The sequence goes on along the minus strand of JALGQZ010000002.1, from coordinate 56,976,484 downwards.
GGCCAAGACCATACAGGTTGATTGAATAAGGCCTGTACAGATGAGTTGAGTTGTCCAAGGAGTATTGAATACTTGATGCCTTGACAATTGATTGAAATGATGTAATACCTCTTGAGAATTGCCCTTGAATAATCCTTAATGAATTGTGCCAACCCAACTCCTGCAGATACAGGTGGTTGGGATCCTTGAAGAGTCTTCTGATTGCCGCCATAACTTGTCAGAATGATGAGCTGATTAATCCTCCTTCGAAATGGGTGTTGGATTTTGGGACCTTGGATTGGAATTGTGGAATTTGGTCCTGAAAACGTCACCATTGGATTGCTGAGCAAAAATGGTGCATAATGGTATATAATACCATATATGCACCATGCCTGCAACCTTGAGTACAGAGGGTATGAAGGAATGGAAAGGATTCCCCATAAGTTGAGGGGAAGGCTGACTGAGCTGGTCTGGTGGCCTCTGATGGTTGCCAGAGGCCATGGCTGGGATATTGGTCCATGGTGATCCATGGCCAAAAATGGGTCCTACGGGATTTATGGCCAAAATGGTGTCCAGAAGGTCTTTGGCCAATTTTGGGTCCAAGGGAAGAGTGGCCAATTTTGGCTCAGGTGGGCCCACCTGGCCTTGGGAGCTAGGTGGCTGCCCCCTTTGGCCCCTTTTGGCCTCATTGGATTAGGCCAAAAGGGGCCTAAATGGCCTAAATGCCCCAAAAAGGCCATTTAGTCCCAAGACCCCCTAATGAAAAGGGGGGCCCGGATCCAGTGGTGATGGCTAGGGGGCCTGGAGACCCTTAGAAGACAAAAAGGCCCCCCCCATGCCCAAAATCAATGATGAAGGCCTGGGGGTTGGTGAGATGGAAATTGGCCAAGAGGGCCAATGACGGCAGGATATGGCCTGAGGCCATAAATGGCCATTGGGATGGGTTGTGGCGTAAGAGCCATTGAATACCCAAAGGGGGCCAATGGGCCATAAATGATATGACGTGGCCAATTGGCCCCAACTTGGCTCCAGGTTGGATTGCCGCAACCATCAAGGAGGAGGGTCAAAACTCGTGGTTGTGACAAACACATCCAAGTCCACTGTTTCAACCTGTCAGAAGGGAAAGAGAAGGGTTAATAAGGATATAGCCACCCAAGTAACACTGTACAGTCCAAGAAAGAAAATGCAAAAACCAACTTAAAATTCAATAAATATAAGACCCAAAAAATAAGGATAAGACTATTTATAAAATACTAAATAAACTAAATTAATTAACTGGGGATAAGTCCCCAGGGGGGAGAAAGAGGGGCTGGTACATGTTAGAATCACCAGCCCTGATCCAGAAAGAGAATTTTCATGAGATTGATTGATTATTAAATTGAGTCTGGCCAATACAGGTCCTGTATGGCTGTACAGAACCTGTACAAGAGTTGTGGTGGTCTTGAGTGATCATACAGCTCCAGGATGGTGTATCCAAACTGTGTTGGGTAATTCCAACCTGTACAGAAGTTGACAGGCATTATTGCTGAACCAGACTGTATGCATGTTTCAGAAAGGAAGATTCCTGAAGCTGAATTCTGATAAACACAGTGAATTTTCTGGCTTGAGATGTTTGATTGGGTGTAAGTATGAAGACCCTTGTCCCTGGCTAGTGGTTGTTACAGTACCCCCCTCTTAAAACTGGTGGACTCCTGGACACCATAATACCTTGCCACTGTTGGGTGGAATCTCAATCTCCCCACATTCTTTCAAAAAAACTTCTTTTTAATTCATCTTCTCCTCTTGAGAATTATCCTGAAGATCCAATCTTCCTTTTTCATTTTCATCCTTGATTTAATTTATCTTCCCCCATTTCCCTTGAAACAATGGCCCAAAATGGCTTCACGGAAATTTTGGACCAATCAGGTGATGCTTGGTCCTGGCCATCACCTTGGGAAATCTTGAAATTTCTTGATTTAGAGCAATTTATGGCCTTACTGTGTTCATTTGATGTCTTGGTGTCCTATGGTCTGTGGGCCATAGTATGCAGTTGGTATGCCACGGTCCATGGACCCCAGGCAGTGGGGGCTGTTGGAGGTCCCTGGACCCAATTATAGTGGGGTTCCAGGGGGTCTATGGGACCACGCCTGGGCCCATCAAGAACCTGACTTCCCAAAGTTGAAGGGGACGTCCAGGGTAGTGATTTGAACCCAAGAAGACTTGAGATCTTTGTTTTTGAGGTTTTTGAGTGGGCCCATAAGTGAGTCATGGCCCCACTTCCTTGATGAATTTTTTCAGGCTTGAAGTGCATTATTCGGATTCCTTGAATTCTTCTGCTTTCATAAATCTTTAGTAATGATTTCCAAACTGACTGCACTAACTGAATCTTCTCCTTCTTCACCACCACTTTCTTTTCATTGTGGTTCTGGCCTCCTAAGTCAATTGGCTTCACCTTGGTCAATGGCTTCTTCTGGTCACTTTGATCCTGCCCAAACCTAGGATGAATCTAAGGAAGTTGAGGTTCTTGAGCCTGCTTGTACCAACTGTTTGGCCACGGGAAAGAATTGTTTTCAAAATGACAATACACAATATTCAAAGTGCCATTTCTTCTCTGTTGGGAAGAGGCCATGTCCTTATACTGGACCGTCCGCTTCCAATGTCAGAAGATATTTATGGAGTAAGAAGGATGGCCCTTTTGGGAAGGAGTTCCAAGTTTCTTAAGCCCCTACTCCTGATGGTACTTCAGGGTATTCTAATTGTGAGTCTAGTGAATTTCTTGAATTAATTGAATACTGACATCTCAGTATAGTGACAGGTTCTAGGAAAAGGGATGTGGCCAGGTGGACTAATGATTGAAGGCCCATCTGTGTTGGTAGTAGGTCAATCTATTCCAGCTCAGAAGTCCCCATATCCAGGAGAAATACTGAAGGTGTAGTGAAAAGGATAAGACAAATTGCCACTTCCCCACCTTATCCTGCTGTTGAACGTAGTGATGAATTGGATGGTGAAGAAGTTGAGGTGGTTCATAATTCCATTGGCCATCAATCCCGTACTTCCCCTTCTCATCCTCCTGCCAAAATATTCCAAAGTCAAATTATTCCAAGCACTCCCTGAACTTCCCAACCAACTCTTGCTACTATTCCCACTCCTCTTCATCCACCTCGAGGCCTACCTTGAATCCAGAAGTAAGACCATCCCCCATCCCTCAGCCCAGAAATTTCCCCTAGTCACTTCTCAACAACTTCAACCTGTGGCCAGTTCCAGTAGAAGAAGAGAAGAGCTTTCTCCTTTTCCGTTTCCTGCTGCTCAAGTATTTCAACAAAGAGAGCATTGGCCCATCCAAGTTACCAGAGAAGATCCAAATACGGTGAGTGAAAATCAAGATTCTTTGGCCAGGCTGTTTGGAAGGTTTGATAAAAATAGGAGGGAGGTGATTGAGTATTCTAATTATAGGAATATTCCTAAGACTGCCTCTGAGAAAATAGCTGAAGAATTTTCCTGGTAAAAAGATGAGCTGATCAACGATTCCCAGGCAAATTTTGACCATTTGGCTAGAGATAACTAGTTTTGTTTTCCTTAGTTGTTTTTGGTTTAACTTTTATCCCCACTCTTATAAAATACTAAAAATGAAAATTAAATGGAACCTCCCAATACATGATATGGGAGGGGATGCTACTTCTTTAAAGAAATAAAAGAAATAAAATTATACAAGTGAATAATAAAAAGAAAATGAGAGAAAAAGAGAGTAAAGAAAGAAGAAAGAAATTCATGAGGTTTGTCCTTCTTGTGGTAAATTGCTTTATTTTGGCCAAGAATGTTCTGAAAAGTAAAAACCAAGCATTTGATGCTCACAGAATGGCCAAGGTGATGTTTTACGACTAGAAGCCCTCAGGGATGCATACCAGGACATGAAACTTACTTTCATAAGTTCCACTCCCCAACAAGCACCATAAAAGAATAATTTGGCCATTTTTGGATTTGAAGTAAGGAATGACTCAAATAATAATGATTGGCATAAGTTGGAAAAAAAAGAATCAAATAAGGAAGAAAGAATTTTGCCATATCTTGATGAAAGGTCCAAATTCAAGGGCATTGATGTTTCCAGGCCTTCTGAATCTTTCCAAGGAGTTGATAATTGCTCACAAAGTGGCCAAGGTAATGCGTATAAAATTTGTGTAGAATACCCCCTTAAAGGTGCACGCCAGGAGAGGCACTTACATCCATGAAATCCAATCCCCACCAAGCACCATGAAATCAAACTCTTGAGGTACATGGACCAGGCTTGTAAGGATACAATGAGTGGAAATCTTTGAGAAGTTCTGCTGATTTGGTGAGCTTAAAAGCTGCTTCCCAATTCGTTCTTTCTGGATATTCACTGAATCCTTCCACTCTACAAGATACCATAATTTACCTACTTTGAGTTTTGATTCCAGAACCTGAGCCACTTCTCATGCTTGTTGCTCCGCCACTAGGATTGGTGTTGCTGGCAATTGTTTGCAATTATGTATACTTGCCTGCTTGACTGGTTCTAGTACTTACACATGGAAGACAGGGTGAACTCACTTCCATTGCAAAGGAAGCTTGAGGTGATATGACTGGATTCCAACTTTTGTGGAGACTTCAAAAGTTCCCAACCATCTTTCTGACAGTTTTTTGGTAGGTCTTGTTGTCTTTATGTTCTGGGAAGCTAGCCATACTTTGTCCCCAGGTTTTAGTTCAGGTGAAGTTGCCCTCTTTCTCTATGCATACTTCTTAAAACGCTTTATTCACCAGGGCCAATGTTGTGTCAATTTCTGGCAATTGACTTCATGTTTCAACACAGTCAGTATAAAATCTTTCTTCAGTTGCGTTAGTGTCACATTATAGTCAATGGATTTAGTGCGTCACGTCACATCTGCGTCAAGACAATGTCAATTTTCACATGGGTCACATGAGATTTTCACTCAAAGCCCAAACCCATTTCAACACTATTCCCAAGTTTTGGGTAAATACACCTCATGGTGCAAGGTAGCAATTTGGCATTCTCAGATTTGTGCATGAGAAGACTTCCTCCCCACCATATAATTCTCTCCCCCCTTTACCATGCCTACTGTAATGCCTGAAATGGCTTCCACATCCCTTCCTAATCCTCTCTGACCCATAGAATGCTTAAGCACCTGCACCACCCTCCAGATATGACTGCAGAGCTTCCCTCATGACTCCTTATGCTTCCACACCCCGGCCGCTTAACATACTAACGCTCCCATGGCACCCTCAAGATATGCCTCAAATGCGGCCCTTACTGCTCCTTACGCCTAATCCTCTCCGCCGCTTACCATCCTTATGCTTGCATAGTGCCCTCCTGACACGCCCTCAATGCCACCCTCACACCAGCCTACTCCTCAACGCTGCTTACCATCCTTACGCTCCTGCAGCACCCTCAAGATGATACTAAAATGCCACCCACACCCCCACCTCATCCTATCCGCTTCTTACAATCCTTATGCTTCTGTGGCACCCTCAAGATATGCCTCTGACACCATGCTCAACCCCCCTTATGCCACTTCCCACCTGCCTAATTGTCATAGCCAAGGAGGCAGGGGCATTTCCAATCATCATCAGCAAATCATTATATCATGGATACCCTTCAAAACCCAATCAGCAAGGGGGTTTCATTCAACAATTCACCCAATACAGTTTTCATACCTCAATACAGTTTCATACAGGCAAGACTCAAATACAGGATTCACCAAATACAGGCCTTTCATCAATACAGGCGCAAATACCTGTATTGACTGTATAACCTGTATTGGATTCACCAATACAGGATTCAATCCCACATACAACTTCTTCCAGCATACAGGCCAGTATCTCAACACTCAAACTCCAAGGCTGGTATTTCTCACATATACCAGCCCCTCTTCACCCACCTGGGGGTTTTTCCCCCAGTTAATTAAAATAGTTGATTTATTATTTAATATTATTTTATTCTCACTTTTGGAATATTATATTATTACTTATTAAGTTAGTCTTAGCCTTCCCTCACCTGTTCAGTAGAGTCCTGGTGGCCATATCCTTATTAATTCCTTTTCTCTTTTCTGAACAGGTTGAAACAGTGACTCAGGATTACTTAGTGGTTGGCTCTCTATTTATTACTTATTGTTATTTCTTTTTCTTAGTACTCTCATTCTTTTATCAGGAATTTATCCTTGCATTCTGTCTATCCTGTTCTTGAGTATTTTTGAGCCCTCCTTAAGTAAGTCTGTTCACTGAGTGCCAGGCCCTCTTCATTTTAGAAGAGCCCCTGTGACATTATTTTAATTAACTCATAATTGCTTCTTTCTTTTCATTCATTTTATTCATTTCTCTCATTCTTCTATTATGATCTTTTAATGATTATGAACTTTAATGATTTTATGATTTTCATCAATTTTCATCTCTCTCATTTCATTCTCATGAAAATTTATTCTTTCTAATTTCTCTATTCTGCTGACCAATTCACTTTATTCTCTATCATCTTCATTTCTCTTTTGTTTGAATTCAGGTTTATTCAGGTTTTATTGCTTGGAATTAGTTGGGTTAATTGATTCATCATTCAGGGTTATTTGATTTGGGGTATTCAGTGGTTTTGATTGAAATTTCTCAAGATTATTGATTGATTGATTGATTGTTCAAGACATTGACTTCACCTCAAGATATTGATTGAATTTTGATGGATTTGATTTGATTGACTTGATTTGATTCCTCAAGAAAGCTGATTTATCCTCAAGATTTGATTTGATTGAATTGATTTTGAAGATATTGATTGAATTCCTCAAGACTTAATTGATTTGATTTTGAATTGACTTGATTGATTGAATTGATTTATTGATTGACATTGATTACCCATAAGAATTTGATTTTGTCATTTTCATTCTTCAAGATTTTCAGAGTATTGTCACTTCAAGATTGTTTTTATTGATTCCTCAAGATCATCAAGAGTTTCATTTAATTTGCTTTGGTCGAGCCTTATTTTATTCAAAGTATCATCAACTTTTTATTCATTCTTCTTTCATAATGCCAGTTCAGCATAGCCCACCAGCCAAGAATACAAGATCCCAGAGACATCAAGCTGTTCTCACTCCTACACCAAGGGCTCCTCTTGACCGCACACCATCAGTTCATCAACTGAGTGCAAATTTGGACAGAGGACCACCAATGGAAGGAGCAGCACCCTCCAGAAGAGGAGGTGTGAAGTCTAGAAGATCAAGATCATTCTCTGGACTATTGGGTGGTTATCCTGGTGTTTCTCAAGGGCCTAGAAGTAGATTGGGGGAAGCTGAAGATGAGGAGGGGGAGGAGTCTGTGGAAGAGAAAGAATCTGAGGAGACTGAAGTGGCAGCTGCCTTGGCAGGTGCTCCTGAAGCTCCTCAGGCTCCAAATCTAGCCCTTTCTAATCAACCTTCTGTCTCTCAAGCTGAACCAAATTTCCTCAAGATGATGGAGCAAATGACTCAGTTTATGGGACAACTCACTCAAGCAGTTGCCCCAAGGGACACTTCAAAAGTCCCTGCATTCAAGACTCCATCAATGAAGGCACCTGATTTCTTTGATGGTACTAAAGCTCATAAATTGAGAGGATTCATTCAATCCTGTCAATTAATCTTTCATAATGACCCAGCAAACTTCTTCTCTGACAGGAAGAAGGTGCTTTATTCAACTTCTTTTCTTACTGGTAGAGCTGGCAAATGGATTGAACCGTACCTCTCAAATATCTCCAATGAAGACCCTTCTTATCTCCTCAATAACTGGCAGTTATTTGAAACCCAGTTATTCACTCTGTTTGGTGATCCCAATGAAGTCAGAAAAGCTGAACAAGAGTTGGACAATTTGAGGATGAGGGAAAGTGGTCAAGTTTCCTTGTACATAGCTGACTTCAGAAGTTTAATGTCAAGAATTGGAGACTGGGGGGAAAGGGCCTATATTCATGTGTATAGAAGAGGCTTGGCATCAAGATTGTTGGACCAATTGGCTTCTCACCCTGGAACTTTTGATAGTCTTCAAGAACTCATGGATATAACCTTGGAAATAGACACAAGGTACCATGAGAGGCAGAAGGAAAAGGGCAGTCATCAAGAGAAGAAGCCTCAAATCAGTGGATCCAACTCCTCCAAGCCTCCTCAAAATTCATCATCACAGAAGCCTTATCACAAGAAGAATAAGAAGGGGAAGAATTTTCAAGTGTCCAAAGACAAGCCTCATGCTGCTCTCCTCAATAAGGACAACAAATTAATTGGTTCTGAAAAGGAGAGGAGGATTAAAGAAGGCTTGTGCAATTATTGTGGTGGTAAACACCCATTTGAAAAATGTTTCAAGAGGCCTGAAAATAGGCAAGGGTCATCAAAAGGCTTCCCTAGCAAGCAGGGAAAAGCCTGAGTGGGAATCATGATGTGTTCAATGGTTCTCACTTATTTCCTTCAAGAGCACAATTGTGCACTCTGAATACTAGTGTCAAGAAATCTTTGAAATTTCTTATTTTTTCTTCAATCTCTGATATTTTTTATAGTATTCTCATTGATTCTGGTGCTACAAACTCCTTTATTGCAAAGAATTTTGTTCTCAAGTACTCATTGACTATGTCAGAGCTCCCTGAAAAGATTCCTCTTTTCATTCTGGATTCCAGTGAATCCACTTCCTTGTTCATCACCCATTATACCAAGTGGGTTGTTGATTTACCTTCCTTCCCAAGCTTTGAATGGGATTTCTTTATCATAGATTCACCCAAAGGAGAAGACCTAATATTGGGCTATGATTTTCTATACCATTTTAATCCTATTATTGATTGGAAAAATGGATTGATCACCTATGATTCTAATCATAAGGATTCTAGTGGTTTTAAACCTTCTATTAGTAATGACGTATCCACTGGTGTCAACAGTGTTGCTCTGGTTGGTGAACTTAAGACACCTTCCTTTCCTCCTTCTGTCCATAACCCCTCCATTTTTCCCTCTCAGTCATTACTTCCATTAAGAGATGAAGTCTTCAAAGAGATAAAAGATGTTGGAGAAGATGTTGCTATATCTTCACTTCATCTCTTTCAAGGGGATATGGACCTTCCTCCTTTATCTTTTCATGCCTCCCTGGAGGAGCAGTGGGATGAGGAGGAAGAGCCAGAAGAGATTGAAACTGTGTTGAAGGTAGTCCCTCCTGCTTATCACCATTATTTGGATGTATTCTCCAAGGTGAAAGCAGAGAAACTTCCTCCACACCGCGCCTGTGATCACCATATCAAATTGGAGGGTCTTCTACCTCCAGTTGGTGTTATCTACTCTCTATCTAAAAATGAGTCAGAAACACTGCGGGCCTACATTTCATAGAATGTAGAGAAAGTTTTCATTAGACCAAGCTCCTCCTCAACAGGTGCTCCTGTCCTTTTTGTTAAGAAAAAGGATGGTGGTCTTCGTTTGTGTGTTGACTACCGCAAACTTAATGCTGTCACTAGGAAGAACAGGTATCCTGTTCCTCCTATGAACCAGCTTCTTACCATATTTAACGGTGCTACTATCTTCTCCAAGATAGATCTGCGTGGTGCTTATAATCTCCTGAGAATTAAAGAGGGGGATGAGCACTTAACTGCTTTTAGAACCAAATATGGCAGTTATGAGTATTTGGTTATGCCTTTTGGCTTGACCAATGCTCCAGCTTCATTCCAAAATCTTGTGAATGATATATTTGCAGATTTTTTGGATATTTTTGTTGTAGTCTATTTAGATGATATTATGGTCTTCTCTAGCTCTTTGGATGAACATGTTAAACATGTAGCCTCCGTTCTCCAAAGGCTCAAAGACAATAATTTGTTTGCTAAAGCCTCCAAGTGTGTATTCCATGCCTCAAGTGTGGAATACTTGGGCTATGTTGTTTCAAGTGGTGGCCTCAAGATGGATTCTTCAAAAGTTCAACAAATACTCAATTGGCCTCAGCCCAAGAACATCAAGGCCCTCCAATCTTTTCTTGGCTTTGCCAACTTTTATCGTTGTTTCATTAAAAATTATTCCAAAAAAATCTCTGCTCTCACTTCCCTTCTCAAAAAAGATTCTCCCTTCATCTTCAATGAGGAAGCTCTTAGCCAGTTTCAGATACTCAAAGAAGCTTTCACCACTGCTCCTATCCTCTCTCACGTTAATCCTTCTCTTCCAACTATTGTAGAGACTGATGCCTCTGATTATGCCTTGGGTGCTGTACTGAGTCAGGTGAATGACTCAGGAAAGCATCCCATTGCATTTGATAGTCGCAAGCTCTTACCAGCTGAACTCAACTATGAAATTCATGACAAGGAACTCCTTGGCATAGTTTGGGCTCTCAAGCGCTGGAGAGCCTTTCTCCTTTCTCTTTCTGATTCCTTTGAGGTCTTGACAGACCATTGTTCTCTCCAATATTTTATGTCCTCTAAAGTCCTTACTCGTCGTCAAGCCCGTTGGGCTGAATTTTTGTCTGAATTTCACTTTGTTATCACTTACCGCCCAGGCAGGCTGGCCACTTTACCAGATGCCTTGTCACGTCGGGACGACGTGTACCCAGAGAGGGGGGTGGATTTCATCAGCAAGAATCCTCAAAACTTTCATCAAGTTCTCAAGCAAAATGAAATTCAAGAGTCAAGATTCTTTTCCATAAAAGTTGAAATGTTTTCAGATTTAGTTGATCAGATCCAAAGACAAGTATGGCAAGACAAAGACTATAAGGAGATCCTCAAGAAATTAGCAAGAGGAGAATCAGTCCCAGACTATTCTCTTGAACCTCAAGCAAAATTATTATTGTTCAAAGATAGAGTAGTTATTCCAAGCAATCATGAAGTTCAATTGGACATTCTTCAAAGGCGTCATGATTCACCATTGGCTGGCCATCCTGGCCAGGAGAAGACCCTCAAGCTCATCAAGAGGGATTTTTATTGGGCTGGCATGAATCAAATCATCAAGGACTATGTGTCCTCATGTCAGCAATGTTCAAGAAACAAGAACATCCACCATAAGAAGTTTGGATTACTCAAGCCTCTTCAAATTCCATCTGGTCCTTGAAATTCTTTATCAATGGACTTCATCACTCAATTGCCTCTGTCAAACAACTTTGACTCAATCTTAGTAATTGTAGACAGATTCTCAAAAATGGCAATATTTATTCCAACTTATTCAACAATCACTGCACTGGACTTAGCTCAAATCTTCATTAGTCATGTATTTTCCAAACATGGTCTTCCAGTAAGTATTGTTAGTGATAGAGGTTCCTTATTTGTTTCATCATTCTGGACCCAGTTATGTCAGCAGCTCAAGATATCAAGAGATCTTTCAACTGCATTTCACCCTGAAACAGATGGACAGACAGAGAGGGTAAATCAGATTCTAGAACAGTATCTTCGGATGTATGTCAGTTACCATCAAGATGACTGGCACACCTGGCTCCCTCTGGCTGAATTTGCCTATAATAATGCAGAACATTCATCCACAAAGCAATCACCTTTTTTCACCATTTATGGAAGAAATCCCAGCTTTGACTCAATCCATGTTTCTCATGATTCACCTGCTGGAAAGTTATCAACAAAACTCCAATCAGTACAGCAAGTTGTCAAAGAAGAATTAGAGTCAGCAATAAGGAGATTGAAGAAGTATGCAGATAGAAATAGAGCAATTCCACCTGATTTCCAACCTGGGGACAAAGTATGGCTAGCCTCCAAGAACATCAAGACAACAAGACCCACCAAGAAACTCTCAGAAAGATGGTTGGGACCTTTTGAAGTTCTGAAGAAGATTGGCAGCCATGCATATCACCTCAAGTTGCCTCAACAATGGAAGTCAGTTCACCCTGTTTTCCATATTTCTTTGTTAGAACCAGTGAAGCAATCAACTATCCCAAATCGACATCAATTGCCACCACCACCAGTAATAGTGGAAGAGCAAGAAGAATGGGAAGTGGCTCAGGTTCTGGACTCAAAACTCAAGAGAGGCTCATTATGGTATTTAGTTGAGTGGAAAGGATTCAGTGAAGACCCAGAAAGAACAACTTGGGAACCAGCTTCCAACCTTACCAACTCTCCAGACCTTGTCAAGGACTTTCACAATTTGTATCCTGACAAGCCTGGCCCAAATGCCTCAAGAGTTTGATTTTATGGTGCTTGGTGGGGATTGGAGGTTATGAAAGTAAGTTCCTCTCCTGGCATGCACCTTTAAGGGGGTATTCTACCAAATTTGTTGTAAGCATCACCTTGGCCACTTTGTGAGCACTTGTCAATTCTTTGGACAGGTTCAGAAGGCCTTGCAACATAATACCCTCAAGATTTGGACCTTTCATCAAGATTTGGCCCAATCTTTTCTTTTCTTTTCTCTTCTTTCTTTAATCATGCCATAAATTATCTTTCAAGACATTCATTATCAAATTCATCTTATGGCATATTTCAATTTTCATTTATGGTGCTTGGTGGGGAGTGGAAGTTATGAAAGTAAGTTCCATCTCCTGGTATGCATCCCTGAGGGGTCTAATTCTTGTAAAAACATTACCTTGGCCACGCTGTGACCATCAAATGCTTTATTTCATCTTTCAGAATCTTTTGGCCAAAATCAAACAACTCACCACAAGAAAGACAACCCCCAGGCATTTCATATTTCTTTCTTTACTCTCTTTTTTCTCTCATTCTTTTCTTTTTCATCTCTTTTATTTTCTTTACTTGTATAATTCTTGTTTTTTTTAATTTCCTTCTTTGAAGCAGCAGTCAATCCTCCCATATTTTGTATTGGGAGGCTAAGTCATTTATTTTCATGTAAAATGGGAAATAACAATAGTAATAATGGAGACCAACTACCAGTAATACGCATCAAAATTTCTTCAAGGTTTCTTAAACTTTATAACCAAGGCATCTCCAAATCACAAAAGGCGGGGAACCAGAGGCAGTGGAGTCAAATATGAATGTCAGCCTTGAACTCATTCCTTAAGATCAAAATTGAAAGCCAAAACCCAATCAGCAAGGTGTTTATGGCAATTGACCAATCAAGGAGGGGACAAGAAGAAGATATTCAAGAAAAAATCAAGTTCATAGAAGAAATTGTTTCAAATGGCCCAATTGGCCAATTTCATCAAGATATGCACTTTGACACAATTGGCCATATCAGACCTCAAAACATCAAAACAGCCATTTTTCATCAATTCTTATCATAATATGCTTAATTGTGCATATTGGTTGATTTGCGCATTTTGCGCAATTTTGCGCATTTGTGCACTTTTGCGCATTTTTTGCGCAAAAGGGCCCTTTTCTTGTCAAAAGCCTTCAAAAGGCCTTTTTGGCCAAAATCATTATAATTGCGCATTTGCGCATTTTGCGCAAAAATGCGCAAAATGGCTAAAACCCACTTTTAGGCCATTTTTCACAATAATTCGGTTTTTTCAGTATTTTCACCAATTTATGCCACATATGGCATATTTGCGCATTTGCGCATTTTGCGCACTTTTGCGCACTTTGCGCATTTGCGCATTTTGCGCATTTTTGCGCATTTTGCGCAAAAATGCGCAAAATGGCCAAAACCCACCTTTAGGCCATTTTTTCAAAAGAATTCAGTCTTTTCATTATTTTCACCAATTTATGCCACATATGGCATATTTGCGCATTTGCGCATTTTGCGCATTTTTGCGCTTTTTTGCGCATTTGCGCATTTTGCACATTTGCGCATTTTGCGCATTTTTGCGCATTTGCGCATTTTGCGCATTTTTGCGCAAATTGGCCAAAAACCCATTTTTTTCACATTTTCAGGGATTTTGGCCAGGACTACTCATTTGGTCCAAAATTTCAAATGTCGGCCACCTTATGCCAACACTCTAAAATTCAAAATTATGATGATTTCAAGTGGTCTTGGGACAAAAACCCAAATCAACCACCTTTCAAAAGCCATGAGGACTCAAGAAAAGTTGATGAAGACACTCAAGACAAGATTAAAGAAATTTTTATGAAGATTGAAGGCAGTTTGAATGAAACAGAGGAAATTCAGAATCAAAATCAAGGGGAAAATACCTACAAATATTCAAATGAAGATTGGTTTGAGTATTGATTGAAGAAGAAGTTTTAAGGGGAAAATCTTAAGGAATTGGGGGAAAGAACTGTTTGAATTCATTGCAAGCTCATCAAGACTCACTATACTTATGGTGCTCAGAGCTCACCACTTTCAAGAGGGGGATAATGTCACAGCCAAGGAGGCAGGGGCATTTCCAATCATCATCAGCAAATCATTATATCATGGATACCCTTCAAAACCCAATCAGCAAGGGGGTTTCATTCAACAATTCACCCAATACAGTTTTCATACCTCAATACAGTTTCATACAGGCAAGACTCAAATACAGGATTCACCAAATACAGGCCTTTCATCAATACAGGCGCAAATACCTGTATTGACTGTATAACCTGTATTGGATTCACCAATACAGGATTCAATCCCACATACAACTTCTTCCAGCATACAGGCCAGTATCTCAACACTCAAACTCCAAGGCTGGTATTTCTCACATATACCAGCCCCTCTTCACCCACCTGGGGGTTTTTCCCCCAGTTAATTAAAATAGTTGATTTATTATTTAATATTATTTTATTCTCACTTTTGGAATATTATATTATTACTTATTAAGTTAGTCTTAGCCTTCCCTCACCTGTTCAGTGGAGTCCTGGTGGCCATATCCTTATTAATTCCTTTTCTCTTTTCTGAACAGGTTGAAACAGTGACTCAGGATTACTTAGTGGTTGGCTCTCTATTTATTACTTATTGTTATTTCTTTTTCTTAGTACTCTTATTCTTTTATCAGGAATTTATCCTTGCATTCTGTCTATCCTGTTCTTGAGTATTTTTGAGCCCTCCTTAAGTAAGTCTGTTCACTGAGTGCCAGGCCCTCTTCATTTTAGAAGAGCCCCTGTGACACTAATCCTCTCCACCACTTACCAGGCTTACACTCATGTATTAGATTCATAGGGTATGGTGGCTTGTTGGCATACATGATTAACTCACTCACAGAAATATGCAAAGTGGCCTTCTCTGCCAACATGTTCTGGGGGAAATTGTTCATGATATTCCCAATGTTGTGGTTAGGGTTTGGATCATGAGGATCACAAACTAAAACATAATAAGGGGACTATTTAAAACCCAAAGTCTTTCTTCTGTTTTTGCAACAAAACCATTTTATTTCATATCAGTGAAATGGAACACTTTGCTTAGTCATTACCTCATGAGTTTTGAATATTTAAAAAGTTGACTTTAGTAGGTTTCTCACTGGTCAACATTTTTCAGTTTCTCACAGTGAAGTGATTTCATTTGAATGATATGAAATAATCTGCAACACCTCACCTCCTTGAATTTCCTGACAAGTCATATTTTGCAAATTCAATACAAGCTCAATAGATATTGATGGAAGGTTCCAAGGCCGTTGAGGGGCAGGTTTTTTTTGGTTATCTTGTGGTTCTAAAATGTCTTTTTTCTAGAATATTAACAAACAATTGAACTGATTTAAATTGATATTCAACTTCCTTCAAACTTTCCAAAACTCTCCAATATTGATATCTCCTAAAAAGGAATCAAGAATTAATAGCTTAAGCTTACTTTACTTCCACCACTTTCAGGACTCCCGCCTTTTTTGTCATTTTGGTCTTTTTACTCAAAGCATTTCAATCAAGTTACCAGTAAACTTTTTGCCATCTCTTTACTCAATAAACTACCTCGGCTATGCCCCAAACACTGGGAAGTTGAACTAAATTCAATGAAATACAAACTTCAGCCACAGAGAGTGGAAGTGAAATCTCTGATGTGGTCAGTCATTAATGAGGAATTGAAGTAGAGGGCCTGGCACTTGAAAGTAATCCAGATCAACCAGTTCTTGCAGAATGTGAGCATAGATTTATCTTGAATATTTGAAATCTCTCCAAACCTGATACTTCTCTCATAGCCTTTATTTCAGCTCAGCCTCCAAGCTCTCAGAAACCAAATTATAAATGTTATAAGAAGGAAAAGACTGTTTAACCTTGTGAACCAACAGAAGATGCTGGGCAAGCTGGCCTAATTTTCAGTGGGGAGCTTGAAATTATATCCAAGTAACAATCTGTCTCTAACATTTTCCAAACAATTTCAAGGCTGGAAAAAATTCAAAATGATAGTGCAATTCCTGATTATGTACTTCAAAAGATTTCTTAAGCAATGGGTCTCCTCAAAATGGTTTTGAACTGTAAGTCCATTACTCATTTAATACAGACATATTAAAAATGGCTTCTTACAATATATGGGCAGGTGTGGAGGTTGGAGAATCTCTACCTGAAGGATCCCAAGTGGTAAGTGGAGTTCCAGGAAAAGGATTAGGAAAAAGACCAAGTATAACTGCCGCCAAAAAAACCAACAAAAAAGGCCATACCTTTGAAGCAGCAAAAGATTCCTTGGATCAAGGTGTTAAAATGATCAATGTTGAAGTGGACCATATCAATAATTAACCTCCATGTACTGAAAGCCCCCCATACTCAATGAAAAAATACAGGATGAATACCCTCCTGCCTCTCCTCAAAATATTCAAGCTTTTCAATAAAGGGAGACAATTAAAATGATACAATGGGTCAAGATATGACTGAGAAAAATGATTTAACCTGAGGCCAAAGTCTCAGCCTCTGCTAATTTTCAAGGAATATTTTTATCCCGTATTGAAGAGCTTGGAGACATTTCAAATTATCATTCCAATATTGCTCAACAATGATGGAAAAGGGGCTTTATAAGATGGATAGTATTTACAAAAATCAATGGGACAATTTACCAACAAATGATGCTGATACATTCCCGCCTGTTGATCTTAAGGTGATCAGTAACCATGAGCTCAAATTGTCGGTGTTGAGTGAGGAGCTTGAGATTGCAGGTGATTTTTATCTTTGTGAATGATACATTATTATTTGGCTGATGACTCACATGATATAAACTGAAATATATATATGTTTAGATTTTTCAAGGCAATAGAAACAGAAGCATTCTTTAATAATAACATTTGGAATCTCAAATTGATGGAGGAGTCAGCAAACCCTCCAGAAAATCTCCCAAAATAGTTCAGAGCCTTCTTTACCCCTCCAATCCAATTAAGCATTTTTCAGCAAATGTTATGCTTTAATTCATTATTTTAGTCTCATACAATGTGATTGCACCCAAACCATATGTGGCACCAACATCAAATTTGACCAGTCCTCTTGTAATCGAACAGGGAGCAGTTGTATACCTTGCCTTCTGCTTTAGTAAATGGAAGCTCTGTGAAACACAACTTAGCATTGAAGGTGGGGGGGCTTACAATGAGATATTGACAAAGCTGCAGAAGAACCTGGAGGAGGTAATGGATACATTTCTCCACTTGATGAGTGCATACAACATGGTACATGCACATGCAAATGTCAAAGTCTATGGCATGGAAGGAAAACTCACAAGCTTGCAACAAAAAAAAAGCCATCAAAGTTCTTTTGGTGTGTCACAAGAATCTCAAAATAAATCAAATTTTCTATGCTTTATTAGTGGCATTATGTGCGGAGGGGGTTCATGGTTTGATAGTACGCTTAGACAACTGGAGAACAAGCTCAGTGAAAAGGGCTTTATCACTCATTGACATTTCCAAAATACTGTCAGAGGGTAAAATTCTAGTAGATCTGGTGTGGCTATGTACTAATAAGTATATATCTAATTTACTGAATAAGAGTTTCCACTCTTCAAAGTCTATTAACCCCACCTTACCTATTAGATTTGAATCTGCAAGAGTCTTTTTATTAGAATTTTAGGATGCCTGGGTGGAGAAGTGTGGTCTAAGTTGAAGTGATGAGGTCACATTGACTGTACCAGGTCAGCTAGACCTGCAACCAGGATTGAACCATTTTAGATTAGTTTTGTATCAGATAGATTGTAATTTAATTTTGGAAAGTGATTTATGAATTTAATAATTGTGACTACCTATCCTACTACCGCCTGGATGCCTCAGTATGAATGCCAATAATAACTACCTTTGTACGGGGCATGCCTCCATACACCATTGAAAATACTCTGACAAGATGCAAGCTAAGTCAGACAGTTGTGCCTGCCATTAGCACAAGCAGGGGCTTTTCAGGAAGTGGGTTTTATCACTTTGAGCCAGCTCATAATAGGCAAACTGGCACTGTTTCTTTCAAGAGGACTAGGATGATTAGGGATCTGCAAAGGAGTGCATATTGCATTTGCGCATGCTTGCAATATTCCACCTGGTTGTATTTGAAACTCATTTAATGGGAATATGAATATATCAAATTGAATAATGCCGTATCCACTGCATTGTTTTAGGTCCAGGTACTTGAGATCGCCAATTTGCAAAACTCAGATGTAATCTTCCATTTTTAGCTGCAATTAAAAAACATTCATTGACCAAAATCAAATTTAGGTGAAATTAATAATTCACACAACAGTCCCTAATCATTTTGTTTCATTTCATTTTCCTGTGCACACATGCCATTAATTAAAAAAGGAAAGGAGCGTAAAAGGGAACTTGCGGAAAAGCGTTGGGGTGAGGAAGGAAAGTGTTATTAGCTCACTTATTGTCAGTGTATATATATAGATATATATATGGGTTGGCATACATGTGGCACCCTCATTGGGCCCCATGGAAGAACATTGGCTTTAGTTGGTTTAGATCAAGCCAATGCCATGTGGGCTCCAACAGGGAACTCAAAAATGTGTGCTGAAGAAAGCTCATTGGGCATTGCGAACCATTCTGGATTCAAAAGGTGTTAGCTTCAAATGGGAGGAAGCAGTATCTGATATCTTGTCTGCTTAAACACAAATTGATCCCTTAACCACTTGGGAATAGTGGGACATCCCAAAAGAAAAATGAGGCCAAAACCACCCAAAAGAATAAGTTTTTTTCCTCCACTTGACCAACAGCACAAATATCAATGCCTTTATCAGGAAATATGACCCCAAGTGAAATTTGGAAGGTTGTAGCTGTCAATCAGATCAAACACATTCACTTTTTCACGTGGAAATTTTCTCTTCAACCGGATTTCTCATTGCCCTTCCTGAATTCAGACCATTCACAACAATGAGTGAATTCAAGGTCAATCAATGGGATTAATTATCAGAATCATTATTTTGCAAAACAAAATTCACCAACCCAATTGCAACAAATGGGTATGACTGGAGGGATTTATGTTCTTGATTGGGTGGTGCAAATTCAGCAGGAAGAACAAACAATTTGTCCTTTAGGGAACTCTTGGGAAAATTGAAAATTCAAAAGATGATTGGACAAACCAAGGTGGGTTGCATTCTAGGTCAATTCTCACAATATGTTGGGGATAACTTATTTCAGAGGAGTTAAACTTGCTACAAGTCATTGGGGGTTCCTTCTTTTGATCAAGTAAACTATGAAGCCATTATTTACCCAAATCAGGGGGCATTTGATTTTGCTTCCGCACTGACTTTCACCATGAACAGATTCAAGAACTCACGTCATCTTGATAAGGATGCATCATTGTATTCTTTGAGATAGTAGTTTCAATCTGATAACCGGCCCCGCCAAATTCAAAGAGATGTGTCAAAGCGGTGTACAGGTGTCATTTTTATTTTCCCAAATGACCATTTTTGATTGATCTATCCAAATGTCATGGGCTCAGTTAGGTATTGTGGGAAAGTAGTACATTTTTTCATTAGACTGATCCAGCACAGGACAATGAAAGCACAACATTAGTGGGTATGTGTGCACAATGCTCAAGGAGGTTAGCAAAAATAATGTTGCAGAAAAGCCACAGCTATTATGAGTTTGGCGAGGGAGTGGGCTATTACATCATAAATGGTAACACAATGTCAGCTCAATTAGATGATTGAGGGAATTTCGATGCATTGGGGAGTTAGAGGGTGATTGTAGAATAAGGGTGTGATAATGCGTAGGAAAGTATACACCTGGCTTTGATCAGTTGGAATTGGGGTTATATGGTGGCTCACATGAAAAAGGGGTGGAATGGCACATGTACGGTGGCATTCCACTGTATGATTATCTGGGTTTGTTTCTATTCTTCACACACAAATCCTTGCCCTTTTCCAGGATCCCAAAGCTTCACAAGCAAATCTTTAGGCCTGTCAAGGATCCTGATCCTTCACACACCAAACCTTCCACTTTAAATACTTATGCTGGGGCAG
This sequence comes from Austropuccinia psidii, assembly GCA_023105745.1. Taxonomy (NCBI): domain Eukaryota; kingdom Fungi; phylum Basidiomycota; class Pucciniomycetes; order Pucciniales; family Sphaerophragmiaceae; genus Austropuccinia; species Austropuccinia psidii. The sequence continues at coordinate 56,956,379 of JALGQZ010000002.1, read as the reverse complement.
CCTCCTGACAATGGTAACAATTCCTTACGCTTGTCCAGGCTCTCAAGGCTTCACATGCGAATCCTTACACTTGTACAGGTTCCCAACAATTGAAACAATTCCCTAAGACAGTTCCGGCTTTTGATGCTTCACATGCAAATCCTTATGCTTGTACAGGTTCCCAAGAATTCCGGCAATTCCACACACTTGGGAGGCCTCCTGATGATTCTAAAATTTTCTCACACAACTAAGATTAATAGCATTTGACCATAGTAAATGCAATGATCATGAATCTCCTTCAGATTGCTAAAATCATTCTTACAGTTAAGATCTGATATGGTTCAGATTCAAGGAAGCAAAAGATATAGGAGGCGGTAATGGTGAGTATTTGCGCATTTTCTGCAAAAGAGGTTCACACAAAGAAATACTGTCAGAAAAATGAGGTGGGGCTCACAAAAATTATTCTCAAGGAAGAGGGGATTTGCACCAATGAGGAAATAAAATATTTTCACATGAACAAAGAATTTAATAGAAATTGAGAAAATATTTCAGTGAATACAAAGGACTTATTTAAAGGAGTGTATTACAAAAGGTAAAAAGTGAAAAGGAAACACTTTTTTTGGGGGGGAATCTTGAGACTATCCCAGTGATGTCCTCCTTTGGATAATCCTCCAGTGCCTGGCCAAGGAGGGAGTTTAGTTCCTCCCAGAATTCCAGGTGAATCTCATTTCAATGAGTCACATCCACAAAGGGAATCATGTGGAGCAATTGGCAATGCTCCAACAAGATTCAGTTGATTAATTGGTGGGAGTTTGCGCAAGGAATCATGAGGGTTGGTCACAAGTCTGTAAATTCCTGCATAGCCTTATTGTGGGATTGAGAGGAGCTTGGCGCTGGGGGAGGAGGCAGTTGGGCTCTTGGGGGCAATGGGAGGGGGGGATTTGACAGGCATATTGTTGATGATGATTATGGAGGGGGTGTAGCAGGACAAGCTGGAGATGGTCAAAGGAGGGGTGAGAAAAAGGTGAGAAGAGTAAAAAAAGTGAAGTGGGGACTTACCAAAAGGTTCCTCCGTGGATTGCAATGGAACCACCTCAGGTTCAGGCTCACAAGTCAAAGTGTCCTCATGTGGCTCTGCGGGTTGACTCGGGCCTAGAATAGGTGGCTCATCAGGCTGGGAGGATTCTACAAAAGGAGTAAGAGTAAGTTCACTTGAATTTAAAGTTGAAATTAGCAAAGGAATCTTTGGATGCTTACTGCGGAATAAGTCCTCTGACCATCAGGTGCAATTCAGGCCTGGAGTCAGTTGTCTTGGAGTTTGCTCGCGAGGCAAACTTGGAACTGAAGAGTCTTGTTGAGGGGGATTCAGTTGGTTTTGCTCTAAGCATAATGGAAGAAAGTCAGTAGGATTGCGTGAAGAGAAATGAGTTAAGGAGGAGAAAGAAAACTTACTTTGGTGTTTGAATGCCATGGGTGACAATTGGCCCAAGCTCAACTTTCCTCTCACCATTGGCCAGATAATCTATTTGCTCCAGTTGAGGAGTGAAGTGACCATTGAATGGTGGCCTAGGAGGGGGGGTGGACAAATCAATATTAGATGGAACCAGGCTAATTGTCCAGAATTGCTCCCATCCACCTTTTTGGGGTGCCGGAAGCCATTTGCGCTCAGGAATGCTTTCATCATTGTTGACCACAAAGGAGTCCTCACAAGGGCATAATGGGCAGGAAGTCCTCTGGATGTGTGGTTGGAAGGTTAGCACAATGAATGGGAATTTCTTGTGTGCTTGTTGGCAAGCATCACAAGTGCTGGTCGTTGTGGAGGAGCCGATGCAGGGGATACCCTGCTTAGTGCATAGAGTGAACAAAATCTTAAAACAAGACAATTTAGGGTGGTTACTTAATAGAAAGGAATACTTCAAGCAAAGAGGAAGACATACAATTAATTCTAAATTTAAAACATAATTAAAATGAGGACGCCCTAGTCAGAAGTTTGTAAAAGTCCAAAAGAAATTCATGAAGAAGCTTCAGTATTAATAGTGACAAAATCTTTAAATGGAGGAGACACATGAAGTCAATATAAGGGGGGTTCTGGATGTATAAGCAGGAGAAAAATACAGCAAAAAGGAAGGGCAGTTCTTAGTGGAGGGCATTAGAAAAGAGTGGGAAGGCAGGAAGATGCACAAGAATGAGAAGAGCGGGTGAGCTGGGTAAAGTGAAGGGCGTGTTGGGCAAAGATGGTCTTTTGTAACATGATGAAGCTTAGCCAATGCTGTGACTGGGAAGGGAAATTCCCATGTGAGTCAGAGGAACAAAGATGTTCTGGCTGAGTATTGCAATTTATTGAATTGTCAGACTCACCCAGATTCCCTTTTTTCCTTAAATAGCCACCCAATTGCCCAGGAGGGCTTTCACGAGGGAATTGTCAAATGTGCACAGTGGGTGCAATCCACAAATTCCCCATCCATCAATGGATGTGGGGCATTTTGTTGTAGTTTATGGTGGCAAGCATACCAGCGTTATGGCCGGGTGATAGAGTTTGAACAAAGGGTCAGGTGGCTGTATGACAAGTGAATACAGCATGAGCTTGGGTTGACCCATTGCACAGGTCTGCTTTGGGGTCATAACTGAAATTCTCAGTGGCTAAAAATTGGAATTTCACAGTTGTTGAGCTGTTGATAGAAAATAATAAACACACCCCACTGAGAAATTGCTATGTCATTTTTGTAAGCATGCAATCTGAGAATATGGCACAACATCAGAAGAAATTGCAGCTAGGCTGAGCATCTCATGGGCTTTGGTCAAGTGCTCAGAAGTGGGCCTTCTATAATGAACTATCATGAAAAGTGCTCTGACCATGCCATTCAAAAAAACTTCCACACTGAGCTGGAGTGTGCAAATCAGGTGATTCAACATGCTGATTATGTGGCAAATTAGCTACACTTATGCAAACAATTGGAAGGGGATACCAATTGGTAATATGCATGCAGGCTGAAGCAGTATTACACCATCCTAATTTGTACAGCTGACATTGTAGTACCTACACCTTTGTACTTGTATGCTGCAGGGAAGAGCAAAAGCTGTCCAAGAGTGTAACATGCAATCATCCCTATCCATTGAGTCAAATTTATCAAATGCATACCTTTGATGCACCTGTCGGAGAGCACCTCCTAACTACTGTAAAGATGCGGGTCTATTCCAGGTTATGGTAAGGGGTGCATATTGGGATAAGTAATGATTTGGGTCATACGCAAATTGTGGATTCACTCTGGTGCTGAGGTTGGGGAAAAGTATGACTGGCACCCGCTTATGATTTTCATTCCTGCACATTGTTGGGCTGCCACACGCTTTCATATGCACCCCCCCACGTGTAATACACACAAAATTTTCACACCCCTGTCTTCTGACCAGCTATTTGCTTGTGGGGATGGCCCGCTTGTGGGAAGAAACCTGAGGCCAATAAGTGTGGATTTGCTTAAGACTCATATGAATTAGCATAACCCCCGCCTATTATTCCTGAGGCTGGATATTTTTGCATGGGGATCCGCCACCGCGGGTCATAGACTGGCCATTCTCACTTGCACCCTGGAGCTTTTGGCACCTGTCTTCCAGCCAAAAATTACCTTTGGCAGGTGACCTATTTCACCGGGGATACTCACATGCATTGGGGAAAAATCCTTTTGCCAATCTGGGTGCATTAGTAACAGCCTCAAACACAATTGGGGTGAATGTGTAAGTGGATCAGGGCTCATGGCCGGAAATTCCTTTGATCAAGTCGCACATTCCCCCCTGGAATCCCAGTAGGTGTCAGTCCACAAGAATGCTTGCACCAAACCAAACTCATGTTTGGTGGCACACCACCATTCATACCACACCCGCCCACACAAAAAGAACCCCACAGTAAAATTATCCCTTCCACTGCCACCATTGCCCAGTAGGTGACTGTACAATAATTAAACTGGGGAAGATACACTTACTGTTTTCTGTCACACCAGCAAACATGGCTGCATGCCTCTAATATGCCACTTTACAAGAAGTTGATACAACCCACCCAATTTTGGATATGTTAATGTGCACCTTGGTCTACCAATCCTTGCGTAATATGTGGCAGATCCAGAATTCATATTGGTTCACTCACATTTTTTCCACCTTGGCTTGATATATTCATGAAATTGGATATGAAAATTATAACTCCATGAGGCCCATCTTCCTAACGACCATGCATATAACCACAGGCCCTTCCATATAAGTTCCCCACCTGCATTTATTGGTCTTCATTCCTTTTAGCTAACCCTTCCTGATCATATCATTCCCCACTTTCCCCACATAATTCCTAATAGCCATCATGTCAACTCCTTCATAACCACTTTGCATTGGGATGATTAATATTTGTATTGAAATAAATAGCGATATAACCCCAAAAATTGAGAATTCCCACTTAGATTCTTGGATTGTCCCATGACAAAATCAACAAAACATGTTTTTATATCTCCCAAGTCACCAGCATACTATTGGCTCTCCCCCTGGAACCATTTCCAACACGTTGATACCATTCCTTGGGGCACCAAAAACCTTCCTGAACTGTGGTACTGGTGGGGCATGGATTGGAAATTGCCAATCCAATCCTATTCAAACGTTATTTGTTGAGGGAGTATTTATGAATGAAAAAAATGATCCTTCCTTATCTCAGAAACCCAATGTAGCATTGATGTTATTTACATGGTATCCCAACATTCTATTCATAATTTAAAGTTTTCAAAAACAAGACGTCAATATTATAATGCCTAAAGAGTATTACTGTAATTCTCATAGTCAATGTCAACTTTCGACTCCCACATTTTCCACTTCAAACTTGACAACACCCTCCTATCGTGCTCTCTTTTCATTGATTTCCAAGAAAAAACTGATCCAATTACCCTGTGGATCAGACCTTCCCATGATTCAAACCCCCCTCCTCCCTAATCAAAAAACCAGACTAGCTTTTCTCTGGGCTTGAGAAATCCACAATGGACAATCTGCCATAACCTTTGGGCCACCTCACCCCCTGGATCTGCTTTTAATGCCCGGCACATACTTATAAACAAATTTTTCAGCTCATTTAAATCCCTTTCAAACAAGACTCCTCTTGGAGGACTGCTTGTGGATGATATGGGATTGGGTAAAACCATTCAGGCCCTTGCACTACTTGGTCTCTCCAAGGAGTGGCTAATTACAAACCCCCAATGCTCCAAGCCCACCTTTCTTAATCACCAACTGGCAATCAGCAATATACAAGCATGCTCAGGCTGGAGCACTGTAAGCCAACACCTACCATGGCCCCACTCATCACTTATTATCTGATGCCAACCTCTTAAAATGTGATATCATCAGCAATTCTTACAATACTAGCACCCATCTACATCATGATTTTTTCAAATCAATTGGAATGGTATAATTTTGGATGAATCACAGTGAGTGTCTGATCTTTTAATACTTCAAATTACTTATTATCTTCAACAACCCTTCCCCCATCTTATAGCTATATTTTCTCTCAATAAGCTGCCACTAGCGGTTCCATCAATAGCCTCCTATCATCCTGTTAAATATTTTTGAGAGGCACATCTATTCACAACACCATTTATGACCTTTGGGACATAATAAAATTCAACACCCAACCCCAGAGCTCAGATAAAGATAACTGGTCACCAGTCATCCTGAGTATTCTTTCCAAAGGTAGCAATGATATTTTGCATTTGGCATTGCAAAATTTAACCTTGCGCCACACCAAAACCACACATCTCAAATCCCTCCCCATTGTTAGCCATCACTATAAACTGCTCCCACTTAACCCAACCATGCAGCAAGAATATTCCACATTATATGAAGAATTCCCACCATCCAAAAGCAAAGGACCAGGAGAATTTTTCAGAAATATTAATAAGCTGAAAATATGTTTTAATCATCACATAATGCTAAACACAATGGCAGATGTGGATTTGGAAGACCATGAGGGCAGGAGCACTCAGGATAACTCCTTAACAATCACCCAACCTATTTTGGAAGTGGAAACATGCATGAATGATGAGTATCAACATTGCACACATCGTAAGAATCTTACTGAAGAACAAACAATAAAAGTGTGGTCCAACCAAATTGGTGGTTTACACCCAATGGGCCCAATTTTTTGATGTGGTAGTTAATTTTAATATGCATCCATTACCAATTGAATCCATCTGACCATTTTGTATGGTATCATTGGTATTGCACTTTACCATCACTCTGTCCTTTGAGCACAAATTGATGGAAAAATTACAGAACCAGCGCCGGAGAAGGCCCTGGACAACTTCTTCAATGTTCCTGAATGTGAAGTACTCATTGCATGCATTGCCGCAACTGGAACTGGCCTCAAGATAACTTGTGCTAATATTGTCTATTTAATGGTGAGGGGACCCCCAAAATTATACCCCAATTTTCCAACTCTGACCTCCACCTTTCAAGGAGCCCAGCCTTTGAGGCTCAGTCTGTTGATTGACTACATGGTATTGGCCAACAACAACCTGTGAAGGTCAACATGTGGAAGGTGCCTTTCAAGCTCATCTTTGTCCTTGATTGTATTACTTTTCTGAAATCTTTCTTTATGGGAATCCCATATTCCAATGACCAATAGGTCCAAGAAAAGAAAAACTCATTAACTGTGTGAGCCTTCCTGATTTTATCTAATATGTGTTTTACAAGATTGACAACTATTTTTTACCCTGTTACAGGTCCACAATTATGAACACCATGAGCTGGATCAAGCTTCTTCAATATTTCCTCAATGAAAATGTGCAATAGAGTATTATTTATAAGGGATACGGTGATACATTACAATTCATATTTTTTATATTCTAACTTATTTAGAAAGTTGTTTCATATTTAAGAAATAATAATAAGAATGTATTACACCCGCACAAATAATTCACAAAATGTTAATGTGTAACTGTGCTATGCATTTATATTAATACCCTATTGAAGAGCATCACCATTTTCCCTAATAGCTGGCATGTCAAGTATTTTGAGGGAAATGGACTGCATCTTACTTTAGCTTTTGAGCCACTCTTAATCAAATACCTGAAAAGATAGGCCCTCCGGAATATCACCATCATCTTTCACTTGTATTTCATGATCAATAGGTTTTTTATCCTTTTTCTAATACAATTACAAAACCCTATGTCTCTATCCATTTTTACTACCAATTCATTAAATAAGCATTAGTGCCAGCGTAATCCCACTCTGCAGTAAATTTGATGTCCATTTTCCACTACCTCCTCAGTATCTGAGAATACTCAAGGGTCATTGAATTGTCCCTCTAGAATGGGAAATTTAGCCATATCACACCATTCATGACGGCCCTCACAGGTATTCACATAATCACTTAGATTATAACCAGACTTACTTAAGAATGAAGAAGAGAGACATTAACCAACCCTTTGATGAATCTTCGCAAGATTTTGCTTCTCCTTCTTTTTTACCAAATACTCCGCATCCTTTTGAGTAGACTTCCATTCCCTTTTCAAATAAGTGAACTATTTCTCCATTAAAGCTGCCACAACCCCATAGTTATTATGATCCTTGTCCCAACATTAATCATGCTACTCAGTGCTTACAAGTGTGAGATGGAAGGTACGGTAAGACACCATAGACATCAACTTGTTGAACAGATGGTTCCATGAGACCTCCAAGTCCCAAGGGGATTGCTTTAGTCCTAGCTTATGGAGCTCATTTTTGCAGTAGCTTTGGAAGCCCCAAGACTGAAGCTGTGTTTATGTCTCATGGAAAACATCCTTGGGGACATATCTCAGATGACCAGCAACTTGAATTGCAATTTCACACTCTTCTGTGATGGTTGGTGCTGGTATTGAGGAAAAATCCTTATCCCTCACTTTGAGTAGGAACAGGAAATGGTAGTTTACAGTTGATCCCATCCCGTGGACATTTTCCTGAAGTTCTGCTATCTGCCATCTTTTTTGCACCTTCTGGCTTCCATGTTTTGCCACCTTGTGAGCTTTGCAAGCCTGGTTCCTTTGCTGTCTGATCTTGGATTGTTCAAGCATACTCTGGGCAAGGGATATTTGAGGGTGGGTGAACTCACTATTTGACTGAGTGCCCTCCTCATGTGCCATGAAATCTTCCCTCTTTGGTTCATCATTTGTTTCAATGTGATTGGGAGACATTTTCTCATCCTCATCATCCACCATTTTTCTCTTTATGAACTGGCATGAGCTGTTCTTGGTTTGGAGGCATATGAATGATGACGTCAAGTGACTTCTTCTTGATGGACCACAGGCAAAGATGCATAAAGCTCATCACCTGCCATGAAAATCATCAGTTAACACATCAAAAAATTAATAAAAACTGGTCATACTCACAATCTTTTTTTTGCTCCTGAGATTGGACTGACTTGCCTTTAGGTGCCATATCTAAACAATGAAACAAACATATCAAATTGTGAAAAAGCTTATACTCCAACTCCAAAATGACTTACTTTGATAAAGTGTCACTCCTGGATTTGCCTCTGACAGACAACTGCAAGTAACATTTTCCAATTTTCTTTTTCATCTCCCCCCATCAACCCACTTTTCATTGACAACATGAACCTGAGATCCGGATGGAATATTGGGGATTGGCTGCTCACTTAGCCCAAAGGGTTCCTGGGACATGACTGCATTCTGACCAGGATTAAGGAGGAAGTTGCATGGAAAATTTGATTGGGGATTAGCCTTTGATGAGATTTAAGGTGTGCTTCCTGGCCCCTCAGACACATGAATTGTTGTATTAGTGGTATTTGGGGGAAGTGGAGTGATGGAAATATTTGGGATTGACTAAGTTCTTGAAGTTTGAGCCATCAGATTTCTCACATCAATTTTGAGACCTGATAAATTCATTGAGTATGCAATAGGGGTTGTGAGCTGAATGCTGGGACTCATTGGTGACTGCGTTTGAACATATTCTATGGTAGATTCACTATCTGAGTCATGAACAGAACCTGAATGGGATCTATGTGGCTTGGAAGATGACATAAGGGCCAAAAAACTACAGTAATATTTTCAACTTGATAAAACAGTGCAGTATTTTGATAAAATAGAGTTAAATGAGATGAAAGCTTTTCAAAGCTATAATAGAGAAATTCTATGAATAGTGGGAACCAAGTCTCTTGTGAAAGTCTAATAACACTGTTTTTAGGAGAATTCTCCGTGCCTACTCTTGAGCTCCTCTACTTTTGTCGGAAACCACACTGCACAGCCTACCAGCATATAATGTGATATTTCCTTTATCTCAAAGGGAACCCATCATTCATAAGTAATCAGATTCAATAAAAATTTCCCCCTCACCATTCTCACATTTTGTGAATTATCCAAACTGCAAATATATACATCAAAATTCCCCAGCCTTCTATATCTGTATAAGGGTACATTCATGAAGGATTTACCCACCAAAAGAGACATTGCCTTTTCAAGAAAGGCAAGACAATCCAAACCACATTGTGGTATTCCATACCTTTTCCCAGTTTCAACAAATTTTTGTAAACTCAAAGTTAAAAAAAATCAAGATCTGAATGAAAAAAATATAGGAATTCACCACTCATAAAAATCATTAAAAAATCACACACACCCAGGAATAACATCAATAGTAGGGAGGAATGAAATATTTTAGCATTCAGAATTGAAATAAGCAATATACTTCTATAATGAAATGAATAATAGAGGATTCCAATATTATGGAGTTATACAATAAACCTTGCATATAGGGCATACATAATGAACAATATAAGCTTAATACATACATAAAAACTCAAAAATTACATGAATAAAGTAACATTGTAGTAGTATATCCACCCTAAAGCCGTCAAGAAGATTATATTACCAAGAATTACAGCAACCAAAAATACATTTCATGTGACACAAGGATCATATGACAGTATCCAATTCAACTCAATACATGGCAAATCCACTAAAACCCTCAACTTAAATAACAATACAGGCACTTAAAGAAGGTTTATGCAATCCACATGCCTGACTTCTGTACATTACACAGCCTCAGGATCATCAAGCACAACTCAATTCAATTTCAGCTAGATGCATGCAAGGGGAATGCACCAAACTGAAAACCACACAGCAATTACAGTAATCAAGAATTAAAGCTCAAGAGGATATCCCCACATTACACCACATTATCACCTGAAATTAAATAAATCTTACAAACAAAATTATACAAGGGCTTATTCACATGACACTCACTTCATCCTTTTAATCCCCAGCATTAATTCCTCAAGGCTATTCAAGCTGACTAAAGGGGTGCAAAAGAGAAGTCACCTTATATTTTTATCAAAGTACCCACCAAGCAAAACATCTTAATCTTAATTTCTTTCCAACCAAATGGAGAAGATATCTCAATCTTACTCACCAGCAATAATTTCTCAAGGCTGTGCAATATTACTAATGGAGTGTAACAGATAGGTTCTCTGACTTTTGTTAGAAAATCTACACCAGCAAAATTACCTCAAATGGCAGGAATGAAGATTTACATGGAGAGCCCATGAGGACTCCTTACAACATAAAAGGAGGCCTCTACATCTCACTTTCTCCTCTTCTCCCCATGAATCCAAAAAATTGTATACCAAGAAGGAGAATAATTCTTTCATCCCTTACTAGTAGGTTAATCTAGAAATTACTATTATTATTAAATTACACTAAAGAGTGGTCTATAAATAGCTGTATTTAACAGTAGTTATGCCTATATTATAAATTCATCTATTAGTTAATCACTCATATTCATCAAAATATTTATATTATACTCTTCTCACTAGAAAAAAAAACTATATTACTATTATTATTATCCAATCAAAACAAAATACATGTTAATAGTTTCTCAACTGTTACTATTTTATATATTATCATCATCCCAATTATCATCAATCATTACTATTATAAGTAGTAAAATACTTATCAACCTTCACCAGAATTTCTTTTAGACTTACAGTAGTGTTATCATCTATAACTTCTAAATACTTATCAGCTATCACTATTCTTATTATCACAAAATATACTTCAACATATTATCAAAATTATTACAACTATTTAAACCATAAAACAATATTATTACATATTATCACTCATACTAAATCTTCTCATATTGAACTATTATCCATTAAACAAACTACCTTTAACAGAAGAAATAAATTAAATCACCACTCAGTACTATTATATCTACTATTTAATTTTACTCAATTATTACTTTATTATCCTAAAGTCACCTACAGATTTAGCTTTTGAAATTATTTTATCTAAATTAGTATTCTTATTTTATCATTAGTCTGATCATTGATCAGGTCTGATAGAGACTGCTGAAAAGTCTTCTGTAGTTGTAAAACCACAAATGTTAATATTGATTTGTGAGGTCTGTAGGAAGATTGTTTAGTATATTCAGAGGGGCAGCTAAAACACCATTGGCACCCTTGTTTACAGGATTATTTCAGCAAGTCAAAGCTGTTTGCCTGTAATTTCCCCCTCAAGGACTGCCTGATCCAATCCCAGACTAAAAGGAGTTTGACATCTGGTGTCCCAAAAGTGGCCACTTCAACTTCAACAATCAATAATCAGTCAATAATCAAGAATTAAGATAATCAAAACAACCTACCTCAAATAATCTTACTATTTATAAAGAATTAACCATCAACACATTCATAAAATCTTGAATCTGGAAATAAATCCCATTCCAAATCATCATCACCATCACAATCCTCAAATCAATCAAACCATTTTTATTATCCAGTAAAGGAAAGAACACTAGAAAATCAAACACCTCAGGATATTCATTTACTCATTGCAACACCAAGAACAAAACAGAAGGAGAAAGAAGAATTCAGGAGATTTTTCTTCAAGTTAATTCAAGAAGCAAAGAAAAATAAGGAAAGTACAAAAGAATTTAAAGGATCATCTTACCAAGTAGGAATGAATCAACAATCAACCTCTGACTTTTCACCATTACCTGAAGATACTGTAGAAGGACATTATGCAGAAGAAAGTGAATAAGAAGACCAAACAGTGGAGATTCAAAGTCTTATTAAGCAAATACACAATTTATTAGTAACACAAAGCAAAAAGAAGGGAAAAAGAAGGGAAAAGCATCTTACACACCTGGAGCTAGTCCAAGTGAGCCCACATTACCAAGGCATGTTGGGCCTGAAGACTCACCAATCTCACCTACACTTGGACCAAGAGCAACCTCTACTCCAGCAACCAAACCAAGAACTCAAAATATTCCAAGGAAGGCTTTTGTCCCTACACCTAATATTCCAAGTCCATTACAGCAGAAGGTCCCAAGACAAGAAAGACATGTAGTTCAAATTAAAGCAAAAGATTACAATCTAAATTTTGATGGAGAAGAAGTAGAGAAACTTATCAGGAAAGTGGAAAGAATACCTCATATTGAAGGAGCAAAAGAAGATGGCCTAGCGAGGCAAATAGCATTTTGGACTACAGAACCAAGAATGAGTGATTCAATTGAAGCTATGCCAGGTTATGAAGAAGGAAATTGGACACAAGTTAAGAAAAATCTTATAACAAAATGGGGCAGATTTGAACCTGGAAGAAGATACAGAAAAGACTCACTCATTAACCTTTTTAATGATACCCAAGAAGATGGAGGAAGTGGTATTTTATCACAATATAAGAAACGTATGGGATAATATGAAACTATTGTTACTTACGTATTAAGATAAAGGTATATTCCTCAAGATAACATGTTTCATGAAGCTTCATTTGACCGTCTTTCAGCTGATATTAAAGGAACCATAAGTAAGGAGATGATTCAAGATAATGTCATGGTTAGAGCTGAAGATGGAGGCTACCTTATACCACCTATGAATATTTTCAATAAGTACATTGAACAAGAATTACAAGCCAGAATATTAGTAACCAAAAGATTCTCATCATCAAGGGATATAGGAAGGAATGTTAATGAAAAGAAAAAGAAAGTTCACTTTAAGGAAGAGGCTTTTCCAGGGATGAATGAAGCTTTTAATAAGATGAAGGAAATTACTGAATCCCTCAAAGAACAAAAAATTGGAACTAGAAAGCAGGCACAAGGGAAAAATGAAGATTTAAAAAAATTTATGACTCAACTGGAAGAATTGAAAAGTCTATCCAAACCTCAAATGGGTGGGGTTACCAATAGGCAACTCAATAATCAACATTTCAAGCCAAGAAATGAGTTACCTCCATTATCACAAAGGCATATCCCCTATGCACAAGCACAAAACATACCAAAACCTTATGTCAAATGTTATTACTGTCTTGAGGAAGGAGATTCAGTTAATACATGCAACTACCTCTTTGATGAGCAAAAGAAGAAAAAATGGGTCAGCAGACAAGGAGGTGGATTGTTATTTCCTAATTGGCAAAGAGTTCCAACTGAGGGTAAAATAGCTCCAAAGAAGTTAGTTGAAGATTTTGCAAAAGAGAAAGAAGAACTCACAAAGAAAATGAAAAAAGATGAAGCTAAAGAAGCACTAACCAAACATAATCAAATGAACATAATTCAATTAAAGAAAGATGATAGTGCAATTGCTATAGCCAAAGTTGAAAACTGGGGAAGCTGGCAGACACCAAAAATTTCATCAGGCAATGAGCCACTTTTAAATGATTATGGATTAAGAAATCCTAAAGGTAGAAACTCAAGAGCAGAAAATACCAATCATGATGCTTTAAGATCACATTCAAAAGTGAAAGCACCAATATATAAAAGACAAAATATACCTGGAGCCTATATTGAAGATGACCAAAAGGAAGAAGAGAAAGCATTTATTCCAACCAAATATAAGAAGCCTCTGTCAGCCTGTGACTCAAAACCAGAGCCCAAGCATGACAGCCAAAATACCATAAACCAATGGTATAGCCAAGATACCACCAAAACATGGAGCTGAGCCAAACTAGCTCAGAAGGTATCAAAAGATAGAGGAAGCTCAGCTCTTTCTGAAAATATAAGTCCCATCACCATAGGACAAGAAATAACAAAGTTATTCCTGCTCAAAGTTATTGCTGAGCATAAACCTTAATTTTCACCTCTCACCTAAAATCTAGAAGGAGAGCCTTAACCCCATCAAATGGGTATTCAAAACGAAGCGCTAAGCCAGGGCTATCCAATGGTACCAGCCAAACTGAGCTAGCACCAATATTACTGGAGTTATGGTCAATTTCAGGCCAAATAAGGGTGAACAAAACATTCACCTCTCATCTAGCTTCTACAGTTTTAGTGTGGGATACCTGAAGTGGGGTATATTTGGAAAGAGCACAATCAGGACTATCTGATGGTGCCATCCACTTCTTCATATCTCAACTATAACAGAAGTTATGAGGCAGACAAGCTCAATACAGCTTTTTGCCCAAACCATGCCTATGTACAAAACACCTTGTACATGGGATAACTTTGCCATATTTAATGATAAACATACCAAATTGGGTACCATTGTGTAGAGCTCATACAGGGCTATCCAATGAACCAACTTTGAGAATGATATCTCAAAAACTGACAGAGTTATGGCTGGTTTAAGGTCAAAATCCCACCTGCTGTCATGTACAGCCTTACCATGGGATAATATCCCATAATCATGAATATGAGGTGTCAAATAGATGAAGAAGCATATTTTACTTCATTAACTCATATGTCAGTCAATACTGGGGTCTCATACAGTTTCTGTACAGCATTCTACGCGTCATACACGTCAGAATCAGGCTGTGAGGTCCCCAGATGAAAATTTTCACCCTGTATTGGTGAAAACCGCCCAGATGTGGTTTCAAAACCACATCTGAGCCCAATACAGGGTAAACAGGCTGTTTGAAAACAACAAGCCTGTCCTGGAGAGTGAAAAATCTTCACTTCCTCTACGTGGAAAGGTCTAGCAGCCTTTCCACCCCAATTTCAGGATAAAAGGAGGGCTTTTCACAGCCAAAATCATCTCCTCATCCTGCTCTTGAATAACCTACGTAGTAAACTGTCAAAAACAGTTTTACTCTTGGTTAATAATCAGGTATAATTATAAATTTAATTATTGTAGTCTTTTATTATTGTAAACCAACAGATAAAGCTGCACCCAGGGCTTTCAACAGCGCTCACCACCACTATATTTATTATAGTAAAGCCCTTTTATTTTGAATTAAAACTATTTTTAATCATCATAAATCATCTTTTAAACTATTTCCACGTGTCACAGCCATAGTTCTAGATGTAAATATCTTTATTACCACTTCAACATAGACTCATCCTGACAGCCTCAAATGGTGCAAAATGAAAATAATATACCTTCACAGGAACCTCAAATTGATTGAACTGAAAATACCCAGGAATTAATCAAGAAATTCAATGAAAGGAAACTCATCAAAGGGGAGAGATTAGGTATTGAAGAAATTATGGCACAAATTCTCAAAAAGGTCTTGGATGAAAAAATAAATCTTACCTTGGAGCAAATTTTAGTCATGTCACCAAAGTTTTTTAAGCAACTAAAGAACTTGTCAGAAGAAGAGAAAAAATCTATTAAATCAATTGATACAAAGGAAATTCAAAGCAAACTCATAAATGATCTTTTGGGTAATTATGAACAGCCAAAATTACATTATGCCTGTCCATTGGGATTTATGCAAGCATACTTGGGAGAAGAAGTACATTAAATAATGGCATTAGTTGATACAGGATCAGAAGTGAATATAATACCAGAAGACTCAGCAATCAAAGCAGGACTTACCACAAGATGCCTCAACATGAATCTAAGGGGAATTGGCCGGCATTGTACCTCAATAGTCAGATTAGCAGAATTTATCCCAATCACTTTATTACTGGGGAAGAAAGAAATATCCACCTCTTTGTAGCAAGAGGAGCAGTACACACAGTACTGGGAAGACCCTTCCTTGCAGATAACAACATCAGATTAGATTTTTCTCAACAAAAAGGGGAAATATTAAGATATATAGAGCCAGATGGAAGAATAATTTGCTTACCAATTTTTTCACCACAGGAAGTGGGATGGCGAGAAAATCCACCTGCAAGAATGGAACTTTGTGCAGCTTCAAAACTAGTTGAGTGGAAAGACTTACCAGAAAAACAACAATCAATAGCCAAAAATCAGGAAATTTCAGAAGAACATCCTCAAGTATTCAAGATAGAAGAAATAAAAAAATCTGGAGAAAAAATTGAAATAAAATGAGAATTAAACTCAAATGATACAGAAGATATCAAGCCAAAGCCTAAAGAAATAAATATTACAGGAATTACAACCCCAAGAAGAGAAAATGGAAATGCCTGTAACCAAAGATCTCAAGCCATAAACAGCTATAATTTCAGGAATCCTGAAGAGATAAGAAAGAAACCACTCACAAAGCTTCTCTCACCGATAAAAGCATTAAAATCTCTTTCAAAAGGAATCTTCAATAATAATTGGAAATAAAGTGTAAAACCAGTCATGTCCATAATTAATGTCACAGAAGAAGGAAGGGATTTGGACTCCCATCATGATACATCAGAATTATATTCCTTAAAGGAAATATCTTGGAAATACAAGATTACCATAAATACAGACCTCAAACCTCAAGACATTCCTATAATTCAGGAAGAAAGTATTGGTCAACCTCAAAATCCAAACAATCTGAAGAATTAAATAAAAGCTTGGAAAATATCATTGAGAATCAACCAACCAATGAAAATTTTGCTGGTCAAGATACTTCAAAGGGTGAATCAGAAAAAACCAACAAAGATAATATGGATAAAAGTAAAGCACTCTTACCAAAAGAAGTAACCAGTCCACCAATTTGATTTTCACAAATTTCCCAGAAAGAAGTTTCACACAGGGAGGACAACAATGACATTCAAAAACCTCAAATTTTCCCCTCAAAAATGGTAAATGTTGACCCAAGGCTTTTTTTGGAAAATAAAGATATTACCAAACAAAACCTACAAAATTCAAAAATTTAAATAACAAAAACAGAACAAGAATTGTCAGAATAACTTATTCAAGAACCAAAAGAAGAAGCAGATACTTATCTTGCAAAAGAAAATAACCTATTTCATATCCCTACAGTCAACAAGGATTCAATATTCCCATAATATTCTCAGCACCTTAAAAAGAAAAATTCCAACCCAAAAAGAGAGTTGAATAAGAGAATTATACCTGAAAATAAAATTATTAAACAAGTGATAACTGTAAAAAAAAGAAGTCACTTTACCAAAAATGAAGATACAGTTAAATCCAAACCTCAAGATTTTACCAACAATAGTATTCAATAAAAAGAGCATGAAAATAAGAACTCACAGTTATGGACACTCACCTCACAATAAAAAATATCTTGAAAAGAAAATTAATAATAATAAAAAGGGGACTCGGCCAAAGGGATAAGTCAAATATCCAATGAGAAGGGAAGAAAAAGGGCAAAGCAATATGATAGAATTGCTCCAAATTAAAAATTATCCTCCAACTTACCACTACACTTGGCACAGTCATCAAATCCAAAAAAAATAAAAATAAAAATAAAAATAAAAAAAATAAAAAAAATAAAAAAAATAAAAAAAATAAAAAAAATAAAAAAAATAAAAAAAATAAAAAAAATAAAAAAAATAAAAAAAATAAAAAAAAAGAAAAAATAATAAAATAATAAAATAAAATAAAACAAATAAATAAATTATTATTATTTAAGAGGTGTTTATTTTGAATTTACTTATTTTTGTTAATATTTCATTTCTTTTGAACTTAAATTATTTATATTAATCATAATAAACCTCTGCATTACTTTCTCTTTCTAACAAGAAAAAGAAATCCTTATTTAGGATATTCAGATTACCAAAAATGATTACAGTTAAGACATTTCTCATGTCACCGTATTCTTGGGTAATTAAAAAGAAAATCATGTTTTAGTTTATTTTTTTTATCCTTTACTTCAAACATAACTTTACAAATATATGACATTTAAATTTTATAAGCAGAAGAAAGCTCAATGAAGACAGGAAATCAGAACAACAAACCTTTTTTTTGCTATCTCTAAAAACTAAAATATATATATACACTAAATAAAAATAAAAAAACCATATATTGCCCCTAATGCCATTGGATTCAACTTCCGGTTTCTGCTAAACAAGATAGCGCTCTTATTAAAAAAAATCTATATGGTAATAACAAAAATAAAGAAATATATTATAATAATAGAATAATGAAAACCATGACTTACATGAATAGGATAATGACCTGTCACTCATCGGACATCAAAGTGTCACTTGCTGCATCCAAAATTCTAAGAAAGATGGCGATATCAATAACAATTAGTATCTACAAGTAAAAAAAACTGACTCGCTCATGTGATTATACAAGTCCATGGGCTTACTTAATGATGATTGAGGACACAAAAGACAGGGAGTATTTACGGCAGAGGTTTGAGCTTCTCTAAATTATTGATGGAAGTCTTGAGCTTGTCATCAAAAGCCAGTATCAAAGCATTCAAATAGTTGATTGAATAGATTCTGATTTATTGAAGAAGCCTCAATATTGGTGGATGCTGTGGTGACCGAAGGGGAAAAATATGAGGGAGGGGGAATTTTTTGATGAAGTACCAAAATCTGAGCCTAAGGCTGGGGGTGAATTGACCAGAATAGGAGAGAGATGATCTATACAATTAATGGAAGTAGGAGGCATATAAGCAGGAGTAGTAGATTCATTGTCAGGGGGAAAGATCAAATTTATTATATAATTGTAACCATTAAACAAAATTGAGATGGTATCACGCCCTTCATTTCTAATTTTTACTTGAAACACAAAATACGTCAGCCATGATAAAGGGGGACAACCAGTGAAAGAAAGCTGCTATATATAATCTTCATCTGGTGGTCTATTCAAGAAAAAAAACAATCATTATACAATAAATAAATAAACAAATAATAATATTAAAAAGAAAGAAACCCCACCCATTATCAGTAATACATAGAAAATGCTACAACAAATGATTCGAATAAAATTCTACCTGAATAATTAATGATTGATGCAAATCTTCATGCTAGAAGGACCTGATTAAACAAGATTGTAAACAATTTGTTAGTAACATAATGCCAAGGGCATAAATATGATGCATATAGCTTTATAAGCAAATAACTAAGTGAACATACAAAAAAAAATTATTACTAACCAAGAACACCCAGGCAATAAAGAATCAACAATAATCAATGGAGCCAGCGGAACATGGAATATGGGGTTTATCAGAAAACAGTAGTAACAAATAAACAAATAGGAATAAAGAAAAGCCAAATTTGTGGCTTAATGGTAAAGATAAGTTTGAAAAAAAGTGGGTTAAATGTAAACAATAAAATTAAATATATATAAATATAGACCTTGCAAACGGAGAGTTTGGGAATGGAACAAAGAAATCAAGTACATTCAATATAAAAAAAAGAGAAAGACAGTTGTTAGATTAAAAGCAACAACAGCCCTGCGGGGCTACATAGGCTTGAGGCAGCTGTAAATTTAAAGTATTTGCACTGGCAGAAAAAAAATCTTCACTTAATTTTAATCATATTTTTTAATCTATTATATATCATTGATGAAAATTATTCAAATTATGAAGTATTAGTTTTAATTCATTGATTATTAAAAAAAATAAAAAAACATCATTATTATAGAAAGGGGGAAATTTGGTCACAATTATTAAATGCAGACAGGGTTTTCACCCATTTAATAATCATCAATGGATTATAATTTAGTCTTATTATAAAGAGGATGACATGGGTATTAAGGTTACAGAAGGACAATATTAGGCCTCAACACTAATAAATACAATAAAAAATGGGACAAAACCAATTCCAATTAGCCAAATATTTCAAACACAACCCAAATATCAACTCATAAACAGGTCCGGGATAAGCCCTTAGACTGTTTAAAATCATTTTTTTCTTTTTTTTATCAAACAAACCTCAAGAATTCAAGCTGAGGTCCTAGATAAGACTTTAAAATGTCTAAATAATTAATTTATCTTTCATCAAGACAATTCAAAAAAAAACAATTTCAGAAAAGGTCCTAGATGATACCTTAAACGGTATAAATCAGCATTCTCATCAAAGAAACTTCAAGAACTAAAAAATAAGAGGTCCTTGACATAACCTTAAGCTATACCAATTTCTTTTTTATTATTAAATTCCTTATTTTATGGCAGCTCTGGTGGAAATATTTAATCAAAAGAATTTATTAGTAGCAGGAAGAATTTTTTCAAATGCAGAGGGAAAACTACCCTAAATCAGGATGGAGGATATTGGACAACATCAAAAAAAACAAAACAAAAACAAAAAAGAAAACAAAAAAAAAAACAAAAAAAAAAACAAAAAAAAAACAAAAAAGAAAACAAAAAAGAAAACAAAAAAGAAAACAACAAAGAAAACAACAAAGAAAACAACAAATAAAACAACAAATAAAAAACAAAAAAAGAAAGACAAAAAAAACAAAAAAAACAAAACAAGAAACAACAGGGTCCAAATCAAATAAGAATATATGGAGATTCAAAATCAATCTAACAAGCCAAGAGTGGAATTATCAACTGAATTTATTGAAATAGAAAATTCAAAGAAAGAAAATTCTCACTTATGCACCCATAATATTTTACTTGAAACTGGAATGCTGGGGACAGCATTAAATGGAGAGGGGGATGTGGTATTCCATACCTTTTCCCAGTTTCAAGAAATTTTTGAAAATTCAAAGTTAAAAAAAATCAAGATCTCAATGAATAATATAGGAATTTACCACTCATAAACATCATTAAAAAAATCACACACACCCAGAAATAACCTCAATAGGACGGAGGAATGGAAGATTTTAGCATTCAGAATTGAAATAAGCAATAAACTTCTACAATCAAATGAATAATAGAGTACAATCGTATGGGTTTATACAATAAAACCTGCATATAAGGCATACCTGATCAAGAATATAGGCTTAATACATTCATAAAAACTCAAAAAGTACATGAACAAAGTAACATTGTAGTATTATATCCACCCTAAAGCCATCAAGAAGATTATATTACCAAGAATTACAATAACCAAAAATACAGTTCATGTGACACAAGGATCATATGACAGTATCCAATTCAACTCAACACATGGGAAATCCACTAAAAAACTGAAATTAAATAACAATACAGGAACTTAAAGAATTTTTATGCAATCCACATGCATGACATCTGTACATTACACAGCCTCAGGATAATCAAGCACAACTCAATTCAATTTCAGCTAGCTGCATGCAAGGGGAATGCACCAAACTGAAAACCACACAGCAAGTACAGTAATCAAGACTTAAATATTAAGAGGATATCACCACATTATCACGTGAAATTAAATAAATCTTACAAACAAAATTATACAAGGGCTTGTTAAAATGACACTCCCTTCATCCTTTTAATCCCAAGCATTAATTCCTCAAGGCTATGCAAGCTGACTAAATCTGTGCAAAAGAGAAGTCACTGGATATTTTTAACAAAATTCACACCAAGCAAAACCTCTTAATCTTAATTTTTTGCCAAACAACTCAAGAAGATATCTCAATCATATTACACCATTCTCAATCTTACTCACCAGAAAGAATTTCTCAAGGCTGTGCAAGCTTACTAATGCAGTGTAACAGATAGGTTCTCTGACTTTTGTTACAAAATCTACACCAGCGAAGTTACCTCAAAGGGAAAGAATGAATATTTACATGGAGAGCCCATGAGTACTCCTTACAACATAAAAGGAGGCCTCTATCTCTCATTTTCTCCTCTTCTCCCCATGAATCCAATTAATTATATACCAAGAAGGAGAATAATTATTTCATCCCTTACTAGTAGGTTAATCTAGAAATTATTATTATTATTAAATTACACTAAATAGTGGCTTACAAATAGCTGTAGTTAACAGTAGGTACGCCTATATTATAAATTCAGCTATTAGTTAAATACTCATATTCATCAAAATATTTATATTATACTCTTCTCACTAGAAAAAAAACTATATTACTATTATTATTATCCAATCAAAACAAAATACATGTTAATAGTTTCTTAACTGTTACTATTATTATATATTATTATCATCCCAATTATTGTCAATCATTACTATGATAAGTAGTAAAATACGTATCAACCTTCACCAGAACTTCTTTTAGACTTACAGTAGTGTTATCATCTATTACTTCTAAATACTTATTAGCTATCACTATCATTATTATCCCAAAATATATTTGAACATATTATCAAAATTATTACAACTATTTAAGCTATAAAACAATATTATTACATATTATCACTCATACTAAATCTTCTCATATTGAACTATTATCCATTAAACAAACTACCTTTAACAGAATAAATAAATTAAATCACCACTCACTACCATTATATCTACTATTTAATTTTACTCAATTATTACTTTATTATCATAAAATCACCTACAAATGTATCTTTTGAAATTATTTTATCTAAATTGGTATTATTATTTTATCATTAGTCTGATCATTGAATAGGTCGGATAGAGACTGCTGAAAAGTCTTCTCTAGTTGCAAAAACACAAATATTAATATTGATTTGTGAGCTCTGTAGGAATATTGTTTATTATGTTCAGAGGGGAAGCTAAAACACCTTTAGCACCCTTGGTTACAGGAGTATTTCAGAACTTCAAAACTGTTTACCTGTAATTTCCCCCTCAAGGACTGCCTTATCCACTCCCACACTAGAAGGAGTTCCACAACATTCCAACCAATTAAAAGCCTGCTGCACTCAAACCAAATACCAAGACTTGATCTTCACTCCAAACCCTTATATTGCGATGTCTGTAATATGGTTTACACCATGTACCATGGCATGCCAATGTAAATGGCTTAAATGTTAATCCTTCAGTTCAATGTTGACATATCAGTAATGGAATGCCCCTCAAGGGTCAAACCTGCAGTATCAAAATGTGTAAATAAACTAGAATCTGTATGAGCAGTGAGCAGCAATGCATTTTACCCAAGTAAACTCCTAACCAATTCCCCCATCCAGATGAGACATGTTACACTTTATCCCCTGCAGCTCAGCTGTCACAATGATTTCTGCCAGACCTCAGAAAAGGGAACTCTTTCCAAAAGGCTATTAATCCAGTTCAAAGACCAATTAATACTGACAAATTGTAGATCACATTCCACCATGTGACAGTACCCCCGTGTTAAGAGCACTGTGTCCCAAAGTGCATGTAACTGATGGTATTACCCATGTCACCCTCATGGAGTTACATTAGTCACAACAGGAGCCTACAAGGAACCCCCAAGGGGAGGAATCCTTTCATGCCAATGGAGCGGAAAATCAGTGCTTTCTGCTTGTTTTGATTGAGACCTCCTTTTTTCTCCAACTGGAATCAAACCCATGACGTTGGTAACTGGTTCATTGTCACGATTCTGTCTGCCAGACCACAGCAAGGGGAACTCTTGCCGAAAAGGCTATTAAACTGTTTGAAAGAATGATTAATACTGGAAAGTTGTAGATCACATTCCACCAGTAAAAATGAAATAAAATTCACAACTGGCTCAAATCATCTCCCCCTTCATAAATAATAAATTAATTTTTTTCCCAGCTAATAACACTCCTAAACACTTGCACATGAACCATATATATTTTTAGACAAACCAACCATATTCACAATTCCCACAACAATTTTAACCGGGAGGTATTCCTCAATGCATATATGTGTTTCTCAACACTTCTCAATTCAAAAACACTCTTCCCCAAGGGTGATAGGCAGGTAGTTGCCTTTACAACCTTCCATTATAAACAGCACATTAAAATGCTCAAAGAAAACATTGCACACAAATTTCTTCCAAACGTCCCTACTTCTGCATCAGGACCTGAGTGCCGGCAAATTCTATTGGATAAATTTTCCCAGCTGTGTATCCTTAATTGACCCATAGCACATTCCCCAAACCACCGGGTCTCAATTAAACTGCACCTAAACCATACAGCAGAAGTCAAAACCTTCCCCCACAAGAGCTTGGAATTATAATATCTGCCATTCAATCATTAAGGTATAATATACCATGCAGGGCTTCAAACATTCTAAACCCCGCCCTGAACCTTCTGATCAAGTCCAGTATCTCAAGCTCAGGTGGTCAACCCAGTCCTTCATTCCATATACCTCAAGATCTCAGTACCTCATTTGAACATCTCCAATTGGAGCCAGTGATTCAAAATTATATATGTTGTCCTTAATGTTTCTTTCTTAATGACCTTACTGGATCTACCACAACTGACCAACCCCAGTGTCAATTCCATAATGACCCAAATGATCATGATCCCCCTTGCACAAAATCATTAGGAAAATTCAACTATTCATTTGAAACCCTCACCCAAAACACCACAAACATGAAGAAACAATTTACTCCAACAAAAAACTTCATTTGAACAATTTAAAAAAGGGCTTGCCATATTTCTACAGAGGGCTGGAATTATGAAAATACTGCATAAACATCAACAATCCCGAATTGCCAGAGGTTCCCTCAATGTGACATCTGGGATGGATTGGTCTGGAGATGCTTCACTGGCACTAGAAATATCAATGACCCCCATTCACATCCATTCCTGGTTCCTTGGCCTTCTCCATTTATTTGTACTGGTTTAATGCACATGGAAAGTCAACCCTGTTGGCCAGCATTGGACCTATCATGCTAATTTGTCTTAATCACCTGCCAAGTGAAAGATTGAAGCCAGAGAGTGTTTATGTTGCAGGAAGCTTCCATGGTCCAAAGGAGCCAACTGCCCTTCAATTGAATTACCTATTAATTCCACTCATGAACGATCTCAAAGACCTATGGCAAGGTTACCATTTTTCATCCACCTCAACAGGTCCTTCAGGATCCTTTCTCCGTGATGCCATCCTCACGGCCATTGTGGATTTGGTTTCCATATCCAAGCTTACTGGATTTATTTCTCATTCAGGCAACCACTTTTGGAATTTTTGCACTATTCACAAAGCTCAAATTGAATCAATCGGTCCACAATTTTACTACAAATACTCATACCCAAATAATAAATCAACCTTTGTAAAATGGCTTTGGGCCACCCCAAAACAACAACAAGCAATTTTCCGTGAGTATGGAGTGTGATGTTCAATCTTGGAAGACCTTCCATATTGGGATGCATCCAGAATGGTTAATGTTGATATAATTCATAATTTGATACTTGGAATTTTGAAGAATCAGGCAACTTTCAAATTGTGCATTCCAGAATCCAAAGCAAAAATATATTTCAGGTCCTGCAGGAAATTTAATGACACCAATGGTTCAGACTCAGATTCCATGACCTCCAACAGCTCTCTTGATCAAATCACATTGGGAGAGGCCCACTCCCTGAGAATAGACGCAGCAAAAATAATAAAAGTGTCACTCCCCACTACTTCCACCTGAAAAAACTACCTCCCAATGCCCAGCCCTCACACGCAACATCCATCTAGTGGTTCTGGAGAGATTCCTTCAGTTGATGCGGATTAAATCCCCACTTCTGAAATCCCCTCTGAATTGGATATCAGTGCACTGAGTGATTGCAAGATCAAGGGTGGGGCTCTGGAGCATCTTCGACAAATCATATCCAATACCATAATTCCGTTGTCATGGACAAGAGTACCCCACAAAATGGGTTCCCCTCTCATGGTAGTTTGAAAGCCACTGAATGGGCTCTCTTATACAAGGTCTATATTCCATTTTTAATGCTCAGTAAACAGATGTTGTTAGATGAACACAAATCCACCAACACACAAAGAAACATGGGTCAAATAGAAGAACTTGCAAATGAACTAACCAAGAATTCATTCCATTTGATTAGTGCTATCAACATTGCCACAGGTTGGACTGTTTCAATGGATGACGCAAATGCATTTTCTGAACATTGGAAAAAATTCCGCCTTTTGAATCAACACCTGTTCCCAAATCAGAAAAGTAAACCAAATCATCATTTTGCTGAGCATATTCCAGAAATTTTCAACTTTGGGGCCCAGTACAAGCCGCAGACACATTTGGTTATGAGCACTTGATTGTAGTATTTGCAAATATGTCAACAAATAACAGAATATGTACCTTAATTAATAAGAGAAATATATTGACATTCATTAAACACATTAACTGCATAATAATACCTTCTTGCAACTATTAATAGATGATATAGATAAAACCTTACTTCATCATATCTGTCAATGTTCCAACATTTTTGTTCTCATGAAATCCCCATCTTTCCCAAGTGAAATAAAACAACTTTTCAAATCACAGCTACCTGCCGCATTCAATAACTAGAAATATAACAAACCATCCCGCCACGACCAACAAAATTATGATTGTCTCATTGAGTACTTAGAGAATGTTCATTCAATAAGGGAAATATTTGAATGGATCACCTTAGCCACTACCCTACAATCCACAAGTCATCCCACTTCAAGTATTTTCTCACCTCGGTATTTTCCAGTTTCAAACATTAATATTGGCAACAATATATTTTCAACTGAATCCAAAAATGTTAGCAACAGTGTGACATGTTTCTTAGGGGAAACTCACGGCAATTTGGTATTATTAATAGCATTTTTAAAGTCTCTGAGGAATCTTGCGTGCTGAAAAATAGCTTTTTTATCTTACAAACTTTGAAGATTGATATGGCTTTCTTACCAGATTGGCCACATCTCAATATTTATAGATCTGTTTTTTTTGATATGGACACTTGTTTATGTCTGAAGAAGAAATAAAAGGTCACTGTGGATTGTTTGATAACAAAGTGATGTTATGTGGACTGCTTGTACTGATAAAACCACTATTTCATGATATTTAGTCACCACTTTTTGCTGAAAATAGTGACACAAAAATGGAAATCTCCAAGATTAATTGGGAAGAGATGACTGCCTCAACAGTTACATGCCATTGTGACAAGCAAAGCCCATTATTTCACAATGCCACAAAGAAATTACTATGTTGACATAGGGTACAGTGTGAATAAGCCAATTTCAATGATGAAACGACCCACACACTGACATATCACAGGATCTAAAATGACTAACTGCGCCATCATCACGTTGGAAGGGGAATCAGTGCAGCATCTCAGTTGGCCTCAACATTACAGTGTGTCCATGAGAGTTTGGATTTTTGCAAGCTTCATGGCACTGGTGACATGCCCTAATGAGTGATTTGTGCAGGTAGGTTTGAGAAAATTACCCCCGAACATGCTCTTGGCTTCTTAGTCATGTCTCACACTTACACACCCACACCTGCACATGCTCTTGGCTTCTTGCGCATGTGTCACACTTACACACCCGCACCCGCACATGCTCTTGGCTTCTTGTGCATGTCTCACACTTATGGACCCACACCCAAACCCACTGCACTGTGCAGTGGGCTCCAACCATGTCACCTGCTTATACTGAGCTCATTAATGGCAACACATTATTTGGCCTTGGCGTGCCAAACACACACACACACACACAGTATTGTGAAGTGGGCTCTTTCAGTGTCACCCATAAAATGTCAATCCCGCTGAGGCGGAGTCCTTTCATGGATGACCTGGGAAGTCACACATGCTTTCTCTACATCAAGACTGTCTGAAGGACCTCTTTGATGTGTGTGTGGGCCCACAGGCAAGTCTTGTGTAATTTTTAACAACATTTGGACAGTTGTGGGGCAATAGGGTGGTGAGAAATTTCAGTTGAAGGCACAGGGGAACCAATATCGGTGGATGTCACAGCATTTTGTGTAAGACCAGAGTTTGATGTGTGCTCAATGTGAGCTTGATTTTTTCTTGATATGTGCTCAATGTTAACTTGATTTTTGCTTGATGTGTTCTCAATGTTAGCTTGATTTTTTCTTGACATGAGCTTGACTTTGATCCTGCTTGAGGTTTGCTTTACGTGAAGTCAATTGCCTATTATTGACATGACCTTTTCCCTGGTGATTTCTGACTTCAATTCTTCTTTCACAACTTGCTGTACTTATTGATTTTTGTTGATAACTTTCCAGCAGGTGTATCTTGAGAAATTTGAATTGAGTCAAACCTGGGATTTCTTCCATAAATGGTGAAAAAAGGTGATTGCTTTTTTATTGAGTGTTCTGCATTATTGTAGGCAAATTCAGACAGAGGGAGCCAGGTGTACCAGTCATCTTGATGGTAACTGACATACATCCAAAGATACTTTTCTAGAATCTGCTTTCCCCTCTCTGTCTCTCCATCTGTTTCAGGATAAAAAGCAGTTTAAAGATCTCTTGATATATTGAGCTTCTGACATAATCAAGTTCAAAATGATGAAGCAAATAAAGATCGTCTATCACTAACACTACTGATTGGAAGACCATGTTTGGAAAATACATGACTATTAAAGATTTGCGCTAAGTCCAAAGAAGTGATTGTTGAATAAGTTGGAATAAAGATTGCCAATTTTGATAATCCTTCTACAACTACTAAAATTGAATCAAAGTTTCTTTACAGAGGAAATTAAGTGATAAAGTCCATTGATAATGAGCTCCAAGGACCAATTGAAATTTAAAGAGGCTTGAGTAATCCAAACTTCTTATGGTGAATGTTCTTGTTTATTGAACATTTCTGAGGCAAGGCCACATATTCATTGATAATTTGATTGATGCCATCCCAATAAAAATCTCTCTTGATGAGCTTGATGGTCTTCTCCTGGCCAGGGTGGCCAGCCAATGGTGAGTCATTATGCTTTTGAAGGATATCCAATTGAAGCTCATGATTTCTTGGGATTACTACTCTCTCTTTGAATAATAACAACTTGGCTTGAGGTTGAAGAGAATAATCTGAGACTGATTCACCTCTTTCTAATTGCTTGAGAATTACCTTATAATGTTTTTCTGGTCATACTTCCTTCTTAATCTGATCAACTAAATCTTAGGAAACTTCAACTTTGATTGAGAAAAATCTTGACTCTTTAATTTCATTTTCCCTGAGAACTTGATTAAAGTTTTTAGAATTCTTGCTGATGAAGTCCAGCCCCCTCTCTGGGTACACATCATCCCAATGTGAAAAGGCATCTGGTAAAGTGGCCAGTCTGCCTGGGAGGTAAGTGATATAAAAGTGAAATTCAGAAAGAAGTTCTTTCCAATGGGCCTGATTACAAGTACAAACTTTGGAAGAGAAGAATGGTCTGTCAAGACCTCTAAAGAAGTGGAAAGAGAGAGAAGAAAAGCCCCCGGCACTTGAGAGCCCAACCTATGCCAAGGAGTTCCTTGTTGTGAACTTCATAGTTCAGCTCAGCTGGGTGAAGCTTGCAGCTATCAAATGCAATGGAATTCTTTCCTGAGTCATTCACCTGATGCAGTACAGCACTCAAGGAATAATCAGAAGCATTGTTCTCTACATTAGTTGGTAGAGAAGGATTGAAATGGGAAAAGATAGTCGCAGTGTTGAAAGCTTCTTTGAGTATTTGAAACTTACTAAGAGCTTCCTCATTGAAGATGAAGGTAGAATCTTTTTTAAGGAGGGAAGTGAGAGCAGAGATTTGTTTGGAATAATTTTTGATTAAACAAGGATAGAAGTTGGCAAAGCCAAGGTATTATTTAAGTGCCTTGATGTTCTTTGGATGAGGCCAATGGAGGATTTGCTGAAATTTGGATGAATCCTTATTTAGGTCTTCACTTGAAACAACATAGCCGAAGTATTCCACACTTGAGGGATGAAATACACACTTTGAGGCTTTAGCAAACAAATTATTGTCCCTTGGTCTTTGGAGAACAAAGGCCAACTGCTTGACATGTTCCTCCGCAGGACTAGAGAATACCATAATATCATCTAAGTAGACTACAAAAAACTAGCCAAGAAATATCCAATGATATAATTCAAAAGATTCTGTAATTAAGAAGGAGCATTGGTCAAGACAAATGGCATAACCAAAAACTCATACCTACCATATTTAGTTCTAAAGGCAGTTGAGTTCTCATCCCCCTCTTTGATTCTCAAGCGATTATAATAAGAATTCAAATCTATCATGGAGAAGCTAGTAGAACCGTTAAAGAAAGTAAGGAGCTGATTCATTGGAGGAAAAGGATACCTGTTCTTCCTACTGACAGCATTAATTTTGGGGTAGTCAACACATAAACAAAGGACAGGTGCTCCTGTTGAAGAGGAGCTTGGCCTGATGAAACCCTTCTCTACATTCTCTGAAATGTGGGCCCATAGTGGTTCTGACTCATGCTTTGATAAAGAGTAGATAACACCAACTGGATGTAGAAGACCCTCCAGTTCAATATGATGATGACAGGTGCAGTATGGAGGGATTTTTCCTGCTTTCACCTTGGAGAATACCTCCAAATAGTGGTGATAAGAGGGAGGAACTACCTTCAACACAGTTTCAATCTCTTCTGGCTCTTCTGCCAAAGCCCACTTCTCCTCCAGGGAGGCATGAAAGGATAAAGGAGGAAGGTCCATATCTCCTTGAAAGAGCTGAAGTGAAGATATAGCAGCATCTTCTCCACCATTTTTTATCTCTTTGAAGACTTCATCTCTTGTTAGAAGTAATGACTGAGAGGACCTGACTGAAGGGATATGGACAGAAGGAGGAAGGGAAGGTGTCTTAAGTTCACCAACCAGAGCAATACTGTTGACAGCAGTGGCCAAGTAGTTACTAGTAGAAGAATTAATACCACTAGAATCCTTATGACTAGAAGCATAGGTGATGAATCCACTTTTCCAATCAATAATCGGATTACAATGGTATAGGAAATCCTAGCCCAAAATTAGGTCTTCTCCCTTGGGTGAATCTATGATAAAAAAGTCCCTTTCAAAGCTTGGGAAGGAAGGCAAGTCAACTACCCAATTGGTATACTGAATGATGAACAAGGCAGGGGATTCATTTGAATCTAGAATGAAAAGAGGAATCTTTTCAAGGAGCTCTGAAAAATTCAATGAGTACTTGAGAACCAAATTCTTTGCAATAGAAGAGTTTTTAGCATCACAACCAATGAGAATACTATAAAAGATGTCATAGACAGAATGTAAAATAAAAAACATTAAAGATTTCCTGACACTAGTATTCAGAGTGCACAATTGTGATCTTGAAGGAAATAAGTGAGAGCCATTGAACACATCATGATTTCCACTAAGTTTTTTCCCTGCTTGCTAAGGAAGACTCTTGATGACCCAGGATTTCTCTGGGGTCTTTTGAAGAATTTCTCAATTGGGTGTTTTACACCACAATAATTACATAAGCCTTTTTTAATCCTCCTCTCCTTTTCAGAACCAAGTAATTTATTGTCCTTCTTGAGGAGAGCAGCATGAGGCTTGTCCTTTGAAGATTGACATTGCTTGCCCTTCTTATTCTTATTATGGTGAGGCCTTTTTGAAGAATAGCTTTTAGGAGGGATTGGCTACAGTGACAGGAGGCTTCTCTTCTTCATTTCCACCCTTTTCCTTCTTCCTCTCATGGTACCTAGTATCCAATTCCAAGGTGAGATCCATGAGCTCTTTAAGGGTATCAAAAGATCCAGGGTGAGAATCCAACTGGTCTAATAATCTTGATGCCAATCCTCTACTATAAACATGAATGTAAGCCCTTTTCCCCATTCTCCAATCCTTGACATTAAACTTCTGAAATCAGCAATATACAAGGAAACCTCACCACTTTCCTTCATCCTCAAATTGTTCAACTCCTGTTAAGCATTCCTGACTTCATTGGGATCACCAAACAGAGTCAATAATTGGTTTTCAAATAACTATCAATTCTTTAGGAGGTAGGAAGGATCTTCATTGGAAATATTTGAAAGGTTGGGTTCAATCCATTTGCCAGCTCTACCAGTGAGAAACGAAGTTGAATAAACAACTTTCTTCCTGTCAGAGAAGAAATTCGCTTGATCATTATGGAAAATCAATTGACACAATTGGATAAATCCTCTCAATTTATGGGCTTGATGACCATCAAAAGAATCAGGCACCTTCATTGATGGAGTCGTGAATGCAGGGGCTTTGGAATTTTCCCTGGAGCAACTTCTTGAGTGAGATTCCCCATGAATTGAGACAGCTGCTTCATCATCTTGAGGAAATTTGGTTCAGCTTGAAAGACAAGAGGTTGATTAGAATGGGATTTATATTCAGCTTCAGAAGCCTCATGGGCACCTTCCAAGGCAGCTTCCACTTCAGTTTACTCAGACCCCTCCTCTTCCGCAGACTCTTCCCCCTCTTCATCTTTAGCTTCCCCCAATCTACTTCTAGGCCCTTGAGACATGCTTGGATAACCACCCAATAAGACAGAGAATGATCTTGATCTTCTTTATTTCACACCTCCTCTTCTGAAGGGTGCTTCTCCTTCCAATTTTGCACTCAGTTGATGAACTGATGGTGTGAGGTCAAGAGGAGCGCTTGCTGTATGAGTAAGAATGGCTTGATGTCTTTGAGATCTTGTATTCTTGGCTTGGGGGTATGCTGAGGTGGCATTGTGAAAGAATAAGAAAATAAATTGATGCTACTTGAAAATAAGAAATCAAAACCTTGGCAAAATCAATATCAATGAAATACTTGATGAATCTCGAGGAATCAATCAAAAGTCTTGATGTGAAATCAAACTCACTCAATCATTCAATCAATCAATCAAGTCAATATCAAAATCCAATTCAAATATAATATAAATTAACCTTGAAGAATTCAAAAATCACTAAGCACTCAATGTCTTGAGGAATCAATTAGTCAATCAATATCTTCACAAATCTGTTCAATATCTTTATGAATAAAGTCAATCAATAATCAAATCAATTCTTGAGGATAATAAGTTATCTTGAGGAATTCAATCAGTCAATCAATCCAGTTCAAACATAATTCTTAATTGCTGAATCAATAACCAAAATAAATCCCAATCAATCAACCAATAAATAAAAATTCCTAATAATACCGGAATAAGTGAATAAAAGGACAATTTGATTTGATGAAAAATTAAGAATGAAATTGAGTTGGTCAGGAATGATTAAGGAATGAGAAGAATAAATTTTCATTTGAATAAAATGAATGAGATGAAAATTGATGAGAGAGAAATCATAATGATGAAGAATCATAAAATCATAAAGAGCCGTAATTTTCAGGAGGAGAGAATTGAATTGAAATTAATGAAAATAAAGAAGCAAATATGAGTTAATTACATTAATATGACAGGGGCTCTTCTAAATAAATGGGGCCTGGCACTCAGTAGCTGGGACTTACTTGTGGAGGGCTCAGGAGATGGTAAATTGAAAACACACTTAAGAGTGTAGTAAGATGAGATTACTCAATAAAAAATATGAGACAGCAGCAACAAAAATAAGAAGAGTAAGAATAAAACAGCCAACCACAAAGAAGTCCAGGTCCACTGTTTCAACCTTTCAGAAGGGAAAGGGAAGGGTTAATAAGGATATGGCCACCCACCTCACATTATACAGGCAAAGAAAGAAAATTCAAAGACTAACTTAAAATTAAATAAATATGATACTTAAAAAAGAAGGATAAGAATATTTATAAAATAATAAATAAACTAAATTAATTAACTGGGGAAAATTCCCTAGGGGGAGAAAGAGGGGCTGTTTTATGTGAGAATCCCCAGCCCTGATCCAGACAAAATATTTTCATGAGAATGATTGATGATTGAATTGAGTCTGGGCAATACAGGTTCTGTACGGCTGTACAGAACCTGTACAAGAGATGTGGTGGTCTTGAGTGCTCATACAGTTCCAGGATGGTGTATCCAAGCTGTATTGGGTAATTCCAACCTGTACAGAAGTCGACAGGCTGTATTGATGAACCACACTTAATGCTGATACACACACTGAATTTGCTGGTTTGAGGTGTTTGAGTGGGTGTAAGTATGAATACCCTTACCCCTGGCTGGTGGTTGTTACAAAGACAATCATTGGGTGAGTGTAAGGAGGGTAAATTGAGAACATGAGAGGGAAGTGTGTGAGCATAAGCATGGTAAGCTGCATAGATGATGAGATGGGGTTCAGAAGCGTAGGTATGGTATAAAGCAGAGATATGGATGTGGTGGAATGGAGCCAATGTTTTCATGATAGTAAGGATGATCAATTGGGGAAATGATCCATCATTTCTGCAGAAGCCAATAATTGTGGGAGCATAAGGATGATAAATTGAGAACATGAGAGGGCAGTGTGGGAGGGTAAGCATTGTAAGTTGCAGAGATCATGGGGCTGGGATGCGGATTCATAAGGATGGTATAAAGTAGAAATGCACAAGCCAATGTTTGCCTGGGTGTAAAGATGGTAACTTGGGGGAATAAAAATCTATCAGTGCTCAAGACAAACATTGCATGAGTAGAATCCTGAGAAATCAGAAACATAAGAGGGAAGTGCAGGAGCATAAGTATTGTATTTTGAGGAGAGGATGAGGCAGGCATGCAGAAATGTAAGGATGGTATAAAGCAGAAAAGGGGAGGTGGGGGTGTGGAATGCAATCTTTGCATAATCATAAGCAGGATAAGCTGCAGATATGATGAGGCAAGGGTGCTAAAGTGTAAGGATGGTATATGGCAACGATATGGAGGCGGTGGTGCAGAATCCAATGTTTGCTTAAGAGTAAGCCTGGTTAGCTGCGGAGATGATGAGCAAGTGGACCAGAAGAAAATTAATGCATCAGAGTAGAGATGGTAAAGGGGGAGATGATCAGCTGGTTTTGAAGAAGTCATCTCATGCATGAGCATGAGCATGCCAAAATGCTAGTTTGAACCATGAAGTTTAATTACCCAAAGATTGTGAATGGTTTTGATAAGGTTTTTTGCTTTGAGTGACAAACTCATGTGACATATTTGACAATTTAAGTTTTCTTTAGGCAGATGTGACTTGACCCAAAAAATCCAGTGACTATAATGTGACACTAACACAAGCAATGCAATATTTTATACTGACAGTGGTGTGACATGAAGCCAATCTCTGGTGATTGAAACAACAGTTTCCTTGGTGTAGTATCATTTGTAATTCTCTCTATTTTTTATTTTAAATAAAATTTAAAGAAGTTGTTTTTATATCTTTAGGTGTAAAAACCTTCAAAATTATCATCATATTTCTTAAAAGTAGGTCCTTTTCTCTCTATTATTTTTTCTGATAATCCTAATATTAAGATATATAGCTTTAATATTTGTGATATTATTGTTGTCAATGGTCATTTATAAAATATGAATTTTGTATGCATTTATTAATTGTTGGTAACATTAATGAATTTACATAAATATATTTGCTTTATTATATCATTTTCATAATATATTAATGTTATATTATTAGTTCTTAATAGTATAAGCAATTTTATGTCATAATTATACTATATCTTTATTATTATAATTATTTTTAATCCTATTTTTACTAAATTAGGAAATTCATAGTACAATAAGTGAAATATTAGTAATCTTTACTTATTGTCCCATAGTCAAACCTTACATCTTGAATTTTCATCTATGAAGTTTGGCAATATGTTGAATACCCATGTTAAATAGATTTCCAAGATTCTCATAAGATCTTCTATTCTGCAGTTAGTACAATTTAACGCCAATTGTTTCTTCAAGGGTCAATCTCTTGATGTCTTTATTATTACCATTCCTAACATGTGAGCCTTAGAGGTAATTTCATGTACCCAAAAGACCACAAATACAAAAATTAGTATATAAATATAAATAAAATAAATTTATTTATATTATTAAAATATAAATATAAAATTATATTCAAAATAAAAAAAATTTAATTAAAATTTAAAAATAAAATTACTTTAAATTTTGTAAATATAAAATTACATTTATACTTGAAAAATTTAAGTAAAAAATGAAATTTTAACAAAATTGTGAAAAAATAAATAAATTTGGAAAAAAGTTAAATAAAATTTATTATAACTTTTTATCCAATAAATAAACATATAAATTTTATTTCACCATTGTATTCCTCATAAAAAATCAGGTGGGGTCACTTCTGAGTGAAATTTTTGTAACTCAACTCTAAATAAGCTTAAATTAAGTTTTTAGTATTTTCAATACAAAAGTTGAAAATCCTCAAAACCTTAATTTAATTCACACCACATGTGGTGTTAACCATCAAATTTTGTGTTAAAATTGAGGTGTTGTGTTTAGTTTAGAAGTTATGAGGAATTAAAGTATTTTCAATTGGATTCAATTGAAATGTCAAAATGTGCGCGTGTATTACATAAGTGAACTTTGATTTACATATGAGGTGTCAATTATTACTGTATTGTACTGTACAATTGAATTGAATTACATATGTAAATTATAAGTATAATACATGATGAGGAATTAAAGGAAAAAATAAATTGGAAAGATTAAATTTGGGGGGGAAAAGGAACTCCAGCTCTAAGGGGGAGCTAGACCCCCAAAATCCTTGCTGACAGGCGTGGGATGTCAAAATTCACGCAAAAGTTCATCACTTTTGGCCTGGAATTGAGTTACAGGGTCTGTGAACTCAATTGATGATGAGGTTTTGATACCAACTGGGGTAGTTTTAGCTGTTGCCAAGAGGGTAAAACTACCCTTAAGATAAAACAATCATAGTAAAAACAGTTTTAACTGGTTTCTACGCCTCTGACACACATTCTGACGTGTTTTGAAGGCTCTAGGCCTGGTATTGCTATAGTAATGGCTGATTTAAGGGTCTAAAATGGCTAAAAATGGCTAAAAATGGCTTAAACCAGCCCTTTTTTGGTCTAAACCAGGGTTCAATGATGCCATAATTGGCTTTTCTGTTGTCAGACTGTTTTTCACGACTGACAAGAGTAAATTTTACTTTTGGAGTAAGAGAATTGATGGCTATAAAAGAATGTCTTCTTTGCCCCACTTTTCTCTTCATGTTAGAATCTTTTCCTTTTATTAATTAGTTTAAAACTGTTAAACCAATCAATCAAAGATTCCAACCACCACTTTTAAATCATTTTAATCCTTTTAACCACGTGAAAAAATCATTATAATCATTGTTTGTAACTCTTATAATCATTTTTACCCCTGAACCACCCCAAAAGTGAATTAAAGCATCTTTCATCACTGTTAACTTTGTCACTTTGTTTCCAAATTCACTCTGGTCACTTTTGGGCGTGTTTTCTCTTTAATATTCTTTTTAAAGACTTTGTTCTTTAATTAATTCCTTGCAGTTCTTTGCTCAATTAATTCCAATTGAAATTGCTCTTGAAGAAATTTCTTTTGTAGCCTTAAAATATCTCTTGTAGAGTATTTTTTGGATAAATCTTTATTGTTGGTAAAACAATAAATTTTTATATTATTGTTTTATACTAATAAAGTTATAAACAATAAAATTGGAGTGTTTTCTCTTAAAAATAATATCTCATACTATTTTTAACTGAATTTTACCTTATACAAATTTTGAGGACAGGAAAAGTACTTGATTTCTAATCAAAGTTTCATATCCACACCTTACATTTGGGGGCCCAGCCGTGATATTTTACCTGTGACATATTTTTTTTACTCTTTTTAAATCTTTTTTCTTATATTGAAAAATTTAAAAACATATAAAAAATACTTATAATCCAAAAAAATCCTTAAAAAATAATTTTTTTCATATTATAAGTGAGGCTTATATTTTTATTTCTTTTTTGAAATAACCTTTTTTTTACTTAATTAATTGGCTTTTTCATTAATTTTAGTGTCTGACAACGTGGTAAGACAAGAAAACATTGAAACAGCCTCAACAGTAACCAGCATTATCCCTGCCAGTACTGTTAATTCTGATCATAATAGTACTGTTATTGTGACTCAAAATAATCAACCTGAACCAATATCTTCTGAATTAATTAACTTGGATATAAGTAATACACTTCAGAAAGCCAAAAAATTTGGCCAATAGTAAGTTTTTGACGTAAAAATACTATTTTAAGCCTTTTTTAACCATAATTATGCCTTCAACCAGGTCAGGAGCCAGCTACAACCCCTCAAGCAGCTCCCAAAAAGGTAATAGACGTGATTATGGCAGAGGCCAACCAGGTACAGAAGGAAAAGGGTCAGTTGATGACTTCCAAACAACTAAAATGGGTCATTCTGAAGCTGATAATACCATTTTACCTTCAAAAAGAGCTGACACCGCCACAACAAGCCTCTGTGGACATATACAAAGCCAGCCACAGTGCATACAACAATGCACTCCTATTCAAGGAGTACCAGATCCTTGCAGACCTGTGGAAGAATTGCATGAATTCTTACCTGACAGTAAGAAAATTCTTGGGCCATCCCAACACTTGCAAATTGCTCAATGGATGGCATCCATTGATGGAGAAGAAAAACATGATGCTTTTGACACTAGAATGGAGGAAAAACAACCCTCCACCAGCCAAACCAGTGCCAAAAACAGCCCCAGTGGCCAGCAGCAGCAATTCCAACGTGAAAAAGCAGCCACAAACTCCAAACAAGGGCAAAGGGAAGGCACCAGCCCCAAAACCTTACAGCCAGGGCTACAGAATCCCAAAGATTCAGCAGGATGCCATGGAAAATGTATTTCAGATGGCCAGAACCATGATGGAATTACAGAAGAAGGAGGAAGCCAGATTAAGGTTCCAGAAATGATTTCTGACATATTTGATTCCATCCCAGAGTTGTATAATGCTATAAATGACGTGAAAAAACATCTTTCTGATAAAAATGACACCATTTGTAACAACATTAAAACAAACAACCTGAGTCTGTGCCAAATTAATGAAACACTTATGTGTTTTGAAAAAGTTTTGAGAACAATTAAAAATTCCAATAATGATAATTCTTCTAACAATAAAATAAATGAACAATCTGTCATTATTAAAGAATTAACAGATAAATATTCTAAATTCAATATTGATGACATAATTGAAACAAGAATTAAACAAGCCATAAATATTATCAAGACAGATAACAAGAAAGTCCTTGATGACATTTCAAATTCATTTACTGAAGTAAAGACATATACCATTGCCTTGAAAAAGTGTTTTGATGCTTCACAAGAAGAAGTATCAAAATTATCAATGAAATTGAATCAAGTCACTGCTGATAATACAAGACAGGCAGAGTTATGGCAAGAACTTACACATAAAGAAGACATGTATAAAATTGAAGTAATAAATTTAATACAAAGCTTCCAACATGAATACAGAAATTCCCAAAGGTGTAGCAACAGTAAAATGAATGACATTGAACAATTACTGAACACCTTACCAAGAATGTCTACACCTCTAAATCAAAATGAGGGCACAAGAATTTCAAATCCACAAGTATTGGATCCTGATAATTCACAATTAAAAAATGAATTATCCACTTCTTTTCATAACTTGGAACCATCAATTGGCCAAGCACTCTTGAAAGAAGTTCCAAAACTTAAAGAATGGCCTCACTTCAGTGGTGAAGGAGAGTATGACCATATGGAATTCATTAGAGGTATTGACATGATCAAAGAAGATTTTGAATTACCAGACAGATTGGTAACAGCCAGGTTTAACACCTTGTTTACCAGATCAGCTCACAGATGGTACATCAAAATAAGACAAGCACATGGACACCAGAGTTGGAGTTGGTGGAAACCCCAAATCATCAACAAATGGGCAAATGATGCTTGGAGGTTTAAAGTTGAAACAGCCTTTGAATCTGCCAAATTTAATGCTGATAAAGACAAAGCTTTACCATGGTTTTGCCAACAAAAGGACAGATTAACAGCATTATATCCTGACATGTCAGAATTTATGATCCATAGAAAAATTCTGAGACAATGTGGAGGTGACTTAGAGCATGCTGTCAAAAGCAGGACTACTGAACAATCTTCAGCAGAGGATATTATCAATATATTAGAAGAAGTAACCACCAGAACAAAAATTGGTTCTAGTAGGGTGAATCTTGAAACAAGGTTTAATACACCTTGGAAAGATTCTGTGGACAAAAACCCCAAAGAAAATTCTATTAATGTTGGGTATAAATCTGCAGATACAGTCAAAACATGCCATATTTGCCAAAGCACCACCCATCTAGCTAATACATGTCCAAAAAGGGGGAAAATCAATGAAATTAATATTGGAAAGGGACCTGATGTTGGAAGAGATGACATAATTGAAGACAATTCAGATGATAAGTCATCCATATTTTCTGAATCTTCAAAAGATATAGAAAATATCAATGCCACTTTTGACATAATGGAATCTTATTCCCACTTGCCACAATTGAGCAATAGTCAACTTGATTTATCAAAAGCTCAAGGGGCACAACTTATGAAAACCAAATCCCAATAGAAGGAATAAGTGTTACAGACTTGAACACCACCTTCTTTGAAGAGGTCAGAAATAGTTACATTCAAGATAACAATTGTAGCATCTTATAACAATTAGTGAACAAATACTGTAAAGACAACTCTCTAATACATGCCTTGGATGAAGTATGGACAGGATCATATGATAAAGGAAGATTTCACCTACTTGATGGTATAAAATTCAACAGTACAAGTAACCCAATGAAAGCATTAGGAATCTTTGATACCAATATCATATTCCCACACATAAATGGGAATTTGAGAATCACAGTTGAACTGGTTGTTATGGAAAATTGCTCTAGTACCCATTTTTATTGGGAAATGACTATTTAATCATGTATGGGATGGAACATAATAACAAAGACAGATACTTTCCTATTGAGACATCTGGTACTAAGAAAATTACCAAAGTTCTTAAAGGAAGGAAATTAAGCACCAAGAAAGTAAGGGAATACCTTGTTAGGTACAGTGACCCAACTTGTGAAGATGAATGGTTAGAAGAAAAGGATATACCAGAAGCTACCAAACTCCTCAGGAGATTCAGACACACTAGAAACACCAATATTACAAAGTAATATTCTTTTTTAGGGGGAGGGAATGTGAGCCTTAGAGGTAATTTCATGTACCCAAAAGACCACAAATACAAAAATTAGTATATAAATATAAATAAAATAAATTTATTTATATTATTAAAATAAAAAAATTAAAATATAAATATAAAATTATATTCAAAATAAAAAAAATTTAATTAAAATTCAAAAATAAAATTACTTTAAATTTTGTAAATATAAAATTACATTTATACTTGAAAAATTTAAGTAAAAATGAAATTTTAACAAAATTGTGAAAAAATAAATAAATTTGGAAAAAAGTTAAATAAAATTTATTATAACTTTTTATCCAATAAATAAACATATAAATTTTATTTCACCATTGGATTCCTCATAAAAAATCAGGTGGGGTCACCTCAGAGTGAAATTTTTGTAACTCAACTCTAAATAAGCTTAAATTAAGTTTTTAGTATTTTCAATACAAAAGTTGAAAATCCTCAAAACCTTAATTTAATTCACACCACATGTGGTGTTAACCATCAAATTTTGTGTTAAAATTGAGGTGTTGTGTTTAGTTTAGAAGTTATGAGGAATTAAAGTATTTTCAATTGGATTCAATTGAAATGTCAAAATGTGCGCGTGTATTACATAAGTGAACTTTGATTTACATATGAGGTGTCAATTATTACTGTATTGTACTGTACAATTGAATTTAATTACATATGTAAATTATAAGTATAATACATGATGAGGAATTAAAGGAAAAAATAAATTGGAAAGATTAAATTTGGGGGGGAAAAGGAACTCCAGCTCTAAGGGGGAGCTAGACCCCCAAAATCCTTGCTGACAGGCGTGGGATGTCAAAATTCACGCAAAAGTTCATCACTTTTGGCCTGGAATTGAGTTACAGGGTCTGTGAACTCAATTGATGATGAGGTTTTGATACCAACTGGGGTAGTTTTAGCTGTTGCCAAGAGGGTAAAACTACCCTTAAGATAAAACAATCATAGTAAAAACAGTTTTAACTGGTTTCTACGCCTCTGACACACATTCCGACGTGTTTTGAAGGCTCTAGGCCTGGTATTGCTATAGTAATGGCTGATTTAAGGGTCTAAAATGGCTAAAAATGGCTAAAAATGGCTTAAACCAGCCCTTTTTTGGTCTAAACCAGGGTTCAATGATGCCATAATTGGCTTTTCTGTTGTCAGACTGTTTTTCACGACTGACAAGAGTAAATTTTACTTTTGGAGTAAGAGAATTGATGGCTATAAAAGAATGTCTTCTTTGCCCCACTTTTCTCTTCATGTTAGAATCTTTTCCTTTTATTAATTAGTTTAAAACTGTTAAACCAATCAATCAAAGATTCCAACCACCACTTTTAAATCATTTTAATCCTTTTAACCACGTGAAAAAATCATTATAATCATTGTTTGTAACTCTTATAATCATTTTTACCCCTGAACCACCCCAAAAGTGAATTAAAGCATCTTTCATCACTGTTAACTTTGTCACTTTGTTTCCAAATTCACTCCGGTCACTTTTGGGCGTGTTTTCTCTTTAATATTATTTTTAAAGACTTTGTTCTTTAATTAATTTCTTGCAGTTCTTTGCTCAATTAATTCCAATTGAAATTGCTCTTGAAGAAATTTCTTTGGTAGCCTTAAAATATCTCTTGTAGAGTATTTTTTGGATAAATCTTTATTGTTGGTAAAACAATAAATTTTTATATTATTGTTTTATACTAATAAAGTTATAAACAATAAAATTGGAGTGTTTTCTCTTAAAAATAATATTTCATACTATTTTTAACTGAATTTTACCTTATACAAATTTTGAGGACAGGAAAAGTACTTGATTTCTAATCAAAGTTTCATATCCACACCTTACATAACAAGTGACCTAAAACTTTCCACCAAATTCAAAATATTATTTTCTCCATTTGAGAAAGACAAATGACACATCTTTTGTCATAAAATTCTCAGTTAAAGCAAGGATTATCCCATTATCCATGTCTTATTTAATATCAATGGTGTTGGCAGCTTTCATGGTACCATACTATATAAAGACTTGTTTGAAGCATTACACTTCCATCATGTATACAAGAGTGGTGTCTTGCATATCTAGAATTAATGAAATCAACTTCACTATACTGTTATTTTCACCTTAAAAAATACATATGGGTTAAGATCGCATATGAACAGCTATAAAGTTTTGAGTGATTATTTGATGAAAATTTGAATCAAAAATGAAGTAAAATTTAATATTGAAAATAATTTTCAAAATCCAACCATAACCTGGGCCTTAATTAGAACTATACATGAGAAGGATAAGTTGGTGTTCACCTAATGTTCCCTAGTTTTTTATTAATTATTACTAAAACCGGAGTTTATACCAAGACTTATAAAATACTAATGGAAAATAAGAGTTAATATCAAATTGTTTGTGATGACAACTATTACTTATACTCATACCAAGTTGTCTTCTGGCAACATTAATCCAATAATCAATTCATTTCTCTCAAGGTTTGAGTTTCGGGAGTTGACAACAATGCTGTAATTGAAGGATCAATGATATAGATAAATGATGAGACAATGAGCTCCCCTAAGGCGGAAATTATTTTATTGTTTCCTTCCCTCTGATGTTTTATGTTCATTTTACACAAAGGAATTTGGAGGGAGTAATTACTAAAAGAGAAGTCTTTCCAAACAGCTTGTTTAATTGCACGGAATGCACAGTACTATGGAAAATCTTTGTTACGACCACTTGTACTTTAGTACTTAATTTACCAGTAAATATTATCCTCAACGCTGAGGTTTAACCACTCTCTGGACATTCTGTCCTCTTCTCAATATTAATATCAGGACAACTAGTGTAACGCTGTGTCATTGGATTCTGAATCTTCTTTCTTTAAGATTTATGAAGAATGAGTATGCGGCCAGCACTTGTATGGGATAACAACACATTCCAAGCAAACTAGTGATATTATACAAATAACTTGTTGT
Source organism: Austropuccinia psidii (assembly GCA_023105745.1). Taxonomy (NCBI): domain Eukaryota; kingdom Fungi; phylum Basidiomycota; class Pucciniomycetes; order Pucciniales; family Sphaerophragmiaceae; genus Austropuccinia; species Austropuccinia psidii. The sequence goes on along the minus strand of JALGQZ010000002.1, from coordinate 56,912,598 downwards.
GAGTTCAGAAGCATCAACTTTTCCAACTCCTCCTTTGGTAGAAGATGTTCGTAAAGTGGCGGCATTACTCTAGCAAAAGGGTCAAATTTTTTGAAACATGTCCTTTTAAATCAGAAGATAAATGTGATCAAAACGCTCAGCTAAGGATTTTCGCTATTTTGGGGTACCACGCAAAGCTGGGTGTATTTCTTTTTTCCGCCTTTTTTCTTCTGCAAAAGTTTACTTATTGACTGATTACGGCAAAGTTCTGTCGCCAAATCTGCGTTTGGACAATGGACCTGGAGTGGTGTAGGGTTGTTGGTGTTGAACATTTAAATCCAAACTGAACCTACTCAGCTTCCTCGCCTAAACGCAAAACTGTATTTGATTGGCAACATTCCCCGAGCACAGCTCATTGCGCACGACCGCAGGACCACCTAATTCACCAGATCTCACTTACTCCTTGAAGATAAAAACTCACCTCCTCTACCCTTCGCTGGATCATTCCTCTTTGTCTCTCTTGGTCTCTCTTCGAGATACTCTTCTCCCCTTTTCTCAACTCTCATTTATTCTTTTATCTCCTTCTTATTCACTTCCTTATTTTGTTTCGTTCCTTTTCCTTTATTCTTTATTTTCTTAAAATAGCCGTAGCTGAATTAGGTGAAGTACTCTTCAATTCAAAAAGCTTTGCAACAACAAGACCAACTGACGTTTTAATTCATATCAGTACCCGTTGATCTTGTAGCATTGTAGCATCAGTCCTGTTTGTTAGAATGCAAAACTAAACGATGTATATTAGATTACTATTTTATACTTAACGTGATTGGAATAGACAATAGTAATCATACCTAAACGGTAGAAGACAAATAATCAAATAATATAGCTAAGATACAACGGCGATGAATACTAGGAACAGTCTGAATCAGTTTTAAGATGATCGAATTTAAGATATGATAAATGAGAGTAAGAAGAAAGAAAATGATTTAGAGAATGATACCAAGAGAAGAAAAAGAAAAGGAGAGACAATGAGATAGATGATTGGCGAGGGGTTGATGATCAATTTTGATTGTTGGATGCAGTCTTTTTATGTTGATTGTTTGGGTGAGTTGTAGTTTGAAGTGCAGTGATCTGCACGGTTGACTAATGTGGCTATTTCGGAGTATTTCAATAGTGTTGTGACCAATGACCTTTATTCTTGACGCGGAAATGGGATGAGCTTGAGAATGTTCAGCAGCACCAGCCTCGTTTGATTCCTTGATTTCATCTACCATTCTTGAGGAATCATCCGAGTCTGGTTCGATGGGAAGGAATTCATCTACCAAGCCCATGTCAGCTGGGAGGACTTCATCTACCTCCTCAGCTACTGCTTGTTGGTGCTCAGGAACTATTAAGGCAGAGTTGCGATTAGTGGTGAGAATTTCAAGGGAAGGGAATGTTGATTCGTCAAAGACAACATGCCTCGAAATGACCACCTTTTTATCGCTAAGTCGAAAAACCCAATAGGCGGTGTTGTCACTGGTGTAGCCAAGCAGTACTCCTTCAGTGCCTGAAGGATTGAGTTTCCATTCTCGATGGTTCTTTGGTATAGCTATTATGGCTCTACATCCAAAAACTCGTAATTTTTTGATTCTAGGAGGAGATCCTCTCCAGAGATTGTAAAGACTGCGGTTAAGTCTTGAGGGAGTAGGAACCAGGTTTCTTAGGAGAGTCGCAGTGTTCACAGCTTCTGCCCAGTAAGAGTTTGTGAGATTCGAGCCATTAAGGAGGCAGCAAGCTTTTTCCAAGATTGTTCGATTGGCTCTTTCGGCGAAGCCATTATGCTGAGGAGTTTCGGCTGGTGATTTCAGATGTTCAAAACCACACTCTTCGGATAATTTTTGAAATTGATGATTTAGGAATTCACCTCCTCGATCTGATACGAGTTTCTTGATAGATCGATCATGGAAATTTTCCATGGCCTTTTTCACTAGGACAAATTGCTCGAATTGATCTTTGAACGGTAGAAGGTGTGTCTTGTTCTTGTCACATGTGAGGCATTTGGTAGTGATGTGTGGAAGACCCATGGAATTTATGGCCTGATTACCAGGATGTCCCAAACAAAGATGCCAAAGATTCAAATTTTGAGTAATCAAAGTTTTTGGTGTTGAGTAATCAATTTTCATCAAGTTGTTCATGATTTTTCCTTTGAGTATTGTTTCTTCTCCAGAGCTCAAAATGAAGGTGTCCTTGTTTCGAGTAATAGATACATTTTCATAACCTAGTCCCAACAGACTTATAAGGTTGCAGTTGAGATTTGGAATATAGAGGCAATTTTTTAGGGAGAGAACTTTATCGTCACAAGTGATGGTTACCGTTCCGATGCCTTTTGTCAAAAGTGTGCTGGCTGCATCCCCGCTGCAGACTTTGAGAGAAGGAGTAGCAACTAGCGAGGAAAAAGATTCTTTGGAGTTGAACATGTGGTGTGTTGCTCCACAATCAGCTATCAAATCTGAAGAAGCTGAGGCGGTATTGTTCCCAGTAACGAGAGCTTGAGCTGTTGATAAGTGAGCTGATACGTTCTGATTATTTTGAGCTTGTCGTTTGTTGTTTCGACGAGGAGGTCTTAAATGAGGGTTTTCAACGAAGCATTCTTACTTTGTGTGTGAGGTGCACATTGGGTTATGTTTCCCATTGGTGCAATAGTACAGAATTTTGTACGGATGAGTTGATTCAGACAAGAGGGCAGAAGCAGGAGTGTTAGTGATTTTTTCTTGCATGGTTGAGTTATTATGAAAATCTTGAAGTTTCAATAGGATCAAGTCCGGTAATTCAATTAATTCTTCATTAAGCGACAAGGTTTCAATGTATTGATGAATTTTGGAGTCACCCGACAACTTCCCAAGGAGCGTAAAGGATAACAATTCTGATGGAACCACAATATTGACGGTTTCCATGGCCATCATTAGTTTCCTATTGTTGTCAATGTACTCTTGAAGATTTCCATTGTAAGATGATTTCAACCATTGCCTCCATACTCTTCCCCAATTAATAGCTTTTCTTGATGCATCTTTTTCTTGTAACTTGGTCCAGAGTAAGTGAGCATTTGTCGAGTTTTGTTGTACTCCTTCGATAAAAACTCTATTGCTGACTCGAGATGTTATGATGCTCACTGCATCAAAGCTATTTTTATTCCATTTATTCATCGCTGCTGTAGAAGCATCAGAAGCAACTAAACCTTTGCAAACTTGAAGGAGATCTTTGGATCGAAGAAGAATGATTATTCTTGCGCTCCATTCTCCAAAGTTGGAGCCATCCAAAATTGGTATGGAGGAGATTTCTGTGTTGCTTTCTGTCATGATTGAAATTGAAATCCACCGTCGTTTCGTTTGTGGAGCCCGAGACTGTAAATCTTTTAGAATGCAAAACTAAACAATGTATATTAGATTACTATTTTATACTTAACGTGATTGGAATAGACAATAGTAATCATACCTAAACGGTAGAAGACAAATAATCAAATAATATAGCTAAGATACAATGGCGATGAATACTAGGAACAGTCTGAATCAGTTTTAAGATGATCAAATTTAAGATATGATAAATGAGAGTAAGAAGAAAGAAAATGATTTAGAGAATGATACGAAGAGAAGAAAAAGAAAAGGAGAGACGATGAGATAGATGAGTGGCGAGGGGTCAATGATCAATTTTGATTGTTGGATGCGGTCTTTTTATGTTGATTGTTTGGGTGAGTTGTAGTTTGAAGTGCAGTGATCTGCACGGTTGACTAATGCGGCTATTTCGGAGTATTTCAATAGTGTTGTGGCGGTGTGGCGGTTGGCGTTTTGGAGTGCTTAGGTTGATTATCGGACTGGTTCTGATCGGAATTTTTAACACTGTTGTCACTATATTCAATTATTTATATTTAGCCTCTTGTTATCTACCGTTCAGGTATTTGATCATTCTTTGTCATCTTAAATTACCTCACTTTATGTTAATGAAACACATGCTTTCAGTCTCATTCTTTCACAGTTGGGAGGGTTGAGTTGTCTTCTCCATTTATGATTCCCTGTCGCGGGTTCTTCTGGGATGGCTGCAACATTTCAAATGTGAACAATTAATTAGACCAGAAATCGGGTTTAGATTGTTTCGATTCAAGAACAACACGGCTGGATATGTGTGAAGACTGGTACATACAATTATTGGTACTTATCACGCTATCAGCACTTTTCGCACAGGTTGCCACATTTTTGTCAGAGGGACAGGAGAATTCGGTACAGGTGGGGATTGTTCCATTGGTTGAGGTTGTATCGGTGGCAAGCTCGGTACCTGTGATGTGATCATGATGATCATGCTCATGGTCGTGGTCGTGGGCAGTTGTTTGGCGATCAGGAGCCTCTGCTTTAGCAATGATCAAAGGTATTACTAAGAGGAATAAAAAAGTCACGACCCTGAGAGCTAGACTATGAGCTTTTGAGTGCAGACTTTTGTTCACAAATTTACTTCAATCGGTAATGAGCCAAAAATAAGAGCAATAGATTTTTTTGTTTAGAAAAGAGGTGGGTTAGTAATGCAGTATTGAATAGGATATAAGATCTAGATATGTTTTGCTATCAAAGCTAAGTATATCAAGTTCTTCAAGAACTCTTAAAATAAATTAGAGACTAGAAAGGATGAGAAACTGTATTGTGGTGGTCTGTGTATTCCAGTGTTTAGGGTAGACACTGTCTTTATATAGGCCAGGCCACATCAACAGCGTTTGGCTAAACCAACATGGGAATGAAACTAGCAATTGTCTTGTGCGCAGGCTTTGAGGAAAGGCTAAGGCCCGTAGGCATATCCCGAGAACAAGATGCTTTCTTTTCTACATGGTCCCCTTGGTTTGCAAAGGCTGATTGAAGAATCTAGCGAACGTAACCTAAAACCGAGTTCGATGGGATATACCGCCGCCTTCAGATCTGGCAACTAGCTCTCCTGCTGGCCTGACAACCAAATAATCGATGAACTGCGCTTGCAAGCTTCGCACTCTTTTGCGCTACTGTGCACTTGGACGGCAATAGTTTTCGTATGCGGCTGTGTCCTGATGCTTAGCAGTGTTCGCACGACAATAGATCATTGCCGATGTCGGGCTGGCGTGCGCATGGGAAGCAAAATAAGGACCGTTGATAAATAAATAAAATATGCTGTAGTTGCAGACTGATTTTGGCAAGCCATTGGCTTGTGGTGGCTGGTGCACACCACCAATCAATCTTGGTAAAATAAACCGTAAAAAAGTCATTGTGCATTGCAATTGAATCAGATTTTCAAACTCTTGGGTAGCATAGCATACAAGACAATGATACAAAATATTGAAAACCAATGAAACAAACATGAGAAGTCATAAAAACAATGGAAGAAATTCAAACTTCCAATTTGTAAGGGTGCCATATGGTGGTGCGCTGTGTGTTGGGTGAATTGATAAAACACGAGTGTAATTTTCAGAGTTGATTTACAAAAGATGATCACGAGTGATTTAAGTACAAATTTAGTGATATGTTTTTAGTATCTAGTAGAATGAAGACTATCCCGTAGTCTCTACCCCCTCCTCTCTCTCTCTGTGAGACTTCTATTTATAGACAGAGAGCACATTCTTTATGAGTAAGATTACTGTTACTTCTGTTGTCACTGGTCTATGACAACAGTGGTTCGTAGTTTTCTTTACGTCAATGGCTCAGGTCTGTAGGTATGGTTCAGAGTTTGTTTCTGATCTATGCCTTGCTTCCTACGGCAGTTTTAGGTGTTTTTGGGCTAGGATGGAACTAACCTTAGCTCTTCATGGCTATGTTTTTCAACATCCCCCCTTGATCCTAGTCTCATAACTCCCAGGACCGTTAGAGACTTCTCTAAGATTGTCTTAGGAACTGCTTTAGTTAAGAAGTCGGCTAGCATGTCCGATGTTGGTGCATAGCGTAGCTTGATGAGCTGTTTTTGTATTGCTTCCTTTACGAAGTGTAATTGGATGTCCACGTGTTTCATCCTTTTTGTGTTGACGTTGCAATTCCCGTTAGCGGTTTTGATGCGACTTTGATTATCCTCCCATATGGTGATCGCATTCTTAAAGCAAAAAATGCCAGCTTCTTGACACCATTGACGAAACCACAGTAACTCTGATGTTAGGTCGCAGAGTGATTTGTATTCTGCTTCGGCAGTGGAAATTGACACCAATGGCTGTTTTCTAGTTTTCCAGAAGATTAAGCAGCCATGTAGCATTGCTAGGTATCCAGAAGTAGAACATCGAGTTATCTGGCAATTACCCCAGTCAGCGTCGGCGAACGCAATCAAACCTGGGTTGCCCTGTCGATTGTAGCATAGTCCTAGTTCTTGAGTTCCATGCAGGTATTTGAGGATGTGAAGGAAGGCCTTCCAATGTCGTATACCGGGTTTTTCTAGGTATTGTGACAGACTGCTTACTGCATGGGATAGATCTGGTCGAGTTGCGGTGCTTAGGTAGTTGATACTACCGACCGCGCTTCTGAAGTTGATGCCCAATTCTTTGAATATTCTTCTTTCGTCATCGGTTGCTGGTGAAAGATATTCATTGGGGACTAGCGGAGTGGTCACAGTTTTACAGTGTTGCATGCCGTAGAGATCTAGCAAGGAATCGACAAAGTGTTGTTGATCCAGCGTGATGCAGTCGCTTTGCTGCTGGATTTTGACACCTAACAACAGATCAGCAGGACCAATATCTTTGATATTGAATTCCTTGTTAATTTGTTCCTTAAACAATTGGATATTTGTTCCAAATATAGCCATATCGTCTATGTGGACATAGATCCACAGGGCATCAGGTTATTTTCGATAGAACACACAAGGATCCAGCTTGCATGCGTTGAAACCAATACCTTGTAGCCAATTTTTAAGACGATTGTACCAAGCCAAGGGGGCTTGCTTCAAACCGTATATGGCTTTCTTTAATCTCAGGAAGTGCTTACGCCGATCAATTTCTAGCCCTTGAGGGATTGATAAGTAGACAGTCTCTCTCAAAGGCGCATTTAAGAAGGCGCTCTTCACATCTATCTGGTGGAAGTCCAAGCCATTAGTACAGGAGTGCGCAATTAATGCTCTGAGGGAGTTTAAACGTCCTGTAGGGGCGTATGTTTTTTCAAAATCTAATCCTGGTGTTTGGGTGAAACCTTGTGCACAAAGTCGTGCTTTGTACTCTAAGTATTGGTGAAGGTGGTTTTTTTTTACCTTGAATACCCAAGTTGTTCCCACCAGCTTGTAGTCACTTCGAAGATCTATGATGTCCCACACTTTTAGCTCATTCATGGCTGAAAGTTCCTTCGCAATGGCATTTATCCACTTGTCTTTGTTTTCACACTGCAAGGCGAGTCGGTACGTTCTTGGTGCGGAGTCGGAAGTAGTAATGAATGTTCTTGCCCTCCTTGGGTAAGGGAGAATGTGGATGGTATCCACTTCAGAGGTAATTAGAGTAGGATGACGCGGGCCGATGACTTTGATTCAATTGGTCCTGCAGTTGTCTCCCGACTGTTGTTGACTAGAGGATTCCTCGGGATTGGCTGGGTTGCTGTCGGGTGAAGGATTGTCGAGAGCAGAGTCTTCTGTAGTGTTGTTCTCGGGACCGTCAGAGCATTGATTATATCCACAATCGGTTAGAGGTGAGTCACTGGTGAGTAGGCTAGAATCTTTGTCGGTTTGTTGATCTTCAATGTTCCAAAGTGGTGATTCTATTCCTCCTCCCACGGTTGGAAAAATTCTTTCTTCAAAGGTGACATTTCTGGTGACCACAACTTTTAAGTCGGAAAGTTTTAGGATTCGATAGGCCGTATTACCATTCTCAAAGCCTAGAAGCACCCCTTTTTGACCAGATGGGGCCAGCTTCCAGTCCCGTTGCCTCTTAAGACTATGGATGACAGCTTGACATCCGAAGGTCCGAAGTTTGGTTAGTTTGGCGGAGGTGTTCGTCCAAAGATAGTGAGGTGATTTGTTTTCTCTGGAAGGAGTAGGTGAAAGGTTGGAGAGGAAGACGGCGGTGTTCACTGCTTCTGCCCAATATTGATTGGGCAGGTTGGAGTGGTTCATCAAACAACGAGCCTTTTCCAAAACTGTACGATTTGCTCTTTCGGCATAACCGTTGTGTTCCGGTGTCTCTGGAGGTGAGAGAATGTGCACTAATCCACATCTATTGGATAGATTTTCAAATTTTTGATTGAGGAACTCACCTCCTCTGTCAGAGACCAATTTCTTTATTTTTCTATCGTGGTGATTCCCCATGTAGTTTTTAGCAATAACAAATTGATCAAAGCTGTCAGATTTCCTTTTGAGGAACCTTATGATTTTGTAAGAGGTAGCTTGATCCACGATAGTGAGTAGAAAGCAAAAGCCGGAGACAGATTCTGGAGTAATTGGTCCCACCAAATCAATGTGAATAGTGTCCAAGGGGTGGCTAACTGGTTCAAAATGATGATTAAAAGGAAGTCGACTAGACTTGTTAGTTTTGCAAACAAGGCAAGGACGATCTTGATCAGGTAGACCAAGATTTTTCAAAACTGCACGTCCAGGATGACCCAAGCGGGAGTGCCAAAGGTTTCCATCAACCAAGGTGAGCAGTGCATTGGGAAGATCGTAGGTGATATACATTAATCTGTTGCGAATTTCCTCTTCCAAAAGTATTTCTCCTTTCGAACTGAGGAAGAAAGAGTTATCTGTCCGTTTGATAGTTAGCTGGTCTTTGAATAGTTCTAGCATACTTATTAAATTGCATTTTAACTTAGGCACGAAGAGACAGTTTTTAAGATTGAGCGTTCGACCATTACACTTGAGTTCTGCGTCCCCTATTCCATGAGCTAGGAGATTACTCTGGGAGTCTCCTGTCGAAACTTCGGACTTGATTTCTTCAAAGGAGTTAGGAAAGAAGTTAGGTGAGTTGAACATGTGGTGAGTGGCACCACAGTCGACTATGACCTGATTCCGCATTGGGGAAGTTGAATATCCTATTGTTGTAAGGGCTTGCGCTATAGAAAGGTGAGCTTTTGGATTGTTTTTTCGTTTCTTTTCTTGTCGTGAGGGTCTAAGGTGTGGGTTTTCTGCCCAACACTCCTCCTTTTTATGTGTAGTGCATCGTCTATTGTGTTTTCCTTGACCACAGTAGAAGATGATCTTATGCGGTTCGTCGTATTCAGTGATGAGGGCTGAGGAGCTATTCTCCTTTTTATTTTGAGTATAGTTACTCTGACTGTTATGGCTGGCAAAATCCTGGAGTCGGGATAATATTGCTAATGGTTTTTCAATGATATCTTCATTGAAGATGAGAGTTTCGACAAATTGGCTCAAGTGAGGATTGCCACCTAGCTTACCAAGTAACGAATAAGACAGGAGCTCGTTTGGAACGACAATACTTACAGCATCTAACTCCATCATGAGTTTTCTGCAGTTATCTATGTAGTTTTGCAAGTTACCATCGAAGAAGCAGCACTGCCAGTCCATCCAAACTCTCCCTCTGTTGACGGCTCTTTTGGAAGCATATTGTTGAGAGATTTTTGACCAGAGGAGGTGGGAATTCTCGATGGTTTCAGAGTTGATTATTTCTCTGAACACCCTTTCAGTAATTCTGCTAGTGATAACATTGATGGCTTCAAAGCTAGCCTTTGTCCACCGATTTTATGAGCTGGTGGAGGTTTCATTGGTGCGGGATTTCTCACACACATCAAGCAGATCTCTGGATCGCAAGTAGATTTTCATCCTCATTTGCCAGTGGCCATAGTTGGTTCCATCAAGGATTGGTATGTTGGAGATGTCCTTGATGTCGAGTGTTTTTTCATTCATGGTTTTTTTTTTAATAAAAAGGCGTTTTGGTGGTATTTAAGAGACTTGAGACTGTAAATCTGATAAAACACGAGTGTAATTTTCAGAGTTGATTTACAAAAGATGATCACGAGTGATTTAAGTACAAATTTAGTGATATGTTTTTAGTATCTAGTAGAATGAAGACTATCCCGTAGTCTCTACCCCCTCCTCTCTCTCTCTGTGAGACTTCTATTTATAGACAGAGAGCACATTCTTTATGAGTAAGATTACTTTTACTTCTGTTGTCACTGGTCTATGACAACAGTGGTTCGTAGTTTTCTTTACGTCAATGGCTCAGGTCTGTAGGTATGGATCAGAGTTAGTTTCTGATCTATGCCTTGCTGCCTACAGCAGTTTTAGGTGTTTTTGGGCTAGGATGGAACTAACCTTAGCTCTTCATGGCTATGTTTTTCAACATGAATCTCCTACTATGTGAGGCTCACCTTCACCTCCTGATTGATTAGCTTGCTCCCATGATCTGAAATCAAACAGTACTTCCCTAAAGGCATCTTGACAGAAAATTTCTTGCATGTTGGATTGACAAAAGACACCATCCTCAAACGTTCCCAAGTCTAATGGTGAATTGAAATAATCATACTTGGCAATTTGGTCATATTATTTTTTTGGAAATTTTATTGATTTTTTAGGTTCATCGTCATGTGTAAGATTAAGTTTTATCTGACTTATAATCTTAATTGTTTAAGGAAGTATTAGATTGTGGTACTTTGTTTTGATGGCTGACATCACTGAAAATAATGCCTCAATACCTGCAGCATGAGGTACAATCTCACAGACCTCGCACGCTAACCTTTTGAGGGTAAGGCAATGAATGGCATGTGTCAGGGAGTCCAAGCCAGTAATGAATTGCTTTGTCTGGGAAGATACCTGAAAAGATTTCATAAAAGAAAGAAAATAGAAATATCACAATTGTATGTACTGCCAATAGATTCAGTCTGACTATAATTATAAGGCTTGTATATAAAACTCTTGATAATGGTTACAAATATCAAGAGTACTATTACTGTCCTCAGTAAAAAATATAATAGAATTAAATATTACAACCACAAATTTATATAATTATTTTGAATTTAACTATTATTAAATAATTTCATAATAAAAACACTATTGATAATAATAATAAATTGTAATTATTCTATTATTGTTATAGTCACTGACGGTTATAACAATAAGAAGTGTAAAGCTCTTAATGAGACAATTACATGTGGAAAATATTAATATTTATCCACTTATAAGTAATAGAAGATTATTATTTATAAAAGAAACTATCACACACACTGTGTAGAGATAAATCTTATAAAAAAATTTTATAAAAAAAACTAATACTGGATGAAAAAATATGGAACATTAAAGAATAATTATTTATAATATTTATTTAGTACAACAAGTGAAACAAAAACAGTTATTATATCAAATAATATCTATAAGTTAAAAACAAGCCTAAAATCAAGATTTCAAATGATAAAACAACTTTTTATCATAAAATATATTATTCAAGAGTTTTTAAGAGGGATTTGTGGATTTTAAAAGATATTCAAGAGAATAATTTTATATAATAAAATATATTATAGGTGATTACAACAATAATCTGAGTTCTCTGATTTCAATTCTTTAATTTACAATGAATAAAGAATAAAATAACTTAAGAATTACTTTACTAATAAGATTTTATATTTGATAAAAATTTATCTGTTGAGATGTCTAATATGATTGGAATGATGATGAGTGATGGACAAAAACAGTGATGAATAGACTATTTTTATGTCTAAAGAGAAGCTCTCATAATTAATAATGGATACAGAGGGTGTGCTCCAGTCAAAAATGCAAAAGCATACTTAAAAATATAGTTCTTAACTTAAGGTAACTTATTTTTAATTCCAATTTAAAGTTACAAGTGTTATTAATAGCTTCAAGAATCTTTAATCCTCTCTGGGATTAATTATTTTATACTAGAAAATAGCTTAAGTTCATTTAATTAACCTTCATCATAGGAACAACTTAAAGATAGAGTTTCAAGCAAAAATATTGTAAACTCAATTTTTAATTAATTTTGAAAGAAATCTTAATGTTGTTCAAGAATAATTAAAAGAGTGAATTTACAGGTTAATTACCAATAAAACTTGTTTATAAAAGATACTTGAAATTTAATTTATACACATATCACATTAATTTGTAAGCTGTGTGAAGATTTCAAGCAAATCCATCAAGAATTGAATTTTTAATTAATCTATGAAGTTATTGCTATTTTTCCACGTAAAATAGCAATACACACCAAACCTTAAACTTTGATAAGGTTTTAATGCTTGTAGCTTTAAGATTTGAAAGTTCTTAAAACCCTAATTTCAAGCCTGCATATTTGGATTTACCCTTTGGCTGCTTGAAATTCCAGTCCGAATTGGGATAAAACCAGTTCAAACTTTAATTTTGAATCCAAGTCTAATCTTAAAGTTTGAATAAGGTTTGAAATCCTCCAATACAGGTGGACAACCTTACTTGAATCCTTGCAGTTACAAAAATTTGGGTACCCCATCCCTGTTTGGTCTTTTTCCTTTGTCCCATCTGTTTTCATGGATCTTGCCCTTGTATTCATTGAAAGACATACCATGGACTTAAACCTCTTTCAATTGAGCTCACACAGGATTTACATTCTTTATGGCAAATCCTTATCCAATTCAGTAAATGTACACAACACCTTAATTTCAACTAAAATTTTGGTATGTTTTCATAAACCTTATGAAATTTTAACTTTAAGATTATTTAAGCTTAAGTTTAACAATTTTGAGAAAATTTGGAAAAAATTGCCATTGTACTGTGAGATTCTTAAATCTTCTAATAAATTGAGAAATCTTCATTTCTGGGTATAACACCCTATGGGTCTACCCTAGGTTGCTTTGGAGTAGAATCCAAAAAGGACATAATAACTTTAGATTTATGTATCCAAAAAAAGTGATACTTCTTTTTTGTAATTTTTTATTTTAAATTCAGTTGATAAGTCTGTTTGAGACTAAATAAACTCAGTATAATGTTATTTGTGGCCTTATGGGCATGTCACACATACCTAACAGGCTCACAATAATACTGTCTAATTTGGGGAATTAAAAGCTTTGCATCTTGTTTTCAGTACTGCCAATGTCTAGAAAGTACTAATATCATAACAATGAGGCTGTAAGATGTGTTTATTAAACTCTTGAAGATATTACTATTAATCGAGAGTACTATTACTGTTCTTATGAGATATAATAACTAAACTTATTATAACCAAAAATAAGAAATGAATTCCATAATTATTCCTTATACTTGTTATAAACTACCAGTGATTATGACATCAAGCAGTAATTGTCTATTAGAATAAAGTACAAGAAGTATGATCAATAAATCTTCTTATTGAAATGATATAAAGCTATTTTAATTAATGATTATATTTTACAAGAAAAATGATATTTAATTCTTGAAGAAAACTACAAATCTTGAGAGAAAAAAGTTAGGAACTAATCATACACACTAATACTCCAAAAATTCCTTAAAAAGAATTGGCAGATGGGTAACTGGCCTACCACCAGGGGGTGAGAAAAACTATAATGCATGCCTAGTGATTGTTTACAGGTTCAGTAAGACTCAAATCTTTTTGCAATGTCACAAAGATGATACAGCCATGGATACAGCTCTTCTGATATGGAATAGAGTAGTATCATGGACTGGAATATTCACAAACATATTTAGTGACAGAGATCCCAAATTCACCTCATCCCTCTGCAAAAACCTTCACCACCTATTTGGAACAATGTTATCCTTCTCTACAGCCTACCACCCAAAGATTGATGGTCTAGCTGAAAGAATGATTCAAACTTTCGAAGAAATAGTCAGAAGATTTTCTGCATATGGCCTAGAGTTCAAATATTGTTATGGATTCACACATGATTGGTGTACCCTTCTACCAGGACTAAACTTAGAATATAATCAGCAATTAATGCAAGGACCAATCAAACTACTGCTATTCTAGATAAATGATGGAATCTCAGACTACCTCAAGATTCCTTGTGGAAGTATTTGGTTGAGATAAATCAAACAGCTGCTATCTCTAAAAGAATGCTTGACAAAGGTAGAAAGCATGCAGCAAGGTGCATGGAGGACTCATTTGCGGATGCCAAAGACAAATGGAACAAATCATATGCTACTCCAGACTTCAAAATAAAAGATTTAGTACTTGTATCTGCAACTAACTTCAATAACATCAAAGGATGTATGAAGCTCAAAAACTGCTTGGAAGGAACTTTTGCTATTAAGGACCTCCATGGGGAAAATTACTTTGAAGTAGAATTGTCTGAGCAACTTAGTAATAAGCATCCTAAATTTCCAGTAAGTGTGATAAAGACTTACAAATCTGGTGATACTGAGAAATTCCCCTTGAGGACCAAAGTTCCCCATCATATACCTCCTGTTGAATCATCTGGTTTCAAGAAAATTACCAAATGTGACAGGGGCTTTTGGACAGAACAACAAGAGTGGCCTGGCACTCAGCAATAAGGGAACTGACTTGGAAAACTCCAAAGAATAAAGAAAATAAAAATAAAGAATTGAATTTCTCTTAAGAATAATGCAAGTACAACGATGAGATGCAATAAGAGAAATGAGAAGCCAAATGAACAAAGAGCCAACCAGGTAAGTACTTAATCACTCTTTCAACATGCCAAAATGAACAATGGAACTAGTAAGGATATGATGACCAAATATCCATTGACAGGCAAAGAAAGAAAAGAGAAAGGGTGCTAAATGACTGACTTGATAATATCAATATTCACTTAACAAAAATGGTAAGATAAATAAAGATAAAATAAAATCAAAATATATTAATTAACTGGGGGAAAAACCCCCCAGGGTCAAAGGAGGCTGGTATATGTGAAAGGTTGAGAGCTTAACTCCTTCAGGCTGACAGCTGGTCTGTATTGAATCCTTGAAGCTGTATTGACAGATTGACGAAGTGTATACCTTTCCAGATTGGGAAATGAACTGGGTTTAAGGATCTTCCCATGGTGTATGAAGGTAAAATACAGGTATTGATGAATTAAGATTGTATGGAATGAATTGGGTTGCCATGGTGGACTGGTGGAGCATTGACCCTTGAAACATTGTTTTGGAACTGCCTCTTGAATATCCCTCGAGAATGAACAGCCAGTATTCCCTTGGAGGAATACTGTGAGTGAGAATAACCTTTGATTGCTTGATGGTGTCATTGACATTTGAGATTATGACACTTGCACTTGAGCCTTGATGAATCCTCTGGAAGGTGTGCCTTAATGACCTGTTGAAAAGTTGAAACAACCATTTGAAATCGCTCCCATTGGATTGCTGCTGGAAAACTATGCATAATGGTATATAACACCATATATGGCACTTTTGGTTATTGAAGGTTGAAATGGGCCAAAGGTCTTTTGAGGTGATGTCAGGAGGATATGAATGAAATTTGGGTTTGGGAAGGCTTCAGAGGTGCGAAAGTGTCTTTTGAGTGATTTTTACATTTTTGGGTTTTTGTCTGAATACAGCTAATACAGCTAATACAGCTTTAAAACTGCATTTGCGCAAAGTGTGCAAAAGTGCGCAAAATGAAAAAATCTGGCAGTTAAGCCCCAAAAGGCCTGATATGGCCTTTTGGGCATATTTCAAATAATACATGAGAAATATGGCTTAGATGGATTAATATAGCCAAATGTGAAAAAGTGGGAAAACTGTATTTAAAGCTTAAAAAAGCCAAATACAGGCCATAAAACATGACAATGGCCAAAGTGGCCAATGATTATGGATATTTCCAAATTGCCATATATTGAATATGGCATGGATATGCCATATTGAGGTCCAAGAGGGTGGATTTCCATGGTTGTGACAGTACCCCCCACCTTGAAATGGTGAGCTCCTGGGAACAAATACAAGGTGAAGCCTGTTGAGGCTATTGGAAAGGGTCTTGAGAGAGGGATAATGAGGAGTTATTTTCAGAAAAATGAATTTAATACTGATATTAAAATGTTGGCATATGACATGGGACTCGCTTGATCTTCTTTTGACATGGGCTTCAAGATTTGATGATGAATGAAATGAATGATAATCTTGACTTGAAATTTGACATGATAAGAGAAAACTGAAGATGAAAATAAAAATAAAAATCAAAGAATGAAAACAAAAATAAGAAAAGAAAAAAGAAAAGAGAAATGAATCTTGAGGATGTTCCAATATTCATCACAGAGGTTGGTAATTGATTTTGAAAATGGCCAAGGACCTGGAAAGATAACTTTGATGCCAGGTGCTCACAAAGTAGACAAGTTGATGCTTTGAAAGATTGTAGACTCCTCAGGGAATTGCACACCAGGAAAGGAACTTACTTTTGGTAATTACCACTACCTCCAGTTCCATAAAAAGAAAATAAAATTGTTGAAGGAATGGCTTGTACTTGGAAAGACTTGGAAAGAAATTAATAAAGGGAATGGTGCATTTGCCCAAGTGAAAATGGCCATAAGGTTTGGAATTGATGTCGAAAGCCAGGCTAAAGATCTGTGTCCAAAAATTGATGAGTGCTCACAGAGTGGCCAAAGTGATTCTTACAACATAAAATGTTAGAATAACCCTAAAGGTGCATACCAGGAGTGGGAATTCCTTTTGGTAATTCATCTCCCCGCCAAGCACCATAAAAAATCAAGCTCTTGAAGAATTGGGTCCTGGCTTGTCGTGATATAAAGAATGAAACTCCTTAACCAGTTCAGGACAATTCGTGAGGTTTTCAGGTGGTTCCCAAGTGGATCTTTCTGAGTCTTGTCTGAAACCTTTCCATTTCACCAAATACCATAATTTTCCTCTCTTAAGCTTGGAGTCCAGTATTTGAGAGACTTCCCATTTGTCTTCTTATTCAATGATGACTGGAGGAGGAGGCTCATGATGCCTATTTGGGATTGTTGATGTCTTGACTGGTCCTAAGAGTGAAATATACAAGACTGGGTGGATGAACTTCCATTGAGATGGGATCTTGAGGTGGTAGGCAGGAGTGCTGACCTTCTTCAAGATTGGAAAAGGACCCAACCATCTTTCGGACAGTTTTTTGGTGGGTATAGTTGATTTGATGTTCTTGGAAGAAAGCCATACCATGTCACCAGGATTTAAAACAGGTGGACTTGCTCTACTTTTACCTGCATACATCTTAAACCTGTTTATGGCAACTTCAAGTTCTCTCTTGACATCTTTCTGCACTGATTGGATTTTTGTTGATACCTTTCCAGCAGGAGTATCTTGTGTAATTTTTACTGAGTCAAAATTAGGATCTCTTCCATAAACCGTGAAAAACAGTGATTGTTTTGTTGAAGAGTGGTCAGAGGTATTGTAGGCGAATTCAGCCAGAGGGAGCCAGGTGCTCCAATCATCTTCCTGATAGCTGACATACATCCAAAGGTACTGTTCTAGTATCTGATTTACCCTCTCTGTCTGACCATCAGTTTACAGATCTCTTGAAATCTTGAGCTGCTGACAAAGACTGGTCCAAAAGGAAGCAACAAAAACAGAACCTCTATCACTAACAATGCTTGAAGGAAGGCCATGCTTTGAGAAGATATTCTTGATGAACAAATGGGCCAAATCCAGTGAAGTTATTGAAGAGATTGTTGGAATGAAAACTGCCATTTTTGAGAATCTGTCCACCATGACAAGGATTGAGTCAAGGGAATTGGACAGTGGAAATTGAGTGATGAAATCCATTGAATGACAAATCCAAGGACCATTTGGAATTGGAAGAGGTTGGAGGAGTCCAAATGTCTTGTGGTGAGTTTTTTTGTTTCTTGAACACTGTTGACAGGATGATACATAATCCTTGATAAATTGAGTCCTGCCAGGCTAGTGAAAATCCCACTTGACAAGTTTGAGAGTCTTCTCTTGGCAAGGGTGTCCAGCTAGAGGAGAGTCGTGTCTCTTTTGAAGTATGCTGAGTTGAATTGTGGGGTCATTTGGAACCACCACCCAATCTTTCAACAGGAGGAGTTGGGAAGAGGAATCAAGAGAATAATCTTTGACAGATTTACCTTTACCCAAATCTTGGAGAATGCTTCTATATTGAGAATCTTGCCATACTGCCTTCTGAATTGATCCAATCAAATTTGAAAATGCTTCCACCTTGACTTCAAAGAATTTTGAGGCTTGAATTTCATCTTGCTTGATTATTTTTTGATAATTCATTGGATTCTTGCTGATGAAATCTTCCCCCTCTCTGGGTAAATGTCGTCCCGACGTTACAATGCATCTGGAAGGGTAGCCAAGTGGGCAGGGAGGTAGGTGTTTGAAAAGTGGAACTCAGAGAGAAACTCAGCCCAGCGGGCTTGACAGCGAGTGGGAATATTTGATTACATAAAATATTGAAGTGAGGAATGATCGTTGAGAACTTCTTAGGAGGAAGAAATAGAAAGGAGAAAAGCCCTCCAGCACTTGAGAGCCCAGACTATTCCAAGGAGTTCCTTGTAATGTATCTAGTAATTGAGCTCAGCTGGGACAGGCTTGTGGCTATCAAATGCATTGGGGATCTTTCCTGAGTCAGAAATCTGACTCAGTCCAGAACCCAAGTGTCAGCCTGTGACTCAAAACCAGAGCACAAGCATGACAGCCAAAATACCATAAACCAATGGTATAGCCAAGATACCACCAAAACATGGAACTGAGCCAAATTAGCTCAAAAGGTATCAAAAGAAAGAGGAAAATCACCCCTTTCTGAAAATATAAGTCCCATCACCATAGGACAAGAAATAACAAAGTTATTCCTGCTCAAAGCTATTGCTGAGCATAAACCTTAACTTTCACCTCCCATCTAAAATCTAGAAGGAGAAGCCTAACCCCATCAATTGGGTATTCAAAATGAAGCTCTAAGCCAGGGCTATCTAATGGTACCAGCCAAACTGAGCTAGCACCAATATTACTGGAGTTATGGCCAATTTCAGGCCAAATAAGGGTGAACAAAACATTCACCTCTCATCTAACTTCTAAAGTTTTAGTGTGGGACACTTGAAGTGGGTCCTTTTGGAAAGAGCACAATCAGGGCTATCTAATGGTGTTATCCACTTCCCCATATCTCAACTACTGCAGAAGTTATGGGGCAAACAAGCTCAATACAGCTTTTTGCCTAAAACACGCAAATGTACAAAACCTTGTACATGGGATAACTTTGCCATATTTAATGATACCCATATGAAATGAGGAACCATTGTGTAGAGCACATACAGGGCTACACACTGAACCAATTTTGAGGTTGATATCTCAAGAATTGACAAAGTTATGGCTGTTTTAAGGTCAAAATCCCACCTGCTGTCATATACAGCCTTACCATGGGATAATATCCCATAACCATGAATATGAGGTGTCAAAGAGACAAAGAAGCATGTTTTTACTTCAATACCACATATGTCAGTCAATACTGGGGTCCCATACAGTTTCTGTACAGCATCCTACGCCTCATACACATCAGAATCAGGCTGTGAGGTCCCCAGATGAAAATATTTACCCTGTATTGGTGAAAACTTCCCAGATGTGGTTTCAAAACCACATCTGAGCCCAATACAGGTTATACGGGCTGTTTGCAAACCACAAGCCAGCACTAGAGAGTGAAAAAATCTTCACCTCCCCCATGTGGAAAGGTCTAACACCCTTTCCACCCCATTTCAGGATAAAAAGGAGGCTTTTCACAGCCAGAATTGTTTCCTCATCCTGCTCTTGAATACCCTAAGTAGTAAACTGTCAAAAACAGTTTTACTCTTGGGTAATAAGCAGGTATAACTATATATTTAATTACTGTAACTCTTATTATAGTAACCTAACTGGTAAGATTGCACCCTGGGTTCTCAATAGCGCTCACCACCACTATTATTCAATAGTAGAACCCCTTAATTATATTATAAATCATCTTTTAAACCAAAAATCCTTATTTTAAACCAATTGTCTACGTGTCACAGTCATAATTCTAGTTGTAAATACTCTTATTACTGCTTCAATATAGCGCAGCCTGACACCAAGGCATAATCTGATGCATCAGTCTCTACAATGGTGGGTAGAGAAGGATCAAAGTGAGAAAGTATTGGATCAATGGTCAAGGCCTCTTCAAGTTGATGAAAATTTCTAAGAGCTTCCTCATTGAGGTGAAAGCAGGAATCTTCCTTGAGGAAACTTGTGAGTGAACTAATTTTCTTTCATTAATTCTTGAAGAAACAGCGGTAAAAGTTGGCAAAGCCAAGGAATGATTGAAGAGCCTTGAGGTTTCTTGGAGGTGGCCAATTGAGAATTTGCTGGACTTTTGCTTGTTCCATCTTGAGGCCTTCAGAAGAAACAACATAACCTAAGTACTCTACACTAGAAATGTGAAAGAAGAACTTGGAGGCGTTAGGAAAGGGGTTATTGGCTCTGAGTCTGGAAAGGACAGTGGACACATTAGTGAAAAGTTATTCTTCAGTTTTGGAAAAGACCATAATGTAATCCAAATAAACCACAACAAAAATATTGAGAAGATCATAAAAAATATCATTGACAAGGTTTTGAAAAGAGGAAGGAGCTTTGGTGAGCCCAAATGGCATAACAAAATACTCATAGCTTCCATATTTAGTTCTAAAACATGTCAAATGGTCATCACCCTCCTTGATTCTGAGCATTCTCTCTTGGTCTGGATCCTTGATTGTTTGACTGAGGGTTATTAATTATTTTCCTTTCAGGTGTTACCACATAAGTTAGTTCATTTAATTGATCATGAACCTTTTGAAATCTTCATTTTCAGAAGTTGCCTCATACTTGACCACTTCTTTTTTTTATTTTAGGGTTTTTGTAAGCTCTTTCAGTTTCTTGAAGGCTTCTTGCATTCCTGGAAATACCTCCTCCTTTAATTGAACTATCCTTTCCTTATTCTTTGATTCTTTTTGTTCAGCTAGCCTTGGAGGTGAAAGTCTTTTCGTGACTAATACTCTTTCTTCCAATTGCTGTTCAATGTACTCCTTCAAGATATTCATTGGTGGTATGAGATATCCTCCATCTTCTGCTCTAACAATGACATTCTCCTTTATCATTTCTTTACTGATAGCTCCTTTTATGTCTGCATAGAGACAGTCAAATATATCCTCATGAAACATATCATCTTGAGGAAAATATTTATATCTTTAAAGGTATGTAATAATTTTCTCATATTCTCCAATAAATCTCTTATACTGTGAAAGATTACTGATTCCTCCTGCATCCTGTGTCTCATTGAATAGCTTTACAAGAGAATAATTTCTATATCTTCTTTCAGGTTCAACTATACCCCATTTTTTTATAAGGTCTTTTTTAATCTGGGTCCAATTTCCTTCTTCATATCCTGGAATAGCTTCTATTGCATCACTAATTTTGGAATCTGTTGTCCAAAATGCCATCTTCATTGCCAGATCTTCTACTGTTGGAAATTCAATTAGGGCTGATCTTTCAATCTTCTTTATAGCTTTCTCAACTTCCTCACCATTTAAATTGAGGCTATAATTGTTTGATTTGATTTTTACTAATGATCTTTCTTTCCTTGGAATCTCTTGTTGTAGTGGACTTGGATGTGTTGGTGTAGAAAAAAAACTCTCCTTGGGATATTTGATGGTCTTGACTCTGTTGCTGGAGTAGATTTTGCTCTTGGTCCAGTTGTGGGTGATATTGATGAGTTTTAAGGTCTAACATGTCTAGAAAAACTGGGCTCATTAGGACTAGCACCTGGTGTGTATGATTTTGATTCTCTTCTCTTCCCCTTCTTTTTACTTAAAATGGTTAATAGTATCTTGTAGTTTCTGTGCCATTTGTTCTTGAGAATCTTTGAAAAGCTTCATGAGATATTCATCCTGATATTCTTTCTTAATTTCCTCTTCATACTGTCCTTCTACAGTATCCTCAGGTAGCGGAAGTAATTTTCATGCAGACTGATCCATGGTCTCTGCTTTATAAATACTCCCTCCTGACTCTAAACCTTCTTTTTTCAACTTATTGCATTGTCTTACAATATTGAAATAAGATCTCCTAACTCTTTCCTTTTCCTTGGCTTCTTTTCTTGGTGTAGGAATTAGTTTACTATAATCCCTTTGAAATTCTTTTTCTGGTGTTGTTGATCCTTCTCTTGGGTAATAAGTATGGTAAGATCTAGATGATGCTTTTGATGATGAATGAGGGGATGATGATAATGAGTTTTCATGCTGATTATTTAATTCCATTTTTCAAAAGATATTTATTTTATTAATTTTATTGTTTTGAGATCAAGTGAAAGAGAGTCTAAGGGTATTCCTATCTGACATGCCACTGTTGGGACACCAGATGTAGGAACTCCTCTGTGTGTGGGATGAAATTAGGCAGTACCTGGAAGGGGAAATTACAAGAAAACAGTTTTGAATTTCTTTTGGAGACTTGTAACCCTTGCTCTGCTTGTGTGCAAGAATAGTCTAGACTTCCCTTCCTAATATGCTAAGCTATCTTTACTGAGTTCACCAAATAAATTTTCTTATTGATAGTGGCTTGATCAGAAAGTATTAGACTCAAATATTTCTAATCAGGCTTTGCTATACCCAAAACAATAGTTATTTAAGACCTTAAGACATAATTTTTTTTTAATACTTTCATCAGGCTGAGTAGATTCCACCAAACAAGTTTAAAACAATATATTAAATAAGATAATAACTAAAATAAATTAAAAATAAAAGGAAACAATATCTTATAACACAAAAAGAAACAAAATCTTCTTGATCCTTTATGAATAAATATATAAACTAATAGCTAGGAAAACAACAATCTTAAATTCTCTTAGATGACACACTTGAAAGGGTAAAAGTATATTTAAAGCCCTTTGTAATGTGGTGGATAGGCGGATAGTCTAAGAGCTTCTAATATTATAGTATAATATAGTTAATTCAATTATATTTGAGGTGTTTTGTTGGAACATCAAATTCTATAAAGTCTTCTGGGTTGTAGATAATAATAATTGCTAATTGGTATAAGATCAATATCAATATGAACTAAGAACTGAAGTATTTAATTTAATCTTTTTCTTTTTGGTTCTGTGATGAAAATTTAGTAGGTATTACCCAATAAATACAAATCTACTTTTATATTAAAAGTATTAAAACTACTTTGGTTGTGCAGGTTTTCTTTTAGAACAAGAAAAATTAATCTTTTTGAGGAACTTTACAACAAAACCTTGCCCAAAACTACTACAAAATGGTTAGGTTTTATTTCAAATCCTACAAAAC
Organism: Austropuccinia psidii; assembly: GCA_023105745.1. Lineage (NCBI taxonomy): Eukaryota > Fungi > Basidiomycota > Pucciniomycetes > Pucciniales > Sphaerophragmiaceae > Austropuccinia > Austropuccinia psidii. Next base: position 56,889,532 of record JALGQZ010000002.1, on the reverse strand, counting down.
GACTTTGGTTTGATGGTTTTCTTTCTTAAATCTCTAAAAATTACTTTTAAGGATTTAAAAACCAAACTTCAGAGAAGCCTTGATCATGAGCTTCAAGCTTTAAGATTCTAATTAAATAAGGCACTAGTATACCTGCTAGTAAGGGATGAATTAAAGTCTTTTCACACTATTGGTTCTCTTGATCTATGTCAACAAAAAACCTCAGTTACTAGGCTTAATTTATCAAATAAATTTCTAGTATTACCTCCTAGAAGAGTGATCAGAAAAAATAAATTCAATTTACAATTTCTAGATGGGGAAAAGGGAAAAAGTGGCAGAGAGGGACTCTATTTATATCTGTGGGCCCTCCATAGGAGTGCAGAAGGGAGGTGACTTTGAAATTTTCAGCCTCTGGTAGCTGTACAAAGCTGTGCAAACTTTAATTTTGGATTTGCAGGGGCAACGTGTTGTGATGTGACATGAGTGTAGCTCTCTGACCAATCAGATTGCTTGAATTCACTTTTCATATTGACATGGCATGTTTCTGACCAATCATATCAATTCATTATTATCTTACCTCTTCACATGACATGTTTGTGACATGTGGCTGTGAAATACAGTCAACCCTTAACATTTGGCCCTGGATCCCTTATCTCCAAGTATTACTCAAATTATTACTAATCAGTCATCTTATTTTACTGTATTATGGTTTTCTGGCCTTTGAGGGCTGACTTGTGAGTTAGGTTTCACATTCTTCTGACTAGTCATCTGGGACTGATTACCTGTATTACCTGTATTGTTCCTAAAGATTCCAAAATCTTCCCAAATCTTCCTAAATCCTCCAGAAATTTCATTTTTCCAAAATTCTCAATTTTGAGTGTGTCCTTGATGTGGCTTGAGCCCGTGAAATGCATATTTCCAGTCTTCAAGGCCAGAGCTTCTTCCTTACCAACTCTCACTACAAGCATTTTGCAGTTGTTGCCATCCACAGCAACACCCAGTTGTTGCAGATGATTTAGCATTTGGGTGTGATTGCCTCATGCAATGACAGTTGTCCCTGAGAAACAACATCTTCCTCTTCTCATTCCACTCTGTTCCCTCTGCCCTCCATAAAGATCTTTTTCAGATAACAATATAAACTTAACTACTGATATAGTTTTTGACAATATCTTGATTTTGATCTCCTCTTTTGTTAATTAAAAATAAGCATACCTGAAAGTGCTAACTTAAAAAAATAGTAAAAATGAAGTCACAAAGATAATTGGATCTTTTTATTGTGCTCAATGAAAGAAAGGGCTATTAGAGCTGGAGAAAGGACAGTATGAAGATGATAGTTGATACGAACCCAAAGAATGGCGAGATGATTTGGGATTCTGTTTGAGCTCATAAGATTGTTGGGATGTGTTTCTGTTTCTTTCTCCAATTATACAACAGATCCCCTGGATCCTATCGATTATCTTATTGAAAATGGAGTAGGATAAACAAATCAGAAGAGAGGAGTTAGAGCAGATGAAACCAGCTGAATGTTATGATTAAACTGGTGATCAATAAAAACTCTTGAAGGTAGAAATAAATCCTCACTTTAAGGATCAAGGATAGCTTTTAGGACGACGCTGATGAAGGACAACACCTTCAAGGATGCCACCCAAAACCTGATTGATGAGCTTTTGATTGGGGGAGATTAGGTTGAAAATGTTTTGGCTCCTGAGGAATTTGAAGAAAATAATTGTCACTGAATCGAGCTGACTGTTGCTTCAAAGCCACACCCAGACGCCTGGACACACTGGGCAAGCTTCTGTGAAAGGTCAGGTGTTGCATCAGCCTGTAACAACAAGAAAATGCTTGTAGTATCTGAAAGTTGGCCTTTTCTGAGACTCCAAAAAGTGTTACTACACTAACATGTCCCACTCCTTTTCTGTGAGCCTTGAGGTATATCTTACATACCCAAATAGGCCACAATTACCTTAAAAGTAAATTCTGAACTATGCATAACCCATAAGTCATGCATATATTTAAAATTCATCATTTTTGATTTCAGAAAAGATGAAGAACTTTTTATTGAGTTAGTAAGTCCATGGATTTAAGGCCAGATTTGGATTCTACACAAAATTTCACCTAGCGTAGCTCCATAGAGTGAATAACCTTAAATCAACTGTTTGAGGTGGTAATATGGAAAATACTTCAATACCACATCATCAATACCACATAATATAATTGTGAAATTTTTGTTTTTCTCAAATTCACGCCAAATTAATGGGAATGTGAGAAATCCCATGTTACATATACACTAAGAATAGTATTATGCATGTTTGTGGCACTTAATATCATGGTCTTCCTACATACAATCTTGGTACACCCATAGTGGATATCTCACTAAGCCTGAATTTCTATTTTCACATAAAAAAAGTCAAGGGGGACAAAAGACATCAAAGAGAGCCAGGGTACTCAGCTTCTGAGGCCTCTGAGGCATGGACAGCTCCAACGCTTGAATTCATGGCTTATCTTGGCCCAATTAGTAAACTAAAACCTTTTGGGAACTTGGTTACCAAGTCAGAAATTCATTATATCATAAGAAAATAGCAAATAAGCTGCTATTTTGATGTGTTAAGGAGGTAAAGAGCAACTTAGACTCCTGTAACCATGTCAATTCTTAATGATTTGCCATGGATAAGCCCTAAATGAGTAATTCAAACCCTTTTTGGACTAGTAGCCCTTCATTTACCTCATAGCAACCAGCCATATAGTGCTATTTGCAATTTTACATAGAAATGAGGTATAAACTTCAAAAATTCATTAAAAATACAATTCTTAATGAGTCTTTCTGAACCTTTAAGTACCAATTGAGAAAGGTATATTTCATATAAAAACCAGAAATAATTAAACATTTAAAAGTAAAATTCAAAGGTTTGCTTAAAGTCCATCCTTGATGATTCCACATGAAACACTGAATCTTTAAAAATTCAGAGAAAATACACTCTGTAATGGCATTTACAATAAAAGTCATATTTTTGAGAACTAAATGAGCATTTTTGAACAAAATAAGATTCACAGTTTTTACTCCTTTTGTTCTTGACCATAAATGGGTTGGTAGTCATGTAAAAGCTTCAATTAAGTAATTATGATAATCTTACATGACAACAGATGATGCAAACAATAATCCAAAAACGTCTATTGTTTTATCACTCACTTGTTTTTCAGTTTGCGCCATGGCATGTCCCTGTGAGCTGTTGTTGACTTAAACGAGGCCTCCTCTTGCTTTTTTTCCCAAATCATCAAATTATTCAAATATACCTTTATTACCAGCAAGTAAGTATTAGTTGAAACTTTTCTTAAGTGTTTTATTCTTTCAGAATCAATAAGAAAGACTTAGAATCATAGAAATCAACTATATATTGTTGTAATACTGTTATAAATCCATTTTGATGCATTAAATCCACAATTATCCATCAGATTTCTCTGTTATTATCTTTAATAAGTTCTTTGGAGTATTAGTGAGTGAGTTATCTTAATTCTTAAAGTTTTTCTCTAGTAATTGTTTTCTTCAAGAAGTATATTTATACTTATTCTTGAAAAAGATAATTATATATTAAGTAATCTTATTATTTTAATAAAGAAGTTTTATTATTAAATACTTCTTGTAATTGATTCTAGTAGACAAATACTCCTTACTGTCATAATCACTAGTAGTGTATAACAAGTAAGAAAAAGGATTCATTAATTGATTATTGAATCGTGGTTATGTGAATTTCTTCTTATATTTCATAAGAACAGTCATAGTAGTGTTGATTAATAGTAATATTATCAACAGTTTCATAGACACATCTTACATTTGGGGGCCTGGCCATGTTTTTTGAACCGTGTACCCTTAATTAATATATTATCATATATAACATATATTAATTTTATTATTTTTTTCCTTCAATTTATAGTTCATTTGTTTTTTTTGAAATTGCCTTAAAATATTTTTCATTGAGGAATTTGGTTTCATTTTATACTGTTTTTACACATGGCTTTTTCACATCCAAAAACTTATAAAATTATTCTTTGAGCTACTCTGAATGAATTTTGATTCAAAATCTTAAATTAAAAGTTCTTTTCCTCAAAAAGAATAATTTTTTTAATATCAAAAAATAAAAACTTATAAAAAATCTTGAAAATGTTTTAGAAGTATAAAAAATAATTCTCCTTTATCAATTGGTAACAGACTCAGTAAAAGATGTATTACCAGTCCAGAATCTGAAGACAGTATTGAAGTGCAAATTTCTAAAAGAGGCACTTTATTTAAAACAGAACAAGCCAAAAAACCACCAAAAGGTGTGTGTTTTTGGTTTTAAATTCTTATTTTCTCTTTAATCAACGTGAGGAATGGTGCATACCAGAAATGGAAGCAGCTGTTCAGTCCAACCAATAGACCTGTACAAGGAATAGGTAAGACCAGAACAAGGTCTTCCAAGTCTTCCTCAAGAAAGACACATTTGGAGGAGGCCAGAACTTCCTCCATTCCCCAATGTCTGTACCTACAAACTTTGATGTGAACTCTGAGCCTGAACTAATTGAAGCTAATATTTTGAGGGCTGAACCACTTCAAATTTGCATCCATAGAGATAAATCAGTCCCAATACAAAAATTGGTTCAGAGCAGCAAAAGAAGAGGAGTGGGAAATATGCCCAAGCCTTTGGCAGGGGGGCATGAACTCCTACTTACACATCAATAGATTTCTGGGTCAGGAGATGCTCATAGAACTCTTAGGAGGGTGGAGCCCATTGTCTTGCAAAGACAAGGTCAAAAAGATAAAGAATTGGTTGAAAAACCACAGTTTTTTATCTTTAGACCAGAAGAAGGAAATGGAAATGACTCAAGCTTTGAATGAAGGCCCAGTGCCATCTACCAGCTCCAAACCAGCTCCAGAAGAATTCAAAGGAAAGTCCAAAGGACCTCATAAGGAGAAGAAAGGTTCCAAGAACCATCAGGGAAAGGGCAAAGGCAAAGAAACTTTGGCACAGACCCTACCCACAAGGTTACAGGATCCCCAAATTGGAGCCTTCAGCCGTGGACAGTGTCTTTAATATGGCCAGGACTCATATGGAATTAACATCCAAAGAGCAAGAAAGGATGAACAGGACCTTTCAACACAAATAACAGATTAAATACAATTTGTTAAATCTAGTATTGATTTAGAACTGGGTAAATTTCATGAAAAGTTAAATAAGGTAACATCAGATATAAGTGAATTATAAAGAAATTACAAAAAGTATACGGAGTGGTATAAGCTGACTAATGTCAAACTTGATTCAATTACCAGTACATGTGACAGAATTAAAAGTAAATTTCAATCCCAAAATTATGAAATGGAAGATTCTTCCATTTTAAACATTAATGATCAACTCAGAATTCTAAAAAATCACGTTTTGGAAATAATTGATAATACCAATCAGTTTGCCACACATTTGGCAAGAAGTGACAGTGAGAGGCAGAAATTAAAGAATGAAATCATTGAAAATGTGAAGCAAATTCATAAGAATTATGAACCACATATGACAAGAGATTCTACACCTTTGATTCAAGAGAAACGTTCTGTAAAAGGAAGTTTGACCCCATTTCTAGGAGAAAATCTTCTCTGTGCAAAAGATATTCCCAAACTGGAAGAATGGCCAACACTCTCTGGTTATGGAGAATGAAATAATATTGAGTTCATAAGAACAATTGATATGTTGCAAGAAGATTTTTACATACCTGATGAACTCATAGTGGGTAAGCTACACTCTTTGTTTACCAGAACTGCAAAGAAATTGTATTACAAAATGAGACAAGATCATGTTGAACATGATTGTCCTTGGTGGAAGTCTGAAATAATCACCAAATGGCTAACAAGTCTTGGAGATTTGAAATGGAAAATGCTTTTGAAAGTGCCATTTTTAACAAAGAAAAGGATAAACCACTTATTGGGTTCCCAAACAAAAAGACGGATTATCTGCCTTACACCCAGATATTCCTGAATCTATGATTAATAGGAAAATGTTAACAAAATTTGGAGGAGAACTAGAGCATGCTATCAAGTGCAGATGTGTAGGACCCTGTTCAACAGAAGACTACATCAATTCTGTGGAAAATATCATTACTAGGACAAGAATTGGTAAAACATGGACTAGAGTCCTTATGGAATCTAAAATGGTCTCTAAAACTTTCAGAGAAGATAAAAGGCCTGAAATACCTGTATTGAAATGTCACAAATGTCGAAGAACTTCACAATTATCCAACACTTGCACCAAAAAGACAAATATTAATGAAGTTCAAGTCATTGAAGAAGCTAAGAGTACTGAAGAGAAAGAGGAATCTGACCTAGATTCTGCAGTCTCTGAGGATACACCAGTAGATGACTATCCCATTGAAAAAATTACAGCTTTCTTTGAGGTCACAGAAGTCCATACACACTTACCACAGTACAGTGAGGATTTTCATAACCTGATCAATATCCAGGCTGCCAGAATGTGTAAAACCAAACCTGCTAGGGGTAGAGGATACACTGTTGGAGCATCTTGTATCACATCAATCCTGATGAATTATATTGAAGCCAAAGTAAGTTTGGATACAGGAGAATTTTGTACTTGTTTAGGCAAAAATTATTTTCAAGCCATACTACCTGGATGGAAAGGTCACCTATCACCAATAGAGGGTCTACAATTTAGTAGTTCCAGTAATAATATGTAACCTTTGGGAATATTGGACACTAATATTGTATTTCTACAACCAGCAGGAAGTATGAATTGAAAACTGAGATAGTAACAATGGAAAATTGCCCATCTCAGCACATCATTCTTGGAAATTATTACTTGAATATTCATGGTATTGATACCAATCACCATAAAGACAGATATTTCACAATTGGAGAAAATAAAAGACAAAAATTTGATTTTTCCAATATGCCAAAGCAAATATCTGTAAAATTCTCTGTTAAAGATACTTGTAAGGAAGAATTTTTGGCTAATCAACTTGTTTAAGCACAAATTAACCCATCATTATCACCCAAAATGAGGCATGATCTTATTAATGTATTATACACATATAAGAATGCCTTTGCTTCTGATAATGAACCATTAGGCATCATTAAAGGGGATAAAGTTGATATTACTCTTAATATTGACAGATCATACCCTCCAGTAATTAGAAGACCAGCTTATACAGCCAGTCCCATAGCTAGAGAAGCCTTGGAAAAACATATCCAAGAGTTGATCCAACTTGGTGTACTAAGGAAGGTAGGCCATAATGGAGAATTTGAAGTGAAAACACCTGTTATTATTGCTTGGCATAGTGATAAATAAACGATGGCTGGAGATTCGAGAGCATTTGTGAGCCTTAGAGGTAATTTCATACACCCAAAAGACCACAAATACAAAATTAACATATAAATATAAATAAAATAAATTTATTCATATTATTAAAATGAAAATCAAAATATAAATATAAAATTATATTCAAAATTAAAAATTTAATTAAAATTTTAAAATAAAATTACATTAAATTTTGAAATTGTAAAATTACATTTATACTTGAAAAAATTAAGTAAAAATGAATTTTTAATAAAATTGTAAAAAATTAAATAAATTTAGAAAAAAGTTAAATAAAAACTATTATAACTTTTTATCCAATAAATAAAAATATAGAATTTATTTCACCATTTGATTCCTCATAAAAAATTAGGTGGGGTCACCTCTGAATGAAATTTTTGTAACTCAACTCTAAATAAGCTTAAATTAAGGTTTTTGTATTTTCAATACAAAATTTGAAAATCCTCAAAACTTTAAATTAATTCACATCACATGTAGTGTTAATCACCAAAATTTGTGTTAAAACTGAGGTGTTGTGTATATTTTAGAAGTTATGAGAAATTAAAGTATTTTCAATTGAAATCAATTGAAATGTCAAAATGTGCGCGTGTATTACAAAAGTGAAGTTTGATTTACATATAAGGTATCAATTATTACTGTATTGAACTGTACAACTCAATTGAATTACATATGTAAATTATAAGTATAATACATGATGAGGAATTAAAGGAAAAATAAATTTGGGGGGGAAAAGGAACTGCAGCTCTAAGGGGGAGCTAGACCCCCAAATCCTTGCTGACAGGCGTGGGATGTCAAAATTCACGCAAACGTTCATCACTTTTGGCCTGGAATTGAGTCACAGGGTCTGTGAAATCAATTGATGATGAGGTTTTGATACCAACTGGGGTAGTTTTAGCTGTTGCCAAGAGGGTAAAACTACCCTTAAGATAAAACAATCATAGTAAAAACAGTTTTAACTGGTTTCTAAGTCTCTTACACACTTTCTGACGTGTTTTGAAGGCTCTAGACCAGGTATTGCTATAGTAATGGCTGATTTAAGGGTCTAAAATGGCTTAAAATGGCTTAAACCAGCCCTTTTTTGTCTAAACCAGGGTTCAAGGATGCCATAATTGGCTTTTCTGTTGTCAGACTGTTTTTTACGACTGAAAAGAGTAAACTTCACTTTTGGAGTAAGAAAATTGATGGCTATAAAAGAATGTCTTCTTTGCCCCACTTTTCTCTCCATGTTAGAATCTTTTCCTTTTATAATTGGTTTGTACACTGTTAAACCAATCAATAAAAGATTCCAAACACCCTTTTTAAATCATTTTAAACCTTTCAACCACGTGAAAAAATCATTCTAATCATTTTTTGTAACTCTTATAATCATTTTTACCCCTGAACCACCCCAAAAGTGAATTAAAGCATCTTTCATCACTGTAAACTTTGTCACTTTGTTTCCAGATTCACTCTGGTCACTTTTGGGCGTGTTTTCTCTTTAATATTCTTTTTAAAGACTTTTTTCTTTAATTAATTCCTTGCAGTTCTTTGCTCAATTAATTTCAATTGAAATTGCTCTTGAAGAAATTACTTTTGTAGCCTTAAATATCTCTTTTAGAGTATTTTTGGATAAATTTTTATTGTTGGTAAATAAATAAATCTTTATAATATTATTGTTTTATACTAATAAAGTTATAAACAATAAAATTGGCGTGTTTTCTCTTAAAAATAATATTTCTTATCTTTAATTGATTTTTACCTTAAACAAATTTTGAAGACAGGAAAAGTACTTGATTTTTAATCAAAGGTTCAGATCCACACCTTACATTTGGGGGCCCAGCCGTGATATTTTACCTGTGACATCTTTTTTTAGTCTTTTTAAATCTTTTTTTTCTTATATTGAAAAATTTAAAAACATATGAAAAATACTTATAATTCAAAAAATCAATGAAGAAATAATTTTTCTAATATTATAAGTGAGGCTTATATTTCAATTTCTTTTTTGAAATATCTTTTTCACTTAATTAATTGGTTTTTTCATTAATTTGAGTGTCTGACAACGTGGTAAGACAAGAAAACCTTGAAACAGCCTCAACAGTAACCAGTATTATTCCTGCCAGTACTGTTAATTCTGATCATAATAGTACTATTATTGTGACTCAGAATATTCAACCAGAGCCAATTTCTTCTAAGTTAGTCAACTTGGAAATAAGTAATACTCTTCAGAAAGCCAAAGATTTGGCCAATAGTAAGTTTTTGACGTAAAATTACTATTTTAAGTCTTTTTAACCCTAATTATGGCTTCAACCAGGTCAGGAGCCAGCTATAACCCCTCAAGCAGCTCCCAGAAAGGTAATAGATGTGATTATGGCAGAGGACAATCAGGTACAGAAGGAAAAGGGTCAGTTGATGACTTTCAAACAACTAAAATGGGTCATTCTGAAGCTGATAATACCATTTTATCTTCAAAAAGAGCTGACACCTCCACAACAAGCCTCAGTGGACATATACAAAGCCAGCCACAGTGCATACAACAATGCACTTCAGTTCAAGGAGTACCAGATCCTTGCAGACCTGTGGAAGAATTGCCTGAATTCTTACCTGACTGTGAGAAAATTCCTGGGCCATCCCAATACTTGCAAATTGCTCAATGGATGGCATCCATTGATGGAGAAGAAAAACATGATGCTTTTGACACTAGAATGGAGGAAAAACAACCCTCCACCACCCAAACCAGTGCCAAAAACAGCCCCAGTGGCCAGCAGCAGCAGCAAGTCCAACGTGAAAAAGTAGCCACAAACTCCAAACAAGGGCAAAGAGAAGGCACCAGCCCCAAAATCTTACAGCCAGGGCTACAAAATCCCAAAGATTCAACAGGATGCCATGGAAAATGTATTTCAGATGGCCAGAACCATGATGGAATTACAAAAGAAAGAGGAAGCCAGATTCAAATATCAAAAATGATTTCTGATACTTTTAATTTTATTCCAGAGTTGTATAAAGCTATTATTGACATAAAAAGTCATCTTTCTGATAAGAATACATCAATTTGTGACAATATTAAAACAAATAACTTGAGTCTGAGCCAAATAAATGATACACTTAAATGCTTTGAAAGAGTTTTAAGAACAATCAAAACTGCTAATAATGATAATTCTTTTGGCATTAAGAAAAATGAGCAATGTGCCATTATTAAAGAATTAACAGACAAATATTCTAAATTCAATATTGATGACATAATTGAAACAAGAATAAAACAAGCTATTAATACTATCAAAGAGGATAATAAAAAAGCTCTTAATTATACTTCAAAATCATTTGCTGAAGTAAAGACAAATACAGTTGCCTTTCAAAAGCATTTTGATACCTCAAGAGAGGAAATATCAAAATTAACAATAAAGCTAAATGAAGTTATATCTGATAATACTTAAAAAACAGAATTATGGAATGAGCTTACATATAAAGAGGATGATCATAAAAAGAATGTCATACACTCTATACAAAGGTTACAACATGAGTTAAGAAATTCACAAAGATTAAATAACAGTAAAATGAATGATATTGAACTACTGCTAAACACTTTACCAAAAATGTCTTCACCTCTGAATCAAAATGAAGATGCAAGAATTCCCAATCCACAAGTATTGGATATTGCAAATTCACAGTTAAAAAATGAATTTTCTACTTCTTTTCATAACTTAGAACCATCAATGGGCCAAGCACTCTTGAAAGAAGTTCCAAAACTGGAAGAATGGCCTCACTTCAGTGGTGAAGGAGAATATGACCATATGGAATTCTTTAGAGGTATTGACATGATCAAAGAGGATTTTGAATTACCAGACAGATTGGTAACAGCCAGATTTAACACCTTGTTCACCAGATCAGCTCACAGATGGTACATAGAAATAAGACAAGCACATGGACACCAGAGTTGGACCTGGTGGAAAACCCAAATCATTAACAAATGGGCAAATGATGCTTGGAGGTTTAAAGTTGAAACAGCCTTTGAATCTGCCAAATTTAATGATGATAAAGACAAAGATTTACCATGGTTTTGCCAACAAAAAGACAGATTAACAGCATTATATCCACAAATGTCAGAATTTATGATCCATAGAAAAATTCTGAGACAATGTAGAGGTGACTTAGAGCATGCTGTCAAAAGCAGGACTACTTAACAATCTTCAGCAGAGGATATTATAAATATAATAGAAGAAGTAACCACCAGAACCAAAATTGGTTCTAGTAGGGTGAGTCTCAAAACAAGGTTTGATACACCTTGGAAAGATTCTTTGGCCAAAAACCCCAAAGAAAATTCTAATAATGTTAAGTATAAATCTGCAGATACAGTCAGAAAATGCCATATTTGCCAAAGCACCACCCATTTAGCCAATCCATGTCCAAAGAAGGGAAAAATCAAGGAAATTGATATTGAAAAGGAACCTGATGTTGAAAAAGATGACATAATTGAAGACAATTCAGATGATAAGTCATCAATATTTTCTGAATCTTCAAAAGATATAGAAAATATCAATGCCACCTTTGACATCATGGAATCTTATTCCCACTTGCCACAATTGAGCAATGGTCAACTTGATTTATCAAAAGTTCAAGATGCACAACTTATGAAAACAAAACCAAACAGAGGGAAAGGTTCTACAGCTGGTGACTCCTGTATAACAGAAGTGGTGATTGACAACAAGCCCACCAAACTTTTGCTTGACCCAGGAGCCTTCTGCTCTTGTGTTGGGAAATCTTTTCTTAAGACTTGTGTACCAAATTTTGAAGACCAATTGTTACCAATTGATGGTATAAAATTCAATAGTGCAAGTAATCCAATGAAAGCATTAGGAATTTTTGAGACCAATGTCATATTCCCACACATAACTGGGAATTTAAGAATCACAGTTTAATTTGTTGTTATGGAAAATTGCTCTAGTACCCATTTTATATTGGGAAATGACTGTTTAATCATATATGGGATAGATTTGCATAACAACAAAGACAGATACTTTACTATTGAAGAGAATAAGCGCCAAAAATTTGCCTTTTTACCATTTAAAAGACAAATTACAGTAAACAAAGTATCACAAGTCAACTTAGAGTTAGAGAAATTCAAGTCTGAACAGTTAAATGAGGCTGAAATAAGCCTTCATCTGACTGATAAACAAGAAAACAAACTTTCTTCCCTTTTGTATGACCACAGAGGAGCATTTGCTTCAGACAAAGAACCTCTAGGAGCAATTATTGGTCATGAAGCTGACATCATTCTTAACATTGAGAGACCTTATCCACCAGTCTTAAGAAGACCTGCATATCCAGTAAGTCCAAAATTAAGAGAAGCTCTAGAAATTCATATCAAAGAACTTCTGGAGCTTGGTGTAATAAGAAAAGTAGGCCACAATGAAGAAGTGGAAATAACTACACCAGTCATAGTGGCATGGCATAATGGAAAATCTATAATGGTTGGGGACTTTAGAGCTCTGAACACTTACACTGTTCCAGACAGATACCCAATAGGAAAAATCCAAATTGCCCTTACTCAAATATCTCAGGCAGTGTATATAACCACAATGGATGCCCTTAAAGAATTCCATCAAACTGTGGTGACACCAAGAGAAAGAAAATACGTGAGAATTATTGTTCATTGTGGAGTGTATGAATACTTGAGGATGCCCTTTGGTATCAAAAATGCACCTTCACACTTCCAGCAAATGATGAATGAAATCTTCCCTGAAGAACTCTCAGAGGGATGGTTAATCATTTACATTGATGACATTATTGTCTGTTCCAAGACTTGGGACGAGCACATGTAGAGATTGTCCAGGGTTTTGACAAAAATTCAATCAGTAAACATGAAAATATCTTTGAAGAAATGTTGTTTTGGATTTAAAGAACTTAAAGCACTAGGACATGTTGTATCTGGTTTGTCCCTTGGAAATGACAAAAACAAAGTTGCAGCAGTATTGCTAAAACCCATGCCTCAGAACAAGAAGGAAATTCATTCATTCTTAGGTTTTGCGGGATATTACAGGCAACACATTAAAGATTTTGCATCCATAGCAAGACCACCTTATAAATTGTGTGACAAAGACACAGTATTTGAAATGACTGTTGACAGAGTCAAAGCTTTTGAGTCTCTAAGAGAAGCCTTGACCACTGCTCCACTCTTACTGATTCCAGAATTTGAATTGCCTTTTAAATTGTATATTGATGCATCAGGGGATGGACTGGGTGCTGCACTTCACCAAGTTCAGATAATAAATGACAAACCTGTAGAAGGACCCATATGTTTCATATCCAGGAAAACCAAACCAACTGAATCCAGATATGGGGCAAGTCAAATGGAATGTCTATGCCTTGTCTGGGCCTTGGAGAAATTAAACTACTCCTTAGAGGGAGGTGTTTTTGAAGTAATAACAGATTGTACAGCTGTCAAATCACTTTTAAACATGAAAACCCCCAACAGACATATGCTCAGATGGCAAATAGCCATACAAGAATACAGAGGCAATATGACTATTGTTCATAAGGATGGGAATATTCATAAGAATGCAGATGGACTAAGCAGATGGCCATTACCAAATAATATTGATAATCCTGCTTATGTGCCAGAAGAAGCTTCACCACAGGTCCCAATAGAAGGAATAAGTGTCACAGACTTGAAAACCACCTTCTTTGCAGAAGTAAGACATAGTTACACTCAAGATAAGAATTGTAGCATCTTATGCCAATTTCTCAACAAAGACTGTAAAGACAACTCTCTCATACATGCCTTGGATGAAGTATGGAAGAAATCTTATGATGAAGGAAGATTTCACCTACTGGATGGTATAATTTACCACAGAACCAAGCACACATGCGTCATGACAGTTGTGGACAGGTCATTAATCAATCTTGTACTGAAAGAATGCCATGACAGCCCCTTCTCAGGACATCTGTCTGAAGACAGAACATGGGAGAAAGTGAAGACCTGCATCTGGTGGCCAATGTGGCAGAAAGATGTTGCAGAGTATTGCAAAACCTGTGACAGATGTCAAAAAGCAAATAAATCCACTGGCAAAAGACTTGAAAATATGATCAAAATCCAAGAACCCAGCAGACCTTGGGAAATTGTCCATACGGATTGGGTAGCTGGCCTACCACCAGGAGGTGACAGAAGTTACAATGCTTGCCTAGTAATTGTGGACAAATTTAGTAAAACTCCAATCTTTTTGCCATGTCACAAAGATGATACAGCCATGGATACAGCTCTTCTGATATGGAATAGAGTAATATCATGGACTGGCATATTTACACATATCATTAGTGACAGAGATCCTAAATTCACCTCAGCACTCTGGACAAATCTTCATCAACTATTTGCGTAAAATTATCCTTCTCCACAGCCTACCACCCACAAACTGATGGTCTGGCTGAAAGAATGATTCAAACCTTAGAAGATATGGTGAGAAGACTTTGTGCATATCCCCTTGAATTTAAAGATAGTGATGGTTTCACCCATGATTTGTGTACTCCTCTACCTGCACTGGAACTGGCATACAAAACATCCATTCATGCCAGTACCAATTCGACTCCTGCTATTTTGGAAAAAGGATAGAATCCCAAATTACCCCAAGATTCTTTAAGGAAAGATTTGGTTGAAATACATCCTACAGCTTCCAGCTTCAAAGGAATGCTAGACAGAGGCAGAAAGCATGCAGTGAGGTGCATGGAAGACTCATTTGCATATGCTAAAGATAAATGGGACAAATATCATGCCACTCCAGATTTCAAAGTAGGGGATTTAGTACTAGTATCAACTACTAACTTTGATAACATCAAAGGATGTAAAAAGGTCAAAGACTCCTTTATGGATCTTTTGTTATTAAAGACCTACATGGAGAAAACGCTGTTGAAGTAGAATTTCTGAAGAACTTAGTAATAAGCATCCTACCTTTCCAGTGAGCTTGGTGAAGCCATATAAATCTAGTGATGCTGAGAAATTTCCCTTGAGAAATGAAGTTCCCCAAGTTATACCTCCTATTGAGAAATCTGGTACTAAGAAAATTACCAAAGTTCTAAAAGAAAGAAAATTTAGAACCAAGAAAGTGGGGGAATACCTTGTTAGGTACAGTGACCCAACTTGTGAAGATGAATGGTTAGAGGAAAAAGATATACCAGAAGCTACCAAACTCCTCAGGAGATTCAGACACACTAGAAATACCAATATTACAAAGTAATATTCTTTTTTAGGGGGAGGGAATTTTAGCCTTAGAGGTAATTTCATATACCCAAAAGACCACAAATACAAAATTAACATATAAATATAAATGAAATAAATTTATTTATATTATTAAAATGAAAATCAAAATATAAATATAAAATTATATTCAAAATTAAAAATAAAATTACATTAAATTTTGAAATTGTAAAATTACATTTATACTTGAAAAAGTTAAGTAAAAATGAGTTTTTAATAAAATTGTAAAAAATTAAATAAATTTGGAAAAAAGTTAAATAAAAATTATTATATCTTTCATCCAATAAATAAACATATGAAATTTATTTCACCATTTGATTCCTCATAAAAAATTAGGTGGGGTCACCTTTGGGTGAAATTTTTGTAACTCAACTCTAAATTAGCTTAAATTAAGTCTTTTGTATTTTCAATACAAAATTTGAAAATCCTCAAAACTTTACATTAATTCACATCACATGTAGTTTTAATCACGAAAATCTGTGTTAAAATTGAGGTTTTGTGTATATCTTAGAAGTTATGAGGAATTAAAGTATTTTCAATCGAAATCAATTGAAATGTCAAAATGTGCATGTGTATGACATAACTGAACTTTGATTTACATATGAGGTATCAATTATAACTGTATTGAACTGTACAACTCAATTGAATTACATATGTAAAGTATGAGTATAATACATGATGAGGAATTAAAGGAAAAATAAATTGGAAAGATTAAATTTGGGGGGGAAAAGGAACTCCATCTCTAAGGGGGATCTAGACCCCCAAATTCCTTGCTGACAGGCATGGGATGTCAAAATTCATGCAAACGTTTATCACTTTTGGCCTGGAATTGAGTCACAGGGTCTGTGAAATCAATTGATGATGAGGTTTTGATACCAACTGGGGTAGTTTTAGCTGTTGCCAAGAGGGTAAAACTACCCTTAAGATAAAACAATCATAGTAAAAACAGTTTTAACTGGTTTCTACGTCTCTTACACTCATTCTGACGTGTTTTGAAGGCTTTAGACTAGGTATTGCTGTAGTAATGGCTGATTTAAGGGTCTAAAATGGCTAAAAATGGCTTAAACCAGCCCTTTTTTGGACTAAACCAGGGTTCAATGATGCCATAATTGGATTTTCTGTTGTCAGACTGTTTTTTAGGACTGAAAAGAGTAAATTTTACTTTTGGAGTAAGAAAATTGATGGCTATAAAAGCATGTCTTCTTTGCCCCACTTTTCTCTTCATGTTAGAATCTTTTCCTTTTATAATTAGTTTAAACACTGTTAAACCAATCAATAAAAGATTCCAACCACCCTTTTTAAATCATTTTAAACCTTTCAACCACGTGAAAAAATCATTACAATCATTTTTTGTAACTCTTATAATCATTTTTACCACTGAACCACCCCAAAAGTGAATTAAAGCATCTTTCATCACTGTAAAGTTTGTCACTTTGTTTCCAAATTCACTCTGGTCACTTTTGGGCCTGTTTTCTCTTTAATATTATTTTTAAAGACTTTCTTCTTTAATTAATTGCTTGCAGTTCTTTGCTCAATTAATTCCAATTGAAATTGCTCTTGAAGAAATTTCTTTTGTAGCCTTAAATATCTCTTGTAGAGTATTTTTGGGTAAATGTTTATTGTTGGTAAAACAATAAATCTTTATAATACTATTGTTTTATACTAATAAAGTTATAAACAATAAAATTGGCGTGTTTTCTCTTAAAAATGATATTTCTTACTATTTTTAATCGATTTTTACCTTAAACAAATTTTGAGGACAGGAAAAGTACTTGGTTTTGAATCAAAGTTTCATATCCACACCTTACAGCATTGAATACCTACACAGTTCCAGATAGGTATCCAATTTCTAGAATCAAAGAAGCCTTGACGCAATTGTCTAAAGCCAAGTATATAACATCCATGGATGCATTGAAAGGCTTCCATTCAAATGGTTTGATGCCCAAGGCTAAGAAATTCATTAGAATTATCACTCACTAGGGTATTTATGAGTATCTTAGAATTCCCTTTGGTATTAAAAATGATCCATCACATTATCAAAGGATGATGAAGACCGTCTTCCCCAAAGAATTATCTGAAGGATGGCTCATTATTTATATTTATGATATAATCATATGTTCAGAATCATGATCCTTGAACCTTGAAAGTATTTCAAGAGTACTTAAAAATGTTGCAGGAGTAAATATGAAGATCTCACTCAAAAAATGAAACTTTGGCTTTGAAGAACTTAAAGTTTAGGACATATTTTTTCTGGTTTAAGCTTGGGTATTGAAAAAAATAAAGCTGGAGCATTTTTACACAATCCAATACCCCAGAATAAGAACAAAATGATGTTTTTTCTTGGCTTTGCCAGTTATTACAGGCAAAACCTGAAAGACTTTGCAATTCTAGCCAAGTCACTCTATAGAATCTGTGATCAACAGACAGTATTGGAGATGACACAGGAAAGAATCAAAGCTTATGAGAAAATAAGGAAAGCTCTCACAGAGGCACCATTACTCCTCATGCCTTCCTGGAATATACCTTTTGAATTGTACATTGATGAATGAGGAGATGGAGTAGGGGCAGCCCTACATCAGCTCCAAAGTATTTCTGTCAAACCTATAGAGGGACCAGTTTGTTACATCTCATGACAAATCAAACCAACAGAAGCCAGATATCACCAGGGTGAATCTTGTGTCAATCGTGGGCAGTTGACTTCACGTCGCACCGTGGTCGGTATAAAATCTTGCTTCAGTCGCGTTAGTGTCACTTTATAGTCACTGGATTTAGTGGGTCACGTCACGTCAACGTCAATTGTCACATGTGTCACATGAGAATGTCACTCAAATCCCAAACCCATTTCAACACTATTTGCAATGTTTGGGTAATTTCACCTCATTGGCTTGCGCATGCCCACCTAATCCGCCCCCACGCTTCGCATGCTTACGCACCCGCAACGCCCACCAGATGAGACTCCGACACTGCCCCCCCATCTCCGTCCTCACCACTCCTTACGCTTTCACACCCCCGCCCTTACCATCTTTATGCTCACATGGTGCCCTCCTGACATGCCTCTGACACCGCTAGCCATCCTGATGCTTGTGTAGTGCCCTCACGACATGCTCCCAGCACTGCTTACCATCCTTACTCTCGCGGAGTGCCCTCCCGACACCACTTATCCTTACCCTTGTGTAGTGCCCTCCCGACACCACTTACCATCCTTACGCTTGCGGGGTGCCCTCCCAACATGCTCCCGACACTGCTTACCATCCTTATGCTCGCGGAGTGCACTCCCGACATGCTCCCGACACTGCTTACCATCCTTACGCTTGCGGGTTTCCCTCCCAACATGCTCCCGACACCACTTATCCTTACGCTTGTGTAGTGCCCTCCCGACATGCTCCCAACACCACTTATACTTACACTCGCAGAGTGCACTCCCGACTGCTCCCAACACCACTTATCCTTACGCTTGTGCAGTGCCCTCCCGACATGCTCCCGACACCACTTATCCTTATGGTTGCGGAGTGCCCTCCCAACATGCTCCCGACATGACTTACCCTTACGCTTCCGTACTACATCCATAGTGTACGGTGGCTTGTTGGTGTACACAATGAACCCAATCGCCAAAATATGCTGAGTGGCCTTCTCTGCCAACAGGACCTAAGGGGAAATTGGTCAGTATATTCACAATGTTGTGGTTAGGGTTTAAATAATGAGACTCACAAATTAAAACCTAATAAGTGGAATATTTAAGACAAGAATTGTGTCTCCTGTTTCCCCGACAAAACCATTTTATTTCATATCATTCAAATGGAACACTTTGCTTAGTCCTTACCTCATGAGCCTTGAACAGTTCAAAAGTTGACTTTTGTAGGCTTCTCACTAGTCAACTTTATTCAATGTCTCACAGGGAAGTGATTTCATTTGCATGATATGAAATAATTTGCAAAACATCGCCTCCTTCAATTTCCCAACAAATCGCATTTTGCAAATGCGATTATTTTACTTCCACCTTTTTTCTTCAATTTGGATCTTTTTATTCAAAAATTTTCAAACAAGTTATCAATCAACTTGTCACCATCTATTTGCTTAATAAACTACCTCCGCTATGGCCCAAACCCCGGGAAATTCAACTGAATTCAATGAACGACCAACTTCAGCCCCAAAGAGTGGAAGTGAAATCTCTGATATCGCCAGTAGTTGTGAATTAGGCATTGAAGTAGAGACCCAGTCACATGAAGATAATCAACATCCACCAGTTCTTCCAGAATGTGTGTATGCATCCATCTTGAATATTTCTAATCTCTCAAAACCTGATATTGTGTCATAGCCTTTATTTCAGGTCAGCCTCCAAGCTCTCAGAAACCAATTTTTAAAAGTTATGAGAAGGAAAAGACTTTTGAACCTTGTGCAACGACAGAAGATGATGGGCAAGATGATGTAATTTTCAGTGGGGAGGTGGAAATAATATACAAGGAACAATTTGTCTCCAACATTGCTCAAACAATCCCAAGGCTCAAAAAAATTCAAAATGATAGTAAAATTCCTGATTATGTGTGTCAAAAGATTGCTGAAGCCATGAGCCTGCTCAAAGTCCAGGCAAAGGATTAGGAAAAAGACCAAATATACATGCGACCAAAAATACAAACAAAAAACGCCGTACCTTTGAAGCCACGAAGGATTCTCGGGATCAAGGTGATGAAATGATCAATGTTGAAGGGGACCATATTGATAATGAACCTCCGCATACTGAACCCCCCATACTCAATGAAACAATCCATGATGAAGCTCCACATGACCAAAGCCCCCTGATACCCAATGAAACAATCCATGATGAAACCCCTCCCGCCTCTCCTCCAAATATTCAAGCCTTTCAAGAAAGGGAAACAATTAAACATGATACAATGGGACGAGAAATGACTGATATAATTCCTGACCCTGAGCCCGAAGTGTCATCGTCTGCTAATTTTCAAGGAATATTTTTATCCCACATGGAAGAGTTTGCAGGCATTTTGAATTATCATTCCAATATTACTCAAAGATCATGGAAAAGGGGGCTTGATAATATCAATAGTATTTACAAAAATCGATGGGACAATTTCCCAACAAAAGATGCTCATACATTCCTGCCCGTTGGTATTAAGGTGATCAGTAACCGAGAGCTTAAAATGTTGGCCTGGCTGGAGGACCTTGAGATGGCAGGTGAGTTTTATCTTTGTGCATGATACATGATTATTGGCTGTTTACTGGTGATATAAATTGAAATATACAGGGTTAGATTTTTTTAAGCCAACAGAAACAGAAGCGTTTTTTGATCACAACATTTGGAATCTCAAATTGATGAAGGAATCCGCTAAACCTCCAGAGAATCTCCCAAAATCTGAACACTCCTTCTTCAAAATGGTTCAGAGCCTTCTTTACCCTGCCAATCCAGTTAAACCTTTTTGGGAAAATGTTATGTTTGAATCCATTAGTTTAGTCGCATACAATGTGATTGCACCAACTTCAAATTTGAGCGATCCTCTTGGACTCGAATGGGGATCAGTTGAATACCTTGCCTCCTGCTTGAGTAAATCAAAGCAACATGCAACCCAACCCAGCATTGAAGGTGGCGGGCTGATCATGAGATATCAACAAAGCCACACAAGAACCTGGAGGATCTAATGGATACAGTTATCCATTTGATGATTGCGTACAACATGGTACGTGCACATACAAAGGTCAAAGTTAATGGAATTAAAGGCAAACTCACAAACTCAAAAAGAAATGAGGCCATCAAAGATCTTTTGACGTGTTGCAAGAATCTCGGAATAAATAGAATTTGCTATGGTATATTAGCGCCATTCTGTGCCGCAGGGGTTCGTGGCTTGATGGTATGCTCAGATGAATGGAGAACAAGCTCAGTTAAAGGGGCTTTATCACTAATTGACATTTCCAAAAAACTTTCAGAGGGTAAAAATCTAGTGGAGCCAGTGAGGCTACGTACTAATAAGTATATATGTAATTTACTAAATAAACATTCTTTCTCATCAGAGTCTTTTAACCCCACTGTACCTCTTAGATTTGAATTTGCACAATGCTTAGTATTAGAATTTGGTGATGCCTGGGTGGCAAAGCGCGGTCTTGGTTCAAGTGATGAGGTCACCTTGACTGTACCCAGGTCAGCTAAACTCACAACCAGGATTGACCCGTTTTAGATTAGCTTTGTACTAGATAGATTGTAATTGAATTTTGCAAAGTTATTTATCAATTTAATAATCATGACTTCCTATCCTACTACTGCTTGGACGCCACAGTCTGAATACCAATAGTAAGTGTACAGTGGCATGCCTCCGTACAACATTGAAAAGACTCCGACAAGACGCAAGCTCAGTCAGGCGTTGTGCCTGCAAGTAGCACACGCGGGGGCATTGCGGGAAGTCGTGTTTATCACTTCCCGCCAGCCCATAATAGGCCAAATGTTCCTGTGTCTTTCAAGAGGACTAGGATAGCTAGGGATCGACAGCAGGATGCATATTGCATTTGCGTGTGCTTGAAATATTCCAAATGGTTGGATTGGAAAGTGATTGCATGGGAACATCAATATGTAAAATTGAATAATGCACTATCCACTGCAATTTTCAGGTTCAGGTATTTGGGATCGCGAATTTGCAAAGGTCAGGTGTGATCTTTCTTTTTAGCCGCAATTAAAAAAGATTCATCAACCGCAATTCAATTTAGGTGATATTAATAAATCAGTAATCATTCGGTTTCATTTCATTTTCTGCTGCAAGCATGCCATTCACAAAAAAAGGAAAAGAGCGTAAAAGGGAAGTCGCGAGAAAGCGTCGTGCTGAGGAAGGAAAGTGTGAGTTGCTTGCTTAGTCTCAGTGTATATATATAGATATATATATATGCTTCCACATTTATGTGGCACCCTCATTGGGCCCCACGGAAGAACATTGGCTTTAGTCGGTTCAGATTATGCCAATGTCATGTGGGCTCCAACAGGGAAGTCAAAGGATGTGTCCCGAGGAAAGCTCCCTGGGAATATCTGATATCTTGTGTGCTTCAACACATAGTGATCCCTCAACCACGCGGGAATAGTGGGAGATCCCAAAAGACAAATGAGTGCAAGACGACCCGAATGAATAGGTTGTTTTCCTCCTCTCGCCCAACAGCACAAATATCAATGCCAGTATCAGCAAATATCACCCCAAGTGAAATTCGGAGGGTTGTGGATGTCAATCAGATCAAACGCATTCACTTTGGCCATGTGGCACTTTTCTCTTCAACTGGATTACTCATTGCCCTTGTCGAATTCCGACCATTAACAACAATGAGTGAAGTCGAGGTCAATCAATGGGATGAATTATCACAATTCTTATTTCGCGAAAAGAGATTCACCGACCCAATTGCAACAAATGGAGCATTACTGGAGGGATTTCTGTTTGCGCTTGGGTGGCGCAAATGCAGCACAAAGAATGAACAATTTGGTGTGTATGGAAGTGTCAGGAAAATTGAAAACGCAAAAGATGAATGGCAGAACCAAGGTGCCAATCTTAGCTCAGTGGGTGGCATTCTAGGTCAATCCTTACGATATGTTGGGGATAATTTATTTGAGAAGATTCAAAATTGCTACAACTCATTGGGGTTCCTTCTGTTGATCAAGTCAACTATGAGGGCAATATTCCGGCAAATCAGGGTGCATGCGAGTTTGCTTCCGCACTCACTTTCACCATGAATGCATTCAAAAACTCACCTCATCTTGATAAGGATGCATTGCTGTATGCTTCGGGATGGTGTTTTCAAGCTGATAAGCGGACTGGCCAAAATCAAAGAGATGCGTCAAAGCAGTGTACTGGGGGAAAATTGATTTTCCCAAATGAGCATTTTTGGATTGATCTATCCGCATGTGATGGGCTCATTCAGGTAGTGTGGGCCAGTAGTACATTTGCTCATTATACTGATCCAGCACAGGACAACGAAAGCAAGACACTCGTGGGTATGTCCGCACACTGCTCAAGCAGGTTAGCAAAAACAATGTGGCAAAAAAGCCATGGCTATTATGCGATTGGCGAGAGAGCATGCTATCAAATAAGGGATGGTAATACAATCTCATGCCAATTAAAAGAATGAGGATATTTGCATGTTTGTGGGGTAAGGCAGAGGACAATATACACCAGGATTGGATGGTTTCGAGTGTGGGTGATGGTGTGTCTCACATAAAAAAGGGGTGAAGTGGATTATGTACAGTGGCATGCCATCATACATATGTCCTGGTTTGTTGCTCTTGTCCAGGATGCCAATGCTTCACACGCAAAGCCTTATGCTTGTGCAGGTTCCAACAATGCTAAAAATTCCTTACGCCTATGCGTGGTGCCGACGCTTCACACGCCAATCCTTACGCCTGTGCAGGTTCCCAACAGCTCACACGCCAATCCTTACGCCTGTGCAGGCTCCCAAAAATTCACACGCCAATCCTTACGCTTGTGAAGGTTCCCCAAAATGCTAAAAATTACTTACACCTGTACAGGCTTCTGACGATTCACATGCCAATCCTTACGCTTGTGAAGGTTGCCAACAATGCTGACAAATCTGTACGCCTGTGCAGGCTCCCCACAATTCACACGCCAATCCTTACGCCTGTGCAGGCACCCAACAATTCACACGCCAATCCTTACGCCTGTGCAGGCTCCTGACAACTAACATTCCACTCCTTACGCTTGTGAAGGTTCCCGACAATTTAAACAATTCAATACATGAGTAAGATTAATAGCGTGTGACCATAGGAAAGGCCATGTTTCACAAATCTGGCGTGGATTGCTCACATGCGGGAACCTACCACTTTTTCACAGTTAAGAATTGATATGGCTCTAAACCATGGAAGAAGAAAATATAGGAGATGGTAGCGGCGACTATTGGCGCATTTTTGGCAAAAGAGGGTCACACTAACAAATACTCACTCAAGCCTTTGGTGGGGCACTTATAAATATTCTTCTCACGCAATAGTATACTTGAACCATTGAGGAAAATATAATTTCACGTGAGCAAAGAATGTAATAGAAATGGAAAACAACAAACATTGGATACAAAGAATTTATTTAAAAGAAAGTATTACAAATAATAAAAAGAGGAAATAATGAGATATTTTTTTTAATTTTATTTTTCTAAGTATTTTGAGACTATCCCGGTGATGTCCTCCTTTGGATAAGCCTCCAGTGCCTGGGCAAGGAGGGAGTTTAGTTCCTCCCGGAATTCCCGGTGCATCTCATTTCAATGAGTTTCATCCACAAAAGGAATCATGTGGAGCAAGAGGCGATGCTCCAACAAGATTCGGTTGATCGATTCGTCGACGATGGCTCAAGGAATCATCAAAGTTGGTCGTAAGTCAGTAAATTCCTGGCGAGCGTCATCATGGGAATGAGAGGGGCTTTGCACCAGGGTTCTCGGGGGAACTGGAAAGGATCTCTGGGGAGGGGGAGGGAACAGAAGGGGAAGGTGGGCGAGTCGGGTAAGAAGAAGGGGGAGGGGGAGGGGGGATCCAACGGGCGTATCGTCAATGATAATGATGGAGCGGGGAGTGGCGGGACAAGCTGGAGATGGTGGAAGGAGGGGTGAGGAAAAGCTGAGTAGAGTTAAAAAAGTGAAATTGGGACTTACCAAAAGGTTCCTCCGTGGATTGTGTAGGAGCCACCTCAGGTTCTGGCTCACGAGTTGTATTGTCCTCAGGTGGTTGGGAGGATGGACTTGGGCCAGGAATAGGTGGCTCTTCGGTTCAGGAGAGTTCTAAAAAAGGAGTAAGAGTCAGTTCACTCAAGTCAAAAGTGAAAGTGAAAATGAAATGAAACTTTTGCTGCTTACCCCGGAATAATTCCTCAGACCATTGGGTGCCACTTGGGCCTGGAGTGGGTTCCCGTGGGGTTTACTCGCGAGGCAAACTAGGAATGGGAGAGTCTTGTCAGGGGGATTTGGGGGGTTTTGTTCTATGAGTAATGGAAAAAAGTCAGTATTATTGCGTGAAGATAAATGAGATAAGGAGGAGAAAGATAACATACTTTGGCGTTTGAATCCCATCGATGACAAGACATGGTGACAATCAGCCCAAGCTCAAATTTCCTCTTTCCATCGCCATCCTTCATTGGCCGGATAATCACTTTGCTCAGGTCGAGGAGTGAAGTGACCATCAGATGGTGGCCTAGGAGGGGGGTTGGACAAATTGATTCTTGAGGGGACAGGGCTAATCGTGCGGAATCGTTCCCATCGGCCTGCTTGAGGTCCCGGTGTCCATTTGCGCTCGGATATCATTTCATCATCGTTGACCACAAAGGAGTCCTTGCAAGGGCGTCTTGGGCGAGAACTCCTCTGGCCTTGTGGTCCGAAGGGGCGTACAACGAACAAACATTTCTTGTGTGCTTGTCGGCAAGCATCACAAGCGTTGTTCGTCGTCGAGGAGCAAATGCAGGGGATACCCCCCTTGGTGCATAAAGTGCATGGCATCTAAAAACAAAACAATTGAGGTTAGTAACTGAATAGAAAGAAAATGAAGACATATGATGAATTATAAATTTAAAACGTTAAAAAAATAAAGACGCTCTACTTGGAAGGTTTTAAAAGTCTGGAAGAGAGTCGTGGAGAAAAATAAGTATTAATATTGGTACATAATGTCGACAAAAGTTCAAAAAAGAGGTAATGCACAAGGTGGATAGAAGTGAGGTTTTGAAAGGATCAGCAGAATAAACAAACAGGCAAGAGGAAGGGGAGTTGGTTTAGTGGAGTGCAAAAGACAAAAATAGAAAGGCAGGAAGACCAAGGGGAATATGCACAAGAAGGACAAATGCAGGTGAGGTTGAACTAAGTGGAGCGGGTGAGAAAGAAAGTGAAGGGCGTGTCGTGTGAAGATGGTCTTTTATACCATGGTGAAGCTGAGACAATCTCAGCAGTTGCAGCACCCGCAAAAGTCTCAGCTTCAAGGCGTGTGGGCAAAATTGAAGCTCAGTCGCAGCAAATGCTGCAACTGAGAAGGGAAATGCTGGCGTGAGGCAGAATAACAATGGGGTTCTGGATGAGTATTGCTATTAATTTAATTGTTAAGCTCAGTCCAATCACCTTTGTTTCCTTAAATAGCCAACCAATCACCCAGGAGGGTGGTTGTGAGGCCCTCGTTGAATGTCCATGGTGGGTGCAATTCCCAAATGCCCCATAAAGAAAAGAATGTGGTGCATTTGGTCACAAGTGATCACGGTGAGATCACTGTCTGTATGGCCTGGTGATAGTCTTTGAACAGAGGGGGGGGCTTTAAGACAAGTGAATACAGCATGAGCTTGCCTTGACCCATTGCTCAGGTTTGCTTGCAGGTTATAATTGAAATGCTCAGTGGGTGAACATTTTAATTGCACAGTAATTGAACTATTGATATAACAATATCAAATGCACCATGCTGAGCCATTTCTCAGTTGTTTTTGTAGGCACACAATCTGAGCATTTGGCACAGCACCGGATGACATTTCAGCCAGGTGCTGCATTTCACACGCTTTGGTGAAGTGCTCCAAAATGAGCCTTCCAATGAACTATTGCAAAAATAGTTCATTCCATGGCTTTAGTGAGCACTTCCACACGGTGCTTTTGACCATGACATGCTCAGCTTGAGTGTGCATGCTTGGGTAAAACGCAATGCTGAGCATGTGGCACATGAGCTACGTATATGCAAATGATCGGAAGGTGCATGCACATTCGGTATATGCATGCAGGCTCAAGTAGTATTACACCTTCCTAATCTGTACAACCAACACTGTAGTACGCAGTACACCTTTGTAAATTTATGCTGCGGGGCAGAGCAAAAGCTGTTCAAGAATGTAACATGCAATCACATCAAGCCATTGAGTCATATATCTCAACTGCATCCCTTTGACGCACCTTGTTGGACAGCTCTGCCAAACTATGGCACATATGCGCATGTAATCCAAGTTAATGTAAGTGGGTCATAGTGGGATGACTGTTTATTTGGGTCATACGCAAACAGTGGATTCCATCCGGTGCCATTGTTGGGGAAAACAATGACTGGCCCTGTGAGCCATAAAGGTAATTTCATATACCCAAAAGACCACAAATACAAAATTAACATATAAATATAAATAAAGTAAATTTATTTATATTATTAAAATAAAAATCAAAATATAAATATAAAATTATACTAAAAATAAAAAATTTAATTAAAATTTAAAAATAAAATTACATTAAATTTTGGAATTATAAAATTACATTTATACTTGAAAAAATTAAGTAAAAATGAAATTTTAACAAAATTGTAAAAAAATAAATAAATTTGGAAAAAATTTAAATAAAAACTATTATGAATCTTTATCCAATAAATAAACATATAAAAATTATTTCACCATTGGATTCCTCATAAAAAATCAGGTGGGGTCACCTGTGAGTGAAATTCTTGTAACTCAACTCTAAATAAGCTTAAATTAAGTTTTTAGTATTTTCAATACAAAAGTTGAAAATCCTCAAAACTTTAATTTAATTCACACCACATGTGGTGTTAACCATCAATTTTTGTGTTAAAATTGAGGTGTTGTGTATATTTTAGAGCTTATGAGGAATTAAAGTATTTTCAATTGAAATCAATTGAAATGTCAAAATGTGCGCGTGTATTACATAAGTGAATTTTGATTTACATATGAGGTATCAATTATTACTGCATTGAACTTTACAACTCAATTGAATTACATATGAAGATTATAAGTATAATACATGATGAGGAATTAAAGGAAAAATAAATTGGAAAGATTAAATTTGGGGGGGGGAAAGGAACTCCAGCTCTAAGGGGAGGCTAGACCCCCAAAATCCTTTCTGACAGGCATGGGATGTCAAAATTCATGCAAAGGTTCATCACTTCTGGCCTGGAATTGAGTTACAGGGTCTGTGAACTCAATTGATGATGAGGTTTTGAGACCAACTGGGGTAGTTTTAGCTGTTGCCAAGAGGGTAAAACTACCCTTAAGATAAAACAGTCATAGTAAAAACAGTTTTAACTGGTTTCTATGTCTCTTACACACATTCTGACGTGTTTTGAAGGCTCTAGACCAGGTATTGCTATAGTAATGGATGATTTAAGGGTCTAAAATGGCTAAAAATGGCTAAAAATGGTTTAAACCAACCCTTTTTTGGTCTAAACCAGGCTTCAATGAATCCATAATTGGCTTTTCTGTTTTCAGACTGTTTTTCACGACTTACAAGAGTAAATTTTACTTTTGGAGTAAGAGAATTGATGGCTATAAATGAATGTCTTCTTTGCCCCACTTTTCTCTTCATGTTAGAATCTTTTCCTTTTATAATTAGTTTAAACATTGTTAAACCAATCAATAAAAGATTCCAACCACCTTTTTTAAATCATTTTAAGCCTTTTAGCCACGTGAAAAAATCATTATAATCATTTTTTGTAACTCTTGTAATCATTTTTACCCCTGAACCACCCCAAAAGTGAATTAAAGCATCTTTCATCACTGTAAACTTTGTCACTTTGTTTCCAAATTCACTCTGGTCACTTTTGGATGTGTTTTCTCTTTAATATTCTTTTTAAAGACTTTGTTCTTCAATTCATTGCTTGCAGTTCTTTGCTCAATTAATTCCAATTGAAATTGCTCTTGAAGAAATTTTTTTTGTAGCCTTAAATATCTCTTGTAGAGTATTTTTGGATAAATTTTTATTATTGGTAAAACAATAAATTTTTATAATATTATTGTTTTATACTAATAAAATTATAAACAATAAAATTGGCGTGTTTTCTCTTCAAAATAATATTTCTTACTATTTTTAATTGATTTTTACCTTATACAAATTTTGAGGACAGGAAAAGTACTTGATTTTGAATCAAAGTTTCATATCCACACCTTACATTTTGGGGCCCAGCCGTGATATTTTACCTGTGACATATTTTTTTTACTCTTTTTAAATCTTTTTCTTATATTGAAAAATTTAAAAACATATAAAAAATAATTATAATTCAAAAAATCAATAAAAAAAATAACAATAATTATTTTTTTAATATTAGAAGTGAGGCTTATATTTTAGTTTCTTTTTTGAAATATCTTTTTTTTACTTAATTAATTGGTTTTTCATTAATTTTAATGTCTGACAACGTGGTAAAACAAGAAAACATTGAAACAGCCTCAACAGTAACCAGCATTATTCCTGCCAGTACTGTTAATTCTGATCATAATAGTACCATTATTGTGACTCAGAATATTCAACCAGAGCCAATTTCTTCTGAATTTGTCAACTTGGAAATAAGTAATACCCTTCAGAAAGCCAAAGCTTTGGCCAATAGTAAGTTTTTTGATGTAAAATTACTATTTTGAGTCTTTTTAACCATAATTATGCCTTCAACCAGGTCAGGAGCCAGCTATAGCCCCTCAAGCAGCTCCCAGAAAGGTAATAGATGTTATTATGGCAGAGGACAATCAGGTACAGAAGGAAAAGGGTCAGTTTATGACTTCCAAACAACTAGAATGGGTCATTCTGAAGCTGATAATACCATTTTACCTTCAAAAAGAGCTGACACTGCCACAACAAGCCTCAGTGGACATATGCATAGCCAGCCACAGTGCATACAACAATGCACTTCAGTTCAAGGAGTACCAGATCCTTGCAGACCTGTGGAAGAATTGCCTGAATTCTTACCTTACTGTGAGAAAATTCCTGGGCCATCCCAATACTTCCTCCACCACCCAAACCAGTGCCAAAAACAGCCCCAGTGGCCAGCAGCAGCAATTCCAACGTGAAAAAGCAGACACAAACTCCAAACAAGGGCAAAGGGAAGGCACCAGCCCCAAAACCTTACAGCCAGGGCTAAAGAATCCCAAAGATTCAACAGGATGCCATGGAAAATGTATTTCAGATAGCCATAACCATGATGGAATTACAAAAGAAGGAGGAAGCCAGATTAAAATATCAAAAATGATTTCTGATACTTTTAATTTTATTCCAGAGTTGTATAAAGCTATTATTGACATAAAAAGTCATGCTTCTGATAGGAATACATCAATTTGTGACAATCTTAAAACAAATAACTTGAGTCTGAGCCAAATAAATGATACACTTAAATGCTTTGAAAGAGGTTTAAGAACAATCAAAAATCACAATAATGAGAATTCTTTTGGCATTAAGATAAATGAGCAATGTGCCATTATTAAAGAATTAACAGACAAATATTCTAAATTCAATATTGATGACATAATTGAAACAAGAATAAAACAATCTATTAATACTATCAAAGAGGATAATAAAAAAGCTCTTAATTATACTTCAAAATCATTTGCTGAAGTCAAGACAAATACAGTTTCCTTGCAAAAGCATTTTGATACCTCAAGAGAGGAAATATCAAAATTAACAATAAAGCTAAATGAAGTTATATCTGATAATACTAAACAAACAGAATTATGGGATGAGCTTACATATAAAGAGGATGATCATAAAAAGAATGTCATAGACTCTATACAAAGCTTAAAACATGAATTAAGAAATTCACAAAGATGCAACAACAGTAAAATGAATGATATTGAATAACTGCTAAACACCTTGCCAAGAATGTCTACACCTCTGAACAAAAATGAGGGAGCAATAATTCCTAATCCACAAGTATTGGATATTGAAAATTCACAGTTAAAAGAGGAATTCTCTACTTCTTTTCATAACTTGGAACCATCAATGGGCCAAGCACTCTTGAAAGAAGTTCCAAAACTGGAAGAATGGCCTCACTTCAGTGGTGAAGGAGAATATGACCATATGGAATTCTTTAGAGGTATTGACATGATCAAAGAGGATTTTGAATTACCAGACAGATTGGTAACAGCCAGATTTAACACCTTGTTCACCAGATCAGCTCACAGATGGTACATAGAAATAAGACAAGCACATGGACACCAGAGTTGGACTTGGTGGAAAACCCAAATCATTAACAAATGGGCAAATGATGCTTGGAGGTTTAAAGTTGAAACAGCCTTTGAATCTGCCAAATTTAATGCTGATAAAGACAAAGCTTTACCATAGTTTTGCCAACAAAAAGATAGATTAACAGCATTATATCCTGACATGTCAGAATTTATGATCCATAGAAAAATTCTGAGACAATGTGGAGGTGACTTAGAGAATGCTGTCAAAAGCAGGACTACTGAACAATCTTCAGCAGAGGATATTATCAATATATTGGAAGAAGTAACCACCAGAACCAAAATTGGTTCTAATAGGGTGAATCTCAAAACAAGGTTTAATACACCTTGGAAAGATTCTTTGGACACAAACCCCAAAGAAAATTCTAATAATATGAAATATCAATCTGCAGATACAGTCAGAAAGTGCCATTTCTGCCAAAGCACCACTCATTTAGCCAATACATGTCCAAAGAAGGGAAAAATCAATGAAATTGATATTGAAAAGGAACCTGATGTTGAAAGGGAAGACATAATTGAAGACAATTAAGATGATAAGTCATCAATATTTTCTGAATCTTAAAAAGATATAGAAAATATCAATGTCACTTTTGACATCATGGAATATTATTCCCACTTGCCACAATTGAGCAATGGCCAACTTGACTTATCAAAAGTTCACAATGCACAACTTATGAAAACAAAACCAAACAGGGGAAAAGGCTATACAGCTGGTAACTCCTGTATAACAGAAGTGGTGATTGACAACAAACCCACCAAACTTTTGCTTGACCCAGGAGCCTTCTGCTCTGGTGTTGGAAAATTGCTTCTTAAGACTTGTGTACCAAACGTTGAAGACCAATTGTTACCAATTGATGGTATAAAATTCAACAGTGCAAGTAATTCAATGAAAGCATTAAGAATCTTTGAGGCAAATTTCATATTCCCACACATAAATGGGAATTTAAGAATCACAGTTGAATTTGTTGTTATGGAAAATTGCTCTAGTACCCATTTTATATTGGGAAATGACTATTTAATCAAATAGGGGATAGATTTGCATAACAACAAAGACAGATACTTTACTATTGAAGACAATAAGCGCCAAAAATTTGCCTTTTTACCATTGAAAAGACAAATTACAGTAAACAAAGTATCACAAGTCAACTTAGAGTTAGAGAAATTCAAGTCTGAACAGTTAAATGAGGCTGAAATAAGCCTTCATCTGACTGATAAACAAGAAAACGAACTTTCTTCCCTTTTGTATGACCACAGAGGAGCATTTGCTTCAGACAAAGAACCTCTAGGAGCAATTATTGGTCATGAAGCTGACATCATTCTTAACATTGAGAGACCTTATCCACCACTCTTAAGAAGACCTGCATATCCAGTAAGTCCAAAATTAAGAGAAGCTCTAGAAATTCATATCAAAGAACTTCTGGAGCTTGGTGTAATAAGAAAAGTAGGCCACAATGAAGAAGTGGAAATAACTACACCAGTCATAGTGGCATGGCATAATGGAAAATCTATAATGGTTGGGGACTTTAGAGCTCTGAACACTTACACTGTTCCAGACAGATACCCAATAGGAAAAATCCAAATTGCCCTTACTCAAATATCTCAGGCAGTGTATATAACCACAATGGATGCCCTTAAAGAATTCCATCAAACTGTGGTGACACCAAGAGAAAGAAAATACGTGAGAATTATTGTTCATTGTGGAGTGTATGAATACTTGAGGATGCCCTTTGGTATCAAAAATGCACCTTCACACTTCCAGCAAATGATGAATGAAATCTTCCCTGAAGAACTCTCAGAGGGATGGTTAATCATTTACATTGATGACATTATTGTCTGTTCCAAGACTTGGGACGAGCACATGTAGAGATTGTCCAGAGTTTTGAAAAAAATTCAATCAGTAAACATGAAGATCTCTTTGAAGAAATGTCATTTTGCATTTAAGGAACTTAAATCACTAGGACATGTTGTATCTGGTTTGTCCCTTGGAATTGACAAAAACAAAGTTGCAGCAGTATTGCTAAAACCCATGCCTCAGAACAAGAAGGAAATTCAGTAATTCTTAGGGTTTGCAGGATATTACAGGCAACACATTAAAGATTTTGCATCCATAGCAAGACCACTTTATAAATTGTGTGACAAAGACACAGTATTTGAAATAACTGTTGACAGAGTCAAAGCTTTTGTCAAAGAACTTCTGGAGCTTGGTGTAATAAGAAAAGTAGGCCACAATGAAGAAGTGGAAATAACTACACCAGTCATAGTGGCATGGCATAATGAAAAATCCAGAATGGTTCGGGACTTTAGAGCTCTGAACGCTTACACTGTTCCAGACAGATACCCAATACCAAAAATCCAAATTGCCCTTACTCAAATATCTCAAGCAGTGTATATAACTACTATGGATTCCCTTAAGGGATTCCATCAAAATGTGGTGACACCAAGAGGAAGAAAATACTTGAGAATTATTGTTCATTGTGGTGTGTATGAATATTTGAGGATGCCCTTTGGTATTGAAAATGCACCTTCAAACTTCCAGAGGATGATGAATGAAATCTCCCCTGAAGAACTCTCAGAGGGATGGTTAATCATTTACATTGATGACATTATTATCTGTTTCAAGACTTGGGAGGAGCAAATGTACAGATTTTCCAGAGTTTTGAAAAAAATTCAATCAGTAAACATGAAGATCTCTTTGAAGAAATGTCATTTTGCATTTAAGGAACTTAAATCACTAGGACATGTTGTATCTGGTTTGTCCCTTGGAATTGACAAAAACAAAGTTGCAGCAGTATTGCTAAAACCCATGCCTCAGAACAAGAAGGAAATTCAGTAATTCTTAGGGTTTGCAGGATATTACAGGCAACACATTAACGATTTTGCATCCATAGCAAGACCACTTTATAAATTGTGTGACAAAGACACAGTCTTTGAAATAACTGTTGACAGAGTCAAAGCTTTTGAGTCTCTAAGAGAAGCCTTGACCACTTCTCCACTCTTACTGATGCCAGACTTTAAATTGCCTTTTAAATTGTATATTGATGCATCAGGGGATGGACTGGGTGCTGCAATTCACCAAGTTCAGATAATAAATGACAAACCTGGTGAAGGAACCATATGTTTCATATCCAGGCAAATCAAAATGACTGAAGCCAGATATGGGGCAAGTCAAATGGAATGTCTATGCCTTGTCTGGGCCTTGGAAAAATTGAACTACTTCTTAGAGGGATGTGTTTTTGAAGTAATAACAGATTGTACAGCTGTCAAATCACTTCTGAACATGAAGACACCCAACAGACATATGCTCAGATGGCAAATAGCCATAGAAGAATACAGAGTCAATATGACTATTGTTCATAAGGATGGGAATATTCATAAGAATGCAGATGGACTAAGCAGATGGCCATTACCAAAAAATATTGATAATCCTGCGTATGTGCCAGAAGAAGCTTCACCACAAATTCCAATAGAAGGAATAATTGTTACAGACTTGAACACCACCTTCTTTGAAGAAGTCAGAAGTAGTTACACTCAAGATAAGAATTGTAGCATCTTATGCCAATTACTTGGCAAATACTGTAAAGAAAACTCTCTAATACATGCCTTGGATGAAGTATGGAAGAAATCATATGATGAAGGAAGATTTCACCTACTGGATGGTATAATTTACCACAGAACCAAGCACACATGTATCATGAAAGTTGTAGACAGGTCATTAATCAATCTTGTACTGAAAGAATGCCATCATAGTCCCTTTTTAGGACATCTGTCTGAAGACAGAACAAGAGAGAAAGTAAAAACCTGCATATGGTGGCCAATGTGGCAGAAAGATGTTGCAGAGTATTGCAAAACCTGTGACAGATGCCAAAAGGCAAATAAATCCACTGGCAAGAGACTTGGAAATATGATAAAAACCCAAGAAGCAAGCAGACCTTGGGAAATTTTCCATATGGATTGGGTAACTGGCCTACCATGAGGAGGTGACAGAAGCTATAATGCCTGCCTAGTAATTGTGGACAGATTCAGTAAAACTCCAATCTTTTTACCATGTCACAAGGATGATACAGCCATGGATACAGCTATTCTGATATGGAATAGAGTAGTGTCATGGACTGGGATATTTACAAATATCATTAGTGATAGGGATCCCAAATTCACTTCAGCACTATGGACAGATCTTCACCAGTTATTTGGCACTAAACTGTCTTTCTCTACAGCCTACCACCCACAAACCGATGGCCTGGCTGAAAGGATGATTCAAACCTTAGAGGACATGGTCAGAAGATTTTTTGCAT
The DNA here is from genome assembly GCA_023105745.1 of Austropuccinia psidii. Classification (NCBI taxonomy): domain Eukaryota; kingdom Fungi; phylum Basidiomycota; class Pucciniomycetes; order Pucciniales; family Sphaerophragmiaceae; genus Austropuccinia; species Austropuccinia psidii. The sequence continues at coordinate 56,853,774 of JALGQZ010000002.1, read as the reverse complement.
ATGGCCTTGAATGCAAAGATTGTGATGGATTTACCCATGATTGGTGTACTCTGTTTCCAGCACTGGAATTAGCATACAAAACATCAATCCATGCCAGTACCAATCAAACTCCTGCTATTCTAGAAAAAGGATGGAACCCCAAGTTACCCCAAGATTCCTTGAGGAAAGATTTAACTGAAATACATCCTACAGCTGCTAGCTTCAAAGGAATGCTAGACAGGCCAGGAAGCATGCATTAAGGTGCATGGAGCACTGTTTTTCATATGCTAAAGACAAATGGGATAAATCACATGCAACTCCAGATTTCAAAGTGGGGGACCTAGTTCTTTTATCCACCACTAACTTCAATAACATCAAAGGATGTAAAACGTTGAAAGACTCCTTTGCAGGACCTTTTTTGATTAAGGCCCTCCATGGAGAAAATGCTGTTGAAGTAGAGTTATCTGAAGAACTTAGCAATAAGAATCCTACATTCCCAGTGAGCTTGATAAAGCCATATAAATCTAGTGATGCAGAGAAATTTCCATTGAGGAATAAGATTCCCTAAGTTATACCTTCTATTGAGACATCTGGTACTAAGAAAATTACCCAAGTTCTTAAAGAAAGGAAATTAAGAACCAAGAAAGTAAGGGAATACCTTGTTAGGTACAGTGACCCAACTTGTGAAGATGAATGGGTAGAAGAAAAAGATATACCAGAAGCTACCAAACTCCTCAGGAGATTCAGACACACTAGAAATACCAATATGACAAAGTAATATTCTTTTTTAGGGGGAGGGAATGTTAGCCTTAGAGGAAATTTCATATACCCAAAAGACCAAAAATACAAAATTAACATATAAATATAAATAAAGTGAATTTATTTATATTATTAGAATAAAAATCAAAATATAAATATAAAATTATATTTAAAATAAAAAATTTAATTACAATTTAAAAATAAAATTACATTAAATTTTGGAATTATAAAATTACATTTATACTTGAAAAAATTGAGTAAAAATGAAATTTTAACAAAATTGTAAAAAAATAAATAAATTTGGAAAAAAGTTAAATAGAAATTATTATAAATTTTTATCCAACAAATAAACATATAAAAATTATTTCACCATTGGATTCCTCATAAAAAATCAGGTGGGGTCACCTTTGAGTGAAATTTTTGTAACTCAACTCTAAATAAGCTTAAATTAAGTTTTTAGTATTTTCAATACAAAAGTTGAAAATCCTCAAAACTTTAATTTAATTCACACCACATGTGGTGTTAACCATCAATTTTTGTGTTAAAATTGAGGTGTTGTGTATATTTTAGAAGCTATGAGGAATTAAAGTATTTTCAATTGAAATCAATTGAAATGTCAAAATTTGCGTATGTATTACATAAGTGAACTGTGATTTACATATGAGGTATGAATTATTACTGCATTGAACTGTACAACTCAATTGAATTACATATGTAAATTATAAGTATAATACATTATGAGGAATTAAAGGAAAAATAAATTGGAAAGATTAAATTTGGGGGGGAGAGGAACTCCAGCTCTAAGGGGGAGCTAGACCACCAAAATCCTTGCTGACAGGCGTGGGATGTCAAAATTCACGCAAAGGTTCATCACTTCTGGCCTGCAATTGAGTTACAGGGTCTGTGAAATCAATTGATGATGAGGTTTTGATACCAACTGGGGTAGTTTTAGCTGTTGCGAAGAGGGTAAAACTACCCTTAAGATAAAACAGTCATAGTAAAAACAGTTTTAACTGGTTTCTACGTCTCTTACACACATTCTGACGTGTTTTGAAGGCTCTAGACCAGGTATTGCTATAGTAATGGCTAATTTAAGGGTCTAAAATGGCTAAAAATGGTTTAAACCAGCCCTTTTTGGTCTAAACCAGGGTTCAATGAGGCCATAATTGGCTTTTCTGTTGTCAGACTGTTTTTCACGACTGACAAGAGTAAATTTTACTTTTGTAGTAAGAGAATTGATTGATATAAAAGAATGTCTTCTTTGCCCCACTTTTCTCTTAATGTTAGAATCTTTTCCCTTTATAATTAGTTTAAACATTGTTAAACCAATCAATAAAAGATTCCAACTGCCTTTTTTAAATCATTTTAAACCTTTTAACCACGTGAAAAAATCATTATAATCATTGTTTGTAACTCTGATAATCATTTTTACCCCTGAACCACCCCAAAAGTGAATTAAAGCATCTTTCATCACTGTAAACTTTGTCACTTTTGGGTTTGTTTTCTCTTTAATATTCTTTTTAAACACTTTGTTCTTCAATTAATTGCTTGCAGTTCTTTGTTCAATTAATTCCAATTGAAATTGCTCTTGAAGAAATTTCTTTTGTAGCCTTAAATATCTCTTGTAGAGTATTTTTGGATAAGTTTTTATTGTTGGTAAAACAATAAATTTTTATAATATTATTGTTTTATACTAATAAAGTTATAAACAATCAAATTGGTGGTTTTTCTTTTAAAAATAATATTTCTTACCATTTTCAATTGATTTTTACCTTATACAAATTTTGAGGACAGGAAAAGTATTTGATTTTTAATCAAAGTTTCATATCCACACCTTACAGGCCCCGCTTGTTCATTGCGCATTCTCATTGTCGGGAAGCCACACGCTTTCATACGCACCCCTCGACGGGTAATACGCAGGCAACTTTCACACGCCTGGAAGACATTATTCTGCCAGTCTTCTGACCAGCTATTTTCTTGGTCGGGTGGTCAGCTTGACTGCAGACGCTCACCTGCTTGCACTTGGAAACCTGAGGCCAATCAGTGTGGATTTGCTTCAGCCTCATTTGCCTTATAATAATCCCGGCCTATGATTTCTGAGGCTGGTTCAGTTTGCGTGGGGATCTCCCACCGCGGGTCGCTTTCTGCACGTTCTCTTGCGCCCCGCACAAGCTGTGGGGCCTGGCTTGCAGCCAAAAATTCCCTTGGGCGGGTGGCCTCTTTCTCCAGAGTTTTTTACATGCGTGAGGCAAAGACCCTGATGCCAATCTCAGTGGATTTGTACCCGTCTCAAAAGCAATAGGGGTGAATGTATTAGTGGATCATGGTTCACGGCCCATGCCCCCTTTTATCATGCCACACATTCCTCCCTGGAAGCCCAGTACGCATCAGTCAGCAAAAAACTTCAGGCAAAATCAAGTTCATGTTTGGTGGCATGCCACCAAACATATCTCACCTGCCCACACACAAACATCCCCAGAGTGAGATTGCCCTTTGAAACCGGCAACATTGCCCAGTAGGTCCCTGGGGAAGATACCCTCATTGTTCGCTGTCACACCAACGAACATGGCTGCATGCCTCTAATATGCCCCTCCACAATAAGTTGCTACAACCCACCCAATTTTGGATATGCTAATGTCAACCTTGTTCCACCAAAGGTTTCGTAACTTGCTGAAGATCCAGCAGTCATATCGGTGCACCCACATTTTGGCCAGCTTGCCTTGATATATGCCCCAAATCGGATATGAAAATTCTGAGCCCCAGAGGCCTACCCCCATCAAGACCATGCACGTAACCACAGGCCATCCCCCCTTGACCCCATTGCTGCATCTCATATAAGTTCCCCACCTGCGCTTATTCGTCTTCATTCCATTGAGCTCACCCTTCCCGATCATATAATTTCCCACTGTCCCCAAATAATTCAAAATAGCCATCATTTCAACCCCTTCACAACCACTTTGCATTGGGATGATTAATATTTGTATTCAAATAAATAGTGATATAACCTGAAATCCTGCGAATTCCCACTTAGCTTCTTGGATTGTCATATGGCACAATCAACACAACATATTCGTTTATCTCCCCAATCACCAGCGTGCTATTGGCTCTCTACCTGGAACCCTTTCCAAAACGTTGATACCATTCCTTGGGGCACCAAATACTTTCATGCACTGTGGTCTTGGTGGGCATGGATTCAAAAATGCTAATCCAATCCTATTCAAATATTATTTATTGCGGGAGTATTTATGACTGATGCAAATGATCCCTCCTCATCTCAGAAACCCAATCTAGCATTGATGTTCTTAACATGGTATCCAAACATTTTATTCATAATGGAAAGCTTTTGAACACAAGATTTCAAGCTTAAAGTGCCCAAAGAATATGACTGTAATACTCATAGTCAATTTCAACTCTTTACTCCGACATTTCCCGCTTCAAACTTGATGCCAGCTTCATATCCTGCTGTTTCATCATTGATTTCCAAGCAAAAACTGATACAATTACCCAGTGGATCAGACCTCCCCATGATGACCCCGCCCCATGCCATTATTCAAACCCCCCTTCTCCCTCATCAAAAGAACGGACTAGCTTTTCTCTGGGATCAAGAAATCCCCAATGGCCAATCAGCACGTATCCTTTGGGCCACCTCACCCCCAGGATCCACTTTTAATTCCAGGCACATCATTACAAACAAGGTCGTTAGCTCATTTGAATCCCCTTCAACCAATACCCCTCTTGGAGGACTTCTCGCAGATGATATGGGATTAGGCAAAACCATTCAGGCCATTGCTCGAATTGGTACCTTGAAGGAGCAGATGATTGCAACCCACCATGATCATCTGCCCCCCTCGCTTAATTACCAACTGGCAATCTGAAATATCCAAGCATGCTCAGGCTGGAGCGCTGCATGCCAAAATCTACCATGTTCCCACTCGTCACTCATTATCCAAGGCCAACATCTTAAGATATGATATCATCATCACTTCTTACAATACTATCACCCAAGAATTTAAGCAAACCAATACCTCTACATCATTCATTTTTCAAATCAATTGGCATCGTATAATTTTGGATGAAGCACAGTGAGTGGCTGAGCTTAAAGGATTCAAATTACCTTCTATATCCAATAACCCTTGCCCCATCCTATGGCTATATTCGCTTGCAATACACTGCCACTCACCATGCCATTAATAGCCTCCTTTCATCCCGTCGAATATGTTTAACGGGCACACCTATTCACAACACCATTTATGACCTTTTGAGCATAATATCATTCATCACTCAACCCCAGAGTGCCGATCAAGATAACTGGTCACCATTCATCCTGAGTAGTCTTTCCAAAGGTTGCAATGATATTTTGCATTTGGCATTGCGCCATTTAAGCTTGCGCCGCACCAAAACCACACATCTCAAATCCCTCCCCACTATTAGCCCTCATTATGAGCTGCTCCCACTCAACCCAACCATGCAGCAAGAATATTCCACATTATATGAATAATTCCTATCATCCAAAAGCAAAGGACCGGGAGAATTTTTCTGAAATATTAATAAGCTGTGAATATGTTGTGACCATCACATCATGCTTAACACAATTGCAGAGGTGGATTTGGAAGACCCCAAGGGCAGGAGCACTCAGGATAACTCCCCAACAATCACACGAACTATTGTGGATGTGGAAACATGCATGATGAGTAGTAAAATTGCACACCTCCTACAAAGCTTAATGAAGAACAAACAAACAAGGTGTGGTCCAACCAAATCGGTGGCTTATACCCAATGGACCCAATTTCTAGATTTGTGCGTTACTTCTAATATGCATCCATTACCAATTGAATCCATCTGACTTTTTTATATTGTAGAATTGGTATTGCACTTGCCCATCACTCTATCCTTTCAGCACGAACCAATGGAACAATTACAGCACGAGCACAGGAGAGGGCACTGGAGAATTTCTTCAATAATCCTGAATGTGAAGTACTGATTGCATCCATTGCCGCAGCTGGAACTGGCCTCAATATAACTTGTGCTAATATGGTCTATTTAATGGTGAGGGGACCCCCAAAATTCTGCCCTGATTTGCGGCCCCTGACATCCACATGTCCAGGAGCCCAAGTGGAACCCAGCCATTGAGGCTCAGGCTTTTGATTGACTCCATCGTATTGGCCAAAAACAACCTGTAAAGGTCAGCCACTATATCACTCCTCAGTCAGTTGAGGTCAACATGCGGAAGGTACCTTTCAAGCTCAGCTTTGACCCTAACTGTATTGCTATTCTAAAATCCTTCCTTATGAAAATGCCATTTTCCAAACACCAATAGGTCCAAGAAAAGAAAAAATCATTAACTGAATGTGTAAGGTTTGTCTATGAGACTCTTGATAATAGTAGCAATATCAAGAGTACTATGACTGTCCTCAGTAGAAAAATATAATATAATAAAATATTATAACCACAAATTTAGATATAATTATTAAAAATAATTATATAAAAAAATAAATTTAATTATTATTATAAAAATATAATAATAAAAAAAATATCATAATTATAATAAATTATAATTACTCTATTATTGTTATAGTCACTGACAGTTATAACAATAAGAAGTGTAAAGCTCTTAATGAGACAATTACACATGGAAAATAAGAATATTAACCAGTTATAAATAATATAAATATTATTTATAAAAAAGAATTAAACACACACTGTGCAGAAATAATTCTTTATAGAATAAAATTCTATATAAAAAAACTAATACTAGATAAAAAAAGATATAGAACTTTAGAGAAAACTTACTTATAATATTTATTTAATACAACATGTCAAATAACAACAGTTATTATATTAAATAATGATTATAAGTTAAAAACACTCCAAAAATCAATAAATTTAAAGATAAAACAACTTTTTATACTAAAAATTATGATTAAAGAGTTTTTGAGAGGAATTTGTGGATTTTAAAAGATATTTAAGATGATAATTTTATATAATAAAATTTATTATAGGTGATTACAACAATAATCTGAATTCTATGACTTCAATTCTTTAATTTAATAAAAAAGAATAAAAATAACTTAATAATTACTTTTAATAATAAGATTCCATATTTAATAAAAATTTACCTGTTTAAATTTCTAATATGATTGGATTGATAATGAATGATGGACAAAAACAGTGATGAAAAGACTCTTTTTATGTCTTGAGAGCAGCTCTCATGATTCATAATGAATGTAGAGGGCGTTCTCAGGTCAAAACTGGAAAACCATGCTTAAAAATAAAGTTCTTAACTTAAGGCAACTTATTTTTACTTCCAATTTAAAGTTACCAGTGTTGTTCTTAACTCCAAGTAACTTTAATCCTCATTTAGTTTAATTATTTTAAGCTTTAATATAAAATAAGTTTATTTATATTGAAGTTCATCACATTAACAACTTAAAATTAGAGTTTCAAGCAGAAATCTCTTAAACTCAATTTTTAATTAATTTTTAAAGAAATCATAATTTTCTTTGAGCTTAATTAAAAGAGTAAATTTCAGGCTAATTACCCAGGAAATTTATTTATAAAAGATACTTCAAATTTAATTTATATGTAGATAATATTAGATTCTAAGTTGTGTGAAACGTTCAAGCAAATCCATTAAGAATTGAATTTTTCATGAATCTTTGAAGTTATTGCTATTTTTCCACGCAAAATAGCAATACACACCAAAACTTAGCTTTTGATAAGGTTTCAATGCTTTTAACCTTAAAGTTTTAAGCTTAATTAAGGTTTTTAAGCTTGATTAAGCTTTGACAGTTCTTAAAGCCTTGACTTCAAGCCTGCATATTGGGATTTACCCTTTGGCAGCTTGAAATTCCTGTCCAAATTGGGATAAAACCAGTTTAAACCTTAAGGTTGGATCAAAGTCTAATCTTAAAGTTTAAATAAGGTTGAAAATCCTCCAATACAGGTGGACAACCTTAATTGAATCATTGCAGATTCAAAAAGTTGGGTACCCCAGCTCTATTTGTTCTTTTTCCTTGTCCCACCTTTTTGCGTGGATTTTGCCCTTTTATTTATTTAAAGCCATACTATGGCCTTAAACCCTTTTAAATTGAGCTCATGCAGGATTTACATTCTGTATGGCAAATCCTTAGCCAATTCAGTAAATATAAACCACACCTCAATTTTAAGTAAAATTTTGGTAAGTTTGCATAAACCTTGTGGAACTTTAAATTTAAGCTTAATTAAGCTTAAATTTAACAATTTTAAAAAAATGTTCAAAAAGTTACATTAGTACTGTGAGATTCTTAAATCTTCCAATAACATAAAAAATAAGTGTTTTTGGGTATAACACCCTATGGGTGTACCCTAGGTTATTTTTGGTGTAGAATCCAAAAATGACATAATATTTATAACTTTTTTTATCCAAAAAACGTTATACTTATTTTTTATTATTTTTTATTTTAAATTCAACTAAAAAGTCTGTTTAAGAAAAAATTAACTGTTTATAAAATCATTTGTGGCCTTATGGGTATGTTATACATACCTCACGGGCTCACAGCATGAGCCTTACTGATATTATATAATTTGCGTTTGACCAAGTTGATCACACCTGTGCACCCTGGCACAGGTCCACAATTGACAACACCATGAGCTGGATCAAACTCCTTCACTATTTCCTCAATGAAAATGAGAAATAGAGTATTATTTCTAAGGGAGACGGTGATACAGTCCAACTCATATTGTCTATATTCTGACATATTTAGCAAGTTGTCGCATCTTTAAGAAATAATAATCAGATTGTATTACACCTGCACAAATAATTCACAAAATGTTCATTTGTAACGGTGCTATACATTTATATTACTAAGTTGTTGCAGAGCATCACCATTTGGCCTAATAACTGGCATGTCAAGTATTTTCAGGGCGCAAGTCTGCATCTTACTTCAGCTTTTGAGCCAATCTTGATCAAATACCTGAAATGATAAGCCTTCTGGAATATCACCCTCATCTGTCAATTGTAATTCTGGAAATCTATCAATAGTTTTTTTACCCTTTTTTTTAATGCAATTAAAAACTCTATGTCTCGATCCATTTTCAATACCAATTGATTATATAACTGGGAGCGCCAGCATAATCCCACTTTGCGGTAAACTTGACAGCCATTTTCCAGTACCTCTTCAGTATCTGAACATACTCAAGGGTCATTGAATTGTAATGCTAGAATGGGAAATTTAGCCGTATCACACCATTCACGACGGCGCTCACAGGTCTGCACATAATCAAGTAGATCATCATCAGTCTTTGCTCACAATGAAGAAGAGATACATTAACTAACCCTTTGACAAATCTTTGCGAGCTTTTGATTCTCCTTCTTTTTAACCAAATACTCGGCATCCTTTTGAATAGACTTCCATTCTCTTTTCAAATAAGTGAAATATTGCTCCATTAAAGCCGCCACAACCCCATGGTTATTATTGTTCCAAAAGTAATGATGATACTCGGTGCTGACCAGTGCGAGACAGAATGTATGGTAAAACACCATAGACATTAGCTCATTGAACGGATTTTGCCATGAGCTCTCCCAGTCCCAAGTGAATTGCTTTAGTCCTAGCTTGTGGAGCTCATTTTTGCAGTAGCTTTGGAAACCCTGAGACTGAACCTGTGTTGATGGCTCATTGCAAACATCCTCGGGGACATATCCGAGATGACCAGCCACTTGAATTGCAATTTCACGCTCTTCTGTGCTTGGTGGTGCTGGTAGTGAGGAAAAATCCATATCCCTAACTTTGAGTAGGAACAGGCACTGGGCATGTACTGCTGATCTCATTCCATGGACATTCTCTGGAAGTTCTTCTTTCAGCCATTTTTGTTTCTCCTTCTGGCTTGCACGTTTCGCCACATTGTGAGCTTTACGAGCCTGGTTCCTTTGCTGTCTGACCTCGGATTGTTCAAGCATACTCTGGGCAAGGGGCATTTGAGGATGGGTGAACTCACTATTTGACTGAGTGCCATGCTCATGCCCTGTGAAATTGTCCCTCCTTGGTTCATCATTTGTTTCCATTTGAGTCGGAGACATGTTCTCATCCTCATCATCCACCATTTTTTCTCTTGATGAACTGGCATGAGCTGTTCTTGGTTTGGAGGCATATGGATGATGACGTCCAGTGACTTTCTCTTTATGGACCAGAGGTGAAGATGCATAATGAAGACTGGTCATACTCACAATCTTCAATTGGCTCCTGAGATCGGACTGAATTGCCTTTAGGTGCCATATCTAACCCATGAAACAAAAATATCAAATTGTGAAAAAGGTTATACTACAAAATTCAAGTGACTTACTTTGATGAAGCGTCAATCCTGGATTTCCTGCCGACAGACCACTACAAGTTAAATTCTCCAATGGTCTTTTTCGTCGCCCCCCATCCACTCGCCTTTCATCGCCCACATGAACCTGAGACCCTGATGGAATATTGAGGGTTGGCTGTTTACTTTGGCCAAAGGGATCCTTGGATGTGACTGGATTCCAACTGTGATTAAGGAGGAACTCACGTGGAGATTTTGATTGGGGATTAGCATTTGATAAGATTTGAGGTGTGCCTTCTGGCCCCTGAGACACATGTGTTTGTGTATTAGTGGGATCTGGGGGAATTGGAGTGACAGAAATATTTGGTATCGACCAAGTGTTTGAAGTTGGAGACTTTGGATTTCCCACATCAATGTTAAGACCTGATACATTCATTGAGGATGTGATAGGCGTTGTGAGAGGAATGTTAGGACTCAATGGTGACTGTGTTTGAACATATTCTATGCTAGATTCACTATCTGAGTCATGAACACAACCTGAATGGGATTTATGTGACTTGGAAGATGACATAAGGGCCGAAAAAATACAGTAATATTTTTAACTAGATAAAACACCTCAGTATTATGATAAAATAGAGTGATATGAGATGAAATATTTTCAAATTTAGAATAGATATATTCTATGAATATTTCTAAAAAGAGTCTTATTGGAAGTCTAATAAGCCTCTCTTTAGGAGAATCCTCCCTACCTCCTCTTGAGCTCCTCCGCTTTTATCGGAAACCACCCTGCACAGCCTTCCACCATATAATGTAATATTCCCTTGATCTCAAAGGGGACCCATAATCCATAAGTAATCATATTTGGTAACATTCCTGCCTCCCCATTGTCACATTTTGGGAATTATCCAAACTGCCAATATATGCAGTGAAATTCCACAGCATCGTACATCTGTAAAGGGGTATATTCATGAAGGATTTACCCACAAAAGAGACATCACCTTTTCAAGAAAGGCGAGACAATCCAAATCACATTCCAACCAATTAAAAGCCTGCTGCACTCAAACCAAATACCAAGACTCTAGCTGCACTCCAACCCCTTATGTAATAGAGTTATATCGTTATGTCTGTAATAAGGTTTAAGCCATGTATGATGGCATGCCAGCGTACATGGTTTGAATTTCAATCCCCTCAAATCAATGTTGACACATTGCTATTGGAACGCCCCTCAAGGGTCAAAGCCGCAGTATCGCCATGTGTAAATAAAATAGAATATGTAGGAGCATTACGCAGCATGGCATTTTACCCAATTAAACTCCTAACCAATTCCGCCATCCAGATGAGACATGTTACACTCTATCAGCTGCAGCTCACGCACCATTACAAATGGGATAAAATTCTCAGATGGCTCAAATCATCTCCCCCTTCATAAATGATCACTCAATTTTTGTTCCAATTAATAACACTCCTAAACACTTTCACATCAGCCATAGATATTTATACACAAACCAACTGTACTCCCAATTCCTGCAACAATGACAACCCGCCGCTATTCCTCAATGCGTAAATGCATGTGTCAACACTGCTCAACTCAAACACACTCTTCCCCTGAGGGTGATAGGCCTGGAGTTGTCTTCAAACCTTTCCAATATAAACAGCACATTAAAAAGCTCAAATCAACCATTTCACTCAAATCTCTTCCAAACATCCCTACTTCTGCATCAGGATCTGAGTGCCCACAACTTCTATTGGATCAAATATTCCCAGAGGTTTGATCACCATTGAGCCAAAGCACCGGGTCTCAATTCAACTGCACAGAAACCATACAGCAGCAGTCAAACCCTTCCCCCACAAGACCTTAGAATGATAATATCTGCCATTCTATCATTAAGGTATCATATACCCTGCAGGGCTTCACACATTCTCAACCCCGCCCTAAACCTGCTGATCAAGTCCAGCATCTCAAGCTCCGGTGGTCCCCCCACTCCTGCATTACATATACCTCAAGATCTGAGTACCATATTGGAACCAGTGATTCAAAACTATATATGTTGTCCTCAATGTTTCTCTCTTCATGACCTTACTGAATCAGTCACAACTGACCAATCCCACTGTCAATGCCATAATGACCCAAATGATCATGATCCCCCTTGCACACAATCATTAGGCAAATTCATCTATTCATTTGAAGCCCACACCCAAAACACAACCAACATGAAGCAAACATTTATACCAAAAAAAAAATTCATTTATCAACCATTCACAAATTGGCTTGCCAGATTTCTCCAGCGGGCTGGAATTATGGAAATTCTGCATCAACATCAACAATCCCAAACTCCCAAAGGTTCCCCAAAATGTGACGTCTGGGATGGATTGGTCTGGAGACGCTTCACTGGCACTAGAAATATCCATGAACACCCATTAATGTCCATTCCTGGTGCATTGGCCTTCTCCATTTATGTGGACTGGTTTAATGCACATGGAAATTCCACCTGGTTGGCCAGCATTGGACCTATCATGCTTATTTGTCTTAATCTCCCCCCAAGTGAACGATTGAAGCCAGAGAATGTCTATGTTGCAGGAATCATCCCTGGTCCAAAGGAGCCAACTTCCATTCAATTGAATTACCTATTAATTCCACTCATCAACGAGCTCAAAGAGCTATGGCAAGGTTACCCTTTTTCACCCACCTCAACAGGTCCTTCAGGATCCTTTATCTGTGTTGCCATTCTCACAGCCATTGCAGATGTGGTTGCCATGCGCAAGCTTACTGGATTTATTTCCCATTCAGGCAACCACTTTTGTAATTTTTGCACCATTCAAAAAGTTCAAATTGAAGAAATTGGTCCTCAATTTCACTACACACGCTCATATCAAAATCATAAATCAACCATTGCCAAATGGCTTCGGGCAACCCCACAACAAAGACAAGCAATTTTCTCTGAGTATGGAGTGCTATATTCAATTTTAGAAGACCTTCCGTATTGGGATGCAACCAGAATGGTTAATCTTGACATAATGCATAATTTAGTTCTGGGAATTTTGAAGGATCATGCAACTTTCCAATTGTGCATTCCAGAGTCCAAATAAAAAATTTACCTCAGGTCCCGCAGAAAATCCAATGACACCAACAGTTCAGACTCAGATTCCATGACCTCAAACGGCTCCCTTGATAAAATAACATTGAGAGAGTCCCACTCCCTGAGAAGAGACACAGCAAAAATAATAAATGAGCCACTCCCCACTACTTCCACCCGAAAAAACTACTTCCCAATGCCCACCCCTCACACGGAACATCCATCTAGTGGTTCTGCAGAGATTCCTTCATTTGATGTGGATTACATCCCCACTTCTGAAATCCCCTCTGAATTGGATATCACTTCACTGAGTGATCACCAGATCAAGGGTGAGGCTCTGGAGCATCTCCAACAAATCATATCTGAGACAATAATTTCATCATCATGGACAAGAGTACCTTGCAACATGGGTTCCCCCTCTCATGGTAGCTTAAAAGCCGCTGAATGGGCTCTCTTATATAAGGTCTATATTCCCTTTTTAATGCTCAGTCAACAGATGTCATTAGATGTACACCAATCCGCCAACATTCAAAGAAAAATGGGTCAGTCAGAACAACTTGAAAATGAACTAACCAAGAATAAATTCCATTTGATTAGTGCTATCAACATTACCACAAGTTGGACTGGTTCAATAGAGGATGCGACTGCATTTGCTGAACATTGGAAAAAATTGTGCCTTTCCAATCAACTCCTGTTCTCAAAACAGAAAATTAAACCAAATCATCATTTTTCTGATCATATTCCCGAACTCTTCCAACGTTGGGGCCCAGCACAAGCCTCAGCCACATGGGGTTATGAGCGCTTGATTGGAGTATTTGCAAAAATGCCAACAAATAACAAAATATGTACATCAATTAATAAGATCAATATACTCCCATTGATTAAACACCTGAACTGAATAAGACTAACTTCTTGCAACTCTGAATAGATGATATAGATAAAACCTTACTTCAACATATCTGTCGATGTTCCAACATTTCTGTTCTCCTGAAATCCCCATCTGTGCCATGTGAAATAAAACAGCTTTTCGAATCACAGCCACCTGCCCTGTTCAATCACCATGAATATAACAACCCATCCTGCCATGACCAAGAAAATTATGATTTCCTGTTTGAGTACTTACAGAATTTTCATGCAACAAGGGAAATAGTTGATTGGATCAGCTTAGACACTACCGTGCAATCCACAAGTCCTCCCACTTCAAGGATTGTCTCACCTTGGTATTTTCCGGTTTCAAACATTAATTTTGGGAACAATATATTTTCAACTGAATCCAAAAATTTCAGCAACAGTGTGATATGTTTTCTGAGGGGCAACTCACAACAATTTGGTATTATTAATAGCATCTTTAAAGTCTCTGAGCCATCTAGCATACTGAACAATAGCTTTCTGATCTTAAAAACTTTAAATATTGATGTGAATTTCTTACCAGATTGGCCGCATCTGAATATTTATAAAGCTGTTGGTTTTGATGATGCACACTTGATTATATCTGAAGAAGAAATTGAAGGTAACTGTGGATTGTATGCTAACAAAGTTCTGTCATGTGGACTGCTTGTAATGATAAAGCCGTTATTTCATGATATTTAGTCTACTAAAATGCAAATCCCTCAGATTCATTAGCAAACTTGGTTAGTGAAATAACTGCCTCCAAATTTAGTGACAGAGACATGCAATTGAGACAAGCAAAGCCCATTATTTCACATTGCCACAAAGAACTTACTATTTTGACATTGGGTACAGTGTGAATAAGCCAAGTTCAATGATCAAATTACCCACACACTCACCTTTCACAGCATCCAAAATTTCTAACTGCGCCAGCATCATTTTGGAAGGGGAATCGGCCCTTGCGCACATGCACACGCAAGGGCACCTGCACCCACCAATGCACACGCAAGGGCACCCGCACCCGCCAATGCACACGCAAGCGCACCCGCACCCGCGGTATTGTGCGGCGGGCTCTACCAGTGTCATCTGCAAAACGACAATCCCGCTCAGGCGGAGTCCTTTCATGGATGACCTGGTGAAGTCAAACCCCCCGCCTACATCAAGACTGGCTGAAGGACCTCTTTGATGTGTGTTTGTGCAAACAGGCAGGTCTTGTGTAATTTTTACCAACCATCAGACGGTTGCAGGATGATCAGGTGGTGAGGAATCTGAGTGCAAGGTAGAGGGGAACCAATATTGGTGGATGTCACAGGATTTGGTGTAAGAAAAGAGTAGGACGTGTTCTCGACATTCGCTTGATTTTTGCTTGACGTGAGCTTGACTTTTATCCTGCTTGACGTTTGCTTGACGTGAAGTCAATCGCCGACGATTGACACGAGATTCGCCCTGGTGTATGTTGCAAGCCATATGGAGTGCTTATGTTTGGTATGGGAACTTAAGAAATTTCACCATTATATTGATGGAAGTGATTTTGAAGTTATAAATGAATATAATGCCGTGAAAACACTTCGTAACATGAAAACTCCCAACAGACATATGTTGAGTTGGGAAATGGCCATTCAAGAATACAAAGGTAACATGACTATAGTTCATGAGGCAGGAAAAATTTACAAGAATTCTGATGTACTTAGCAGGTGGGCATTAACCAATACTCCTGATAACCCAGCTTATGTAGCTTTGGAAGCAGAACCACAGATTCCAATGTAAGGAATTAACATAACTGATATTGGGACTGAATTCTTTGAATAAGTCAGAGAATCTTATTGAAAGGACAAGAATTGCCATATCTTGACTTCTTTGTTAGATGAAGAATGCAAAGATACATCTTTAGTCAATGCATTGGATGAAATTTGGAAGAATTTGTATTATGAAGGAAGATTTCAGTTGTTTTATGGGATAATTTACCACAGAACCAAACATTCTTGATTGATGAAATTGTGTAGCAGATTGCTTATCAATAACATTCTTCATGAATTCCATGATAGAATATACTCTGGACACCTTTCAGAAGACAGAACACTTGGAAAAGTGAAGCACTGTGCATGGTGGCCATCTTGGAGAAAAGAAACCATTGAATATTGCCATACCTGTGATAGATGCCAAAAAGCAAACAGGAGTACAGGGAGGAAATTTGGACTGATGATTCATATTCAACAACCAAAATCCCCTTGGAAAGTTGTTCACATGGATTGGGTCACAGCACTTCCTCCAAGTGGTGAAAAACATTATAATGCGTTTTTGGTCAATGTAGACAGATCTAGCAAGACTCCCATATTCTTAAAATGTCATAAAGATGACACTGCTACGGATACAGCTCTTCTTCTATGTAGTAGAGTTATTTCCCATACAGAATGCTTTGAGAATATCATAAGTGACAGAGATCCCAAGTTCACATCTGCACTTTGGACCAATCTTCACAGATTGTTTGGGACTAAGTTTCATTCTCAACAGGATATCACCCTCAAACAGATGGACTAGCAGAGAGAAAGATTCAAACTTTAGAGGACATGATCAGGGTATTCTGTGCTTATGGGTTAGAATTCGAATACTCAGATGGCTTTACCCATGACTGATGCACTCTAATACCTGCATTGGAACTGGCATATAAGACATCAGTCCATTCTTCTACAGGGCGAACTCCTGCTATGTTAGAAAAAGGATGGCATACAATACTGCCAGCAGACACACTGAGGAAAGACTTGATTAAAATCCATCCTACAGCTTCCAGCTTCAAAATAATGTTTGTTAAAGTGAAACATCATGCAAAACAGAGTATTAATGACACTTTTGACTATGCAAAACAGAAGTGGGACAAGAGTCACAAAGCCCCAGACTTCAAAGTAGGGGAATGAGCCCTAGTTTCAACCTTGAATCTTAATAATATCAAAGGCCCAAAGAAACTTAAAGAGTATTATGTAGGACCTTTTTTTTTGTTGCCTTACATGAAAACAATGCAGTTCAAGTGGAATTGAGTGGTGAATTAGAAAGCAAACACCCCACTTTTCCAGTCAGATTGATAAAAACTTATCAACCAGCTGAAAAAGAATTTTTTCCTTTGAGAAACCCAACTCCTTTGACTGTACCACCAGTGGAACAGATTTAAGACAAAAAGATAAAGAAATTCATTAAAGAAAGGAAACCTAGGGGGGAAAATCAAAGAGATTATCTTGTCAGATATAGAAATCCAGTACATGAAGATGAATGGTGGGCAGAATCAGAAATACCTGACTCAGATAAGCACTTACAAAGATTTAGACATGAGAAAGGCCGCAAGCCTGAATATGACTATCAATGTGCTTTAAATTACTTGATCTGAGTAATTGGAAGAGGTTGGACAGTGGAAATTAACCCCCTTTGGGGCCTTTTTCTTCTTGATACCATTAATAAAATTTTAGTACAATTTTATTTTTTGGTGGGAGGGAATGTGAGCCTGGAGGTATATTTTACATACCCAAAAAGGCCACATTTGTCTTAAAAATAAATTCTGAACAATGCATAACCCATAAGTCATTTATATGTTCAAAATTCATCATTTTTTGCTTTCAGAAAAGATCATTAACCTTTTATTGAGTAGGTCTGTCCATGAATTTAAGGCCAGATTTGGATTCTACACAAAATTTCACCTAGGGTAGCTCCATAGAGGGAATAAGCTTAAATCAACTCTTTGAGGTGGTAATATGGAAAATACTTCAATAACACACCATCAATACCACATAAAAGAAGGGTGAAAATTTTTTTTTTCTCAAATTCACACCAAAATAATGGGAATGTGAGAAATACCACGTTACATATACACTAAGAATAGTGTTATGCATGTTTGTGGCACTTATTATTATGGTATTCTTACAGACAGTTTTGGCACACCCATAGTGGATATCTGAATAAGCCTGAATTTCAATTTTGTGATAAAAACAGTCAAGGGGGACAAAAAACATCAAAGAGAGCCAGGGTACCCAACTTCTTAGGCCTCTGAGGCTTAGACAGCTCCAAAGCTTGGATTCATGGCTGATCTTGGCCCAATCAGTAAACTAAAACCTTTTGGTAACTTGGTTACCCAGTCAGAACTTCATTATATCATAAAAAATAGCAAATAAGCTGCTATTTTGATGTGTTGAGGATGTAAAGAGCAACTTAGACTCCTGTAACCAGGTCAATTCTTAATGATTTTCCATTAATAAGCCCTAAAATAGTAATTAAAACCCTTTTTGGACTATTATCCATTCACTTACCTCAAAGTGACCAGCCATATGGTTTTCTTTAAAATTCTACGTAGAAATGAGGTAAAAACTCCAAAAATTCATTAGAAATACAATTATCAATCAATCTCTCCAAAACTTTAAGTACCAACTCAGAACTGTATGTTTCATAGACAAGCCAAAAAGAATTATAGATTTAGAAGTAAAATTAAAAGGTTTACCTACAGTTGATGTTTGATGATTCCACATGAAACACTGAATCTTTAAAAATTGAGAGAAAATACACTCTGTAGTGAAATTTTCAATAAAATTTATAATTTTGAGAAATAAATTATTATTTTGCAATAAAAGAAGATTTAAAGTTGTTACTTCTTTTATTGTTAACCATGAATGGGTTGGAATTCATGTAAGATCTTCAAGTAAGTAATTATAATACTCTTACATGACAACAAATGATGCAATCAATAATCCAAAACATTTTGTTTATACCTTTATTACCAACAAGTAAGTATTAGTTAAAACTTTTCTTAATTGTTTTATTGTTTCAGAATTAATCATAAAGACGTGAAGTGATAGAAATCAGCTTTCTATTGGTGTAATGCTGTTATAAGTCCATTTTGATCCATTAAGTCTACAATTATATATCAAATTTCTCTTCTATTATCTTGAAAAAGTTCTTTGGATTATTAGTGAGTTATTTAACTAAATTCTTAAAGTTTTTCTCTAGTAATTTTTTACTTCAAGAATTATATTTTGAATTATTCTTGCAAAAGATATTTACATATTAAAATCATTTTATTATTTTAATAAAGAAGTTTTATTATTAACTACTTCTTTTAATTTATCTTAGTAGACAATTACTCTGTCAGCCTGTGACTCAAAACCAGAGCACAAGCATGACAGCCAAATACCATCAACCAATGGTATAGCCAAGAGACCACCAAACCATGGAGCTGAGCCAAATGAGCTCAAGAAGTATCAAAAGAAAGAGGGAACTCACCCCTTTCTGAATATATAATTCCCATCATTATAGGACAATGAATAACAAATTTATTCCTGCTCAAAGTTGTTGCTGAGCAAAAACCTTGATTTTCACCTCTCATCTAAAATCCAGAAGGAGAGGCATAAACCCATCAAATGGTTATTCAAAAATAAACCTCTAAGCCAGGGCTATCCAATGGTAGTAGCCAAACTGAGCTAGCACCAGTATTACTTGAGTTATGGCCAAATTCAGGTAAAATAAGGGTGAACAAAACATTCACCTCTCATCTAACTTTGGCAGTTTTAGCGCGAGATACCTAAATTGGGGTCCTTTTGGAAATAGAACAATCAGGGCTATCTGATGGTGTCATCCATTTCCCCATATCTAAACTAGAACAAACGTTATGGGGCAAATAAGCTCAATACAGCTTTTTGTCGAAACCACACAAATGTACAAAAGTCTTTTACATGGGATAACTTTGCCATATTTAATGATACCCACATCAAATGAGGAACCATTGTGTAGAGAACAGACAGGGCTACACACTGGTCCAGTTTTGAGGTTTATATCTCAAAAACTGACAAAGTTGTGACTGTTTTAAGGTCAAAATCCCACATTCTGACCAATACAGCATTACCATGGGATAATATCCCATAACCATGAATATGAGGTGTCAAATAGACAAAGGAGCTTGTTTTTACTCCAATACCTCATAGTTCATTAAATAATGGGGGCCCATACAGGTTATGTACAGCATTCTACGCGTCATACACGTCAGAATCAGGCTGTGAGGTCCCCAGATGGAAATATTCACTCTGTATTGGTGAAAACTGCCCAGATGTGGGTTTAAAACCACATCTGAGCCCGATAAAGGCTTGACAGGTCTTTGCAAACCACAAGCCTGTCCCAGAGAGTGAAAAAATCTTGCTTCCTCTACGTGGAAAGGTCTAGCACCCTTTCCACCCCATTTCAGGATAAAAAGGAGGCTTTTCACAGCCAGAATTTCCTTCCTCATCCTGCTCTTAAGTTACTATGTAGTACGACTTTCAAAAACAGTTATACTCTTGGAAAAGAATCAGTTATAATTATAATCTTGCTTATTGTAGTCCAACAGGCAAAGCTGCACCCAAGGCTTTCAACAGCACTCACCACCACTATTCTATAATATTAAAGCCCTTTAATTTCATTATAAACCTTTATTTATTCATAAAAACTCTTATTTTAAATCTTTTATCACGTGTCACAGTCATAGTTAAATTTGTAAAGAGCCTAATTACTGCTTCATCATAGACTCAATCTGACATTTTGGGGGCCTGGCTGTGTTTTTTGACCTTTTTGGACATTATAAGTGAGTTTTTTACTTATATTCTTTCTTTCTGACACTTGTTTTATCTTTTTAGGTGTAATTCTTTCTCAAAAATATATTTATTATATATTTATCCCTTTACTCATATTAAAAAGAGTACTTGTCATGTGGCTAATAACCACAAGACCCTTATTTTTGGTGTGTTTTATATATAAAAACACTTTTGAGCCATTAATACAGTCTTAATTTTTAATTAAATTAAGACACCCCATACTGATAAACCAACAGTTGGGGTGTGGTTGGGAAGATTGCTAACTCAATTACCCTCTTACATACCACTTTTAGACAGTTTACACTTTCTAATTACAAGTTATTCTGTACCATATTGGTATACAAACAGTATACCAAATATCAGTAAGCTGTAATTCTGACATAAAATTGTTAATTCAATTACACTGTCATTGTACAAAGGCATATTGTAGTAATATACAAGCCCAGAGGCCATTCTTAGACGTGCAAACAGCATTTTAAGAAGTCTTAACTGACATTAAGCCCTCTTTTTCCTGTTTGATGACGTGGAAGATAACTTCATACCACTTGAAAGCCAGTCACAGGCCAAAAAACCAGTGACACCCTCAGAACCAAAGGGCAGCAAAGGCAAAGGAAAGAGGCACAGTGAAGACCTGATAACAGCAAAAAGGTGGACACCCATTTCCACACAGAAGAGTAGAAAACCACGAAATTATGCTTCAATACAAGGCAAACCAACCTTGATACCTTGTACAGGGAAGATTACTAAAATTAACCCAGTTGTAACCTCTAAAGGTAAATTGCCCAAATCAGCAGAAAACAAATTTGTAAAAGGCACAGTCAAAGGTTAATAACCTAAGAAAATAAAGTTTTTGACTGCTTGCAAACACTAACATGTCACCTGTATACCTCAGAGATCTTGGCTTCCAAAGGAACCATCCAGAGGACAGAGAAGGCTTGTCCAGAACCAGAAGACCTGGAACAGGACACCTTGGAAACAGTAGTGGATGGAAAAACAATGAGGGAGATAATAACAAGCCTGCCATTCACACTCCAACTCAATGGAGACCACAAACCAGAGGACTGGAAAGACATGGATCAAGTTCTTCAGCTCCAACAACTCTTCAAGGAACTATTCCAATGGAGCATGCACAACAAGAGGTTGAACCTGGCATCTCACTGGGAAGAACTTGGAGGAAGTTGCCAGAAGATCTGTCTCAAAGAGATAGACTTCAAGGACCTTATGGTAGTCACCAAAGGTTGGAATCCTACCAGACAGTTCAGACTCCTGGAGGCATGGGCACAGAGAATAAGGGAGAATCAAGCCACTATCCAAGCTATAGAAGAACAGCAAACCCAGACAGGGCTTACTCAGATTCCTTCAGGCTCACAAGGAGCAGGCCAAATCAGCTCTCCAGTGGCTTCACACCATTAAGAAACCAGCAGATCAGTGGCCAAGAGTCACCATTCTTCCCAATTCCAGGAAGTTTCCAGGAGAAGACAAGGAAACAAGGGCAAGAACAAAACCTCCTTCAACCAGAGGAGGAAAGAGTCAGACCTTCTGATATAGAAGCTGTTGGATTTGGTAAAAGAAGTACTCAAGAACCATAAGTAGTTGTAAACCACTCTACAATCAGTAGTCCTATTAATAGAAACATTACCCCCACTCAGATTTAACATAAAGGTGTCACACCTGAGAGTAACTTAAACAGTGATGCACTGTGGTTGAAAATGTCCCAATTTTCTGAGCAAACTCAAAAGCATTTTCCAGAACTCCAAGAAAGCCATGAGAGGATGAAGACATTAACAGCCTTCTTGGATAGAGTTGCCAAAACTCTTCAAGAAGGAGATGCCCAATTGAGCAAAGCCTCTGAAGAGACCAAGAAAAGACTGAATCTAGTCTTTGAAGAACAACACCACAGAAAAAGGGACAGGGATTGTCTGGATCAAGACATAAACAAATTGTTTGATGTCTACCATAACTTGAAGCCCCAACCACAAAGCCAAGTTATGGAAAATCTATATCAACCAGATGATATCAAACCAGATGCCATGCTGAGGAATAAGGCAAGATCTCCCTCACAATACTGGGATGGAGATGGCATGTCTTATTCATAGAAGGAAGCCTTGAAACAGCTTCCTGAGGCCTCAATCTGGCCCAAATTCTCTGGAACATGAGAATATGATCATATGGAACTCATAGATTATATTGATGGACTCTTCATTGATATACCAAGAATACCAGATTACTGGATTACTGCTAGACTAAATAAAGCATATAAAGTTCATGCTAGTATATGGTACAAAGAAATGAAAGAAATCAATGGCAGAAGAAACTGGCCATGGTGGAAGAGTCAAATCATCCAAAAGAACAGTAATGGAACTTTTATATGGAAAAAGACCATGTCATTTGACAATGAAAAATACTCTGTGGACAAAGATCTATATAAGTGGAGTTTTAGACAGTCTAAAAGATTTAAAGCCATTGATCCTCAGATGAACACCCAACTGACGAATCACAAACTTCTGACACAACTTCCAGGAGAGCTAGAGAATGCAGTAAAATGCAGATGCAACCAAAATTTCACTATAGATGACATTGCTAATACATTACAAGGCATAAGGAAAAGAACTAATATAGGGAAATTCACCCCATATAAGAGCAGTGGTTTCAAAACAAAACAGCCTTTCAGGGTTGAGTTTAAAGACAAACACAAAGAAAGGGTGGCAGAAGTAACAAAGAAGAAGAATTCTTGTCACAATTGTGGTTTAACATACCACTATTCCAACAACTGTCCAAAAGCAAAGAAAAAAGTCTATTCCATTGAGAAAGTCCCAGAGGAGGAATCCCCAACAGAGGATTCTGAATCATACTCCATGGGTGATGCCATCAGAGAACCATCTGATGATGACCAAGACCCAAGAGAAGGATTTCTAGTAGAATACAAAGAGGAAACCCCACTAGAAATTCAGGACAAACAGTTGGAAGCAGGCATGCCACAAGATACCGCCAATGAAAACTTGTGCAAACACACACAAGATGCACAAACATTCCTGGTTACACCAACCAAAGAAATGGCATATATACATGGAACGGCCACAAAAATGACTGTTTGTATTGACAATGCTCAACCTCCATTGATCATTGATAGTGGGGCACACTGCTCCACAGTGGCCAGAAATTATCTGGATAAACACTTCCCAAATTGGGAAAAACAGCTCTTGCCCACCAAGGCAAAGAACTTTGAAAGTGCCTCAGGGAAGATGACTTCCATTGGTACAATTATCAAAGAGATAATTATACCCCACAGGAAGGGTAATACCAGACTCCACCCAGAGTTTGTACTGCTTGATGATGCCCACATCCAAGGGTTCTTACTGGGAACAGACTACAAGAGGATGTATGGCATAGATATTTACAACATTAGAAAATAGGCACATTAACATTGGTACCAACAAGTAAAAGAACTTTTCACTTGATAGATACCAGCTATCTTCTCAAGATCCACTAGAAGAAAGCCTGAATGAATTCAGGGAGGGACAGTTTAGCACTACCCTCACCAGTAAACAAAAACTAAGTTTACTGAAGATGCTGAGGAAGAACAGACCAGCATTTGCCATTGGTGAAGAACCATTAGGAAAGATCAAAGGCCATGATATAAAACTCTATCTGGATGTGGAAATAACTTATCCACCCATGTTCAGGAGATCTCCTTATCCAGAAAGCCTGGAAACCTGGAAAGTAATTGAGAAACACATCAATGAGCTCCTGGACATGGATGTTATCAGAAAGATTGGACATAATGAGATAGTGGAAGTCACCACTCCTGTCCTAATCACCAGGCATGATGGCAAGTCTAGACTGTGTGGAGACTTCAGAGCTATGAATAACTACACAAAAGCAGACAGGTACCCTATACCCAGGATACCTCATGCCTTGGATAAACTTGCAAAAGCCAAATACATGACCAAGATGGATTGTATGAAAGGCTTCCACCAGAATGGATTTGAACCAAACTCCATCAAACTACTCAGAATAATCTGCCATATGGGCATATATGAGTACACCAGCATGCCATTTGGCATAAAAAATTCACCAGCCCACTTCCAGAGGATGATGGACACAATATTCCAAGAGGACATATTGGAAGGCTGGATGGTGGTATATACTGATGATATCATTATATACTCAGAGACATGGGAAGACCATGTACAAGACATAGACACAGTAATGAGTAAACGTACACCCATTAATATGAAAATTTCACTGAAAAAGTGTAATTTTGGCCAACAAGAGCTACTAGCTCTAGGACATAAAGTCTCAGGTCTTAGTCTGGCAATTGACCAGAACAAAGTAGCAGAAGTACCGCAAAAGCCAGTACCAAAAAACATTAAAGAGATGCAATCTTTCCTTGGGTTTGCTAGCCACTATAGAAACCACACCAAAAAATTTGCCCACATAACCATTAGTTTATACAAGCTATTCTCAAAAGATGTAGTTTTTGAAATCATCAAGGAAAGAAGGGATGCATATGAGAGGATCAAACATGAACTCACAAATGCCCCTGTGCTAATCTTGCCTGACTTTGAGCTACCATTCAAGTTATACATAGAAGCAGCATGTAGCCAAGGCTTGGGAGCATCCCTTGACCAAAGACAAATAGGAAATGGTGAACCATGAGAGGGATTAATATGTTACATCTCTAGGCAACTGAAAGATTCAGAAGCCAGGTATGGGGCCAGCCAGACTGAATTTCTATGCTTAGTATGGGCTCTGGAGAAACTCCATTATTATCTGGAGGGTGCAGTCTTTGAAGTCTAGACAGACTGCACAGCCTTGAAGTCTTTACTGAACATGAAGACTACAAATAGAAACATGCTGAGATGGCAAATAGCCATCCAGGAGTATAGAGGGAACATGACCCTCATATACAAAGAAGGTAAAATTCATACCAATGCAGATGGCCACTGGATAATGTCAAGAGCAATCCAGCTTATGACCCTGAAGTTGAAGCCAAGATCCCTATCCATTTCATGGAAATAGATAGGAGGAGGGACTTCAGATTCTCTGAAAGGGCACCTGGAAGTGGTACCCTTCACAGTAGAAACATTGATTCAGAAGGGACAGAAACTCCCATACTGGGAATAAGTTTCTCAGAACTGCACAATGAGTTTTTCAGTGCAGTACTAAAGTCTTATGCCAAACACAAACGGTGTGGCATATTACTAAAACTCCTTCAACAAAAGTACAGGAGTCCAGAACTGGAATTCCAGCTGGAAGAACCCTGGTTGAGGGGCTACAAGGATAACAAGTTCTTCCTTGTGGATGGTCTGCTTTACCACAGAGAGAAGCACACAAGTGCACTCACAGTGGTAGACAGAGACCACATCTCTCTGATCCTACAGGAATGTCATGAATGCCCCTGTATGGGACACATGAGTGAAGACAGGACCAGAGAGAGGGTAGCAAGCACAGCTTGGTGGCCCAAGAGGGAACAAGACTTGAGTTAATACATCAACACTTGTGAAAGATTCCAAAAGGCAAATAGAAAACATGGGAAGAAGTATGGGTTACTTCAACATATAGAGGAACCCAAAAGCCCATGGGAGACCATCAATATGGACTGGGTCACATGACTTGTCCCAGGAGGCAAAGAAAACTACAATGCCTGCCTAATCATAGTTGATAGGTTCAGCAAGATCATGAGGCGTATACCATGCCATAAAGAGGACACAGCCATGAATACTGCTCCGTTATTCTGGAATAACATCATATCCACCTGTGGAGTCCCTATTATAATCATTAGTGATGGGGACCCAAAATTCACATCTGAATTTTGAACCAAGCTATATGACATGCTTGGCACCAAGCTTGCATTCTCCACAGCTTACAATCCACAAACAGATGGCCTAGCTGAAAGGAGGATCCAGACAATGGAAGATATCCTTAGAAGGTTCTGTGCCTATGGCATGGAATACAAGGACCATGAGGGATAAACCCATGACTGGGTTACCCTTCTACCAGCTGTCCAATGGGCTTATAATACAAGTCAGCACTCTACCACAGGAAAAACACCTGCAGTCATAGAGAAAGGGTTGAATCCCCTGTTGCCTGTGGATAACTTGAAGAAAAATCTTCTGACCATCCACCCCACAGCCAAAGACTTCCATGATATGCGGAAAAGGGCTTGTGACACAGCTGCCAAATGCATAGCTGAGGCAAAAGAGTATAATAAGCAGAGGTGGGAAAAGACACACATGGAACCTGAATTTAAGGAAGGGGACCAGGTGCTAGTGTCCACACTGAACTTTAATAACCTCAAACGACCTAAGAAAAGGAGAGACTCATTTGTAGGGCCATTCACTATCATTAAATTGATAGGCAAGAATGCAGTGGAAGTCAAACTTAAAGAGGAATTTTCCAAGAAGCACTGAGTCTTTCCAGTAAGTTTGGTCAAGGCATAATTGCAAACAGAGGAGGATAAATTCCCCTCCAGGAAGAAGAACCCCACACCACCTGATATAGTGCAAGTGGAGGACTCCCCTGGACCTGTGAGTAAAATCATCAAGGCCAGGAAGCTCAGACTTAATGGGAAGGATCAAAGACAATACTTAGTCAGATTCAAGAACCAAACAGCTGATACAGACAAATGGTTGGCAGGAGATGCCATACCAGATGGGAACCTTCATTTAAAGAGATTCAGAGCCTCCAGGAGGACTGAACAGTCTCATAAATGATGAGCCTTTTTTAGAGGGAGGGTATGTCAGCCTGTGACTCAAAACCAGAGCACAAGCATGACAGCCAAATACCATAAACCAATGGTATAGCCAAGATACCACCAAAGATGGAGCTGAGGCAGATTAGCTCAAAAGGTATTAAAAGAAAGACTAAACACACCCCTTTCCGAATATATTAGTCCCATCACTATAGGACAAAGACTAACATAGTTATTCCTGATCAAAGTTGTTGCTGAGCATAAACCTTAGTTTTCACCTCTCATGTAAATTCTAGCAGGAGAGAAATGACCCCATCAAATGGGCATTCAAAATGAAGCTCTACGCCAGGGCTATCCAATGGTACTAGCCAAACTGAGCTAGCACCAGTATTACTTGAGTTATGCTCAAATTCAGGCCAAATAAGGGTGATCAAAACATTCACCTCTCATCTAGCTTTTGCAGTTTTAGCGTGAGATACCTAAAGTGGGGTCTTTTTGGAAAGAGCACAATCAGGGCTATCTGATGGTTTCATCCATTTCCCCATCTCTCAACTAGAACATAGGTTATGGGGAAAATAAGCTCAATACCACTTTTTGCCTAAACCATGCAAATGTACAAAATTCTTGTACATGGAAGAGCTTTGCCATATTTTATGATATCCATATCAGATGAGGTACCATTGTGTAGAGAACATACAGAACTACACACCGAACCAATTCTGGGGTTGATATCTCACAAATTGACAAAGCTATGGCTGTTTTAAGGTCAGACTCCCACCTGCTGTCATATACAGCCTTACCATGGGAGAATGTCCCATAATCATGAATATGAGGTGTCAAATAGACAAAGAAGCTTGTTTTTACTGCAATACCTCATAGTTCATTAAATAATGGGGGCCCATACAGGTTATGTACAGCATTCTACGCGTCATACACGTCAGAATCAGGCTGTGAGGTCCCCAGATGAAGATATTCACCCTGTATTGGTGAAAACTGCCCAGCTGTGGTTTTAAAGCCACATCTGAGCCCAATACAGGCTATAAAAGTCTTTGCAAACCACAAGCCTGTCCCAGAGAGTGAAAAAATCTTCACTTCCCCTAGGTGGAAAGGTCTAGCACCCTTTCCACCCCATTTCAGGATAAAAAGGAGGCTTTTCACAGCCAGAATTGCTTTCCTCATCCTGCTCTTAAATTTCTATGTTGTACAACTGTAAAAAACAGTTATACTCTTGGAAAATAATCAGGTATAATTATAATATTGCTTATTGTTGTCCAACAGGCAAAGCTGCACCCAAGGCTTTCAACAGCACTCACCACCACTATTCTATAATATTAAAGCCCTTTAATTTTATTATAAACCTTTATTTATTCATAAAAAATCTTATTTTAATTCTTTTATCACGTGGCACAGTCATAGTTAAAGCTGTAAATAGCCTAATTACTGCTTCATCATAGACTCAATCTGACCTACTCCTTACTTTTATAATCACTAGTAGTGTATAACAAGTAAAAGAAATAATTAGTTAATTGCTTATTTAATTGTGGTTATAATAATTTTTTATTATATTTCATAAGAGCAGTCATAGTACTGTTGATTAATAGTAATATTATCAACAGTTCCATAGACACATCTTACATTTTCTTGTCACAACCACAAAGAATGACCCTCCTCCATTGGTGTTGCAGCAAGTCCAACCTGGGACCAAGTTGGGGCCAATTCACCACACCATATCTTTATGGCCAATTTGGGTCCTTCTGGTGCTCTATGGCATTTTGGCCATATCACTATTCCCTGGCCTTTTATGTCCCCAATCATCATTTATGACCTCAGGCCATATCCTGCCATCATTGGCCTCCTTAGCCAATTCTCATATCCCCAACCCCCAGGCTTCTATCTTTGTTTTGGGCCTGGGGGGTCTCTCTGACTTCTAGGGGGTTCTGTGCCCACTAGCCCTCATCATTGTTCCTGGGTCACCCCTTTTCATGAGGGGTCTAGGGCCTAAATGGCCTTTTTGGGCCATTTAGGCCCCCTACGGCTTCTACAGTCCGTGGGCCGTAATCATGGTCCACGGTACGCTGTCTGTGGGCCTTTTAGGCCCCTTTTGGCCTAATATAATGAGGTCAACGGTGGCAGTCAATTAGCCCCCAAGGCCAGGTGGGTCCCAAACCACAATTGGGCCCACCTGAGCCAGTCTTGGCCCCAAATTCCATAAAACCCCAAAATGGCAATAAGACCCTCAGGAACCAATTTTGGCCAACAATCACCATGGACCATTTTTCAGGTTGTCAGACGCCACCAGCTCAGCTCAGCTCAAGCATTCCCCTCACCTAGAGAGGAATTCTTCCATTCCCCCATGCACCCTGTACTCAAAGTTGCAGGAGTGGTGCATATATGGTATTCTATACCATTCTGCATCATTTTTGCTCAGAAATTCACTGGTGATGTTTCAGGACCCATTTCCATCTTTCCAAATCAAGGTCTCAAAATCCAACACCCATTTAGAAGGAGGATTTCTTAACTCATCAGTCTGGCAATCCATGGCGGCAATCAGAAGACCATTCAAGGATCCCAACCACCTGGTCCTGCAGGAGTTGGGTTGGCAATTTCATTGAGGATTATTCCAAGGTCCATTCTCAGAGGTTATACATCATTTCACTCAGTTGTCAAGGCATCAACTATTTCAATACTCCTTGGACAACTCAATTGTTTCATAAAGGTGCCAATCAATTAACCTGTATGTACTTGGGCCAATTGGGCCAATTCATATTCCACTGTTGGAATTCAATCACACAGTTCAAATTTCAAGTTGTCCAGCTCTGTATTGACCCAATTAAGAAAATACAGCCAGTGACTCACCTTCCAGGATCAGTCTTTCAACTTTTCACATATACTGGCCAGCTTTCAGCACCTGGAGACTTTTCCTCAGTTAATTAATATATTCAATTTATTTTTTATCTTTATTTTCTTTTACATTATTAAAGCTAATACTGATAATCTTAAGTCAGTCATTCAGCACCTTTTCTCTTTTTCTTCCTCTCCTGTCAGTGGATATTGGTGGTAATATCCTTTAATAATTCCATTTCCTTTTCTGGCTGGTTGAAACAGTGAATTGAGGAGTCACTTGGTTGGCTTCTTTTATTATCTTTGGCCTTTGGCTTATTATCTTTTCTTTTTATCTTTGGCATAATTGTCTTTCTCTTTCTTCTTCTTTAAAGAAATTAATCTTTATTATTTCTTATATCTTTTGGAGCCCTCCAAGTGAGTTCTTGATTCCTGAGTGGCAGGCCACTCTTGCTTCCATGAGAGCCCCGGTGACATTATATTAATTAACTGGTAATTTTTCTTCTGTTCATTCATTCTCATTTTTTAATTCATTCATCTCACTTCATTGAAATTATGACTCTCTAACGTTTTATGATCGTATGATTCATCGTCACGTCTCAATTTTCTCTTGTTCATTCTTTGTTCTGAAAATTGAAAGCTGACCCCAATTTTATCTTTGGTTTCTCTTTTTTGAAAATATTATCTCATCTTCATTTTCATTCAATTCATCAAATCCTTTGTATTCAGGCCTCATTATTGAAATTCAAATTGATCTTTAATATCATTCAGACATGTCTTCAAAGCAAAATTCACATTTGATTCATTCTTCAAGAATCTTGATTTTGACTGATTGATTTGACATATATCGACAGTGACTTCAAAATAATTGATTTAACTGAAGATTTTATTGTTTTTTCTTATTTTTCACATCAAGAATTTTGACAAATTGATTTACCTGAAGAATTAATTTTGATTGATTGATTCTCTGCAAGACTTTGATTTTGAATTGATTTGAACTTTGATTTTGATTGATTTGACTTATTTGATTCACTGACTTCAAGTTTTCATTTTATATTCAATTGATTGATTTACCTGAAGATCTCATTTGATTCATTGATTATTGATTTTCTCCTCAATATTTGATTTTGATTTAACCTTCAAGACTATTTTGGTTTTGCCTCAAGCTGTTTATTCAAATTTTGATTCTTTTAATTTAAATTTTCTTTTTATTCAATCATGCCACTCCAACATTCACCTCCTGCAAGACAGACAAGATCTCAGGCCCAAACTCAAGCTCTTCTCACTTCAACTCCAAGGGCTCCTCTTTTTGGTACCCCAGCAGTTTCTCAACTGAGGGCAAAATTGGACAGAGGACCCATTTTGGAAGGAAGGAAGAGTGCCAAGAAGATCAAGCTCATTTTCAGGAGTAGTTAGCGGATTTCCAGGGATGTCAAGGACTACTTTTAGAGGTCCAGGTGAAGCTGGTGAAGAGGAGGAGGAGAATTCTGGGGAAGAGGAAGAGTCTGATGGCACTGAGGCTGGTCCTGCTCCTGTGGGAGCATCTGAAGGCACCAGAGGACCAACTCTAGCCCAGTCTGATAAGCCTGTCTCTCACCAGAATGAACCATCCTTATTGGCCATCATGCAGCAAATGACCCAAATTATGGCCAATCTTCAAGCAGCTGCATCTTCTGAAGTTTCCAGACCAACAGCCTTCAAGACTCCATCTATGAAGGCACCCGAATTATTTTTCATAATGACCCAGAAAATTTCTCTCAAGCCAGAAGGAAAGTTCTTTATGCCACTTCATTTTTAATTGGCAGGGCTGCAAAATGGATTGAGCCTTATCTTTCCAATCTCAATAATCAAGACTCAAGTTATCTTCTCAATTCTTGGCCATTTTCTGTATCCCAAATCTTCACTCTATTTGGGGACCCAAATGAAGTTAGAACATCTGAAGCAGAGTTGGATGGCCTGAAAATGAAATAAGGTGGGAATGTTGCCTTATACATTGCCAATTTCAGGAGTTTGGTTTCAAGAATTGCAGATCGGGGTGAAAGGGCTCTTATTAATCATTTCAGGAAGGGTTTGGCCTCCCATCCTTCAAATATTGATTTTCTTCAAGCCTTAATGGAAATCAGCCTGAGACTTGATACCAGGTACCATGAGAGGCAAAAAGGGAATAATCATCATCAAGAGAAGAAGCCTGAACCCTCAAAGTCAAACTCTTCTCATCATCAAAATTATTCAAGCTCAAGTCATAAGAAGAAGAATTTTCATTCTCAAAAGCAGGACAAGCCCCATTCTTCCTTGTTGAAAAAGGACTTCAAGTTGAAAGGTTCTGAAAAAGAAAGAAGAATCAAGGAGGGCTTGTGTACGTATTGTGGTGGGAAGCATAGTCTTGAGTCCTGTGTCAAAAGGCCACAAAACAAGCTTACCCAACTTTCAGGAAGCTTTCCCAGCCAGGGAAAAGCCTGAGTGAATATCATGTTGTGTTCAATTGTCTTCACTGTTTTCCATCCAGACCACAATTGTGCATTATGAATACTGGTTTCAAGAATTCTCTTAAATTTTTTGTTTTTTTCTTCTCTTTCTGATGTTTTTTACAGTAGTCTCATTGATTCTGGTGCTACACACTCATTTATTGCAAAGCAGTTTGTTCACAAGTACTCATTGACTATGTCAGAGCTTCCAGAGAAGATTCCTCTATCATTTTGGACTCCTCTGAGTCCCCTCCCTTATTTGTGACTTGCCATACTAAATATGAGGTTGAGCTCCCTTCCTTCCCAAGCTTTTAATGGGACTTTTTAGTCATTGATACTCCCAAGGGAGAAGACCTCATATTGGGCTTTGACTTTCTAAATGATTTTAATCCTTCTATTGATTGGAGGCAAGGGCTGATCACCTTTAAGGCTGATCATAAGGACTATTCTGATCCTTCTAACTCTTTGTGTAATTAATTTTCTTCTGCCAAATCATGTGCAGCTCGGGTTGGTGATTCTAGAACACCAACATTTCCATCTTCTGTCCAGATTCCTTCCATAAATTCCCCTCAGTCATTACCATTATATGGAGATGAAGTCTTGAAAGAGATTCAAGATGTTGGAGAATATGATTCTGTATCCTCACTTCATCTCTTCTTTGGGAATATGGACTTTCCTCCTGCATCTTATCATGACCTCCTGGAGGTGTTGTGGGATGAAGAGAAAGAGCCAGAAGAAGTAGAAACCATGTTGAAGGTTGTTCCTTCTACCTATCACAAATATTTGCATGTATTCTCCAAGGTGAAAGCAGAGAAACTTCTTCCTCACCACGCCTGTGATCCTCATATCTAGCTGGAGGGGTCTCTACCTCCAGTTGGGATGATCTACTCTTTATCCAAACAAGATTTAGATACACTCAGGGCCTACCTTTCAGAGAATGTAGAGAAAGGTTTCATCAAACCAAGATTTTCTTCAACAGGAGCACCTGTCCTTCTTGTCAAAAAGAAAGATGGTGGCCTCCGTTTATGTGTTGATTACCCCAAACTCAATGCTTTTACTAGGAAGAAAAAGTAGCCTGTTCCTCCCATGAATCAGCTTCTCAATGTTTTTAATGGTTCTTCTATCTTCTACAAGATTGATTTGCATGGTGCATATAACCTGCTCAAAATCAAGGAGGGTGATGAACATTTGACATGCTTCAGAACTAAATATTGCAGCTTTGAGTACCTGGTTATGCCATTTGGACTCACCAATGCTCCTGCCTCTTTTCAGAATCTTGTCAATGATATATTACAAGATCTTTTTGATGTCTATATTGTGATTTATTTGGATGACATTATGATCTTTTCCAACTCTGAGGAATAACAGGTCACTCATGTGTCCACTGTTCTTTCCAGACTCAGAGCCAAAAACCTTTTTGCTAAGGCTTCAAAGTGCCTAATTCATGTCTCTAGTGTAGAATAACTTGGGTATGTTGTTTCTTCTGAAGTCCTCAAGATGGACCAAGCAAATGTCCAGCAAATTCTCAATTGGCCACCTCCAAGAAACCTCAAGGCTCTTAAATCTTTCCTTGGCTTTGCCACCTTCTACCGCCATTTCATCAATAATTATTCAAAGAAGATCAGTTCACTCACCAGTTTCCTCAAGAAAGATTCTTGTTTCCCCCTCAATGAGGAAGCTCTCAGTAAGTTTCACCAACTCAAAGAGGCTTTCATCACCGCTCCAATCCTTCTCTACCCACCCTTGTAGATACTGATGAATCTGATTATGCCTTGGGTGCTGTACTGAGTCAGGTCTCTGATTCAGGAAAAAATTCCATTGCATTTGAAAGCTGAAACCTTATCCCAGCAGAGATCAACTATGAGATTCATGACAAGGAACTCCTTGGCATAGTCTGGGCTCTCAAGTGCTGGAGGGCTTTGCTTCTTTCTCTGTTCTCTCCTTTTGAAGTTCTCACGTTCAATCCTCTCTTTGGTACTTTATTTCCACAAAAGTCTTTACTCGCCGTCAAGCCTTCTGGGCTGAGCTCCTTTCTGAATTCCATTTCTCAATCACTTACTGCCCTGGCCGCCTAGCTACTCTTGCAGATGCCTTATCACGTCGGGACAATGTCTAACGGGAGAGGGGGGAGGATTTCATCAGCAAGAATCTAATGAACTTTCAACAGCTCATCAAGCAGGATGAAGTCCAAACTTCAAGCTATTTTTCAGTAAATGTGGAATTGTTTTCAAATTTGATTGATTAAATTCAGAATGCTCTATGGCAAGATTCTCAGTACAGAAGTATCCTTCAAGAATTGGGCAAAGGTAAATCCATTCAGGATTATTGGATTATTCTCTTGATTCCTCTTCCCAACTTCTTCTCTTCAAAGATTGGGTGGTGGTCCCAAATGACCCCACAATTCAACTCAGCACTCTTCAAAGGGATCATGACTCTCCTCTAGTTGGACACCCTGGCCAATAGAATACTCTCAAACTTGTCAAGTGGGATTTCCACTGGTCCGGCATGACTCAATTCATCAAGGATTATGTCTCATCCTGTAAACAGTGTTCAAGAAACAAGGATATCAATCATAAGAAGTTTGGACGCCTCAAACCTCTTCCAATTCCGAATGGTCCTGGAATTTGTCTTTCAATGGACTTCATCACTCAGCTGCCACTGTCCAATTCATTTGACTCAATCCTTTTCATAGTGGACAGATTCTCAAAAATGGTGGTTTTTGTTCCACCATTGTCTTCAATCACTACACTAGATTGGGCCCATTTATTCATCAAGAATATCTTTTCAAAGAATGGCCTTCCTTCAAGCATTGTCAGTGATAGAGGTCCCCTTTTTGTTTCTTCCTTTTGGACCAATCTTTGTCAGCAGCTCAAGATTTCAAGAGATTTGTCAACTGCTTACCATCCAGAAACTGATGGACAGAAAGAGAGGGTAAATCAGATACTAGAACAGTATATTTGGATGTATGTCAGTTATCATCAACATGAGTGGAACACCTGGCTCCCTCTGGCTGAATTTGCCTACAATAATTCTGATCACTCTTCAACCAAGCAATCCCCATTTTTCACTGCTTATGGAAGAGATCCACAATTTGACTCAGTTCACATCACTCAAGATACTCCTGCTGGAAAGTGATCAACAAAACTCCAATCAGTACAGAAAGATGTCAAGAGAGAACTTGAAGTTGCCATAAGCAGGTTCAAGAGGTATGCAGATAAAAGTAGAGCAAGTCCACCTGTTTTCAATCCTGGTGACATGGTCAAATCAACCAGACCCACAAAGAAACTGTTTGAAAGCTGGTTGGGTCCTTTTCCAAGCTTGAAGAAAGTCAGTACTCATGATTACCACATCAAGCTTCCATCTCAATTGAAATCCATCCATCCAGTCTTCCATATTTCCCTCTTATAACCAGTCAAAACATCAAAAATCCCAAATAGGAACCATGAGCCTCCTCCTCCAATCATCATTGAAGAAGAAGAGGAATGGAAAGTCTCTCAAATACTGGATTCAAAGATCAAGAGAAGGAAGTTATGGTATCTGGTGGAATGGAAAAGTTTCAGTCAAGACTTAGAAAGATCCACATGGGAACCAGCGGAAAACCTCACAAATTGTCCTGAAATCGTCGAAGATTTTCATTCTTTCTATCTTGACAAGCCAGGACCCAATTCTTCAAAAGGTCGAATTTTTATGGTGTTTGGTCGGGAGAGGAATTACCAAACGTAAGTCCCACTCCTGGTATGCACCTTTAGGGGTATTCTACTCTTTTCTGTTGTAAGCATCACCTTGGCCACTCTGTGAGGACTTTGCAATTTGGACACAGATCTCCTGCCATGGCTTTCAACAGCAAGTCCAATTTATGGCCAATTACACTTGGGCAAATGGACCATCCCTTTCTTATTTTTTCTTCGTAAGATATTATCCTTTCAACACAATTGTTTCAAACCCTTTCTTATTTATGGCACTGGCGGGAGTGGTAACTACCAAAAGTAAGTTCCTCTCCTGGTGTGCCCTTCCCCGAGGGTTCTACAATCTTTCAAAACATCACCTTGAACACTTTGTGAGGATCTGGCATAAAATTCTTTCATCCAGTTCCTTGGCCACCTTCAAAATCAATTGTCAAAATACGTGATGAAGATTGGACTCTTCCTCAAAATTCATTTTCCTTTTTATTTTCTTTTTCTTTCTTTATATTTGTTTCTTTTAATTTTTTATCCTTTATATCTTCTTAAATTTCTTTTCTCATAAAACTTAATTCCAAAATCTTTACGCAAAAATCAGGTCTTCAACATTTTCAAGCCAAATGTCAAGAGAAGACCAAGTCAACCTCAATTCACATGGCAACACTTTTATCAGTTCAAATATTTCTTTTGAAGATTCAAATAGCTCTGGAATCCCTAAGTCCAATCCGTTTCAACAGCCTCAACAGCCTTCTACCTTATCTTGGTGCTCAGGAGCTCACTATCCAAGGTAGGGAAGTACTGTCACCACCACGAAGAATGACCCTCCTCCATTGGTGTTGCGGCAATTCCAACCTGGGACCAAGTTGGGGCCAATTGGCCACACCATAGCTTTATGGCCATTTTGGCCCCTTCTGGTGCTCTATGGCATTTTGGCCATATCACTATTCCCTGGCCTTTTATTGCCCCAATCATCATTTATGGCCTCAGGCCATATCCTGCCATCATTGGCCTCCTTGGTCAATTCTCATATCCCCAACCCCCAGCCTTCTATCTTTGGTTTGGACCTGGGGGGTCCCTCTGTCTTCTAGGGGGTTCTGGGCGCCCTAGCACTCATCATTGTTCCTGGGTCACCCCTTTTCATTAGGGGGTCTAGGGCCTAAATGGCCTTTTTGGGCCATTCAGGCCCCCTAAGGCTTCTACGGTCCATGGGCCATAATAACGGTCCACGGTCTGTATGCCGCAGTCTGCGGTCCGTGGGCCATTTAGGCCTGTTTTGGCCCAATCAAATGAGAGCAAAGGGGGCCAAAGGGAGCAGTCCATTAGCCCCCAAGGCCAGGTGGGTCCCAAACCACCATCGGGCCCACCTGAGCCAGTCTAGGCCCCAAATTCCATCAAAACCCAAAATGGCCATAAGACCCTCAGGACCCAATTTCCGCCAATAATCACCATGGACCATTTTTCAGGCCATGGCCTGTGTTAACCACCAGCAGCCACCAGATCAGCTAAGCTCAAGCCTTCCCCTCACCTTGAGGGGAATTCTTCCATTCCTCCATGCACCCTGTACTCAAGGTTGCAGGAGTGGTGTGTATATGGTATTATATACCATTATGCACCATTTTTGGTAGGCAATTCAATGGTGATGTTTTCAGGACCCAATTCATTTTTTCCAAATCAAGGTCCCAAAAACCAACACCCATTTTGAAGGCAGATTTCTTAACTCATCAGTCTCGCAATCCATGGCGGCTATCAGAAGACCATTCAAGGATCCCAACCACCTGGCCCTGCAGTAGTTGGGTTGGCCATTTCTTTCAGGATTATACCAAGGGCCATTCTGAGAGGTTATACATAATTTCAATCAGTTGTCAAGGCATCAACTATTTCAATACTCCTTGGACAACTCAAGTGGTCCATACAGGCATCAATCAATCAACCTGTATGTACTTGGCCCAAATGGGCTAAATGATATTCCACGGTGGGAATTCAGTCACACAGTTCAAATTTCAAGGTGGCCAGATCTGTATTGACCCAATTCAGACAATACAGCCGGTGACTCACCTTCCAGGTTAGTCTTTCAACTTTTCACATATACTGGCCACCTTTCAGCACCTGGGGACGTTTTCCCCAGTTAATTAATAAACTGGATTTATTTTTTATCTTTATCATATTTTACCTTATTAAAATTAATACTGATAATCTTAAGCCAGTCATGCAGCAACTTTCCTCTTTTTCTTCCTTGCCTGTCAGTGGTTATTGGTGGTCATATCCTTTACTAATTCCATTTCCTTTTCTGGCAGGTTGAAACAGTGAATTGAGGATTCACTTGGTTGGCTTCTTTTATTATCTTTGGCCTTTGGCTTATTATCTTTTATTTTTATCTTTGGCATACTTGTCTTTCCCTTTCTTCTTCTTTAAAGAAATTAATCTTTATTATTCCTTATATCTTTTGGAACCCTTCAAGTGAGTTCTTGATTCCTGAGTTCCAGGCCACTCTTGCTTCCAAAAGAGCCCCTGTGATCTTTCACTTCCCAAAAATAATTTTCCAACCCTACTGCCCTTGCATAGTTGCCTTAAAAGAAGACCACTATGAAAAACTAATAGGTAAAAAAACTAAAAACAATAATACATACCATATCTCTTCCGAGATCAAGTCTCACTCTTCATTTCTACAGCTTCAATGAGAAATTCAGGGGTCACATTAACAGAAATGTTGAGTTAACGTAGCCTTTTCAATTCAAAAAAAAATTAATTTGGTCTCCAAAATCAATCATTCAATCATTCAAAGGAACCTCATGATGCTTATCCCCTCTCTCGGTGGTTCTTAACAGCAAAAACTACACAAATTTCCCAAAATTAATACCTCAAAAGGTGTTTTGTTCCACACCTCGAACATTCTATGTCCCCTGTGATTCCTAAAGCTCTGCTCTTTATTAATTGGAATCCTCATTGTGACTCTGATTATATTCATCACCCAATTGCTTTTATTTAAGCATATTAAAAAATATATACATGAAAAACATTTTTACAGAGAAAATTGACAGATTTCTTTGATGTGGGTACTGTCCACCACACGTATGTTTTGGATAATGCAGTGGGGTGACACTGGCAGAGAAAACTGTGGTCAATTTTCCATAATGAATATATCATTTGTGTTCTTACATCCTTATTTTACTGTTATTTTCCCTCAAAGGTGATTTCATACTAATTATATCCTCTTTTATATAAATAATTAGCATAAAAATAAAACATTTATTTAGCTGAACTTTCATGGTATAACACAGTAGTTGATAACAAGCCCACAAAACACTCAATTGACTAAGGAGCCTCCTGTCTTGTGTTGGCAAATCTTCTCTCAAGAGGCATCTACCAAAATTTGAAGATCAATTTTTACCAATTGATGGCATAAAATTCAACAGTGCAAGTAATCCAATGAAAGAAGTTGGAATAATCAAGACCACTCTAATATTTCCAAATATCAAAAGAAATCTAAGGATTACTGTTAAAATGGTTATCATGGAAAACTGCCCTAGTACCCATTTCATATTCGGAAATGATTCTTTAATAATTTATTGAATAGATTCACATAAAAATAAAGAAAGATACTTCAATATTGGGAAAAAACCATCAAAAATTTGCCTTTCTAACTTTTAAAAGACACGTTAAATGAAATAAATTATCACCAGTCAACGTCGAATTAGAGAAATTCTAGTAAGCTCAGACAAATGAACCTGAAGTAAGTCTTAATCTCACTGATGTACTGAAAAATGAACCTCTGCCCTACCATATGACCACAACAAAGCCTTTAAAAAACTTGAAGAATCATTGTGGAAAATTATTTGTCATGAAGCTGAAATCATTTTTAACATTGAGAGACCTTATCCACCACTCTTGAAAAGGCCTGCAAACGCAGCAAGCCCAAATCAAGAGGATTGCTTGAGCTTCACATCAAAGAATTCCTGGACCTTGGTGTAATAAAAAGGATTGGCCACAATGGGGAAGTAGAGATAACTACACCAGTAATATTGGAATGTCACTGCGGAGAATCCAGAATGGTTGTGCAATTTAAGGCTCTAAGCACTCACACTATCCCAGAAAGGTATCCCATACCAAAGATCCAAATTGCCCTCACTCAAATATCTCAAGCAGTGTATGTAGAGGTATGGATTCCCTTAAATGATTCCATCAGAATTTAGTAACACAAAGAGCAAGAAAATATTTGGGAATTATTGTTCATTGTGGAGTGTATAAATATTTTAGGATGCCTTTTGGTATCAAAAATGCACCTTCACACTTTCAAAGGATGATTAATGAAATATTCCCCGAAGAGCTTTCAGATGGATGGTTAATAATTCAAATTGATGACATTATTGTCTGTTCCAAGACTTGGGAAGAACATGTGTGCAGAGTATTCAAAGGTTTGGGGAAAATCCAATCTTTAAAGACAAAAATTTCTTTCAACAAATGTCATTTTGGATTCAAAGAACTCACGGCCCTAGGAAATGTAGTGTCTAATCTATCCCTTGGAATTGACAGAAAAACATTTGCAGCAGTTCTACTGAAACCTATGCCTCAGAACAAAAAGGAAATCAATTGATTTTGGGATTTGCAGGATATTACAGGCAGAAAACTAAAGACTTTGCATCCAAAGCAAGACACCTTTATAAATTCTGTCACAAAGATACAGTATTTGAAATGACTGTTGACAGAGTAAAAGCCTTTGAATCCCTGAGACAAGCCTTAACCACTGCTCAAATTTTACTGATTAAAGATTTTAAACCTCCCTTTAAGCTTTAAATTGATGCAGCAGGAGATGGACTAGCAGCTGCACTTCATCAAGTACAGATTCTCAATGAAAAACCTATTGAAGAACCCACATATTTCATATATAGGCAAATCAAACCTACTGAAGCCAGATATGGAGTAAGTCAGATGGAATGTTTATGTTTTGTTTGAGACTTAGAAAAACTTAATTACTTTCTTGCAGCATGTGTTTTGAATTTATAACAGATTGTATCACTGTTAAAACACTCCTGAACATGAAAGCATCAAATAGACATATTCTCAAATAGTAAATAGCCATACAAGAATATAGGGGCAATATGACCATAGTACACAAAGATGGAAATATTCACAGAAATGCAGATGGACCAAGAAGATGGCCATTAACAAATGAAATTAAAAATTCTTCTTATGTGCCAGAAGAAGCTTACCCACAAATCCAAATAGAAGTAATGAGTGTTACAGACCTGAACACTACCTTCCTTGAAGAAGTAAGGAACAGCTATACTCAGGATACAACTTGTAGAATCCTCTTCCAATTACTTACTAAGCACTTTATAGATAACTCCTTAATCCATGCCTTGGATGAAATATGCAAGAAGCTGTATGATGAAGGAAGATTTCACTTACTTGATGGAATAATCTAACATAGAACCAAATACACATTTGTAATGAAAGTTTCTGACATATCCTTAATCAATCTTGTGTGGAAAGAATTCCATGACAGTCCATTCCAAGGACACCTATCTGAGGAAAGAACAAGGGAGAAAATAAAACTTGAATATGGTGGCCAATGTGGCAAAAGGAGTTTGCAGAATATTTCAAAACCTGTGAAAGATGTCAAAATTCAACAAAATCCAAGGGCAGAAGGCTTGGAAATGTGATCAAAATCCAAGAACCCAGTAGGCCTTGGGAAATTGTCCATATGGATTGGGTCACTGGATTACCACCATTAGTAGATAGAAGCTAACATTCTCTTCTAGTAATTGTTGACAGTTTCAGTGAAACTCCAATATTTTTGACATGTCACAAGGATGACAAAGCCATGGATACAGCTCTTCTGATATGAAATAGGGTAGTATCATGGACTAGAATATTAAAAAACATATTTAGTGACAGAGATCCCAAATTTACCTCAGCCCTCTGGACAAAAATTCACCAATTTTTAAAACAAAGCTATCCTTCTCTACAGCTTACCAACCACAAACTGATTGTGTAGCTGAAAGGATGATCCAAACTTTGGAAGATATGGTCAGGAACCTTTGTTCATATGGCCTAGAGCTCATATATTGTGATGGATCAACACATGATTGGTGTACCCTTCTACCTGCACTGGAATTAGAATAGAAAACATCCATTCATACTAGTACCAATCAGACTCCTTCTCTTCTAGAAAAAGTATGGAATCCCAGACTACCCCAAGATTCCTTGAGGTAGAATTTAGTGGCAGGAAATCCCACAGCTTCTAGCTTAAAAGGAATGCTAGACAATACTAGAAATTATGCAGGAAGGTGTATGGAGGACTCGTTTGCATGTTCCAAAGACAAATGGGACAAGTCACATGCTACTCCAGACTTCAAAATAGGAGATTTAGTATTTGTGTCTACCACTAACTTCAATAATGTCAAAGGATGGAGAAAACTCAAACACTCTTTTTCAGGACCTTTTGTTATCCAAGCCCTCCATGGTAAAAACTCTGTTGAAGCAGAACTGTATAAGGAACTTAGCTATTAAGGCCTTACATATCTGGTGGTGCTGAAACATTCCCCTTAAGGGAAGCGGTCCCCAACATATACCACCTGTTGAACCATCTGGTGTTAAGAAGATCACCAAAGGTCTCAAAGAAAGAAAATTGAGAACTAAGAAAGTAAGGGAGTACCTATTTAGCTACAATGACCCAGCATGTGAAGATTAATGGTTAGCAGAAAAAGCCATACCTGAAGCTACCAACCTTCTCAGAAGGTTGAGACCCACTGGATATAACAATATCAAAAATTAATATTATTTTTTAGGGGGATGGAGTTATAATTATACATAAATAGGTGTATTTGTATTATAAAAACAAAATAAAAATATAAATAAAATGAACTATTTCTATTGTAATATAAAATCAAAATTACATTGTAATTCAAAATTATGAAAATACACTTTTGCTTGGAAAGGTTTAGTGAAAATAATCTTTTAACAAAAAATTTAAAATGAAATTCATGATAACTTCTAATTTAAGAAATGAGCTTATGAAAACTATTTCACCATTAGATTCCTCACAACAAATAACACGGGGTCACCTATGGGTGACAAATGTGTAACTCAACTCTAAAGGAGCTTAAATTAAGTGTTTAGTATTTTCTGTATGAAAATCTGAAAATACTAAAAACCTTGATTTAATGCACACCACATGTGGTTTTAACCATAAATTTTTGTTTTAAAATTGAGGCATGCTGTGTAGCTTAGAAGCTATGAGAAATTGAAGTATTTTCAATTGAAATGTCAAAATGTGTGCATGTATTACATAAGTGAGCCTTAATTCACATATAAGGTCTCAGTTATTACAGTTGTGTACTGTAAAAAATCTATTGAATTACATATGTAAATTACAGTTATAGTACATGATGAGAATTAAATGAAAAATAAATTGGAAAGGTTAATTCTGTGGGGGAAAAGGAATCTTGGCTCCAAGGGTGCAGGACTCCCCCAAATTACTCTCTGACAGGAATGGGATGTCCAAATTCATGCAAAGGTTCATCACTTTTTTCCTGGAATTGAGTCACAGGGTCCGTGACTCAATTGATGATTAGGTTTTGATACCAACCAGGGCAGTTTTAACTGTTTCCAAGACATTAAAGCTACCCTTAAGTAACAAAGATCTTAGTAAAAACTATCTTAACTGGTGTTGATGTCTCTTACACACATTATGACATGTTTTGGAGGCTTGAAACCAGGAATTACTATAGCAATGGCTGATTTAAGGGTCTAAAATTGCTAAAACCAGCCCTTTTTTGGTCCAAACCAGGGTTGAATGATTGCATAATTAGCTTTTCTGTTGTCATAGTGTTTCTAA
Organism: Austropuccinia psidii; assembly: GCA_023105745.1. Taxonomy (NCBI): domain Eukaryota; kingdom Fungi; phylum Basidiomycota; class Pucciniomycetes; order Pucciniales; family Sphaerophragmiaceae; genus Austropuccinia; species Austropuccinia psidii. The sequence continues at coordinate 56,809,679 of JALGQZ010000002.1, read as the reverse complement.
CGACTGATCAGCGTATATTTCCCTTTTGGATTGAGAAAGTTATTGGCTATGAAAGAAATTCTTTCCCCCACATTTCTCTTCATGTTAGAATCTAATCCTTTGATAATTATTGGAAAACCTGTTAAACTGTCAGGCTGAGTCTATGATAAAGTTATAATATTAGTATAAACAACTTTAAATATGACTTCCACACGGATAAAATGATAATAAAAAGTTTTTTAATTGATATTAAGGGCTTTACTAAAAGGAGTTAGTGGTAGTGAGCGCTGTTGAAAGCCCTGGGTGCAGCTTTACTAATTGGGTTATTATAATAAAGGCTACAATAATGAAATTGATAATTATAATTTACTTCTTTTCCAAGATTATAACTGTTTTTGACAGTTATACTATGTAGGAATTCAAGAACACATTGAGGAAAGGCCTCCTTTTATGCTAAAATGGGGTGGAATGGCCCTTTAGACCATCCACGTAGAGGAAGTGAAGAGTTTTTCACTTCAGAGTACTGGCTTGTGATTTCCACAAAGCCTGTACACACTTTGTTGGTCTCAGATGTGGTTTTGAAACCACATCTGGGCAGTTTTCACCAATACAGGCTGAAACAATTCATCTGGGGACCATGAAGCCCTCTTCTGACATGTATGACACATGGAATGCGGTCTAGAGCCTGTATGGGACCCCAGTAATTAATGAACTATTGTGAGCCTTAGAGGTATTTTCATATACCCAAAAGACCACAAATGATAAATTAAGATACAAATATAAATAAAATAAATTTATACATATTATCAAAATAAAAATTGAAATATAAATACAAATTTATATTTAAAAATTTAAATTTAATTATAATTTAAAGATAAAATTACGATAAAATTTAAAATTCTGAAAATAAACTTTTACTTGTAAGAATTAAGTAAAAATGAATTTTTAATGAAAATTATGAAATTAGAATATTTTTGGTAAGAAGTTATATAGAATATATTATAACTTTTTGTACAATAAATAAACATAAAGAAATTATCACACCATCAGATCCCTCATAAAAAATAAAGTGGGGTCACCTCTGGATGAAATTTCTGTAACTCAACTCTAAATAAGATTAAATTAAGTTTTTAGCATTTATTGTACAAAAGTATCAAAATACTCAAAACCTTAATTTAATTCACACCACATTTGGTGTGAACTATCAAATTTTGTGTTAAAATTGAGATGTTGTGTTTAGTTTAGGAGTTATGAGGAATTGAAGTATTTTCAATTGAATTCAATTGAAATGTCAAAATGTGCGCATGTATTACAAAAGAGAGCTTTAATTTACACATGAGGTATCAATTATTACAGATTTGCAATTAAAAATTCAATTGAATTACATGTGTAAATTATAATTGTATTACATGATAAGGAATTAGACAAAAAAAAAATTGGAGAGATTAATTCTGGGGGGGAGCCATACCCCAAAATTCCTTGCTGAAAGGCGTGAGATGTCGAAATTCACACAAAGGTTCGTCACTTTTGGCCTGGAATTGAGTCACAGGGTCTGTGACTCAATTGATGATGAGGTTTTGATACCAACCAGGGTAGTTTCAACTGCTGCCATGAGGGTAAAACTACCCTTAAGTTAAAAAAATGTTAGTTAAAACGGTTTTCACTGGTTTCTACGCCTCCTACACACATACTGACATGTTTTTAAGGCTCTAGACCAGGAATTGCTATAGTAATGGCTGATTTAAGGGTCTAAAATGGCATAAAACAGCCCTTTTTTGGTCTAAACCAGGGTTCAATGATGCCATAATTGGCTTTTCTGTTGTCAGACTGTTTCCGACGACAGAAAGGAGTAAAGCTTTACTTTTGGAGTAAGAAAATTGATGGCTAAAAAAGAATTTCTTCTTTTCCCCACTTTTCTCTTCATGTTAGAATCTTTTCCTTTTATAATTAGTTTAAACACTGTTAAACCAATAAATAAAAGATTTCAACCACCATTTTTATATCATTTTAAACATTTTAACCACGTGAAAAAATCATTAAAATCATTGTTTGTAACTCTTATGATCATTTTTACCCCTGAACCACCCCAAAAGTGAATGAAAGCATCTTTCATTACTGTTAACTTTGTCAGTTTGTTTCCAAATTCACTCTGGTCACTTTTGGGGGTGTTTTCTCTTTGAATATCTTTCTAAAGACTTTGTTCATGAATTAATTGCTTGCAGTGTTTTGCTCAATTAATTCCAATTGAAATTGCTCTTGAAGAAATTTATTTTGTGGCCTTAAATATCTCTTGTAGAGTATTTTTGGATAAATCTTTATTGTTGGTAAAACAATAAATTTTTATTATATTATTGTTTTACACTGATAAATTTAAAAACAATAAAATTGGTGTGTTTTCTCTTTAAAAATACTATTTTCTTACTATTTTTAAAGAATTCTACCTTATACAAATTTTGAGGACAGGAAAAGTACTTGATATTTTATCAAGCTTTTATATCCACACCTTACAATTGGGGGCCCAGCGGTGATATTTTACCTTTAAAATATTTTTTTACTCTTTTCTAATCCTTTCTCTTTTATTGGAAAATTTAAAAAACATATAAAAAATACTTATAATTCAAAAAAATCCATAAAAAATAACTTTTTTTCATATTATAAGTGAGGCTTATATTTTCTTTCTTTTTTGGAAATACCTCTTTTTAACTCAATTAGTTGGCTTTTTTCATTAATTTTAGTGTCTGACAACATGGTAAGACAAGAAAACATTGAAACAGCCTCCACAGTTACTAGCATTATTCCTGCAAGAACTGTGATTTCTGATCATACTAGCACTGTTATTATAACACAGAATAACCAACAAGACCCAATTTCTTGTGAATTGATCAACTTGGACATCAGTAATACTCTTCAGAAAGCTAAAAATTTGGCAAATAGTAAGTTTTTGACGTAAAATTACTATTTTAAACCCTTTTTAATCATAAAATATTCCTTCAACCAGATCAGGAGCATGCTATAAGCCCTCAAGCAGCTCCCAAAAAGGTCATACACATGATTATTACAGAAGCCAATGAGATACAGAAGGACAAGGGTCAGTAAAAGACTTCCACAATAATAAATTGTCCAATTCTGAAGCTGATGACACTATTTGACCTTCAAAAAGAGCTGAAACCGCCACAAGAAGCCTCAGTGGATCTTTACAAAGCCATCCAGAAGGCTTACAAAAATGCACTGTAGCACAAAGAGTACCAGATCCTTGCAGATCTGTGGAAAAACTGCATGAACTCATACCTGATTGTAAGAAAATTCCTGGGTCATCCCAACACTTGCAAGTTACTCAATGGATGGAATCCATTGATGGAAAAGAAGAATATGATGCTTTTAACGGCAGAATGGAGGAAAAACAACCCTCCACAACCAAAGCAAGTGCCAAGAACAGCCCCAGTGGCCAGCAGCACCAATTCCAATGTGAAAAAGCAGCCACAAGCTCAAACCAAGGGCAAAGGGAAGGCACCAGCCCCAAAGCCTTACAGCCAGGGATACAGGATTCCAAAGATTCAGCAGGATGCCATGGAAAATGTATTTCAGATGGCCTGAACCATGATGGAATTACAGAAGAAGAAGGAAGCCAGATTAAGATTCGAGAAATGATTTCTGACATATTTGATTCCATCCCAGAGCTGTATGACACTATAAATGACGTGAAAAAACATCTTTCTGATAAAAATGAAGCCATTTGTAACAACATTAAAACAAACAACTTGAGTTTGTGCCAAATTAAGGAGACACTTATGTGTTTTGAAGAGGTTTTGAGAACAATTGAAACTTCCATTAATGATGATTCTTTTGGCAATAAAATAGATAAACAATCTTCCATTATTAAAGAGTTGACAGACAAATATTCTAAATTCAATATTTATGACATAGTTGAAACAAGAATTAAACAAGCCATAAATATTATCAAGACAGATAACAAGAAAGTCCTTGATGACATTTCAAATTCATTTACTGAAGTAAAGACATATACCATTGCCTTGAAAAAGTGTTTTGATGCTTCACAAGAAGAAGTATAAAAATTGTCAATGAAATTGCAACAAGACACTTCTGATAATGCAAGACGGACAGAATTATGGCAAGAACTGACACATAAAGAAGACATGTATAAAATTGAAGTAATAAATCTAATACAAGCCTTCCAACATGAATACAGTAATTTCCAAAGGTGTAGCAACAGTAAAATGAATTATATTGAACAAATACTGAACACCTTACCAAGAATGTCTACACCTCTGAATCAAGATGAGGGCACAAGAATTCCAAATCCACAAGTATTGGACCCTGTTAATTCACAGTTAAAAGATAAATTATCCACTTCTTTTCATAACTTGGAACCATCAATGGGCCAAGCACTTTTGAAAGAAGTACCAAAACTTGAAGAATGGCCTGACTTCAGTGGTGAAGGAGAATATTACCATATGGAATTAATCAGAGGAAGTGACATGATTAAAGAAGACTTTGAAGTACCAGACAGATTGATAACAGCAAGATTTAACACCTTGTTTACCAGAGTAGCTCACAGATGGTATATCAAATTAAGACAAGCACATGGACACAAAAGTTGGACTTGGTGGAAAACACAAATTAGCAACAAATGGGCCAATGATGCTTGGATATTTAAAGTGGAGACAGCCTTTGAATCTGCCAAATTTAATTCTGATGAAGGCAAAGCTTTACCATGGTTTTGCCAACAAAAAGACAGACTAACAGCATTATACCCTGACATGTCAGAATTTATGATCCACAGAAAGATTCTGAGACAATGTGGAGGTGAATTAGAGCATGGTGTCAAAAGCAGGACTACTGAACACTCTTCAGCAGAGGATATTATGAATATATTAGAAGAATTAACCACCAGAACCAAAATTGGTTCTAGTAGGGTGAATCTAAAAACAAGGTTTAATACACCTTGGAAGGATTCTGTGGACAAAAAAGGCAAAGAAAATTCTAATGATAAATATAAATCTGCAGATACAGTCAGGAAGTGCCATCTTTGCCAAAGCACCACCCATCTAGCCAACACAGGTCCGAAAAGGGGGGAAATTAATGAAATTGATATTGAAAAGGAACCTGATGTTGAGAAAGATGACATAATTGAGGACAGTTCAGATGATAAGTCATCAATATTTTCTGAATCTTTAAAAGCTATAGAAAATATTAATGCCACTTTTGACATCATGGAATCTTATTCCCACTTACCACAATTGAGCAATGGTCAACTTTGTTTCTCAAAAGTTCAAGATGCACAACTTATGAAAACCAATCCAAACAGGGGAAAAGGTTATACAGCTGGTAACTCCTGTATAACAGGAGTGGTGATTGACTATAAGCCCACTAAACTTTTGCTTGACCCAGGAGCCTTCTGCTCTTGTGTTGGTAAAGGTTTTCTTAAAACTTGTGTACCAAATTTTGAAGACCAATTGTTACCAATTGATGGTAGAAAATTCAATAGTGCAAGTAAGCCAATGAAAGAATTAGGAATTTTTGAGACCAATTCAATATTCCCACACATTAATGGGAATTTAATAATCACAGTTGAGTTTGTTGTTATGGAAAACTGCTCTAGTACCCATTTTATATTGGGAAATGACTATTTAATCATGTATGGGATAGAGTTGCATAACAAAAAAGACAGAGACTTTACTATTTGAGACGATAAGCAGCAGAAATTTGCCTTTTTACCATTTAAAAGACAAATTACAGTAAATAAAGTAGCACCAGTCAACTTACAATTGGAAAAATCCAAATCTGAACAGGTTAGGGAGGCTGAAATAAGCCTTCATCTGACTGATAAACAAGAAAATGAAGTTTATCCCCTTTTGTATGACCACAAAGGAGCATTTGCTTCAGACAAAGAACCTCTAGGAGCAATTATTGGTCATGAAGCTGACATCATTCTTAATATTGAGAGACATTATCCACCACTCTTAAGGAGACCTGCATATCCAGCAAGTCCCAAGTCAAGAGAAGGTCTGGAAACTCATATCAAAGAACTTCTAGACCTTGGTGTAATAAGAAAAGTTGACCATAATGAAGAATTAGAAATAACTACACCAGTCATAGTGGCATGGCATAATGGAAAATCCAGAAAGGTTGGAGACTTTAGAGCTCTGAACACTTACACTGTTCCAGATAGGTACCCAATACCAAAAATCAAAATTGACCTTACTCAAATATCTCAAGCAGTGTATATAACCACTATTGATACCCTTAAAGGATTCCATAAAAATGTGGTGACACCAAGAGCAAGAAAATATTTGAGGATTATTGTTTATTGTGGAGTGTATGAATATTTAACAATGCACGCTGGTATCAAAAATGCACCTTCACACTTCCAAAGAATGATGAATGAAATCTTCCCTGAAGAACATTCAGAGGGATGGTTGATCATTTACATTGCTGACATTATTGTATTTTCCAAGACATGGGAAGAGCACCTGTACAGATTGTCCAGAGCTTTGAAAAAAAATTCAATCAGTGAACATGAAAATCTCTTTCCAGAAATATCATTTTGGATTCAAAGAACTTAAAGCACTAGGACATGTTGTATCTGGTTTGTCCCTTGGAATTGAAAAAAACAAAGTTGTAGCAATATTGCGAAAACACATGCCTCAGAACAAAAAGGAAATTCAGTCATTTGTAGGTTTTGCAGGATATTACAGGCAACACATTAAAGAGCTTAAATCCATAGCAAGACCACTTTATAAGTTGTGTGACAAAGACACAGTATTTGAATTGACTGTTTCCAGAGTCAAAGCTTTTGAGTCCCTAAGAGAAGCCTTGACCACTTCTCCACTCTTACTGATGCCAGACTTTAAGTTGCCTGTTAAATTGTATATTGATGCATCAGGGGATGGGCTAGGTGCTGCACTTCACCAAGTTCAGAGAATAAATGATAAACCTGTGGAAGGACCCATATGTTTCATATCCAAGCAAATCAAACCAACTGGAGCCAGATATGGAGAAAGTTAAATGGAATGTCTATGCCTTGTCTGGGCCTTAGAAAAATTGACCTACTTCTTAGAGGGATGTGTTTTTGAAGTGATAACAGATTGTACAGCTGTAAAATCACTTTTAAACATTAAAACACCTAACAGACATATGCTCAGATGGCAAATAGCCATACAAGAATACAGGGGCAATATGACTATTGTTCATAAAGATGGGAACGTTCATAAAAATGCAGATGGACTAAGCAGATGGCCATTACCAAATGATATCAATAATCCTGCTTATGTGCCAGAAGAAGCTTCACCACAGATCCCAATAGAAGGAATAAATGTTACAGACTTGAACACCAACTTCTTTGAAGAAGTAAGAAACAGTTACACTCAAGATAAGAATCGTAGCATCCATGCCAATTACTTAACAGAGACTGTAAAGACAACTCTCTGATACATGCCTTGGATGAAGTATGGAAAAAATCTTATGATGAAGGAAGCGTTCACCTACTGGATGGTATAATTTACCACAGAACCAGGAACACATGTGTCATGACAGTTGTGGACAGGTCATTAATCACTCTTTTACTAAAGGAATGTCATGACATCGCCTTTTAAGGACATCTGTCTGAAGACAGAAGTAGAGAAAAAGTAAAGACCTGCATATGGTAGCCAATGTGGCAGAAAGATGTTGCAGAGTATTGCAAAACCTGTGACAGAGGCCAAAGGGAAAATAAATCCACTGGCAAGAGACTTGGAAATATGATGAAAATCCAAGAACCCAGCAGACCTTGGGAAATTGTCCATATGGATTGGGTAACTGGCCTACACCGGGAGGTGCCAGAGGTTATAATGCTTGCCTAGTGATTGTAGACAGATTCAGTAAAACTCCAATCTTTTTACCATGTCACAAAGATGATACAGCCATGGATACAGCTTTTCTGATATGGAATACAGTAGTGTCCTGGACTGGCATATTTACAAATATCATTAGTGACAGGGATCCCAAATTCACTTAAGCACCAAGGACAAATCTTAACCAATTATTTGGCACTAAGCTGTCCTTCTCTACAGCCTACCACCCACAAACTGATGGTCTAGCTGAAAGGATGAGCCAGACCTTAGAAGACATTGTAAGAAGATTCTGTGCATATTGCCTTGAATTCAAAGATTTTGATGGATTTACCAATGATTGGTGCACTCTGTTTCCTGAACTGGAATTATCATATAAAACATCAATCCATTCAAGTACCAATCAAACTCCTGCTATCCTAGAAAAGGGATGGAACCCCAAATTGCCCCAAGATTCCTTGAGGAAAGATTTGATTGAAATACCTCCCACAGCTTCTAGCTTCAAGGGAAGGCTAGACAAAGCTAGAAAGCATGCAGTAAGGTGCATGGAAGACTCTTTTTATTATGCTTAGGACAAATGGGATAAATAACATGCAACTCCAGATTTCAAAGGAGGGGAATTAGCTCTTGTATCTACCACTAACTTCAATTACCTCAAAGGATGTACAAAGCTGAAAGACTCCTTTGCAGGACCTTTTGCTATTAAGGCCCTCCTTGAATACAATGCTGTTGAAGTAGAGTTATCTGAAGAACTTAGCAATGAGCATCCTACATTGCCAGTGAGCTTGATAAAGCCATATAAATCTAGTTATTCTGAAACATTTCCCTTGAGGAATAAAGCTCCCCAAGTTATACCTCCTATTGAGTCATCTGGAAGTAAGAAAATTATCAAATTTTTGAAAGAAAGAAAGTTCAGAACCAACAAAGTAAGGGAATACCTTGTTAGGTACAGTGACCCAACTTGTGAAGATGAATAGTTGCCAGAAAAAGACATACTTGAAGCTACTAAACTTCTCAGAAGGTTCAGGCACACTAGAAATGACAATATTACAAAGTAATATTGTTTTTAGGGGGAGGGAATGTGAGTCTTAGAGGTATTTTCATATACCCAAAAGACCCCAAATGATAAATTAAGATACAAATACAAATAAAATAAAGTTTATTTATACTATAAAAATAAAAAAAATTGAAATATAAATACAAATTTATATTTAAAAATCAAAATTTAATTATAATTTAAAAATAAAATTACAATAAAATTTAAAATTATGAACTTACATTTTGACTTGCAAAAATTAAGTAAAAATGAAATTTTAATAAAAATTGTGAAATTAAAATATTTTTGGTAAAAGTTATATAGAATATATTGTAAATTTTTAGCCAATAAATAAACATAAATAGATTATCACAGCATTGGATTCCTCATAAAAAATAAAGCCGGGTCACCTGTGGATGAAATTTCTGTAACTCAACTCTAAATAAGCTTAAATTAAATTTTGAGTATTTTTTGTACAAAAGTATCAAAATACTCAAAACCTTAATTTAATTCACACCATAGGTGGTGTTAACCATCAATTTTTGTGTTGAAATTGAGATGTTGTGTTTAGTTTAGGAGTTATGAGGAATTGAAGTATTTTCAATTGAATTCAATTGAAATGTCAAAATGTGCATGTGTATTACAAAAGAGAGTTTTAATTTACATATGAGGTATCAATTAATACAGATTTGCAATTAAAAACTCAATTGAATTACATGTGTAAATTATAATTGTATTACATGATGAGAGATTAAAGAAAAAATAAATTGGAAAGATTAATTCTGGGGGGAAAAGACACTCTAGCGCCAAGGGGGAGCCATACCCCAAATTCCTTGCTGACAGGCATGGGATGTCAAAATTCACACAAAGGTTCATCACTTTTGGCCTGGAATTGAGTCACAGGGTCTGTGACTCAATTGATGATGAGGTTTTGATACCAACCAGGGTAGTTTTAACTGCTGCCAGGAGGGTAAAACTACCCTTAAGCCAAAGCAATGTTAGTAGAAACAGTTTTAACTGGTTTCTACGCCTCTTACACACATTCTGACGTGTTTTGAAAGCTCTAGACCGGGTATTGCTCTAGTAAGGGCTGATTTAAGGGTCTAAAATGTCTAAAAATAGCAAAAAATGGCTTAAACCAGCCCTTTTTGGGTCTAAAACAGGGTTCAATGATTCCATAATTAGGTTTTCCTTAGTCAGACTGTTTCCCACGACTGAAAATGGTAAATATCACTTTTGGAGTAAGAAAATTGATGGCTATAGAAGAATGTCTTCTTCGCCTCACTTTTCTCTTCATGTTAGAATCTTTTCCTTTTATAATTAGTTTAAACACTGTTAAACCAATCGATAAAAGATTCCAATCACCCTTTTTATATCATTTTAAACATTTTAACCACGTGAAAAAATCATTATAATCATTTTTTGTAACTCTTATAATCATTTTACCCCTGAACCACTCCAAAAGTGAATGAAAGCATCTTTCATTACTGTTAACTTTGTCAGTTTGTTTCCAAATTCACTCCGATCACTTTTGGGGGTGTTTTCTCTTTAAATATCTTTTTAAAGACTTTGTTCTTTAATTAATTGCTTGCAGTCCTTTTCTCAATTGATTGCAATTGAAATTGCTCTTGAAGAAATTTCTTTTGTAGCCTTAAATATCTCTTGTAGAGTATTTTTGGATAAACCTTTATTGTTGGTAAAAAATACATTCTTATTATATTATTGTTTTATAGTTATAAAGTTAAAAACAATAAAAGTGGTGTGTTTTCTCTTTGAAAATACTATTTTCTTAATATTTTTAAATAATTCTACCTTATACAAATTTTGAGGACAGGAAGAGTACTTGATATTTTATCAAAGTTTCATATCCACACCTTGCAACTATGAGGTATTTAAGTATAAACATGCTTCGTTCTCTTTTTGAAACCTCATAATCATGGTTATGGGATATTATCCCACAGTAAGGCTGTATTATTCTAACTGTGGATTTTTGACCTTAAACATGGCATATCTTCCTAATTTTTCAGCATATTGAGCTTGAGGTTTTTCCATTGTGTAGCCGCGGATAGGATCTACACAATGGTACCTCATTTTGCATTGGTAACATCAAGTATGGCAAGGTTAAGCCGTGTACAAGTTTAGTTATCCATATTTATGGAGCTTGTTTGCCCCATAACCTTTGTTGCAGGTGAGATATGGGAAAATGAATGGTACCAGCCAAAGGTTGTGATTGTTCTCTTGCCAAAAAAACCCCACTTTAAGTATGTCACACTAAAACTTAAGAAGTTAGCTGAGAGGTGAATATTTTATTCACCCTTTTTTGACCTTATTTTCGCCATAACTTCTGTAGTTATGGTGTTAGCTCAATTTGGCTAGTATCATTGGATATCCCTGACTAAGAGCTTCAGTTATAACACCCATTTGATGTGGTTAAGCCTCTCTCTCTGGATTTCCGATGAGAGGTGCAAATTAAGGTCTTTGCTCAGCTACAACTTTGAGCAGGAATAACTTTGTTATTTTTTGGCCTATGATGATGAGACTTGTATATTTTGAAAGGGATAGGTTTCCCTTTTTATTTTATACCTTTTGAGCTTATTTGGCCCAGCTCCATGTTTTGGTGGTATCTTGGCTATACCATTGATTTATGGTATCTGGCTGTCATGCTTGTCCTCTGGTCTTGTGTCACAGGCTGACATACCCTCCCTCTAAAAAAGGCTCATCATTTATGAGACTTTTCAGTCCTTCAAGAGGCTCTTAATCTACTTATATTAAGTTTTGCATCTGGTATTGCATCTTCTGCCAACCATTCATCTTTGTGTGCTGTCTGGTTTTCAAATCTGACCAAATTTTGTCTTTGGTATTTACAATTCAGTCTAATCTTCCTGGGCTTGATGATGTTTTTCAGTGGGAAGGGGAGTCCTCCACTTCCACTAGGTCTGGTGGAGTCAAATTCTTTTTACTGGAGGGGAACTTGTCCTCTGCTGTCTGGAAGTATGGCTTGACTTGACTCACTGCAAATACTGGGTGTTTCATAGAGAATTTGTCTGTGAGTCAAAACTACACTGCATTTTTACTGACCAATCTAATGATAGTAAAGGGCCCCACAAATGTGTCTCTCATTTTATTTGGTCCCTTAAGATTTTTGAAGCTGAGTGTAGACACTAACACTTGGTCCCCTTCTTTGAAGTCTGGTTCCATATGTGTCTTGTCATACCTCTGCTTGTTGTATTCTTTAGCCTCAGCTAGGCACTTGGAAGCTGTGTCAAAAGCTTTCCTCCACATTTCATGGAAGTCTTTGGTCGTAGGGTGGATAGTCAGAAGATTTTTCTTCAGGTGATCCACAGGAATTAAGCGGTTCCACCCTTTTTCTACCAGAGAGGCTGATTTCCCTGTGGTAGAGTTCAGGCTTTTGTTGTAAGCCAGTTGGACTGCTGGTAGACGTGTACCCCAGTACTGGGTATATCCGACATGGTCCTTATATTCCATGCCATATGCACAGAACCTTCTTAGAATATTCTGCATGGTTTGAAATATCCTTTCAGCTAGGCCATCTGTTTGTGGATGGTAAGCTGTCGCAAATGGAAGCTTTTTACCTAGGATTTCATAGAGGTTGGTCAAAATTCTGATGTGAATTTTGGTTCCCTCTCACTAATGATGATTTTTGGGACTCCACATGTGGATATGAAGTTACTCCAAAATAACAAGGCTTTATGCATTGCTGTGCCTTTTTTATGAAATGGTAGGCACCTCACATGTTTGCTATACCTATCAACTATGACTAGGCAGTAATTGAAATTTCCTTTTCCTCCTGGGACAAGTCCTGTGACCCAGTCCATATTGATGGTTTCCCATGGGTGCTTGGGTTCTTCTATGTACTTAAGTAGCCGATATTTCTTTGTATGCTTTCTGTTTGCCTTTTGGCATCTTTCACATATTTTGATGTCTTCACTCAACTCTTTTTCCCATTTGAGCCACCAAGCTGTTCTTGCTACCCTTTCCTTGGTCCTGTCTTCACTCATGTGTCCCATATAGGGGCAGTCATGGAATTCTGGCAGGATCAGGGATATGTGGTCCCTGTCTATCACTGTGAGTGCACTTGTGTGCTTTTCTCTGTGGTAAAGCAGTCCATCTATAAGGCAAAACTTTTTATCCTTATAGTCCCTCAACCAGGGTTCCTCTAACTGGGATTCCAGTTCTGACCTCCTGTATTTCTGTTGAAGGAGTTGTGACAATATTCCACACTGTTTGTGTTTGGCATAAATCTCTATCACTTCACTGAAGAACTCATTATTTATCTCTGAGGAGCTTATACCTAAGATGGGAGTTTCTGTTCCTTCTGAGTAAGTGTCTTCACTGTCTGGGGTACCATGTTCTGGTGTCCATTCAGAGAATCTGAAGTTCTGCCTTCTGTCTATTTCCTTGAAATGGATAGGGATTTTGGCTGCTACTTCAGGGTAATAAGCTGGGTTGGTTTTAAATCATCCGGTGGCAATCTTCTGAGGCCATCTGCATTGGTGTGGCTTTTACCTTCTTTGTATATGATCTTCATTTTACCTCTATACTCTTGGATGGCTATTTGCCATCTCAACATGTGTCTATTAGTAGTCTTCATGTTAAGTAAAGACTTTAAGGCTGTGCAGTCTGTGTATACTTCAAAAGCTGCACCCTCCAAGTAGTAATGGAGTTTTTCTAGATCCCAAACTAAACATAAGCATTCAATTTGGGTAGCCCCATACCTGGCTTCTCACTCTTTCCGTTTCCTAGAGATGTAAAATATTACTCCCTCCCTTTGGCCACCATCCACAATTTTTCTTTGGTAAAGGGCTGCCCCTAGGCCCTGACTGGAAGCTGCATCAATATATAACTTGAATGTTAGTTCAAAGTCAGGTAGGATGAGGACAGGTTCATGGGTGAGTTCATGTTTGATTCTCTCATATGCATCCCTCCTCTCCTTGGTGATTTCAAAAACTACATCCTTTGAGCATAACTTGTACAGGCTACTAGCTATATGGGCACAGTTTTTGATGTGGTTTCTGTAGTAGCTATGAAGCCAAAGGAGGAATTTCATCTCTTTGATGTTGTTTGGGACTGGTTTATGAAGTATGTCTGCTACTTTGTTCTGGTCTATGGCCAGACTAAGACCTGAGACTTTATGTCCCAGTGCCAATAATTCTTTTTGGCCAAAATTGCACTTCTTAAGTGAGATTTTCAGATTGAGGGTTTGCATTTACTTAGCACTCTGTCTATGTACTGCACATGGTCTTCCCATGTCTCCGAGTATATAATTATTTCAGCACTATATACTATCATCCACCCTTCCAATATTTCTTCTTGAAATATGGTGTCCATCATCCTCTGGAAGTGGGCTGGTGCATTTATGATTCCAAATGGCATCCTGGTGGACTCATATATACCCATATGGAAAATAATCCTGACTAACTTGGTGGGGTTTGGTTTAACTCCATTCTGATGGCAGCCTTTCATACAATCCATTTTGGTTATGTATTTGGCTTTTGCCAGTTTGTCTAGGGCATGAGGTATCCTTGGTATAGGGTACCTGTCAGATTTTTTTAGTTATTCAGAGTTCTGAAATCCCCACATAACCTAGATTTGGCATCATGCCAGGTGTTATGGACAGGAGTGTGATTGCCCCTATTTCATTATGTGCTATCCTTCTGATAACATCCATATCTAGGGGTTCATTGATGTGTTTTTCAATTTCTTTCCTAGTTTCCAGGGTTTCTGGATATGAACATCTTCTCAGCATGGGTGGATAAGGTCTTTCCACATATAAATATAATTCTATATCATTTCCTCTGATTTTTCCCAAAGGCTCTGGCAGAAGATGCCATACCAGATGGGAACCTATTCAAGGAGATTCAGAGCCTCTATGAGGACTGAAAAGTCTCATCAATTATGAGCCTTTTTTATAGGGAGGTTATGCCAGCCTGTAACTAAAACTCAGAGCACAAGCATGACAGCCAGATACCATAAATCAATGTTATAGCCAAGGTACCACCAAAACATGGAGCTGAGCCAAATAAGCTCAAAAGGTATCAAAGGAAAGAGGAAACTCACCCCTTTCTGAATATATAAGTCCCATCATTATAGGAAAAAGAATAGCAAAGTTATTCCTGCTCAAAGTTGTTGCTGAGCATAAACCTTAATTTTCACCTCCCATCTGAAATACAGAGTAAGAGACCTAACCCCATCAAATGCGTATTCAAAATGAATCTCTAAGTCAGGGCCATTCACTGGTACCATCCAAACTGACCTAGCACCAGTGTTACTGAAGTTATGGCCAAATTCAGGCCAAATATGGTTGAATAAAATATTCACCTCTCATCTCACTTCTACAGTTTTATGGTGAGATACCTAAAGTGGGGTCTCTTTGGAAAGAGCACAATCAGGGATATCTTATGGTTCCATTAATTTCCCCATATCTCATCTAGAACAAAATTTATAAGGCAAACAAGCCCAACACAGCCTTTGCCTAAAGCCACACATATGTACAAAAATCTTGTACATGGGATAAATTTGACATATTTAATGATGACAATATGGAATGAGGTACCATTGTGTAGAACCCATACAGGGCTACACACCATAAAAAGTTTGAGGTTGATGTCTCAAAAACTGACAAAGTTATGGCTGATTTAAGGTCAAAATTGGACAGTTTGGCCACTACAGCCTTACCATGGGATAATATCCCAAAACGACGCTTATGAGGTGTCAAACAGACAAAGAAGTTTGTTTTTAATGCAATACCTCATAGTTCATTAAATAATGGGGGCCCATACAGGTTATGTACAGCATTCTATGCGTCATACAGATCAGAAGCAGGCTGTATGGTCCCCAGATGAAAATCTTCACCCTGTATTGGTGGAAACTTCCCATATGTGGTTTTAAAACCACATCTGAGCCAATACAGGCTATACAGGACTTTCACAAACCACAACCCTGTCCTGGAGAGTGAAAAATCTTCACTTTCTCCATATGAAAAGGTCTATCAACCTTTTCACCCCATTTTGGGATAAAAAGAGCCCTTTTCACTTCCAGAAAAGGAATCCCCATCCTGGTCTTGAATTCCTATGTAGTAAATCTGTCAAAATTAGTTATACTCTTGGAGAATAATCAGGTATACTTTAAATTTAAGTATTTTAGTCTTTATTATGGTAATCCAACAGGTAAAGCTACACCTAGGACTTTTAACAGCGCTCACCACAACTCCTCCACAATAGTAAAGCCCTCTTATTTTATTTATAAACCCTTATCATCATTAAATACCTTTATTTTGAACCTTTTTCACCATTTCACAGTCATAGTTGAAGTTTTAAATAGCTTAATTACTGCTTCATCATAGACTCAGCCTGACAGACTCCAAGAAGATTATCAATTTTTATTTCCTCAAATTTGTTGATTTTGATTTTCCTCAAGATGTTGATCTTGATTTTGACTTCAATCTTTCATTTAATTTTCCTCAAGCTTTTAATATTCAATTTTGAATTTTATCGTTTATTTCTGAGTTTATTCTGAAAAATATGCCTATCCAACATTCACCTCCTGAGGGACAGACAATCTCTCAGGCCAGAACTCCTGCTGTTCTCACTCCAACACCAAACTTCACTCTTGATGGCACCCCAGGATTTCCTCAACTCTCAAATGAGGGCCCAATTAGACAGAGGAGGAATCATGAAAGAAGAAGAATCAACCCGGAAGGAAGGAAGAGGGCAAAGAAGGTCAAATTAATTTCCAGGGGTAGTTGGTGCTTTTCCAGGCATATCAAGGACCACTCTAAAAGGTTCTAATGAGGAGGATGACAATCATTTGGAAGAGGAAGAGTCTGATAGTAATGAGAATTCCTTGCTCCTGTGGGAGAATCTCAAAGTACTGGAGCACCAACTCTATCCCAGTCTAATTAGGCGGTCTCTCATCAGGTTGAACCATATTTATTATCAATAATGCAAGAAATGACCAAAATTATGTCCAATAGTCAAGGGTCTTCATATTCTGAAGCTTCAAGACACCCTCTATGAAGGCACCATACTATGTTTATGGGACTCAACCCTTCTAGGAAGAAGTTTTATTCAGTCCTTCCAGCTTATCTTTCATAATGACAACAGAACTTTCTCTCAGGAAAGGAAAAAAGCTCTTTATGCCACTTCATTTCTCATTGGCAGGGATTCAAAATAGATTGAATCTTATCTATGCAGACTCACCAATAAAGACCCAACTTACCTCCTCAATAGCTAGGCCTTATTTGGGTCCCAACCTTGTACTTCATTTGGGACGCAAATGAAGTTAGAAAAGCTGAAGCATAGTTGGATGGCCTAAGAATGAAGGAAGGATGTCATGTTTTTTTACAAATTTCTGATTTCAGAATTTTGGTGTCAAGAATTGGGCATTGGGCTGAAAGGGCCCTTATTCATCATTTCACAAAGGGATTTACCTCCAGAATTCGGGCTAAATTGGAATGCCATCCTTCAAGAATTAATGGATGTTCACCTGGAGATTGATATCAGATACCATTAGAGGCAGAAGGAGAAAAATCATTTTCAAGAAAAGAATACTGAAGTGTCAAAGTGAAGATCTTCTCATACTCAAATTTCTTCAAGCTCAAGTCATAAGAAGAAGAATTCCCAGGTTATTATAAGGGAAAAGCCCCATTCTTCCCTGTTGAGGAAGGACCACAGGTTGATAGGTTGTGAAAAAGAAAGAATATTGTAAGAGGGATTTTGTTCCTATTGTCGTTGAAAGCA
The DNA here is from genome assembly GCA_023105745.1 of Austropuccinia psidii. NCBI lineage: Eukaryota > Fungi > Basidiomycota > Pucciniomycetes > Pucciniales > Sphaerophragmiaceae > Austropuccinia > Austropuccinia psidii. Next base: position 56,792,058 of record JALGQZ010000002.1, on the reverse strand, counting down.
TAGTTTTGGGGCCTGTGTAAAAAGGCCTCAAAACCAGCTTACCCAACCAGGGAAACTCCTGATTGAAAATAATGTTGTGTTCAATGGCATTCACTATTTTCCACCGGGCGGACAGTTGCGAATTCTGAATACTTGTGTCAAAAATTCTCGAAAGTTTTTGGCTTTTTCTTTTCTCTCTGATGTGCTTTACAGTATTTTGATTTATTCTGACAATGAAAAAAGGATATCCCCACCAGCTGTGGTAGCAGTTCTAACCCAGGTCCAACTGGCATCCAAGCTGAGTCTCAACCTTGGTTCTAAGATTTAAAATGTTTTGCAGATACCTTCAGCCACATGTTTTAAAATTCAGAATTTTACTAAATCAAAATAGAAGACTACATATTTATATCATCTCTGTTTGTTTACTCATAAGTAAGATATAAACCATTCACCAATACAATCAATTTTTGAATTAAAATACTTCTTCATATTAAAGTACACATCCTTAACAGTAATTTGGAAGTCATTTTAATTTTGATAATTTTTTTTATGCTTAGAATAATTTATCCATGTCACATGTCCCCATTATTGCACAACATTTATCTATAGTTTGCTTTGAATGCAAAGGCTCAACATTTGAAATTGATGTACATATAACTAACATATTTTTAAGCCCGAATATTTACCAAACAGTTGGTCTATAGCTCTTTTGAAAACTTCACACACTTTCAAGAGATGACATGCAGCAGTTTGAATCATTTCTTGATGCATATGTTAAAATTGTGTTATTCCCTACTTATACAGCAAATTAATTGTTCAATGATTGTTTTTTGTAAGATGTGTCTATGAAACTATTGATAATATTACTATTAATCAATAGTACTATGGCTGTTCTTATTAAATATAATAATTTGAATCATTATAATCACAATTAAATAAATAAATAAAAAATTATTTCTTTTACTTGTTATATACTACTAGTGATTCTAACAGTAAGCAATAAGTCTCTAAAAGAATCAATTACAAGAAGTATTTGATAATAAAACTTCTTTACTGAAATAATGAAGTTATTTTGATGTAAGATTCTTGTTTGCAAGAAAAACTATAAGTTCAATTGTTGCAGAAAACTATTCCAAGAGAAAGCCCTTTAATAATTGATGATAAATCACTCACTAATACTCCAATGAACCTTAGAAAGAGATTGGTAGAGAGATTTGATGTATAATTGTGGATTAAAACGAGCAAAATTGATTTTATAGCAATATTAAAACAATAGCTATTTGATCTCTATGGTTTAACATCTCTCTGATTGATTTGGAAAGAATAAAATGCTTTAAGAAAAGCTTTAACTAATACTTACTTGTTGGTAACAAAGATATAATTGGATAATAAGATTATTTGTAAAAAACAGCAAGAGGAGGCCTCTTTCTAGTCAAAGACAGCTCACAGAGGCATGCCATGGTGATAAACTGAAAAACCAGCGAGTGAGAAAATAATCATCATTTTTGGCTTAATGATTGCACCATATGTTGTCATGTAAGACTATCATAATTACTTAGTTGATGCTTTTGCATGACTACCAACCCAAATATGGTTAAGAATAAAAGAATTAACAACTTTATATCTTCTTTTATTTCAAAATAAACATTCATTTCTCAAAAGTATCAATCTTATTGGAAATTTAATCACAGGTTGTATTTTCTGTGAATTTTTGAAGATTCAGTATTTCATGTGCAATTATGAAAAATGGACTGTAAGTAAAGCTTTGAATTCTACTTATGAAACTATAGTTATTTTTCGCTTATTTATGGATCATATGTTTCTCTATTGTTACTGAAAGTTTCACAAATATGTATTTTTAATTGTATTTTGAATGAATCTTTGAAGTTTTTACCTCATTTCTATGTAGAATTGCAAATAACACTATATGGAAGGTTTCTATGAGATAAATCAATGGATACCAGTCAAAAAAAGTTTTAATTACTCTTTTGGGGCTTATCCATGGAAAATCATTAAGAATCAACATTGTTACAGGAGTATAAGTTGCTCTTTACCTCTCTGTCACGTCAAAATAGTAGCTTATTTGCAATTTTCTTACGATTTAATGAGATTTTAAGTTGGTAACTAGGTTCCCAAAAGGTTTTAGTATAATGTTTGGGCCAAGATTAGCCATGGATGCAAGCCTTAGAACTTTTCAAATCTAAGGCGCCACACAGGCTGGGTGCCCTGGCTCTCTTTGATGTATTTTGGCTATTTTCAAATCAAAGATATAATTTCAGGCTTAACGCCTGCTATCCACTATGGGTGTATCAAAACTGTATGTAAGAAGACCATAATATTGAGTTCCACAAACATGCATAAGACTATTCTTTCTGTTTATGTAGCATGGCATTTCTCACATTCACATTATTTTGGGGTGAAATTGAGAAAAACAAAGGTTTTCATAATTCTGTTATGTGGTACTGAATTATTTTCCATATTACCACCTCTTAGAGTTAAGCTAAGCTTATTCACTCTATGGAGTTACCCTAGGTGAAATTTTGTGTAGAATCCAAATCTTGCCTTAAATCCAAGGATCTACTTACTCACAGAAAAGAGATTCATTTTTTCTGAAATAAAAAATGATGAATTTTGAATATATGCATGAGTTGTGGGTTATGCATAGTTCAGAATTGATTTTAATAAGAGTTTTGGCCTATTTTGGGATGCAAAAGATACCTCAAGGCTCAAATTTCCTCCCACCACAAAATAAAATTGTTCTACAATTTTACTAATGATATCAAGAAGAAAAATGCCCCAAAGGGGGTCAAAGTCCACTGTCCAACCTCTTTACATTACTCAGATCAAGTAATTTAAAGCACGTTTAAAGACATATTTAGGCTTGTAGCCTTCTTTCATGTGTCAATCTCCTTAAGAGCTTATCTGAGTCAGGTATGTCTGATTCTGTCAGCCATCAATCTTCATGTACTGGCTTTCTATATCTGAAAAGAAATTTTCTTTGATTTTTACCCTTAAGTCTCCTTTCTTTAATTAGTTTCTTTATCTTCTTGTCTTCACTCTGTTTCACTGGTGGTATGGTCAAAGGAGTTGGGTTCCTTGAAGGAAACAATTCTTTTTCAGCTGGTTGATAAGATTTTATAAAGATGACTTGAAAAGTGGGTTGTTTATTTTTTAATTCACCATTCAATTCCACTTGAACTGCATTGGTTCCATGTAAGGCAACAATAAAAAAAGGTCCTACATAAGAATCTTTAAGTTTCTTTGGGTCTTTGATATTATTGAAATTCAATGTTGAAACTAGAACTAGGTCCCCCACTTCGAAGTCCAGCACTTTGTGACTCTTGTGCCACATCTTTTTTGCATAGTCAAAGGCCACATTAATTCTTTGTTTTGTGTGATGTTTCACTTTATCAAGCATTAGTTTGAAACTGTAACCTGTGCGATGGATGTCAATCAATTCTTTCCTCAGTTTGTCTGCTGGGAGTTTTGCATTCCATCCTTTTTATAACATAGCAGGAGCTTGACCAATGGAAGAATGGACTGATGTCTTATGTGCCAATTCCAATTGAGGTTTTAGAGTACACCATTCATAGGTAAATTCATCTGATTCTTTAAATTATAATCCATAAGCACAGAATATCCTGATCATGTCTTTTACTTTTTGAATCATTATCTCTTCCAGACAATCAGTTTGAGGGTTAAATTCTGTAGAAAATGATAACTTGGTCCTAAAAAATCTATGAAGATTGGTTCAAAGTGCATATGTGAATTTGGGATCTCTGTCACTTATTATATTCTTAAATAATCCTGGATGATAAATAACTCTACTCAATAGAAGAAGAGCTGTATCCATAGAAGTGTCATCTTTATGGCATGGCAAGAATATTGAAGTTTTTTCTATATCTGTCCACAATGCCTAAAAAAGAATTATAGCTTTTGTCACCACTTGGAGGAAGTTCTGCGACCCAAACCATGTGAACAACATCCCCAGGGGATTTTTGTTTATTAATATGGTCCATTAGTCCAAATTTCTTGCTTGTACTCCTGTTTTCCTTTTGGCATCTGTCACAGGTATGGCAATATTCAATGGTCTCTTTTGTTCAAGAATGCCACCATGCATAGTTCTTCACTGTCAAAAGTGTTCTGTCTTCTGACAGGTGTCCAAAATAGATGCTATCATGACATTCATAAAGAATGGTATTGATAAGCAATCTACCCCATAATGACATTACACAAGAATCTTCGGTTCTGTGGTAAATTATTCTGTCAAACAAGTGAAATATTCCTTCAAAATAGAATTTTTTCCATGTTTCATCTGATGAGCTAACCAAAGATGTATCTTTGCAGTATTTATCTAACAAGGAAGCCAATATGTTGAAATTCTTGTCATTCTTATAAGATTCTCTGACTTCTTCAAAGAATTCAGTCCCAATATCAGTTATGTTAATTCCTTAAATTGGAAGCTGTGGTTTTGCTTCCAAAGTTACATAAGCTGGGTTATCATGAGTATTGGCTAATGCACACCTGCTAAGTACATCAGCATTCTTGTTAATGTTTCCTGCCTTATGAACTATAGTAATATTACCTCTATATTCTTGAATGGCTATCTGTAATATTAACATATGTCTTTTGGGTGTCTTCATGTTGAGAAGTTATTTCACTGCATTACAGCCAGTTATCACTTCAAAACACTCCCATCAAGATAATCATGCAGTTTCCCAAGTGTCCATACCAAACATAAACATTCCATTTGGCTTGCATCAAATCTGGCTTCTGTTGGTTTGATCTGTCTTAAGATATAACAGACTGGTTCTTCTGTAGTTTTGTCATTAATAATTTGTACTTGATGTAGGGCCTCCGCCAATCTATCTCCATATGCATTGATGTCCAATTTGAGAGGTATATTGCAGTCAGGAATGAGTAGTAAATCTGCTTCTGTAAGAGCTTTCCCTATCTTCTCATAAGCTTTAATTCTTTCCTGTGTAATTTCAAATACTGTCTGTTGATCACAGACTCTATAGATTGACTTGGCTAGAATTTCAAATTCTTTCAGTTGTTGCCTTGAATAACGGTCAACTCCAACAAAAGACATAATTTCTTTCTCATTTTGGGCTATTGGCTTAAGTAATACTGCTGCCACTTTTTCTTTTCAATACCCAATCTTAAACCAGAAACAATAGGTCATTAAGCTTTAAGTTCTTCAAAGCCAAAGTTGCATTTCTTGAGTGAGATCTTCATACTTACTCCTGCAACATTGTCAAGTACTCTTGAAATTCTTTCAAGGTGAAAGGACCATGAGTCTGAACATATGATCATATCATTAATATAAATAATGAGCCATCCTTCACATAATTATGTGGGGAAGATGGTATTCATCATCCTTTAATAATGTGATGGAGAATTTTTAATACCAAATTCCATTCTAAGATACTCATAAATGCCACAGTGAGTGATAACTCTAAGTAATTTCTTAGCCTTGGGCACCAAAACATTTTGATGAAAGCCTCTCAATGCATCCATGGAGGTTATATAATTGCCTTTAGATAACTGGGTCAAAGCTTCTTGGATACTAGGAATTGGATACCTATCTGAAACTGTATAGGTGTTCAGTGCTCTAAAATATCCAACCATCTTGGATTTGTCATTATGCCAAGAAATAGTGACAGCAGTTGTTAATTCAACTTCCTCATTATTGCCTACTTTCCTTAGTACACCAAGCTGTATTAGATCTGGGACTTGGTGGGTAAGCTGGTCTACTAAGTACTGGAGGATATGGTCTGTCAATAATAAGACTAATGTCAACTTCATGCGCATTAATAGTGCCTAATGGTTCATTATCAGAATAAAATGCATTTCTACATGTGTATAACCTATTAATACACTCATGCTCCATCCTGGGTGACAAGGATGGATTAATATGTGCTTCAGCAAGCTGCTCAGTGCCAAATTCTTCTTTATATGCATCTTTTATTTGAAGATACTACTGATATTTGTTTGGGCATATTTTAAAAAGAAAATTTTTGTCTTTTATTTTCTCCAATTGTAAAATATCTGTCTTTATGGTTATTGGTATCAATAACATAAATATTCAAATGATCATTTCCAAGAATGATATGTTGAGATGTACAATTTTCCCTTACAACGATCTCTGTCTTCATTCTCACACTTCCTGCAGCAAGAGGAAATACAATGTCAGTATTAAATACGCACAAAGGTACATATTTTTAATGGAAATACTAAATTGCACACCTTATATAGGTAACAGCTGGTTTTTCTATTCAGGAAGTATCACTTGAATGTATTCTTTGCCTATGCAAGTGCAAAATTCCCCTGTGTCGAAATTGAATTAAGCTTCAACTTCATTTATCAAGACTGATGTAATACAAAATGCTCCATCAGGGTATCCTTTGCCTCTAGCAGGTGTGGTTTATACATTCTGGCATCTTGAATGTTGATCAGGTTATACAGATCCTCACTATACTGTGGCAAGTGAGTATGGACTTCCCTGACTTCAAAGAAAGCTGTAATATTCTCAATAGAATATCCTTGTACTGGTGTTTATTCAGAGACTACAGAATCTTGTTCAGATTCTTCTTTCTCTTCAGAACAATGGACTTCTTCAATGACTTGAAATTTATTGATTTTTGTCTTTTTGGTGCAAGTGTTGGCTAAATGTGAAGTACTTCCACATTTATGACACTTCAAGACAGGTTTTTCTGGTTTTTTGTCCTCTCTGGGAATCTTTCACCAGGGCGAATCTCGCGTCAATTGTTGGCGATTGACTTCATGTCGCATGGCTGTCAGTATAAAATCTTGCTTCAGTCGCGTTAGTGTCACTTCATAGTCACTGGATTTAGTGGGTCACGTCACTTCAGCATCAAGACAACGCCGATTGTCACATGTGTAACATGAGAATGTCACTCAAAGCACAAACCCACTTAAACACTTTTTGCAACGTTTGGGTAATTTCACCTCATTGGCTTCCGCATCCCCACCTAATCCGCCCCGATGCTTCGCATGCTTACAAGCCCACACCACCCTCCAGATGAGACTCCGAAACTGCCCCCCCATCTCCGTCCTCACCACTCCTTACGCTTTCACACCCCCGCCCTTACCATCTTTATGCTCACGTGGTGCACTCCCGACATGCTCCCGACATCACTTATCCTTACGCTCGCTAAAGTGCCCTCCCGATATGCTCCCGACACTGCTTACCATCCTTACGCTCGCGGAGTGCCCTCCCGACATGCTCCCGACACCACTTATCCTTACGCTTGTGTAGTGCCCTCCCGACATACTCCCGACACCACTCATCCTTACACTTGTGTAGTGCCCTCCCGACATGCTCCCGACACTGCTTACCATCCTCACACTCGCGGAGTGCCCTCCTGACATGCTCCCGACACCACTTATCCTTACGCTTGTGTAGTGCCCTCCCAAAATGCTCCTGACACCACTTATCCTTACGCTTGTTTAGTGCCCTCCCGACATGCTCCCAACACTGCTTACCATCCTCACGCTTGTGTAGTGCCCTCCCGACACCACTTATCCTTACGCTTGTGTAGTGCCCTCCCGACATCACTCATCCTTACGCTTGTGTAGTGCCCTCCCAACATCCTCCCGACACCACTTATGCTTCTGCTTGTGTAGTGCCCTTCCGACATCTTCCCGACACTGCTTACCATCCTTACGCTTCCGTACTACATCCATAGTGTACGGTGGCTTGTTGGCGTACACAATGGACGCCATTGCCAAAATATTCTGAGTGGCCTTCTCTGCCAACAGGACCTAAGGGGAAATTGGTCAGTATATTCACAATGTTGTGGTTACGGTTTAAATCATGAGACTCACAAATTAAAACCAAATAAGTGGACTATTTAAGACAAGAATTGTGTCTCCTGTTTCCCCGACAAAACCATTTTATTTCATATCATTCAAATGGAACACTTTGCTTAGTCCTTACCTCATGAGCATTGAATAGTTCAAAAGTTGACTTTAGTAGGTTTCTCACTAGTCAAATTTATTCAATGTCTCACAGGGAAGTGATTTTGTTTGCATGATATGAAATAATTTGCAAAACATTGCCTCCTTCAATTTCCCGACAAATCGCATTTTGCAAATGCGATTATTTTACTTCCACCTATTTTCTTCAATTTGGATCTTTTTATTCAAAATTTTCAAAAAAGTTATCAATAAACTCGTCACCATCTATTTGCTTACTAAACTACCTCCACTATGGCCCAAACCCTGGGAAATTCAACTGAATTTAATGAACGACCAACTTCAGCCCCAGAGAGTGGAAGTGAAATCTCTGATATGGCCAGTAGTCGTGAATTAGGCATTGAAGCAGAGAGCCAGTCTCATGAAGATAATCAAGATCCACCAGTTCTTCCAGAATGTGAGTATGCATCCATCTTGAGTATTTCTAATCTCTCAAAACCTGATATTGTGTCATAGCCTTTATTTCAGGTCAACCTCCAAGCTCTCAGAAACCAAATTTTAAAAGTTATGAGAAGGAAAAGACTGTTGAACCTTGTGCAACGACAGAAGATGATGGGCAAGATGATGTAATTTTCAGTGGGGAGGTGGAAATTATATCCAAGTAACAATTTGTCTCCAACATTGCTCAAACAATCCCAAGGCTCGAAAAAATTCAAAATGATAGTAAAATTCCTGATTATGTGCCTCAAAAGATTGCTGAAGCCATGAGCCTGCTCAAAATGGATTTGAACCGTAAGTCGAATACTAATTCAAAACAAAATTGATAAAAATAGCTGCTTACAATATATGGGCAGGTGTGGAGGTGGGAGAATCTCTACCTGAAGGATCTCAAGTCGTAATTGGATTTCCAGGCAAAGGATTAGGAAAGAGACCAAATATACATGCGACCAAAAAAACCAACAAAAAACGCCATACGTTTGAAGCCGCAAAGGATTCTCGGGATCAAGGTGATGAAATGATCAATGTTGAAGGGGACCATATTGATGATGAACCTCCGCATACTGAACCCCCCCATACTCAATGAAACAATCCATGATGAAGCTCCACATCCTGAAAGCCCCCCGATACCCAATGAAACAATGCATGATGCAACCCCTCCCGCGTCTCCTTGGAATATTCAAGCCTTTCAAGAAAGGGAAACAATTAAACATGATACAATGGGACGAGATATGCCTGATATAGTTCCTGACCCTGAGCCCGAAGTGTCATCGTCTGCTAATTTTCAAGGTATATTTTTATCCCGCATGGAAGAGTTTGCAGGCATTTTGAATTATCATTCCAATATTACTCAACAATCATGGAAAAGGGGGCTTGATAGTATCAATAGTATTTACAAAAATTGATGGGACAGTTTACCAACAAAAGATGCTCATACATTCCTGCCCGTTGGTATTAAGTTGATCAGTAACTGAGAGCTTAAAATGTTGGCCTGGCTGGAGGACCTTGAGATGGCAGGTGAGTTTTATTTTTGTGCATGATACATGATTATTGGCTGTTAACTGGTGATATAAATTGCAATATCCAGGGTTAGATTTTTTTAAGCCAACAGAAACAGAAGCGTTTTTTGATCACAACATTTGGAATCTCAAATTGATGAAGGAATCAGCTAAACCTCCAGAGAATCTCCCAAAATCTGAACACTCCTTCTTCAAAATGGTTCAGAGCCTTCTTTACCCCGCCAATCCAGTTAAACATTTTTGGGCAAATGTTATGTTTGAATCCATTAGTTTAGTCTCATACGATGTGATTGCACCCAAACCATATGTTGCACCAACATCAAATTTAACTGATCCTCTTGAACTCAAACCGGGGGCAGTTGAATACCTTGCCTCCTGCTTGAGTAAATCGAAGCAACGTGCAACCCAACTCAGCCTTGAAGGTGGCGGGGCTGACAATGAGATATCCACAAAGCTGCACAAGAACCTGGAGGATCTAATGGATACAGCTATCCATTTGATGATTGCATACAACATGGTACGTGCACATACAAAGGTCGAAGTTAATGGCATCAAAGGCAAACTCACAAACTCAAAAAAAAATGAGGCCATCAAAGATCTTTTGGCGTGTCACAAGAATCTTGGAATAAATCGAATTTGCTATGGTATATTAGCGGCATTCTGTGCGGCGGGGATTCGTGGTTTGATTGTATTCTCAGATGACTGGAGAACAAGCTCAGTTAAAGGGGCTTTATCACTGATTGACATTTCCGAAAAACTTTCAGAGGGTCAAACTCCAGTGGAGCCAGTGTGGCTACGTACTAATAAGTATATATGTAATTTACTGAATAGAAGTCTCTTCTCATCAGAGTCTTTTAACCCCACTGTACCTCTTAGATTTGAATTTGCACGATGCTTAGTATTAGAATTTGGTGATGCCTGGGTGGCAATGCGCGGTCTTGGTTCAAGTGATGAGGTTACATTGACTGTACCCAGGTCAGCTAAACTCACAACCAGGATTGACCCGTTTTAGATTAGCTTTGTACTAGATAGATTGTAATTGAATTTTGCAAAGTTATTTATGAATTTGATAATCATGACTTCCTATCCTACTACTTCCCGGATGCCACAGTCTGAGTACCAATAGTAATTTTACAGCAGCATGCCTCCGTACATCATTGCAAAGACTCCGACAAGACGCAAGCTCAGTCAGGCGTTGTGCCTGCAAGTAGCACACGCGGGGGCATTGCGGGAAGTCGTGTTTATCACTTCCCGCCAGCCCATAATAGGCCAAATGTTCCTGTGTCTTTCAAGAGGACTAGGATAGCTAGGGATCGACAGCAGGATGCATATTGCATTTGCGTGTGCTTGAAATATTCCAAATGGTTGGATTGGAAAGTGATTGCATGGGAACATCAATATGTAAAATTGAATAATGCACTATCCACTGCAATTTTCAGGTTCAGGTATTTGAGATCGCAAATTTGCAAAGGTCAGGTGTGATCTTTCTTTTTAGCCGCAATTAAAAAAGATTCATCAACCGCAATTCAATTTAGGTGATATTAATAAATCAGTAATCATTTGGTTTCATTTCATTTTCTGCTGCAAGCATGCCATTCACGAAAAAAGGAAAAGAGCGTAAAAGGGAAGTCGCGAGAAAGCGTCGTGCTGAGGAAGGAAAGTGTGAGTTGCTTTCTTAGTCTCAGTGTATATATATAGATATATATATATGCTTCCACATTTATGTGGCACCCTCATTGGGCCCCACGGAAGAACATTGGCTTTAGTCGGTTCAGATTATGCCAATGTCATGTGGGCTCCAACAGGGAAGTCAAAGGATGTGTCCCGAAGAAAGCTCCCTGGGAGTATCTGATATCTTGTGTGCTTCAACACATAGTGATCCCTCAACCACTCGGGAATAGTGGGAGATCCCAAAAGACAAATGAGCGCAAGACGACCCGAATGAATAGGTTGTTTTCCTCCTCTCGCCCAACAGCACAAATATCAATGCCAGTATCAGCAAATATCACCCCAAGTGAAATTTGGAGGGTTGTGGATGTCAATCAGATCAAACACATTCACTTTGGCCGTGTGGCAATTTTCTCTTCAACCGGATTACTCATTGCCCTTGTCGAATTCAGACCATTCACAACAATGAGTGAAGTCGAGATCAATCAATGGGATGAATTATCACAATTCTTATTTCGCAAAAATAGATTCACTGACCCAATTGCAACCAATGGAGCATTACTGGAGGGATTTATGTTCGCGATTGGGTGGTGCAAATGCAGCACGAAGAATGAACAATTTGGTCTGTATGGAAGTGTCGGGAAAATTGAAAACACAAAAGATGAATGGCAGAACCGAGGTGCCAATCTTAGCTTGGTGGGTCGCATTCTAGGTCAATCCTTAGGATATGTTGGGGATAATTTATTTCAGAAGATTCAAAATTGCTACAATTCATTGGGGGTTCCATCTTTTGATCAAGTCAACTATGGAGCCAATATGCCCGCAAATCAGGGTGCATTCGAGTTTGCTTGCGCACTCACTTTCACCATGAATGGATTCAAAAACGCACCTCATGTTGATAAGGATGCATTGCTGTATGCTTCGGGATGGTGGTTTCAAGCTGATAAGCGGACCGGCCAAATTCAAAGAGATGCGTCAAAGCGGTGTACAGGGGGAAAATTGATTTTCCCAAATGAGCATTTTTGGATTGATCTATCCGCATGTCATGGGCTCATTCAGGTAGTGTGGGCCAGTAGTACATTTGTTCATTATACTGATCCAGCACAGGAAAACAAAAGCACGACACTAGTGGGTATGTCCCCACCATGCTCAAGCAGGTTAGCAAAAACAATGCGGCAAAAAAGCCATGGCTATTATGAGATTGGCGAGAGAGCGGGCTATCAAATCAGGGATGGTAATACAATCTCATGCCAATTCAAAGAATGAGGAGATTTGCATGTGTGTTGGGTAAGGCAGAGGACAATATACACCACCAGGATTGGATGGTTTCAAGTGCGGGAGATGGGGTGTCTCACATGAAAAAGGGGTGAAGTCGATTATGTAAGGTGGCATGCCATCGTACATATGCCAGGTTTGTTGCTCTTGTCCAGGATCCCAATTCTTCACACAGGAATCCTTATGCTTGTGCAGATTCCAACAATGCTAAAAGTTCCTTACGCCTATGTAGGCTGCCGACGCTTCACATGCCAATCCTTACGCCTGTGCAGGTTCCCGACAGCTCACACGCCAATCCTTACGCCTGTGCAGGTTCCCGACAACTCACACGCCAATCCTTACGCCTGTGCAGGCTCCCGACAATTCACACGCCAATCCTTACGCCTGTGCAGGCTCCCGACAACTCACACGCCAATCCTTACGCGTTTGCAGGCTCCTGACAACTCACACGCCAATCCTTACGCTTGTGAAGGTTCCCGAAAACTCACACGCCAATCCTTACGCCTGTGCAGGCTCCCAGCAATTCACACGCCAATCCTTACGCCTGTGCAGGCTCCCAACAACTCACACGCCAATCCTTACGCTTGTGAAGGTTCCCGACCATTTAAACAATTAAATACATGACTAAGATTAATAGCGTGTGACCATAGGAACGGCAATGTCTCATGAATCTGCAGTGGATTGCTCACATGCAGGAACCTCCCGCTTTTTTACTGTTAAGATTTGATATGGCTCTGAACCATGGAGGAAGAAAATATAGGAGGCAGGAATGGTGACTATTGGCGCATTTTTGGCAAAAGATTTTCTCACAAACAAATACTAACTCAACCTTTTTGGTCGGGCACTTACAAAAATTATTCTCACGCAATAGGATATTTGAACCATTAAGGAAAATATCATTTCAGGTGAGCAAAGAATGTAATAGAAATTGAAGATAACAATCATTTAAGACAATGAATTCATTTAAAAGAAAGTATTACAAGACATAAAAAGTGGAAAGAAGACGATTTTTTTTTAAATTTTGTTTTTCTAAGAACCTTGAGACTATCCCAGTGATGTCCTCCTTTGGATAAGCCTCCATTGCCTCCCCAAGGAGGGAGTTTAGTTCCTCGCGGAATTCCTGGTGCATCTCATTTCGATGAGTTGCATCCACAAAAGGAATCATGTGGAGCAACCGACGATGCTCCAACAATATTCGGTTGATTGTTTCGTGGATGATGGCTCGAGGAATCATTAGTGTCGGGCGCAGGTCGGAGAATTCCTGGCGAGCGTCATCGTGGGAATGAGACGAGCTTGGCACCGGGGGGGAGGAGGCGGCAATGGGAACGAACTGGGGTAGGAGTGGAGGGAGGGGGAACAGGTGGGGAAGGTGGCGCAGTCGGTGAAGAAGAAGGGGGAGGGGAAGGGGGGGATCCGACGGGCGTATCATCAATGATGATGATTGAGCGGGGAGTGGCAGGACAAGCTGGAGAGGGTCAAAGAAAATATGAGGAAAAGGTAATAGGAGTAAAGAAAGAGAATTGGTGACTTACCAAAAGTTTCCTCCGTGGATTGGGTAGGAGCCACCTCAGGTTCTGGCTCACGAGTCGTATCATCCTCAGGTGATTGGGAGGATGGACTTGGGCCAGGAATAGGTGGCTCATTGTGCTGGGAGGGTTCTACAAAAGGAGGAAGAGTCAGTTAACTTGATGCGAAAGTGAAAATGAGAACAGAGAAAGTTGGCTGCTTACCGCGGAATAAGTCCTCTGACCATTGGGTGCCACTCGGGCCTGGAGTGGGTTGCCGCGGGGTTTGCTCGCGAGGCAAACTAGGAACGGGAGAGTCTTGTCGGGGGGGATTTGGGGTGTTTTGTTCTATGAGTAATGGAAAAAAGTCAGTATTATTGCGTGAAGAGAAATGAGATAAGGAGGAGAAAGAAAACTTACTTTGGCATTTGAATCCCATCGGTGACAAGACATGGTGACGATCAGCCCAAGCTCGAATGTCCTCTTTCCATCGCCATCCTTCATCAGCTGGATAATCACTTCGCTCATGTCGAGGAGTGAAGTGACCATCGGATGGTGGCCTAGGAGGGGGGGTGGACAAATCAATGCTTGAGGGGACTGGGCTAATCGTCCGGAATCGTTCCCGTCGCCCTGCTTGAGGTCCCGGTGTCCATTTGCGCTCGGATATTGTTTCATCATCGTTGACCACAAAGGAGTCCTGGCGAGGGCGTCTTGGGCAAGAACTCCTCTGGCCTTGTGGCCGGAAGGGGCGGACAACAAACAAACATTTCTTGTGTGCTTGTTGGCAAGCATCACAAGCGTCGGTCGTCGTCAAGGAACGAATGCAGGGGATACCCCGCTTGGTGCATAACGTGCACGACATCTAAAAACAAAACAAAACAGGTTATTAACTGAATAGAAAGTAAGCAATCAAGAAAGAAAATGAAGGCGTACGATGAATTATATAGATTTAAAACAGAAACAAATTAAAGATGCTCGAGTCAGAAGTTTTTAAAAGTCTTGTAAGATGTGACTATGAAACTGATGATAATATTACTATTAATCAACAGTACTATGTCTGTTCTTATGAAATATAATAATAAAATATTATTATAACCACAATTAAATAATTAAAAAATTATTTCTTTCACGTGTTAAGCACTACTAGTGATTTTAACAGTGAGCAAGTAATTGTCTACAAGAATCAATTACAAGAAGAATTTAATAATAAATACTTCTTTATTAAAATAATAAAATTATTTTAATATATAATTATCTTTTGCAAGAATAATTATAAAGATAATTCTTGAAGAAAACTATTACTAGAGAAAAACTTTAAGAATTAAAGATAAATGACTCACTAATACTCCAAAGAACTTATTGATAATAAAAGTAGAGAAATTTGACGTGGAATTGTGGATTTAAGGGATCAAAAGGATTTATAACAGTATTACAACAATATATAGTTGGATTCTATGATTTCACGTCTTTCTGATTGATTCTGAAAGAATTAAAACACTTAAGAATAGTTGAACTAATACTTACTTGTTGGTAATAAAGATTTAATAAATTGATAAGATGATGATACGGAAAAAACAGCAAGAATAGGCTTCTTTTAAGTCAACAACAGCTCACAGAGGCGTGCCATGGAGCAAACTGAAAAACCAGTGAGTGAGAAAACAATAAACCTTTTTGGATTATTGATTGCATCATCTGTTGTCATGTAAGATTATCATAATTACTTAATTGATGCTTTTACGTGACTACCAACCCCAATATGGTTAAGAATAAAAGGAGTAACACTTGTAAATCTTCTTTTATTCTAAAATAATCATTGATTTCTCAAAGTTATCAATGTTATTGCCAATTTCATCACAGGTTGTAATTACTGTGAATTTTTGAAGATTCAGTGTTTCACGTAGAATATCCAAAAATGGACTGTAAGTAAAACTTTTAATTTTACTAGTAAAACTGTAATTCTTTTTGGTTGTACCATAGATAATACAGTTCTCCTTTAGTCCTGAAAGTTTCAGAAAGATTCATTAAGAATTGTATTTTTAATGAATTTTTGAAGGTTTTACCTCATTTCTATGTAGAATTGCAAATAGCAGTGTTTTGCTGGTTGCTATGAGGTAAATCAATGAATATGGGTCCCAAAAAGGGTTTTAATTACTCTTTTGGGGTTTATCCATGGAAAGTCATTAGTAATTGACATGGTTACAGGAGTGTAAGTAGCTCATTACCTCCTTGGCATGTCAAAATAGCAGGTTATTTGCTATTTTCTGATGTTTTACAGTAGTTGTAACTTGGTAACCAAGTTCCCAAAGAGTTTTAGTTTACCAATTGGGCCAAGATGAGCCATGGATCCATGCTCTGGAGCTATCCACGCCTCTGAGGCCTCAGAAGTTGGGTACCCTGGCTCTCTTTGATGTCTTTTGTCCCCCTTGCCTATTTTTTACGTCAAAATAGTAATTTAAGCTTAAAGTGAGATATCCACTATGGGTGTACCAAAAGTCCATGTAAGAATACCATGATATTAAGTGCTCAAAACATGCATAACACTATTCTTAGTGTATATGTAACATGGGATTTCTCACTTTCCCATTATTTTGGCTAAAAATCAAGAAAAACAAAAATTTTCACGGATCTTTTATGTGGTATTAATGATGTGGTATTGAAGTATTTTCCATTTTACCACCTCAAATACTTAAATTGAGCTTATTCACTCTATGGAGCTACCCTAGGTGAATTTTTATGTAGAATCCAAATCTGGTCTTAAATCCATGGATTTACTTACTCAATAAAAAGTTATTCATCTTTTCTGAAATTGAAAATGATGAATTTTGGATATATGCATGACTTATGAGTTTTGCATAATTCAAAATTTCTTTTTAAGATAATTGTGGCCTATTTGGGTATGTAAAATATACCTCAAGGCTCACATTCCCTCCCACCAAAAAATAAAATTGTACTACAATTTTATTAGTGATAAAAAGAATAAGGCCCCAAAAGGGGGTTAATGTCCACTGTCCAACCTCTTCACATTACTCAGATCAAGTAATTTAAAGCACATTTATAGACATATTCAGGCTTGTGGCCTTCTTTCATGTCTAAATCTTCTTAAGAGTTTATCTGAGTCAGGTATTTCTGATTCTGCCATCCATTCATCTTCATGTACTGGATTTCTATATCTGACAAGATATTCTCTTTGATTTTTACCCCTAAGTCTCCTTTCTTTAATGACTTTCTTTATCTTTCTGTCTTCATTCTGTTCCACAGGTGGTACAGTTAAAGGAGTTGGGTTTCTTAAAGGAAACAATTCTTTATCAGCTGGTTGATAAGGTTTTATCAAGCTGACTGGAAATGTGGGGTGTTTATTTTCCAATTCACCACTCAATTCCACTTGAACTGCATTGGTTCCATGTAAAGCAACAATAACAAAAGGTCCTACATAAGAATCTTTAAGTTTCTTTGGGCCTTTGATATTATTAAAATTCAAGGTTGAAACTAGAACTAAGTCCCCTACTTTGAAGTCTGGTACTTTATGACTCTTGTCCCACTTCTGTTTTGCATAATCAAAAGCATCATCCATACTTTGTTTTGCATGGTGTTTTACTTTATCAAGCATTAATTTGAAGCTGGAAGCTGTAGGATGAATGTCAATCAAGTCTTTCCTCAGTGTGTCTGCTGGGAGTCTTGGATTCCATCCTTTTTCTAACATAGCAGGAGTTTGTCCTGTGGAAGAATGGACTGATGTCTTGTATGCCAATTCTAATGCAGGTATCAGAGTGCACCAGTCATGGGTAAAGCCATCTGAGTCTTCAAATTCTAATCCATAAGCACAAAATCTCCTGATCATGTCTTCTAAAGTTTGAATCATCCTCTCTGCTAGCCCATCTGTTTGAGGGTGATATGCTGTAGAGAATGATAACTTAGTCCCAAACAATCTATGAAGA
This sequence comes from Austropuccinia psidii, assembly GCA_023105745.1. Classification (NCBI taxonomy): domain Eukaryota; kingdom Fungi; phylum Basidiomycota; class Pucciniomycetes; order Pucciniales; family Sphaerophragmiaceae; genus Austropuccinia; species Austropuccinia psidii. The sequence continues at coordinate 56,774,238 of JALGQZ010000002.1, read as the reverse complement.
TTGGTCCAAAGTGCAGATGTGAACTTGGGGTCTCTGTCACTTATGATATTCTTAAATAACCCTGTATGAGAAATAACTCTACTCCATAAAAGAAGAGCTGTATCCATAGCAGTGTCATCTTTATGACATGGTAAGAATATGGGAGTTTTGCTATATCTGTCCACAATGACTAAACAAGCATTATAACTTTTGTCACCACTTGGAGGAAGTGCTGTGACCCAATCCATGTGAACAACTTCCCAAGGGGATTTTGGTTCTTGAATATGGATCATTAATCCAAATTTCTTGCCTGTACTCCTGTTTGCTTTTTGGCATCTATCACAGGTATGGCAATATTCAATGGTTTCTTTTCTCCAAGATGGCCACCATGCACAGCTCTTCACCTTTTCAAGTGTTCTGTCTTCTGATAGGTGTCCAGAGTAAATGCTATCATGGCATTCATGAAGAATGGTATTGATGAGCAATCTACTACACAATGTCATCACACAAGAATGTTTTGTTCTATGGTAAATAATCCCATCAAACAAGTGAAATCTTCCTTCAGAATAGGAATTTTTCCAAACTTCATCTAGTGTATTAACCAAAGATGTGTCTTTGCAGTCTTTATCCAATAAAGAAGTCAAGATATGGCAATTCTTGTCTTGTTTATAAGACTCTCTGACCTCTTCAAAGAATTCAGTCCCAATATCAGTTATGTTAATCCCTTCAATTGGAATCTGTGGTTCAGCTTCCAAAGGTACATAAGCTGGGTTATCAGGAGTGTTGGCTAAAGCCCATCTACTCAGTCCATCAGCATTTTTGTGAATGTTTCCTGCTTTATGAACTATAGTCATGTTTCCTCTATATTCTTGAATGGCTATTTGCCATCTCAACATATGTCTGTTGGGAGTTTTCATGTTAAGAAGTGATTTCACGGCATTACAGTCAGTTATCACTTCAAAAACACTGCCATCAAGGTAATAGTGTAATTTCTCAAGTGCCCATACTAAACATAAGCACTCCATTTGGCTTGCACCATATCTGGCTTCTGTTGGTTTGATTTGTCTTGAGATATAACAAACTGGTCCTTCTGTAGGTTTGTCATCAATAATTTGGACTTGGTGTAGGGCTGCCCCTAATCCATCTCCACATGCATCAATGTACAATTTAAAAGGAATATTCCAGTCAGGCATGAGGAGTAAAGGTGCTTCTGTAAGGGCCTTCTTTATCTTCTCATAAGCTTTAATTCTTTCTTGTGTCATTTCAAATACAGTCTGTTGATCACAGATTCTATAAAGTGACTTGGCTAGAATTGCAAAATCTTTCAAGTGTTGCCTATAGTAACTAGCAAATCCAAGAAAAGACATCATTTCTTTTTTATCCTGGGGTATTGGCTTAAGTAACACTGCTGCTACTTTATTCTTGTCAATACCCAAGCTCAAACCAGAAACAACATGTCCTAATGCTTTGAGTTCTTCAAAACCAAAATTGCATTTCTTAAGTGAAATTTTCATGTTCACTTCTGCAACTTTATGAAGTACTCTTGCAAGTCTTTCAAGGTGCAAAGACCATGAGTCAGAACATATAATAATATCATCAATATAAATGATAAGCCATCCTTCAGACAATTCTGTGGGGAAGATGGTATTCATCATTCTTTGATAATGAGATGGAGCATTTTTAATGCCAAATGGCATTCTAAGATACTCATAAATACCACAGTGAGTGATAATTCTAAGTAATTTCCTAGCTTTAGGCGTCAAAACATTTTGATGGAAGCCTTTTAATGCATCCATTGATGTTATATACTTGGCTTTAGACAATTGAGTCAAGGTTTCTTGGATCCTAGGGATTGGATACCTATCTGGAACTGTGTAGGTATTCAAAGCTCTAAAATCTCCAACCATTCTTGACTTATCATTATGCCATGCAATAATAACAGGTGTTGTCACTTCAACTTCCTCATTATGGCCTACTTTCCTTAGCACACCAAGTTGGATCAACTCTTGGATATGTTTTTCCAAGGCCTCTCTAGCTCTGGGACTGGCTGGATAAGCTGGTCTTCTAAGTACTGGAGGATATGGTCTATCAATATTAAGAGTAATATCAATTTCATGTCCCCTTATAGCGCCTAATGGTTCATTATCAGATGCAAATGCATTATTGTATGTATATAATACATCAATAAGTTCATTCCTCATCTTTGGTGACAATGATGGATTAATTTGTGCTTCAACAAGTTGTTTAGACACAAATTCATCTTTGTAAGTATCTTTGACAGAAGATACTACAGATATCTGTTTTGGCATATTGGAGAAAGCAAATTTTTGCCTTTTGTTATCTCCAATTGTGAAATATCTGTCTTTATGGTTATTTATATCAATACCATAAATATTCAAGTAATCATTTCCAAGAATGATATGCTGAGATGTACAATTATCCATTACTACAATCTCAGTTTTCATTCTTACACTTCCTGCTGGATGTGGGAATACAATATTAGTATCCAATATGCCCAAGGGGTACATATTGTTACTGGCACTACTGAACTGTACACCTTCTATTGGTAATAGATGGTTTTTCCATTCAGGAAGTATAATTTGGAGATAATCCTTGCCAATACAAGTGCAAAATGCCCCTGTATCCAGATTTACTTTGGCTTCAATATCACCCATTAGAACTGATGTGATACAGGATGCTCCAGCAGTGTAACCCTTTCCTCTAGCAGGTTTTGTTTTACACATTCTGGCATCTTGGATATTGATCAGGTTGTAGCAATCCTCACTGTACTGTGGCAAGTGGGTATGGACTTCTGTGACCTCAAAGAAAGCTGAAATGTTTTCAATGGGATAGTCCTCTACTGGTGTATCTTCAGAGACTGCAGAATCTTGATCAGACTCTTCTTTCTCTTCAGTACACTGAATGTCTTCAATGATTTGAACTTCATTGATCTTTGTCTTCTTAGGGCAAGTGTTGGCTAAATGTGAAGTACTTCCACATTTATGACACTTCAAGACAGGTCTTTCTGGTCTTCTTTCCTCTCTAGGAATCTTTGAGACTATTTTGGACTCTATTGGGTTTCTAACCCAAGTTTTACCAATTCTTGTTCTGGTAATGATATCTTCCATAGCATTAATGTAGTCCTCTGTTGAACAGGGTTCCACACATCTGCTTTTGATAGCATGTTCCAGTTCTCCTCCACATTTTCTTAATATTTTCATATTAATCATAGTGTCAGACATATCTGGGTGTAAAGCAGATAATCTGTCTTTTTGTTTGAAGAACCAAGTAAGTGGTTTGTCTTTTTCTGAGTTAAAAATGGCACTTTCAAAAGCATTCTCCATTTTAAACCTCCAAGAATTATTGGCCCATTTGGTAATCACTTCAGATTTCCACCAAGACCAGTCATGTCTTCCATGATCCATTCTCATCTTGTAATACCATTTCTTTGCAGTCTTGGTAAACAAACAATGTAATTTTCCTACTATGATTTCATCAGGTATATTAAAGTCTTCTTGCAACATATCAATAGTCCTGATGAATTCAATATGGTTGTATTCTCCTTCACCAGAGAATGTTGGCCATTCTTCTAATTTGGGAATATCCTTTGCAGAAATAACATTCTCTCCTAAGAATGGAGTCAAACTTTCTTTGACAGAAAGTTTTTCTTCAGTCAAAGGTGTAGAATGTCTTGGCATATGTGGTTCATGATTCTTATGAATTTGCTCCACACTTGCAATTATTTCATTCTTCAATTTCTGCCTTTCACTGTCACTTTTTGCTAAATGTATAGCAAATTGATTGGTGTTCTTAACTATTTGTAAGACATGGTCTTCAAGAGTTTTAAGTCTATCATTTACTTTAAAGATGGAAAGATCCTCTGTGTCATTATTTTGACATTGGTTCTCAATTCTTTCACAAGCATTGCTAATTGACTCAAGGGTGACAGTTGTCAATTTATGCCAATCAGAATGTTGTTTGTCATTTTTCTTTAAATCATTGATGTCTAATGTAATTTGTTTTAACTTTGACTCAAGTTTGCCAATTTCTACACTAATACTTCTATGTACATCATTTATTTGCGTGGAAAAGTCCTGTTCATCCTTTCCTGCTCTTTGGCTGTGAATTCCATAAGAGTTCTGGCCATATTGAAGACACTGTCCACGGCTGAAGGCTCCAATCTGGGGATCCTGTACCCTTGTGGGTAAGGTCTGTGCCAATTGGCTTTGCCTTTGCCCTTGCCTTGATGGTTCTTGGGACCTCTCTGTTTCTTTTGAGGTCCTTTGGGCTTGTCCTTGGATGCTTCTGGAGCTGGTTTGGAGCTGGTAGATGCCACTGGTGCCTCTGTCTCCAAAGTTGGAGTCATTTCCAATTCTTTCTTCTGGTCTATGGATAAAAGACTCTGGTTCTTCAACCAATTCTTTATCTTTTTGACCTTGTCTTTGCAAGACAGGGGGCTCCAACCTCCTAAGAGTTCTATGGTCTTCTCCTGACCCAGAAAGCTCTTGATGTGTAAGTAGGAGTTCATGGCCCCCTGCCAAAGGCTTTGGCAGATTTCCCACTCCTCTTCTTTGGCTGCTCTGAACCAATTTTTGTACTGGCTCTGATATATTTCTATTGCTGCCACTTGAAAATGGTTCAGCCCTGGAAATATTATCATAAATTAGTTCAGGCTCAGAATTCACGTCAAAATCTGTTGGTACAGACCTTGGGGAATGGGGGGCAACTCTGGCATCCTCCAGATGTGCCTTTCTTGTGGAAGATTTGGCACTTCTGGATTTGGTCTTGCCTCTTCTTTGTCCACATCCATCTGGTTGGACTGAATAGTTGCTTCCATTTCTGGTATGCACCATTTTCACGTCAATTTAGGGATAAAGAGTAAAAATAAAGATAAAAACACACCTTTTGGTGGTAATTTATTCTTTTCAGAATTAAATAAGGTGCCTCTTTTAGCAATTTGCACCTCAATACTGTCTTCAGATTCTGCTTCTGAAGATTCTGGACTAGTGATATATCTTTTACTGAGTCTGTTGCCAGCTGCACAGTATTTGATTAAAGACACTAAAAGAAATTATAAAAGAGAAAAAATTATTTTTTATACTTTTTAAAATATTTTTTAAAGATTTTTTATAAGTTTTATATTTTTTAATATTAAAAAAATTATTCTTTTTAAAGAAAAAAAATTAAAATTTAAGATTTTGAATGAAAATTAATTCAGAGTAACTCAAAGAATAATTTTATAAGTTTTTGGATGTGAAAAAGCCACGTGTAAAAACAATATAAAATTAAACCAAATTCCTCAATGAAAAAGATTTTAAAACAATTTCAAAAATAAAAATATTTTAACTCCAAATTGAAAGAAAAAAATTAATTAAATTAATATATTTTAGAGCTTAAAAATATATTAATTAAGGGTACAAGGTTCAAAAAACACGGCCAGGCCCCCAAATGTAAGATGTGGTAGGTATGGTGGTTTTTTGAACACAAAAAACGAAGTCTAGAATATGATTAAAGCCAAGTCTATGGATAAAATCACGGCCAGGCCCCCAAATGTAAGATGTGACTATGAAACTGATGATAATATTACTATTAATCAACAGTACTATGTCTGTTCTTATGAAATATAATAATAAAATATTATTATAACCACAATTAAATAATTAAAAAATTATTTCTTTCACGTGTTAAGCACTACTAGTGATTTTAACAGTGAGCAAGTAATTGTCTACAAGAATCAATTACAAGAAGAATTTAATAATAAATACTTCTTTATTAAAATAATAAAATTATTTTAATATATAATTATCTTTTGCAAGAATAATTATAAAGATAATTCTTGAAGAAAACTATTACTAGAGAAAAACTTTAAGAATTAAAGATAAATGACTCACTAATACTCCAAAGAACTTATTGATAATAAAAGTAGAGAAATTTGACGTGGAATTGTGGATTTAAGGGATCAAAAGGATTTATAACAGTATTACAACAATATATAGTTGGATTCTATGATTTCACGTCTTTCTGATTGATTCTGAAAGAATTAAAACACTTAAGAATAGTTGAACTAATACTTACTTGTTGGTAATAAAGATTTAATAAATTGATAAGATGATGATACGGAAAAAACAGCAAGAATAGGCTTCTTTTAAGTCAACAACAGCTCACAGAGGCGTGCCATGGAGCAAACTGAAAAACCAGTGAGTGAGAAAACAATAAACCTTTTTGGATTATTGATTGCATCATCTGTTGTCATGTAAGATTATCATAATTACTTAATTGATGCTTTTACGTGACTACCAACCCCAATATGGTTAAGAATAAAAGGAGTAACACTTGTAAATCTTCTTTTATTCTAAAATAATCATTGATTTCTCAAAGTTATCAATGTTATTGCCAATTTCATCACAGGTTGTAATTACTGTGAATTTTTGAAGATTCAGTGTTTCACGTGAAATATCCAAAAATGGACTGTAAGTAAAACTTTTAATTTTACTAGTAAAACTGTAATTCTTTTTGGTTGTACCATAGATAATACAGTTCTCCTTTAGTCCTGAAAGTTTCAGAAAGATTCATTAAGAATTGTATTTTTAATGAATTTTTGAAGGTTTTACCTCATTTCTATGTAGAATTGCAAATAGCAGTGTTTTGCTGGTTGCTATGAGGTAAATCAATGAATATGGGTCCCAAAAAGGGTTTTAATTACTCTTTTGGGGTTTATCCATGGAAAGTCATTAGTAATTGACATGGTTACAGGAGTGTAAGTAGCTCATTACCTCCTTGGCATGTCAAAATAGCAGGTTATTTGCTATTTTCTGATGTTTTACAGTAGTTGTAACTTGGTAACCAAGTTCCCAAAGAGTTTTAGTTTACCAATTGGGCCAAGATGAGCCATGGATCCATGCTCTGGAGCTATCCACGCCTCTGAGGCCTCAGAAGTTGGGTACCCTGGCTCTCTTTGATGTCTTTTGTCCCCCTTGCCTATTTTTTACGTCAAAATAGTAATTTAAGCTTAAAGTGAGATATCCACTATGGGTGTACCAAAAGTCCATGTAAGAATACCATGATATTAAGTGCTCAAAACATGCATAACACTATTCTTAGTGTATATGTAACATGGGATTTCTCACTTTCCCATTATTTTGGCTAAAAATCAAGAAAAACAAAAATTTTCACGGATCTTTTATGTGGTATTAATGATGTGGTATTGAAGTATTTTCCATTTTACCACCTCAAATACTTAAATTGAGCTTATTCACTCTATGGAGCTACCCTAGGTGAATTTTTATGTAGAATCCAAATCTGGTCTTAAATCCATGGATTTACTTACTCAATAAAAAGTTATTCATCTTTTCTGAAATTGAAAATGATGAATTTTGGATATATGCATGACTTATGAGTTTTGCATAATTCAAAATTTCTTTTTAAGATAATTGTGGCCTATTTGGGTATGTAAAATATACCTCAAGGCTCACAAGTCTAGAAGAGAGTCGTGAAGAAAGAAAAATATTAATATCGGATAATAACGTGGACAAAACTTTGAAATGTAGGAGACGCACGAGGTGGATAGAAGTGGGTTTCTGAAAGTATCAGCGGGAAAAACAAAAAGCGAGAAGGAAGGGGAGTGGGTTTAGTGGAGTGTGAAAGACAAAAGTAGAAAGGCAGGAAGACAAAGGGGAATACGCACAAGAAGCACAAACGCGGGTGAGAAAGAAGGTGAAGGGTGTGTCATGTGAAGATGGTCTTTTATACCATGGTGAAGCTGAGATGATCTCAGCAGTTGCAGCACCCGCAAAAGGCTCAGCTTCAAGGCGTGTGGGCAAAATTGAAGCTCAGTGTCAGCGAATGCTGCAACTGAGAAGGGAAATGCTGGTGTGAGGCAGAAGAACAATGGGGTTCTGGCTGTGTATTGCTATTGATTGAATTGTCAAGCTCAGTCAAAGCCCCTTTGTTTCCTTAAATAGCCACCCGATCACCCAGGAGGGTGGTCGTGAGGCCCTCATTGAATGTGCATTGTGGGTGCAATGCACAAGTGCCCCATGCAGAAATGCACCCGGTGCATTTGGTCACAAGTGACCGCGGCGACATTACCGGCCGTATGGCCTGGTAATAGTATGTGAACAAAGGGGGGGGCTGTAACACAAGTGAATACAGCGTGAGCTTGCCTCGACCCATTGCTCAGGTTTGCTTTCGGGTCATAATTGAAATGCTCAGTGGCTGAACATTTTAATTGCACAGTAATTGAACCATTGATATAACAATATCAAATGCACCGTGCTGAGCCATTGCTCAGTCGTTTTTGTATGCACACGATCTGAGCAATTGGCACTGCATCGGATGACATTTCAGCCAGGTGCAGCATTTCACACGCTTTGGTTAAGTGCTCCAAACTGAGCCTTCCAATGAGCTATTCCAAAAATAGTTCATTCCATGGATTTACTGAGCACTTCCTCACGGTGCTATTGACCATGACATGCTCAGCTTGCGTGTGAGAATCGGGTGAAATGAAATGCTGAGAATGTGGCATATGAGCTACGTATATGCAAACGATCGGAAGGTGCATGCACATTCGCTATATGCATGCAGGCTCAAGTAGTATTACACCTTCCTAATCTGTACTGTACAGCCAACACTGTAATACGCAGTACACCTTTGTAAAAGTATGCTGCAGGGCAGAGAAAAAGCTGTTCAACAATGTAATGTGCAATCACGTTAAGCCATCGAGTCATATATCTCAACTGCATCCCTTTGATGCACCTTGCTGGACAGCTCTGCCTAACTACGGCACAGATGCGCATGTAACGCAAGTTAATGTAAGTGGGTCATAATGGGATGACTTATTATTTGGGTCATACACAACAGTGGATTCACTCCGGTGCCATTGTTGGGGCAAACTTTGACTGGCCGCACTTGTTCATCCGGTGTTCTCATTGTCGGGAAGCCACACGCTTTCATATGCACCCCAGGCGGGTCATATGCAGGAAAATTTCACACGCCTGGAAGACATTTTACTTCCAGTCTTCCGACCGGCGATTTTCTTGGTCGGGTGGTCAGCTTGACTGCAGACGCACACCCGCTTGCAGGTGGACACCTGAGGCGAATCAGTGTGGATTTGCTTCAGCCTGATCTGCATTAGAATAATCGCAGCCTATGATTGCTGAGGCTGGTTATGTTTGCGTGGGGATCTCCCACAGCGGGTCATTTTCTGCACTTTATCACGCGCCCCGCACAAGCTGTGGGGCCTGGCTTGCAGCCAAAAATTCCCTTGGGTGTGTGGCCTCTTTCTCCGGAGTTTTGTACACGCGTGAGGCAAAGACCCTGATCCCAATCTCAGTGGATTAGTACCCGCCTCAAACGCAATAGGGGTGATTGTATATGTGGATCACGCCTCACGGTCGGTGCCCCGTTTGATCATGCCACACATCCCCCCCTGAAGCCTAGTAGGCATCACTCATCAAAAAACTTCACACAAAATCAAACTCATGTTCGGTGGCACGCCACCGAACATATCTCACCCTCCGACACACAAACATCCCTACAGTGAGATTGCCCTTTGCAACTGCCAACATTGCCCAGTAGGTCCCTGTGCAACAATTAACCTGGGGATGATATGCTCATTGTTCGCTGTCACACCAGTGAACTTGGCCGCATGTGCTACAACCCACCCAATCTCGGATATGCTAATGTCAACCTTGTTCCACCAAAGCTTTCGTAACTTGATGCAGATCTAGCAAAATATTGGTGCACCCACATTTTGGCCAGCTTGCCTTGATATATGCCCCAAATCGGATATGAAAATTATCAGCCCAAGAGGCCCACCCCCATCAAGACCATGCACGTAACCACAGGCCATCCCCCTTTGAGTCCATTGCTGCCTCTCATATAAGTTCCCCACCTGCGCTTTTTGGACTTCATTCCTCTAGGCTACCCCTTCCCGATCATATAATTTTCAACTGTCACCAAATAATTTATAATAGCCATCATGTCAACCCCTTCACAACCACTTTGCATTGGGATGATTCATATTCGTATTCAAATAAATAGTGATATAACCTTAAATCCTGAGAATTCCCACTTAGCTTCTTGGATTATCATATGGCACAATCAACACAACATATTCGTTTATCTCCCCATCCACCAGGATGCTATTGGCTCTCTCCCTGGAACCCTTTCCAAAATGTTGATACCATTCCTTGGGGCACCAAAAACTTTCATGCACTGTGGTCCTGGTGGGGCATGGATTGAAAATTGCCAATGCAATCCTAATCGAATATTATTTGTTGAGGGAGTAGTTATGACTGATGCAAATAATCCATCCTCATCTCAGAAACCCAATCTAGCATTGATGTTCTTCACAAGGTATCCAAACATTTTATTCATAATGGAAAGCTTTCGAACACAAGATTTCAAGCTTAAAATGCCCAAAGAATATGACTGTAATACTCATAGTCAATGTCAACTCTTTACTCCGACATTTCCCGCTTCAAACTCGACGCCAGCTTCATATCCTGCTGTCTCATCATTGATTTCCAAGCAAGAACTGATACAATTACCCAGTGGATCAGGCCTCCCCATGCCATTATTCAAACCCCCCTCCTCCCTCATCAAAAGACTGGACTAGCTTTTCTCTGGGATCAAGAAATGCCCAATGGCCAATCAGCCTGTAACCTTTGGGCCACCTCACCCCCAGGATCCACTTTTAATTCCAGGCATATCATTACAAACAAGGTCGTTAGCTTATTTGAATCCCTTTTGACCAATACCCCTCTTGGAGGACTGCTCGCGGATGATATGGGATTAGGTAAAACCATTCAGGACATTGCTCTAATTGGTACCTCCAAGGAGCGGATGATTGCAAACCCCCATTGCTCCACGCCAACCATGATCATCTGCCCCCCTCGCTTAATTACCAACTGGCAATCAGAAATATCCAAGCATGCTCAGGCTGGAGCGCTGCATTCCAAAATCTACCATGGTCCCACTCGTCACTCATTATCCAAAGCCGACATCTTAAAATATGATATCATCATCACTTCTTACAATGCTATCACCCAAGAATTTAAGCAAACCAATACCTCTACACCATTCATTTTTCAAATCAATTGGCATCGTATAATTTTGGATGAAGCACAATGAGTCTCCAATCTTAAATGATTCAAATTACCTTTTATATCCAATAACCCTTGCCCCATCTTATAGCTATATTCGCTCTCAATACACTGCCACTCACCGTGCCATTAATAGCCTCCTTTCATTCCGTCGAATATGTTTAACGGGCAAACCTATTCACAACACCATTTATGACCTTTTGGGCATAATATCATTCATCACTCAACCCCAGAATGCCAATCAAGATAACTGGTCACCATTCATCCTGAGTAGTCTTTCCAAAGGTTGCAATGATATTTTGCATTTGGCATTGCGGCATTTAAGTTTGCGCTGCACCAAAACAACACATCTCGAATCCCTCCCCACTATTAGGCATCATTATGAGCTGCTCCCACTCAACCCGAGCATGCAGCAAGAATATTCCACATTATATGAAGAATTCCTATCATCCAAAAGCAAAGGACCAGGAGAATTCTTCAGAAATATTAATAAGCTGTGAATATGTTGTAACCATCACATCATGCTTAACGCAATTGCGGAGGAAGATTTGGAAGACCCCGAGGGCAGGAGCACTCAGGATAACTCCCCATCAATCACACGAACTATTGTGGATGTGGAAACATGCTTGATGAGTAGTAAAATTTCCCACCTCCTACAAAGCTTAATGAAGAACAAACAAACAAGGTGTGGTCCAACCAAATCGGTGTTTTATACCCAATGGACCCAGTTTCTAGATTTGTGCGTTAATTCTAATATGCGTCCATTACCAATTGACTCCATCTGACTTTTTTATATTGTAGAATTGATATTGCACTTGCCCATCACTCTATCCTTTCAGCACGAATTGATGGAACAATTACACCACGAGCGCAGGAGAAGGCGCTTGAGAATTTCTTCAATAATCCTGAATGTGAAGTACTCATTGCATCCATTTCTGCGGCTGGAACTGGCCTCAATATAACTTGTGCTAATATAGTCTATTTAATGGTGAGGGGCCCCCCAAAATTCTCACCTGATTTTCAGACCCTGACATCCACATTTCCAGGAGCCCAATTGGAACCCAGCCATTGAGGCTCAGGCTGTTGATTGACTACATCGTATTGGCCAACAACGACCTGTACAGGTCATCCACTATATCACTCCTCATTCAGTTGAGGTCAACATGCGGCAGGTACCTTTCAAGCTCATCTTTCACCTTGATTGTATTACTATTCTGAAATCCTTCCTTATGGGAATGCCATATTCCAATCACCAATAGGTCCAAGAAAAGAAAAAATCATTAACAGCATGAGCCTTACTGATATTATATAATTTGTGATTGAAAAAGCTGATAACTCCTGTTGACCCTGGCACAGGTCCACAATTATGAACACCATGAGCTGGATCGAACTTCTTCAATATTTCCTCAATGAAAATGAGCAATAGAATCTCATTTCTAAGGGAGACGGTGATAAATTCCAATTCATATTGTGTACATTCTAACATATTTAGCAAATTGTTGCATCTTTAAGAAATAATAATCAGATTGTATTATGCCTGCAAAAATAATTCACAAGATTTTGATTTGTAAATGTGCTATACATTTGTATTACTAAGTTATTGCAGAGCATCACCATTTGGCCTAATAACTGGCATGTCAAGTATTTTGAGGGCAATAGTCTGCATCTTACTACAGCCCTTGAGCCAATCTTGATCAAATACCTGAAATGATAGGGATTCCGGAATATCACCATCATCTGTTGATCATAATTCTGGCAATCTATCAATAGTTTTTTTACCCTTTTTTTTATTCCGATGACAAAACTCTATGTCTCTATCCATTTTCAATACCAATTCATTAAATAACTTGGAGCGCCAGCATAATCCCACTTTGCGGTAAACTTGACGGCCATTTTCCAGTACCTCCTCATTATCTGAGCATACTCGAGGGTCATTGAATTTTGATGCTAGAGTGGAAATTTAGCCGTATCACACCATTCACGACGGCGCTCACAGGTCTGCACATAATCAAGTATATCATCATCAGACTTTGTCCACAATGAAGAAGAGATACAGTAACTAACCCTTTGACAAATCTTTGCGAGCTTTTGATTCTCCTTCTTTTTTACCAAATACTCCGCATCCTTTTGAATAGACTTCCATTCTCTTTTCAAATAAGTGAAATATCGCTCCATGAAAGCTGCCACAACCCCATAGTTGTTATGATCCTTGTTCCAACAGTATTGATGATACTCGGTGCTGACAAGTGCGAGATGGAATGTACGGTAAAACACCATAGACATCAGCTTGTTGAATGGATGTTGCCATGAGCTCTCCCAGTCCCAAGTGAATCACTTTAGTCCTAGCTTGTGGAGCTCATTTTCGCAGTAGCTTTGGAAACCCTGAGACTGAACCTGTGTTGATGGCTCATTGAAAACATCCTCGGGGACATAACCAAGATGACCAGCCACTTGAATTGCAATTTCACGCTCTTCTGTGCTGGGTGGTGCTGGTAGTGAGGAAAAATCCTTATCCCTAACTTTGAGTAGGAACAGGCAATGGGCGTGTACTGCTGATCTCATTCCATGGACATTCTCTGGAAGTTCTGCCTTCAGCCATTTTTTTTGCTCCTTCTGGCTTGCACGTTTCGCCACATTGTGAGCTTTGCGGCCTGGTTCCTTTGCTGTCTGACCTTGGATTGTTCAAGCATACTCTGGCCAAGGCCCAGCTGAGGATGGGTGAACTCACTATTTGATTGAGTGCCTTGCTCATGCGCTGTGAAATTGTCCCTCCTTGGTTCATCATTTGTTTCACTTTGAGTCGGAGACATGTTCTCATCCTCATCATCCACAATTTTTTCTCTTGATGTACTGGCATGACCCGTTTTTGGTTTTGAGGCATATGGATGATGACGTCCAGTGACTTTCTCTTTATGGACCAGAGGTGAAGATGCATAATGAAGACTGGTCATACTCACAATCTTCAATTGGCTCCTGAGATCGGACTGACTTGCCTTTAGGTGCCATATCTAACCCATGAAACAAACATATCAAATTGTGAAAAAGTTTATACTTCAAAATTAAAATGACTTACTTTGATGAAGCGTCAATCCTGGATTTCCCTCCGAAAGACCACTCCAAGTTACATTCTCCAATGGTCTTTTTTGTCTCCCCCCATCCACGCGCCTTTCATCACCCACATGAACCTGAGATCCTGATGGAATATTGAGGGTTGGCTGTTTACTTTGGCCAAAGGGATCCTGGGATGCGACTGGATTCCGACCAGGGTTAAGGAGGAACTCACGTGGAAATTTTGATTGGGGATTAGCGTTTGATGAGATTTGAGGTGTGCCTTCCAGCCCCTCAGACACATGCATTTGTGTATTAGTGGTATTCGGGGGAATTGGAGTGACAGAAATATTTGGCATCTCCCAAGTGCTGGAAGTTGGAGCCTTCGGATTTCCCACATTAATGTTAAGTCCTGATACATTCATTGAGGATGCGATAGGGGTTGTGAGAGGAATGTTGGGACTCAATGGTGATTGTGTTTGAACATATTCTATGCTAGATTCACTATCTGAGTCATGAACAGAACCTGAACGGGATTGATGTGACTTGGAAGATGACATAAGGGCCGAACAAGTACAGTAATATTTTTAACTTGATAAAACAGTTCAGTATTGTGATAAAATAGAGGGATATGAGATGAGATTGTTTCAAATTTAGAATAGAGAAATTCTATGAATAGTTGGAACCAAGTGTTGTGTGGAAGTCGAATAAGACTCTTTTGAGGAGAATCCTCCCTGCCTCCTATTGAGCTCCTCCGCTTTTGTCGGAAACCACCCTGCACGGCCTACCAGCATATAATGTGATATTTCCTTGATCTGAAAGGGGACCGATCATCCATAAGTAATCATATTTGGTAACATTTCCGCCTCCCCATTGTCACATTTTGTGAATTATCCAAACTGCCAATATATGCATTGAAATTACACAGAATTGTACATCTGTATAAGGGTATTTTCATGAAGGATTTACCAACAAAAGATAAATCACCTTTTCAAGAAAGGCAAGACAATCCAAATCACATTCCAACCAATTAAAAGCCTGCTGCACTCAAACCAAATACCAAGACATTATCTGCACTCCCACCCCTTATGTAATAGAGTTATATTGTTATGTCTGTAATAAGGTTTAAACCATGTACACTGGCACGCCATCGTACAAGAGTTATATTGTTATGTCTGTAATAAGGTTTAAGTCATGTATGATGGTGCGCCAGCGTACATGGTTTGAATGTTGATCCCCTCAATTCAATGTTGACACATCACTATTGGAACTCCCCTCAAGGGTCAAAACGGCAGTATCCCCAGGTGTAAATAAAATAGAATATGTATGAGAATTCAGAAGCAAGGCATTTTACTCCAATTAAACTCCTAACCAATTCCGCGATCCAGATGAGACATGTTCCACTTTATCTGCGGCAGCTCACGCACCATTACAAATGGGATAAAATCCTCAGATCGCTCAAATCATCTCCCCCTTCATAAATAATCACTTAATTTTTTTTCCAATTCATAAGACTCCCAAACACTTTTACATCTGCCATAGATATTTATACACAAACCAACCGTACTCCCAATTCCTGCAACAATGACAACCCGCCGCTATTCCTAAATGCGTATATGCATGTGTCAACACTGCTCAACTCAAACACACTCTTCCCCTGAGGGTGATAGGAATGGAGTTGCCTTCACAGCTTTCCAATATAAACAGCACATTAAAAAGCTCAAATCAACCATTGCATCCAAATCTCTTCCAAACATCCCTACTTCTGCATCAGGATCTGGGTGCCCACAACTTCTATTGGATCAAATCTTCCCAGCTGATTATTCACAATTGACCCAAAGCACTTTCTCAACTCCAGCAGGTCTCAATTCAACTGCACATAAACCATATAGTGGCAGTCAAACCCTTCCCCCACAAGACCTAGGAATGATGATATCTGCCATTCTATCATTGAGGTATAATTTACCCCGCAGGGCTTCACGCATACTCAACCCCGCCCTGAACCTGCGAATCAATTCCAGTATCTCAAGCTCAGCTGGTCCCCCCGCTCCTGCATTCCATATACCTCAAGATCTGAGTACCATATTCAAACATCTCCAATTGGAGCCAGTGATTCAAAACTATATATGTTGTCCTCAATGTTTCTCTCTTAATGGCCTTACCGAATCAGTCACAACTGACCAACCCCACTGTCAACGCCATAATGACCCAAATGATTATGATCCCCCTTGCACACAATCATTAGGCAAATTTATCTATTCATCTGAACCCCACACCCAAAACACAACCAACATGAAGCAAAAATTTATACCAACAAAACATTTCATTTATAAACCATTCAAAAATTGGCTTTCCAGATTTCTCCAGCGGGCTGGAATTTTGGAAATTCTGCATCAACATCAACAATCCCAAACTCCTGAAGGTTCCCCCAAATGTGACGTCTGGGATGGATTGGTCTGGAGACGCTTCACTGACACTAGAAATATCAATGACCCCCCATTCATGTCCATTCCTGGTGCATTGGCCTTCTCCATATATGTGGACTGGTTTAATGCACATGGAAAGTCAACCCGGTTGGCCAGCATTGGACCTATCATGCTTATTTGTCTTAATCTCCCCCCAAGTGAAAGATTGAAGCCCGAGAATGTCTATGTTGCAGGAATCATCCCTGGTCCAAAGGAGCCAACTGGGCTTCAATTGAATTATCTATTAATGCCACTCATCAACGAGCTCAAAGAGCTATGGCAAGGTTACCATTTTGCACCCACCTCAACAGGTCATTCAGGATCCTTTATCCATGTTGCCATCCTCACAGCCATTGCGGATGTGGTTGCCATGCGCAAGCTTACTGGATTTATTTCCCATTCAGAAACCACTTTTTTAATTTTTGCACCATTCACAAAGCTCAAATTGAAGAAATTGGTCCTCAATTTCACTACATGCGCTCATACCAAAGTCATAAATCAACCATTGCCAAATGGCTTCGGGCAACCCCACAACAAAGACAAGCAATTTTCTCTGAGTATGGAGTGCGATATTCCATTTTGGAAGACCTTCCGTATTGGGATGCAACCAGAATGGTTAATCTTGACATAATGCATAATTTAATACTTGGAATTTTGAAGGATCATGCAACTTTCAAATTGTGCATTCCAGAGTCGATATCAAAAATTTACTTCAGGTCCTGCAGGAAATCCAATGACACCAACAGTTCACACTCAGATTCCAAGACCTCCAACAGCTCTCTTGATAAAATCACATTGAGAGAGGCCCGCTCCCTGAGAAGAGACGCAGCAAAAATAATAAATGAGCCACTCCCCACTACTTCCACCCAAAAAAACTACTTCCCAATGCCCACCCCTAACACAGAACATCCATCTAGTGGTTCTGCGGAGATTCCTTCATTTGATGCCGATTACATCCCAACTTCTGAAATATCCTCTGAATTGGATATCACTGCACTGAGTGATCACCAGATCAAGGGTGAGGCTCTTGAGCATCTCCGACAAATCATATCTGAGACCATAATTCCCTCATCATGGACAAGAGTACCCCGCAAAATGGGTTCCCCCTCTCATGGTAGCTTAAAAGCCGCTGAATGGGCTCTCTTATATAAGGTCTATATTCCATTTTTAATTCTCAGTCAACAGATGTCATTAGATGCACACCAATCTGCCAACACTCAAAGAAGAATGGGTCATTCAGAAGAACTTGCAAATGAACTAGCCAAGAATACATTCCATTTGATTAGTGCTATCAACATTGCCACAAGCTGGACTGTTTCAATAGATGATGCGACTGCATTTGCTGAACATTGGAAAACATTCCGCCTTTCCAATCAACACCTGTTCCCAAAACAGAAAAGTAAACCAAATCATCATTTTGCTGATCATATTCCCGAACTCTTCCAACGTTGGGGCCCAGCACAAGCCTCAGCCACATGGGGTTATGAGCGCTTGATTGGAGTATTTGCAAAGATGCCAACAAATAACAAGATATGTATGTCAATTAATAATAAGATCAATATATTCACATTGATTAAACACCTGAACTGAATAAGACTAACTTTTTGCAACTCTGAATAGATGATATAGATAAAACCTTACTTCAACATATCTGTCGATGTTCCAACCTTTCCGTTCTCCTGAAATCCCCATCTGTGCCATGTGAAATAAAACAGCTTTTCGAATCACAGCCACCTGCCCTGTTCAATCACCATAAATATAACAAACCATCCCGCCATGACCAAGAAAATTATGATTGCCTGGTTGAGTACTTACAGAATTTTCATGCAACAAGGGAAATGGTTGATTGGATCAGCTTAGACAATACCGTGCAATCCACAAGTCCTCCCACTTCAAGGATTGTCTCACCTTGGTATTTTCCAGTTTCAAACATCAATATTGGGAACAATATATTTTCAACTGAATCCAAAAATGTCAGCAACAGTGTGATATGTTTTCTGAGGGGCAATAGCATACTGAACAATAACTTTCTGATCTTAAAAACTTTGAAGATTGATGTGAATTTCTTACCAGATTGGCCGCATCTCAATATTTATAAAGCTGTTGGTTTTGATGATGGACACTTGATTATATCAGAAGAAGAAATAGAAGGTAACTGTGGATTGTATGATAACAAAGCTCTGTCATGTGGACTGCTTGTAATGATAAAGCCGTTATTTCATGATATTTAGTCTACAAAAATGCAAATCTCTCAGATTCATTAGCAATTTTGCTAGTGAAATAACTGCCTCAAAATTTAGTGACAGAGACATGCCATTGTGACAAGCACAGCCCATTATTTCAAATTGCCTCAAAGAACTTACTATTTTGACATTGGGTACAGTGTGAATAAGCCAAGTCCAATGATCAAATGACCCACACACTCACCTTTCACAGAATCCAAAATTTCTAACTGCGCCATCATCATGTTGGAAGCGGAATCGGCTGTTGCGTACCCACACACGCCAATGCACACGCCCACCCACCCGCACACGCCAATGCACACGCCCACCCACCCGCACCCGCCCCCGCACACTTCATGGATGATCTGGTGAAGTCAAACCCCCCGCCTACATCAAGACTGGCTGAAGGACCTCTTTGATGTGTGTGTGTGCAAACAGGTGGGTCTGGTCTAATTTTTACCAATCATCGGATGGTTGCGGGATGATCAGGTGGTGAGGAATCTGAGTTGAAGGCACAGGGGAACCAATATTATTGGATGTCACAGGATTTGGTGTAAGACAAGAGTGTGACGTGTGCTCAACGTTCGCTTGATTTTTGCTTGACGTGAGCTCGACTTTTATCCTGCTTGACGTTTGCTTGACGTGAAGTCAATCGCCGACGATTGACACAAGATTCACCCCGGTGTTTGAGACCATCTTGGATTCCGTAGGGATTTTAGTCCAGGGTTTACCAATTCTTGTCCTAGTAATGATATCTTACATGGAATTGATGTAGTCTTCTGTTGAACAGGGTTCTACACATCTGCACTTGATAGCATGCTCTGGTTATCCTCCACCTTTTCTTACTATTTTCATATTTATCATTTAGTCAGACATATCTGGGTGTAAGGCAGATAATCTGTCTTTCTGTTTGAGGAATGAAATAAGTGGTTTTTTTTTCTGAGTTAAAAATGGAACTTTCAAAAGCATTTTCCATTATAAGCCTCCAAGAATTATTGGCCCACTAGGTTATTATTTCAGATTTCCACCAAGACCAATCATCTCTTCCATGTTCTTGTCTCATTTTGTAACTCACTATAATTTCATCAGGTATATGAAGTCTTCCTGAAACATATCAATTGTTCTGATGAACTCAATATGATTGTATGCACCTTCACCAGAGAATGTTGGCTATTCTTCTAACTTGGGAATATCCTTTTCTGATATTTAATTTTCTCCTAGAAAAGGGGTCAAACTTCCTTTCACAGAGAGTTTCTCTTCAGTCAAAGGTGTAGAATTTGTGGGCATATGTGGACTTGGTTCAAACTTTTTATGAATTTGTTCCACATTTGCAATTATCTCATCTTTTAACTTCTGTCTTTCACTATCACTTCTTGCCAGATTTGGGGAAAATTGATTGGTAGCATCAACTATTGCTAAGATGTGATCTTTTAGAAATTTAAGTTGCTCATCAATGCTGGTAATGGAAATTTCTCCCATTTCATCATCTTGAATTTGACATTTACTCTCAATTCTTTCACATGTATTTCAGATTAAATCAAGTCTTTCAATTTTAGAATTATTCAATTCAGCCTATACCCTATTATTCTTTTTTGAAATTATTAATATCTGATGTTATTTTGGTTAACTTTGAATCAAATTTACCAAGTTGTACTTCAATGTTAGAATTAATAAAATGTGTCTCATCTATTATTTGTCTGGAAAAGTCCTGTTAATCCTTTCCTTCTCTTTGGCTGTGCATTCCATAAGATTTATGGCCATATTGAAAACACTTTCCACCGCTGAAGGCTACAATTTTGGGATTCTGTACCCTTACTGGTAAAGTCTGTGCCAATTGGCTTTGAATTTTCCCTTTACTTGTGGTTCTTGGTACTTTTCTGCTTCTTATGAGGTCCCTTGTGTTTTTCTTTGGACATTTATGGAGCTGGTAGATGCCACTGGTCCTTCTTACTCCAAAGCTTCGGTCATTTTCAACTCTTTCCTCTGGTCTATGGATTAAATACTTTGGTTCTTCAACAACTTCTTTATATTTTTGACCTTGTCTTTGAACTACAATGGGCTGGACCCTCCTAAGAGCTCTATGGTCTTCTCCTGACCCAAAACGCTCTTGATGTGTAAGTATCAGTTCATGGCCCCCTTCCAAAGTCTTGGGCATATTTCTCATTCCTCTTCCTTTTCTGCTCTGTACCAGTTTTTGTACTGTACTGATGTATTTCTATGGCTTCCACTTGGAAATGGTTCAGCCGTTAATATATTACCTTGAATAAGTTAAGGCTCAGAGTTCACATTGAAGATTGTAGGCACAGACCTTGGGTAATTGAGGGCAACTCTGGCATCCTCCAGAAATATCTTCATTGAGGAAGACTTTTCAGATCTGGCTTTGGTCTTGCCTCTTCCTTGTACCCATCCATGTGGTTGGACTGAATAATTTCTTCCATTTCTGGTATGTACCATTTTCACGCCACTTTAATAGAAAATGAAAGATAAGGACAGAAAAAGACAACTTTTGTTGGTTGTTTGGCTTGCTATGTTCTAAATAAAGTTACTCTTTTGGAAATTTGTACTTCAATTATTTCTTCAGATTCTGCTTCTGAAGATTCTGGACTAGTAATATATCCCTTACTGTGCTTATTACCAGTGTTACTATATTTGATTAAAGAAAACAAAAAAATTGATAAAAGAAAGAAAATTATTAAATTTTATGCTTTTAGAATATTTTAAAGATTTTTTGTAAGTTTTATTAATTTTTCAATAAAAAAATGATTCTTTTTTGAAGAAAAAGAACTGAAATTTAGATTTTGAATTCAGAACTAATTCAGAGTAACTCAAACAATAAATGTATAAGTCTTTGGATGTGAAAAAGCTATGTGTTAAAACAGTATAAAATTAAACCAAATTCCTCAATGAAAAACATTTCAAAGACAATTTCAAAAATAAAAATAATTTTGTATTTAAATTAAAAGAAAGAAGTTTATTAAATTAAAATATTTTAGAGCTTAACAATATATTAATTGAGGGTACAATACAAGGTTCAAAAAACACAGCCAGTCCCTCAAATTTAAGATTTGACTATGAAACCATTGATAATATTTGTAAGGTGTGGATATGAAACTTTGATTAAAAATCAAGTACTTTTCCTGTCCTCAAATTTTGTATAAGGTAAAATTCAATTAAAAATAGTAAGAAATATTATTTTTAAGTGAAAACACGCCAATTTTATTGTTTATAACTTTATTAGTATAAAACAATAATATTTTACAAATTTATTGTTTTACCAACAATAAAATTTTATCCAAAAAATACTCTACAAGAGATATTTTAAGGCTACAAAAGAAATTTCTTCAAGAGCAATTTCAATTGGAATTGATTGAGCAAAGAACTGCAGGCAATTAATTAAAAAACAAAGTCTTTAAAAAGAATATTAAAGAGAAAACACACCCAAAAGTGACCAGAGTGAATTTGGAAACAAAGTGACAAAGTTAACAGTGATGAAAGATGCTTTAATTCACTTTTGGGGTGGTTCAGGGGTAAAAATGATTATAAGAGTTACAAACAATGATTATAATGATTTTTTCACGAGGTTAAAAGGTTCAAAATGATATAAAAAAGGTGGTTGGAATCTTTTATTGATTGGTTTAAAAGTTTTAAACTAATTAATAAAAGGAAAAGATTCTAACATGAAGATAAAAGAGGGGCAAAGAAGAAATTCTTTTATAGCTATCAATTCTCTTGCTCCAAAAGTAAAATTTACTCTTGTCAGTCGTGAAAAACAGTCTGACAACAGAAAAGCCAATTATGGCATCATTGAACCCTGGTTTAGACGAAAAAGGGCTGGTTTAAGCCATTTTTAGCCATTTTTAGCCATTTTAGACCCTTAAATCAGCCATTACTATAGCAATACCAGGCCTAGAGCCTTCAAAGCACGTCAGAATATGTTTAAGAGGCGTAGAAACCAGTTAAAACTGTTTTTACTATGGTTGTTTTATCTTAAGGGTAGTTTTACCCTCTTGGCAACAGCTAAAACTACCCCAGTTGGTATCAAAACCTCATCATCAATTGAGTCCACAGACCCTGTAACTCAATTCCAGGCCAAAAGTGATGAACTTTTGCGTGAATTTTGACATCCCACGCCTGTCAGCAAGGATTTTGGGGGTCTAGCTCCCCCTTAGAGCTAGAGTTCCTTTTCCCCCCAATTTTAATCTTTCCAATTTATTTTTTCCTTTAATTCCTCATCATGTATTATACTTGTAATTTACATATGTAATTCAATTGAATTGTAAAGTACAATACAGTAATAATTCATTCCTCATATGTAAATCAAAGTTCACTTATGTAATACACGTGCACATTTTGACATTTCAATTGAATTCAATTGAAAATACTTCAATTCCTCATAACTTCTAAACTAAACACAACACCTCAATTTTAACACAAAATTGATGGTTAACACCACATGTGGTGTGAATTAAATTAAGGTTTTGAGGATTTTCAACTTTTGTATTGAAAATACTAAAAACTTAATTTAAGCTTATTTAGATATGAGTTACAAGAATTTCACTCAGAGGTGACCCCACCTGATTTTTTATGAGGAATCCAATGGTGAAATAATTTTTATATGTTTATTTATTGGATAAAAAGTTTTAATAATTTTTATTTAACTTTATTCCAAATTTATTTATTTTTTCACAATTTTGTTAAAATTTCATTTTTACTTAATTTTTTCAAGTATAAATGTAATTTTATACTTACAAAATTTAATGTATTTTTATTTTGAATTTGTAATTAATTTTTCATTTTTAATATAATTTTATATTTATATTTTGATTTTTATTTTAATAATATAAATAAATTTATTTTATGTATATAAATATGTTTTTTTTTTATTTGTGGTCTTTTGGGTATATGAAATTACCTCTAAGGCTCACATTCCCTCCCCCTAAAAAAAGAATGTTACTTTGTAATATTGGTATTTCTAGTGTTTCTGAATCTCCTGATTAGTTTGGTAGCTTCTGGTATATCTTTTTTTTTCTAACCATTCATCTTCACAAGTTGGGTCACTGTACCTAACAAGGTATTCCCTCACTTTCTTGGTTCTTAATTTCCTTTCTTTAAGAACTTTGGTAATTTTCTTAGTACTAGATGTCTCAATAGGAGGTATAACTTGGGGAACTTTATTCCTCAAGGGAAGTTTTTCAGCATCACTAGATTTATATGGCTTCACTAAGCTCACTGGAAATGTAGGATGCTTATTACTCAGTTCTTCAGATAACTCTACTTCAACAGCATTGTCTCCATGGAGGTATTTAATAACAAAAGGTCCTGCAAAGGAGTCTTTGAGCTTTTTACATCCTTTGATGTTATTGAAGTTGGTGGTGGATACTAGTACTAAATCTCCTGCCTTGAAATCTGGAGTGGCATGAGATTTGTCCCATTTATCTTTAGCATATGCAAATGAGTCTTCCATGCATCTTACTGCATGCTTTCTGGCTCTGTCTAGCATTCCTTTGAAGCTGGCAGCTGTAGGATGTATCTCAACTAAATCTTTCCTTAAAGAGTCTTGGGGTAGTTTGGGATTCCATCCTTTTTCCAGAATAGCAGGAGTCTCATTGGTACTGGCATGAATGGTTGTTTTGTATTCCAGTTCCAGTGCAGGAAGAAGAGTACACCAATCATGGGTGAAACCATCACTATCTTTAAATTCAAGGCCATATGCACAGAATCTTCTCACCATATCTTCGAAGGTTTGAATCATTCTTTCAGCCAGACCATCAGTTTGTGGGTGGTAGGCTGTGGAGAAGGATAATTTTGTCCCAAATAGTTGGTGAAGATTTGTCCACAGTGCTGATGTGGATTTAGGATCTCTGTCACTAATGATATTTGTAAATATGCCAGTCCATGATACTACTCTATTCCATATCAGAAGAGCTGTATCCATGGCTGTATCATCTTTGTGGCATGGTAAAAAGATTGAAGTTTTACTGAACCTGTCCACAATTACTAGGCAAGCATTATAACTTCTGTCACCACCTGGTGGTAGTACTGTTACCCAATCCATATGGAAAATTTCCCAAGGTCTGCTGGGTTCTTGGATTTTTATCATATTTCCAAGTCTCTTGCCAGTGGATTTGTTTGCTTTTTGACATCTGTCACAGGTTTTGCAATACTCTGTCACTTCTTTTTGCCACATTGGCCACCATATACATGTTTTTACCTTTTCTTTTGTTCTGTCTTCAGACAGATGTCCTGAAAAAGGGCTGTCATGGCATTCTTTTAGCACAAGATTGATTAGTGACCTGTCCACAACTGTCATAACACATGTGTGTTTTGCTCTGTGGTAAATTATATCATCCAGTAGGTGAAATCTTCCTTCATCATAAGAATTTTTCCATACTTCATCCAAGGCATGTGTAAGAGAGTTGTCTTTACAGTCCTTGTTAAGTAATTGGCATAAGATGCTACAATTCTTATCTTGAGTGTACATGTTTCTGACTTCTTCAAAGAAGGTGGTGTTTAAGTCTGTAACACTTATCTTTTCTATTGGAATTTGTTTTTCATAAGTTGTGCCTCTGAGCTTTTGAT
This sequence comes from Austropuccinia psidii, assembly GCA_023105745.1. NCBI lineage: Eukaryota > Fungi > Basidiomycota > Pucciniomycetes > Pucciniales > Sphaerophragmiaceae > Austropuccinia > Austropuccinia psidii. Next base: position 56,748,840 of record JALGQZ010000002.1, on the reverse strand, counting down.
AAATCAAGTTGACTATTGCTCAATTGTGGCAAGTGGGAATAAGATTCCATGATGTCAAAAGTGGCATTTATATTTTCTATATCTTTTGAAGATTCAGAAAATATGGATGACTTATAATCTTAATTGTCTTCAATTATGTCATCTTTTTCAACATCAGGTCCCTTTCCAATATTGATTTCATTGATTTTCCCCTTTTTTGGACATGTATTAGCTAAATGGGTGGTGCTTTGGCAAATATGGCACTTTTTGACTGTATCTGCAGATTTATACCCCACATTATTAGAATTTTCTTTGGGGTTTTTGTCCACAGAATATTTCCAAGGTGTATTAAACCTTGTTTCAAGATTCACCCTACTAGAACCAATTTCTGTTCTGGTGGTTACTTCTTCTAATATATTGATAATATCCTCTGCTGAAGATTGTTCAGTAGTCCTGCTTTTGACAGCATGCTCTAAGTCACCTCCACATTGTCTTAGAATTTTTCTATGAATCATAAATTCTGACATGTCAGGGTATAATGCTGTTAATCTGTCCTTTTGTTGACAAAACCATGGTAAGGCTTTGTCCTTATCAGCATTAAATTTGGCGGATTCAAAGGCTGTTTCAACTTTAAACCTCCAATCATCATTGGCCCATTTGTTGACAATTTGGGTTTTCCACCAAGTCCAACTCTGGTGTTCATGTGCTTGTCTCAATTTGATATACCATCTGTGAGCTGATTTGGTAAACAAGGTGTTAAATCTTGCTGTCACCAATCTGTCTGGTAATTCAAAATCTTCTTTGATCATGTCAATACCTCTGATAAATTCCATATGGTCATATTCTCCTTCACCACTGAAGTGAGGCCATTCTTTAAGTTTTGGAACTTCTTTCAAGAGTGCTTGGCCCATTGATGGTTCCAAGTTATGAAAAGAAGTGGATAATTCATTTTTTAATTGTGAATTATCAGGATCCAATACTTGTGGATTTGAAATTCTTGTGCCCTCATTTTGATTTAGAGGTGTAGACATTCTTGGTAAGGTGTTTAGTATTTGTTCAATGTCATTCATTTTACTGTTGCTACACCTTTGGGAATTTCTGTATTCATGTTGGAAGCTTTGCATTAAATTTATTACTTCAATTTTATACATGTCTTCCTTATGTGTCAGCTCTTGCCATAACTCTGTCTGTCTTGTATTATAAGCAGTGACTTGATTCAATTTCATTGATAATTTTGATACTTCTTCTTGTGAAGCATCAAAACACTTTTTCAAGGCAATGGTATATGTCTTTACTTCAGTAAATGAATTTGAAATGTCATCAAGGACTTTCTTGTTATCTGTTTTGATAATATTTATGGCTTGTTTAATTCTTGTTTCAATTATGTCATAAATATTGAATTTAGAATATTTATCTGTTAATTCTTTAATAATGGCAGATTGTTCATTTATTTTATTGTTAGAAGAATTATCATTATTGGAATTTTTAATTGTCCTTAAAACTTTTTCAAAACACATAAGTGTTTCATTAATTTGGCACAGACTCAGGTTGTTTGTTTTAATGTTGTTACAAATGGTTTCATTTTTATCAGAAAGATGTTTTTTCACATCATTTATAGCATTATACAACTCTGGGATGGAATCGAATATGTCAGAAATCATTTCTGGAACCTTAATCTGGCTTCCTCCTTCTTCTGTAATTCCATCATGGTTCTGGCCATCTGAAATACATTTTCCATGGCATCCTGCTGAATCTTGGGGATTCTGTAGCCCTGGCTGTAAGGTTTTGGGGCTGGTGCCTTCCCTTTGTCCTTGTTTGGAGTTTGTGGCTGCTTTTTCACGTTGGAATTGCTGCTGCTGGCCACTGGGGCTGTTTTTGGCACTGGTTTGGGTGGTGGAGGGTTGTTTTTCCTCCATTCTAGTGTCAAAAGCATCATGTTTTTCTTCTCCATCAATGGATGCCATCCATTGAGCAATTTGCAAGTGTTCGGATGGCCCAAGAATTTTCTTACTGTCGGGTAAGAATTCATGCAATTCTTCCACAGGTCTGCAAGGATCTGGTACTCCTTGAATTGAAGTGCATTGTTTTATTCACTGTGGCTGGCTTTGTATATGTCCACAGAGGCTTGTTGTGGCGGTGTCAGCTCTTTTTGAAGGTAAAATAGTATTATAAGCTTCAGAATGACCCAATTTAGTTGTTTGGAAGTCATCAACTGACCCTTTTCCTTCTGTACCTGATTGGCCTCTGCCATAATCACGTCTATTACCTTTTTGGGAGCTGCTTGAGGGGTTGTAGCTGGCTCCTGACCTGGTTGAAGGCATAATTATGGTTTAAAAAGGCTTAAAACAGTATTTTTACGTCAAAAAACTTACTATTGGCCAAATCTTTAGCTTTCTGAAGTGTATTACTTATGTCCAAGTTAATTAATTCAGAAGATATTGGTTCAGGTTGGTTATTTTGAGTCACAATAACAGTACTATTATGGTCTGAATTAATAGTACTGGCAGGAATAATGCTGGTGACTGTTGAGGCTGTTTCAATGTTTTCTTGTCTTACCACGTTGTCAGACACTAAAATTAATGAAAAAACCAATTAATCAAGTAAAAAAAAGGATATTTCAAAAAGAAATTAAAATATAAGCCTCACTTATGAATTAAAAAAAATTATTTTTTATGGATTTTTTATTTTTGAATTATAAGTATTTTTTATATGTTTTTAAATTTTTCAATATAAGAAAAAACATTTAAAAAGAGTAAAAAAAATATTTCACAGGTAAAATATCACGGCTGGGCCCCCAAATGTAAGGTGTGGATATGAAACTTTGATTAAAAATCAAGTACTTTTCCTGTCCTCAAATTTTGTATAAGGTAAAATTCAATTAAAAATAGTAAGAAATATTATTTTTAAGTGAAAACACGCCAATTTTATTGTTTATAACTTTATTAGTATAAAACAATAATATTATAAAAATTTATTGTTTTACCAACAATAAAATTTTATCCAAAAAATACTCTACAAGAGATATTTTAAGGCTACAAAAGAAATTTCTTCAAGAGAAATTTCAATTGGAATTAATTGAGCAAACAACTGCAGGCAATTAATTAAAGAACAAAGTCTTTAAAAAGAATATTAAAGAGAAAACACACCCAAAAGTGACCAGAGTGAATTTGGAAACAAAGTGATAAAGTTAACAGTGATGAAAGATGCTTTAATTCACTTTTGGGGTGGTTCAGGGGTAAAAATGATTATAAGAGTTACAAACAATGATTATAATGATTTTTTAACGTGGTTAAAAGGTTCAAAATGATATAAAAAAGGTGGTTGGAATCTTTTATTGATTGGTTTAACAGTTTTAAACTAATTAATAAAAGGAAAAGATTCTAACATGAAGAGAAAAGAGGGGCAAAGAAGACATTCTTTTATAGCCATCAATTCCCTTACTCCAAAAGTAAAATTTACTCTTGTCAGTCGTGAAAAACAGTCTGACAACAGAAAAGCCAATTATGGCATCATTGAACCCTGGTTTAGACCAAAAAGGGCTGGTTTAAGCCATTTTTAGCCATTTTAGACCCTTAAATCAGCCATTACTATAGCAATACCAGGCCTAGAGCCTTCAAAACACGTCAGAATATGTTTAAGAGGCGTAGAAACCAGTTAAAACTGTTTTTCCTATGGTTGTTTTATCTTAAGGGTAGTTTTACCCTCTTGGCAACAGCTAAAACTACCCCAGTTGGTATCAAAACCTCATCATCAATTGAGTCCACAGACCCTGTAACTCAATTCCAGGCCAAAAGTGATGAACTTTTGCGTGAATTTTGACATCCCACGCCTGTCAGCAAGGATTTTGGGGGTCTAGCTCCCCCTTAGAGCTAGAGTTCCTTTTCCCCCCAATTTTAATCTTTCCAACTTATTTTTTCCTTTAATTCCTCATCATATATTATACTTATAATTTACATATGTAATTCAATTGAATTGTAAAGTACAATACAGTAATAATTCATTCCTCATATGTAAATCAAAGTTCACTTATGTAATACACACGCACATTTTGACATTTCAATTGAATTCAATTGAAAATACTTCAATTCCTCATAACTTCTAAACTAAACACAACACCTCAATTTTAACACAAAAATTGATGGTTAACACCACATGTGGTGTGAATTAAATTAAGGTTTTGAGGATTTTCAACTTTTGTATTGAAAATACTAAAAACTTAATTTAAGCTTATTTAGAGTTGAGTTACAAGAATTTCACTCAGAGGTGACCCCACCTGATTTTTTATGAGGAATCCAATGGTGAAATAATTTTTATATGTTTATTTATTGGATAAAAAGTTGTAATAATTTTTATTTAACTTTATTCCAAATTTATTTATTTTTTCACAATTTTGTTAAAATTTCATTTTTACTTAATTTTTTCAAGTATAAATGTAATTTTATACTTACAAAATTTAATGTATTTTTATTTTGAATTTGTAATTAATTTTTCATTTTTAATATAATTTTATATTTATATTTTGATTTTTATTTTAATAATATAAATAAATTTTTTTTATTTATATTAATATGTTATTTTTTATATTTGTGGTCTTTTGGGTATATGAAATTACCTCTAAGGCTCACAATATTACTATTAATTAACAGTACTATGGCTGTTCTTATGAAATATAATAATTCAAATTATGATTAATACAATTACATAAATAAATAAATACTTATTTCTTTTACTTGTTATACACTACTAGTGATCATAACAGTAGGCCGTAATTTTCCACAAGAATCAATTACAAGGAGTATTTAATAACAAGACTTCTTTATGAAAATAATAAAATTGTTTTAATATATAGTTATCTATTTCAAGAATGATGATAAGTATAATTATTGAAGTAAACTATTGCTAGAGAAAGACCTTTAATAATTGATAATAAATTACTCACTAATACTGCAATGAACCTTAGGTAGAGATTGGTAGAGAGATGTGATGTCTAATTGTGGATTTAAAGGATGAAAATTGATTTCATAGAAATATTACAGCAATATATAGTTGATTTCTTTGATTTAAAGTCTTTCTGGTTGATTATTAAAGAATAAAATACTTTAATAAAATATTTGACGAATACCTACTTGTTGTGAACAAAGATATAATTGGATAATAAGATGATTTGGAAAAAAAAGCAAGAGGAGGCCTTTTTTAAGTCAAAGACACTACAAAGAGGCATTACATGGAGGAAAATGGAAGAAAAGTGCGTGAGAAAAGAATAAAACGTTTTGGATTCATGATTGCATCATATGTTATCATGTAAGATTATCAAAATTACTTAGTTGATGCTTTTACATGACTACCAACCCAAATATGGTTAAGAATAAAAGAATTAACAACTGTAAATCTTCTTTTATTTCCAAATAAACATTAATTTCTCAAACATATCAAGTATATTGGAAATTTAATCACAGGTTGTATTTTCCATGAATTTTTGAAGATTCAGTATTTCACATGGACTTATTTAAAATGGACTGTAAGTAAAACTTTGAATTTTACTTATGAAACTATAACTATTTTTGATTTATTTATGGATAATACTTTTCTCCATTGCTCTTGATAGCTTCAGCAAGAATCATTTGGAATTTTATGTTTAATTAATTTTTGAAGTTTTTATCTCATTTCTATGTAGAATTGCAAATAACACTATATGGCAGGTTGCTATGAGGTAAATCAATCGATACTACTCCAAAGAGGGTTTTAATTTCTTTTTTTGGGGCTTCTCCATAGAAAATAATTAAGAATTGACATGGTTACAGGAGTATAAGCTGCTCTTTACCTCTCTATCACATCAAAATAGTAGCTTATTTGAAATTTTATTATGATTTAATGAGATTTTAACTTGGTCACTAGGTTCCCAAAGTGTGTTAGTATACCAATTGGGCCAATATTAGCCATGGATCTAAGCTTTAGAGCTATACACATCTAAGAGGCCTCAGAAGTTGTGTACCCTGACTCTCTCCAATGTCTCTTGTCCCCAATAGCTATTTTCATGCCAAAAATAGAATTTCAGGCTTCAAGCCCAATATCTACTATGGGTGTATCAAAGTTTTATGTAGGAATACCATGATATTAAGTTCCACAAAGAGGCATAACACTATTTGTAGTGTGTATTTAACATGGGATTTTTCACATCCCCATTATTTTGGTGTGAAATTGAGAAAAACAAAAAATTTCACAATTCTTTTATGTGGTTTTGAAGTATTTTCCATATTACCACCTCTTACAGTTAATTGAAGCTTATTCACTCTATGGAGTTACCCTAGGTGAATTTTTGTGTAGAATCCAAATCTTGCCTTAGATCCATGTATTTGCTTACTCACAAACAAGCTATTCAGCTTCTCCAAAATAAAAAATGATGAATTTTGAATATATGCATGACATATGGGTTATGCCTAGTTCAAAATTTATTCCAAAGATGGTTGTGGCCTATTTTGGTATGTAAAATATACCTCAAGGCTCACATTCTTGCATTCTCTAAGAAAGTAAGAGTGAGCTAAAAATTTATATGAGGGTTTTTTATACTTTTTTTCCAAAGATATTTGGTGTTGTCTTTATCATGCACAATATTCAAAAGAAAAAATAATTTATTATCATTCAAATAAATTCTTCAATATTACCAGATTCTCTCCACCTAATGAAAAAATATAATTATTCCGGGTTTTTTTATTTAAACTCCCTTTAATATTGATTTTTTTTTCTATTGAAAAAATCATTTGTATCCTCATGAAGTTTGCATAAAAACTTCTCTCTTATTTTTAGATTGCATGAAGGAAAAATTCCAAATTTTACACATTCTTTGTTCACATTGGAAATTTATCAAGACTTCAAGTTGAAACAAACTGAAAAATTGTAGTTTCAATTTTTTTATATCTAGGTTTGACCTTTTGCATGTTTTAGGTGAGAAATTTATTCCCCAAAATATGATTTCCTATTTTAATGTTTTTGTATTCAATATTTTGTGAGAATTGAAACAAATCAAAAAATAAAACTAAAAAAGGCATTGAATTTGTTTTTCATGAAGAGAAACAATAACATTATTTTTTTTCAATTTTTTTTCATGTCAAACTTCTTTTTCAAACTTTTGGTTCTTCCCAATTTTCAATTATCTTTTGTGTTCAAGTAGTGAAAATTTATTTCTCTCCATTCTTTTTTTTTTTTTATATTTGATGTTTTTATTTTTGATTTTGAAGTATTTTTTTGATTTTTTTCTCTTTATGCAATGATGAATTTATATTTCAATTTTGTGATTTTTTTTTTCACTTTCATTCTCTGAATTTTATTGTTTCATTTTTATTCTTTTTTTTTCTTTTATTTCAAGTTTTTGATTTTCATTTTGACTTTTTTGGTGTGAATACTCCAAATCAGTGCAGAAGCACTCAATTTGGGGTATTATTTGGCTTTTCGTTTGCGATAGCACTACGGCGAACAAATAACCACATAGGACTCTGAATTCAGTGCTTTTGCATTGATCTGGAGTATAAACCCCCATAAAAAAATAATTAGAACAAAAAGTGGAATAAAAATTTAAAAAAAGCAAAATCAAAACAAAAGCCAAAGACCAAAGAAATTCATAAGCTCAAAAAAAGAAGAAAAAGCAAAAAAAGAGAATAACTCAAAAACAAAATTTCCTGAAAAACAATGGGAATAAAATGGGTAGAAAATTGAAGATGAGAAAAAAGTAATGGATTCCTTTTTGAGGTTATTGAACAACAAAATAACCAAAGCCCCCCCCCAAAAAAAATTGAACACGAATTAAACTAGATTTTTGAATAAGAAAATGCAAAAAAATTCAAAAAAGGGAAAAAAAAATAAGAACAAATTCAGGAAAATAATATAAACACAAAACGGCTTTGAAAACCACAAAGTTATTAATTTGAAAAAAAGGAAGAAAAAAAGTGACATTCCAGAATGAATCAAGACATACAAAAACTCAAAAATATATATAGTACTTATGATTCATATTCATAAAACATTGAAATTATTCCAGGAAAAAGTAGTTGAAAATAGACAAGATAAATAAAGAAATTATATGGCATAGAAATTAAACCACACAAAATTACCACAGATACATATTCAAGATTGTTGAATTAGTAATTTTTACATGTTCCTAAATCCCAAAGCTTCATTTTAAGACATCACTGTAAATCATAAGGTAATGATTTTAGATTTATTTAACATTTTATGGAAATTTCTTAACATAATTTGAAGGTTTTGCACAAAACTGAATATCCAAATATACTCTTAGTTTTACAATTTTTGACAGGGTTATGGAGGATATTTTCTTCAAATGATTCAATGCAAGCAATTTGAATTTATGGCCCCCACGTGTCTTCTCAAAATTCAATAATTAACCTGTGTAGAAGAATAAGTAATTAGTAAATACTCCCCAATCAAGCTTGTTCCCAACCTTACTCCAACAACATTCCAACCCAACCATTGTAGCTAGGTTGAGCAAAGGTTTGAGAAGAATTTGGAAGAAGTTGAACATAATTTTAATATGAAGACCAAAATAAACTGAAAAAACACACAAAACATTCCATAGGAGTACTTTTTTAATAAATGACCGCTTTTGGATGAATATTTCTCTTAAATGAAGAAATTTTGGGATAGATTTGTGATGAGTTGATCATACACTGATAAATTAGGGTAGAAGCCCTTTATTCACATTGGCAGAGATAACTGACTACTTTATATTAAGTATTTCCATCAATTTTAACAATTAATACTGAATTAATAATTCTTATATAGAAAAAGGATGGGAATATATCATTCTAAAGCTTCCCCAATTCAGCCACATAAAGTTTCTTTGAAAAAAATTTATCCAAGATTTCCAAAAAAATCTGTGCAATAATCATTATTTAATTCTTTTTGTGAGGCTGAGGAGCAAAATTTGAGTTTAAAAACTTACATACAAGACTTTCAGCATTCTTTGGCACAATCAAAAAGCATCAAAATGGAATTATATTTTTACCATGAAACGTTTTCTCTTTTTTGGGGCTTTAAAAACATAAATTCTGAAATGCAAAATCTGTCTAAACTCAAAATCAGCATTTTAAATTTATTGAGACATAATTGAGAAAAAAGAAATTATAGAAATTCCAAAGCCATATTTTCAGCTTTAACTATACCACTTCTGAAATACTTACTAGCAAAGGTTTTACATGTAGCAATTAAAATAAACTTAATTTTTGAAAGATGATTTTTTGTTTAAATATGGACCAACTACATAATATACAAAAAATCTTTGGATTAAAGTTTAGTGGAAGGTATCACTGGTAAAAAATAGGCAAATTTAGAGACAAAGTCAGTCTCAAAATATTCAACAGCATTCCTAACTTTAATGAATCATTCAAAAATATTATTTCAATTTCCTTTTTTGTGAGTGAAATGTTTTATTAGTATCTTCTTCATGGATCACTCAAAATATTCTGTCCTTCAAAAACTGTGACTAATTCTGTTAAAATATCTTCTAATTTTTTCAAAGGGAAAGGAGCACATATTTTTTCAATTTTCGACTAATAAGCCAAATTTCTATGGTATTGATACTTTCAAGGATTGGGGAGGTAGATTATTTGAAGAATATTATTTGGAATTTCTAACAAAAAATAATCATTTCAAAGATATCTTAAATTTACAAAATAAATGATATTCTTGAAAAAGATAATATTTCCCATTAATTTGGCCTTATTCTATAGCTAAAAAAATAGTATAAGATGTTTCCTCAAAAAGGGAATAGAGGATAAATCTTTTATCAATGTTTTATTGATGAGGGAAAGTCTCTGAAATGAATGTACTCTTATTTAATTGAAAAGAAACATCTGTGCCCAAATATGATCATGATGGTCGTGATATGGTCCCAAGAATATATAGAGCTTGCCAAATTGATTTAATAGTTAATGAAGATTTTTGAGATTCCTGACATTTTTTTGAGTTTGGCTTCCAATATCCATATGCTCTGTCCATTATGCTGGCCAAGTGACAAAAACCAAAAAATTTATTCCTCCATATTAAAATATGACATTGATAAGCAAGCTAGTATTGGAAAAAAATAATTAAAAGAAATGGTTTTGAAATTTAATTGGGAGATGTTTTGAAATTTACTTTTCTATCTTCAAAAAAAATATCCAAAATTCAAGATTCATACCCTGAAACTGAACTTTCATTGAAATTATGATTTCTCACGTTTTGAATTTTTGCCTAATAAAAACCTTAGGAATTAAATATTTCTTTTTGGTCTCATATGAATCTTACTAGAGAATTTCATTGCCAATATTATTATAAAGTAGAAAGATAAGTGAAATATATGAAAGTAAAATTTCTCTGAAAAACTCCACTTCTGATGAATGAATTATATAAAATTCCACCCTTTTGGCTGAAAGACTCAATTCTAAAAAAACTATTTTTTCCTGTAAAATAAAACAAAATAGTAAGAAACTGAGTTACTTCTCTCTTTTACACAAGATCATGGCATTGTTATAGTTTTTTCCAAAGTAACTTTATTATTGAAGAAATTTGATCTTAGAAGATATTTGTTTCACCTACTTTATATTGAGACTTTTCAGTGTATTATGTGTTGTACAGTTTTTTGAGACACCATTTTTGAGCCCTGAGAGGACTCAAATTATCCCAATGATGGGATAAATGAATCAAAGTCAATAAATATTGACTATTGGAAAATTAGTAGAATATTTTTTTCCATTCATTAAAAGAAAAAATTGAATTTTAAGAATAAGAGACAGAAAAATCAATCATGAGAACCTTCATTTTCAAGAGATATTCCATTTGAACTTGAATTTCTCCAGGAGCTTTAAGAGTTTCTTTAAAAGTGGTAGAAAGCTATACTATACTTCTTTATTTGTGTGATTAGTAGTTTTTGGAACAAGATTTTTAGATATCAATGAAATTTTATTGGAAAGATTAGAATATCATAAGAGAATTGCAAGAGAAGAGACCTATTGAGATTACTGTAAAATGGTAGAGGGGCAAAAAGGTACTTTGATATTGATGAAAATAAAATTAATTCTCTACTTATTATTGCCTTCTTCCAGATTTTGAAGCTTCTGGTTTTTGTTTCGAAGAATTGGATGGAAGAAAGAATTTTTCAGGAACTCCAGAAGCTACATGACTCAATTGATTCTATGTGAAGTATTTGTTAATCTTGAAAATCTGGCTTGGAAGATGAAAAAAGAATAATATCAAGTTACATACCAGTATGAAGCAAATTGGAAGCTGCATGCTACCTGGTTTAGACCTTCTAGCCCAACTGGCAGGGATAGCCTTTTTTTATGGTGTCTGGTGCTACCAACTGATTCATTTCAAAGAAGCTTGTTCAAAAGTATTCTTTGACCATCTCAGAACCCTCAGAAAAGATTCCTCCTATCATTTGGGACTCCTTGGTTACCCTTCTTTGTTTGTGACTTTCCATACTAAATATATGGTTGAGCTCCTTTCCTTCCCAAGATTTAAACAGGAGTTTTTAGTCATTGATGATCCCAAAGGAGAAGAATTAATATTGGGCTTTGAATTTCTTAATCATTCTAATCTAGCTATTAATGGGAGGCAAGGGCTGATCACTGTTAAGCCTGATTCTTATGATTCTTTCAGTAAGGACCCTTCCTTTGCCAATACATGTGAAGCTCTGGTTAGGGATTCTATAGCACCATGATTTCCAACTTCTGTCCATATTCCTTCTCTCAATTACCATAATTCATTACTATCCTCTATTGATGAAGTCTTCAAAGAGCTAAAAGATTTTGAAGATAATTCTATATCTTCACTTCATTTCTTCCATGGGAATTTGGACCTACCTCCTTCATCTCATCATGCCCCCTTGTGGGAGCTTAGGGATGCATATGCAGAGCCAGAAGAAATTTAAACCATGATGAAGGTTTTTCCTTCTTATTATAGCCACTATTTAGATGTATTCTCCAATGTGAAAGCAGATGAGATCCCTCTTCACCATATTGAACTGGAGGGATCTCTATGTCCAGTTGGGGTCATCTACTATGTATCAAACCAAGAGTCAGAGACACTAAGGGCCTACATTTCAGAGAATTTAGAGGAAGGTTTCATCTGGAAAAGCTCCTCTTCCACAGGAGAGCCTTTCTTTTTTGTAAAAAAGAAGTATGGTGGGGTTTTTTTGTGTGTTGACTACCACAAACTCCATGTTGTGACTAGGAAGAAAAAATATCCTGTTTTTCTCTTAATAAGCTTTTCACTGTTTTCAGTGGCTATTCTATCCTCTCCAAGATTCACTTGCATGGTTTATATACCCTGCTCAGAATCAAGGAGGTTGATGAACATTTCACAGCTTTTAGCACAAAATATGGCAGCTATGAGTACTTTGTTATGCTATTTTGGCTCATCAATGCTCCTGCCTCTTTTCAATCATATTCTATATGATCTCTTATATGTCTATGTTTTAGTTTATCTGGATGCTATTATGCTATTATTCAATTCTGTGAAGGAACATGTTACACATGTGTCCACTGCTCCTTCCAGAATCAGAGATAAGAACCTTTTTGCAAAGACATCCAAGTACCTTTTTCATGCTTCAAGGGTGGAATACCTGGGTTATGCTGTTTCTTCAAAATATCTAAAGATGGATCAATGAAAATTTCAGAGAATTCTTAATTGGCCACCTCCAAGAAACCGCAAGGATCTTCAATCATTCCTTGGCTTTTCCAGCCTCACCACAAATTCATCAAGAATTTTTCAAAGACAATCAGGTCAATCGCCAAATTCAAGATAGATTCAGTTTTCCCCCTCAATGAGGAAGCCTTTAGCCACTTTAACCAACTCAAAGAGGATTTCACCACCACTCCAATCCTTCTCTGCCAACCATTTTAGAGACCAATTAATCCAATTAGGCCTTGGGTGCTGCACTGAGTGAGCTTTCTGGCTCAGGAAAGCATCACATTGTGTTTGATAGACAAGAGCCTATCCCAGAAGAGCTCGAATATGAGATTCATTAAAAGGAGGAACTCCTTGGCACAGTGTGGGCTCTCAAGACCTGGAGGGCTTTTCTTCCTTCTCTTTCCTTTCCTTTTGGAGTCCTCATGGATCATTCCACTGTTCAATACTTCATGTAATCAAAGCTCTTCACTTTCCATCAAGCCCAGTGGGCTGAATTTCTTTCTGAACACAACTTCTCAAGCCCTTACTTTCCTGGCTGCTTGGCTACTCTTCCATATGCCTTATCATGTTGAGAAAACATTTACCCATAGAGGGGGATGATTTCATCAGAAAGAATCCAATGAAATCTCAACAAATCATCAAGAAATACAAAGGCAAACCCTTAAGGTTCTTTGCAGTCAAGGTAGACTACTTTTCAAATTTGATTGATTCAATTAAGAAGGAATTATGGCAAGATTCTCAGCATAGAAGTATCCTTCAAGAATTGGGAAAAGTTTAATCTGTTGAAGATTATTTTCTTGATCCTTCTTCTCAACTTCTTATTTTCAAAGATTGGGTGGTGGTAGAAAATGGCCCCACAATTCAATTCAGCATAATTAAAAATCGTTACAGTTCTCCTCTAGCTGGCTACCCTGGCCAAGAGAAGAGTCTCAAATGTTTCAAGAAGGATTTCCATTCATCTAGAAGGACTATGTTTCATCCTGTCAACAGTGATCAATAAACAAGAATATTCATAACAAGAAGTTTGGACTACTCAAGCCTCTTCCAATTACAAATGTTCCTTGAATTTTTCTCTCAATGGACTTTATCACTCAATTTCCGGTGTCCAATTTGTTTGACTCAATTCTGGTTGTAGTGGATATATTCTCAAAAATGGATATATTTATTCAAACAATATCTTCAATCAAATCACTGGATTTAACCAATTTATTCATCAATGAGTTTTTCTCAAAGCCTGGACTTCCATCAATCATTTTCATTGATATATTTTCTATTTTTTTCTTCCTTTTGAACCAATCTTACTCAGAAGCTCAAGATTTCAAGAGATATTTCAACCCCTTATCAGCCTGAAACTGATGGAGCAACAGAGAGGCAGAAACAGATACTATAACAGTACCTTTGGATGTATTTCAGTTATCATCAAGATGATTGGTACCTTTGGCTACCTCTGGCTTAATTATCCTACAATAACTCTGACCAATCTTCAAAAAGAATTACCATTTGTCACTGTCTATGCAAGAGATCATTAATTTGGCTCAGCTCATATAACCAAAGAAACTCCTGCTAGAAGTTCATCTTCAAAATACAATCAGTAGAGCAAGCTGTCAAGAGAGAACTAGAAGTTTCCATATACCTTTTTAAGAGGTATGCAGATAGAAGTAGAGAAAGTCCACCTCTTTTCAATTCTGGTGACAGGTTATGGTTTTCCTCCATAAACATCAAATCAACAAGACCCACCAAATAATTGTAGGAAATATGGCTGGGTCCCTTTCCAATCCTGAATAAAGTTGGTACTTATTCCTACAAGATCAAGCTCCCATCTCAATGGAAGTCCATCAACCCAGTCTTGCACTCCCTGCTTGGACCAGTCGATACATCAATTATCCCAAACAGGCATCAAGATTCTCCTCCTCCAAGCATCATTGAAGAATAAGAGGAATTGGAAGTCTCTCAAATACTGTATTTCAAGCTCAAGAGAGTAAAATTATGGTATCTGGTGGAATAGAAAGGTTTAAGTCAAGAACAAGAAATATCCACTTGAAAACCATCCAAAAGCCTCAAGAACCTCACTGAACCTGTCAAATATTTCCATCAGCTGTATCCTGACAAGCCAGGCAAAGATTCTCCAAGAGATTTATCAGTTTTATGGCTCTTTGTGGGGAGAGGAATCGCCAAAAGTAAGCTTTACTCCATGTCTACACCTTTAAAGGTATTCTACCATTCTTGCTTTATGCATTATCTTGGCCACTTGGTGAGCACTTGTCAATTTTTTCGACACAGACCTCTTTCCAAGCTTAAAACATCCATTACACTCCTCATGGACATTTTTACTTGGGAAAACAGACCATTTTTCTTTCAATTTAAGTTCCAAGCCTCTTATACTTGAAGTGGATCCTTATTTTGTTTTTTTTTTAATTCTATGGCACTGGCAGGATTGGTAACTACCAAAAGTAAGCTCCTCTCCTGGTGGGCACTTCCCTGAGGGGCCTAAAAGCTTTTGAATAATCACCTTGGCCACTCTGTGGGAACCTGGAATAAATCTTCTTTTCCAGGTCCTTGGCCAATTCAAAATCAATCATCAACTTCTATGATCAAGATGAGAAACTCCTGAAAAATTTCATTTCTCTTTATTTTATGTTTTCTTTCATTTTTTTCCATTGAATTTATTCAAAAAATTACTTTTTGTTTATAATCTTAATGCAAAATACTTATGCCAACTCAATTGCTCAAATTACAACACCAAATTTCAACAGAAGACCAAATTACACCAAATGTCAAAAGAAGACCAAATCATCCTCATGTCATATGCCAACCTTCTTTATCAGTCAACTTTACTTTGTCAAACTTACTACATCTCTGGAACCCATAATTCCAAACCATCTCAACAGCCTCAGCGGTATTTCAACTTCTCTTGGCTTTCAGGAGCTCATCATACAAGTTTGGGGGTACTGTAACTACCTTGGTAAAGAACCCCCCAATTTGATTTTTACAGCAATCATGGGCAATTGGCCCTATTATGAAATTATTGCCAATTGTCTCCTGGTAGTGTTCAATGGCCTTTGGGCCACACTGACCTGTCCTGGCTACTTCTGGTATCAGGCCATATCCTTAATCAAAGGGCCTTTGGAGCCATTTTCAGAATTCCCTTCCCCCAGTCCATTTCCCTGAGATTTGGCCTGGGGGGTCTCCTCAGAATCCCAGGCGCCTATCAACCCTTCAACTGTATACAGGGCCTAGGACCTACCCCCTTTGATTTGGGGTTTTTTCCTAAATGTCCTTTTTGGGACATTTAGGTTCCCTATGGTCTTTATAGCCCACGAACGGTGGGAACCTTTAGGCACATTTTGGCCTAACTCCAATGAGGGCAAAAGGGGCCAAGGGCACATACCTTTGGCCCCCATGACCTCATTTTGATAAATCAATCCCAAAATGACCATAATGACAAAAAACAACACTTGGCCATAATTTACCATGAATCCTCAATATGAAGGCCATGGCCTCCTGAAGCCACCAGAGGCCACCAGTCACCTTCAAAAGAGGTCCCCCTCAAGATAAGGGAAACCCCTCCCAGTAATGCACTCAGGAATGGCGCATATATGGTATTATATACTATTATGCACAATTTTCTCTCAGAAATCCAATTTTGACACTTTCAAGACTCCATTCCATCATTTTTACATCAATTGACCAGTAAATAATCCCATTTCAAATGAATACTCCAGTCACTAAATCTTGCAATACATGGTGGTATCGAGAAGGCCATTCAAGGACACCAAACACCTGGCCCTCCAGATTCTTGTCATTTCACTTAAAGAGTATTCCCCCAAGGGAATACTAGCCCAGGATTATTCAACAGCAGTTTAAAGAGGCTTTTTTTTCTCAAATCAGTTGTCAAGGAATGAAGAGCTCCAGCACTCCTTGGACAACTCAACTGGTCCATACAGGCTGTATGGAATTGACCCTTTTGGGTCAATTAATTTTTTACTGTGGGAATTCAAGGAACACAGCTCAGTTCTAAATATGGAAAGTTCTTTATTAACTCAAAACATTCACTAAAAATTGGTGATAAACTCTCCAGGATCAGTCTTTCCACCTTTCACATATACTGGCTACCTTTTCACCCCTGGTGACTTTTTCCCCAGTTAATTAATCTGTTTGGATTTATTATTATTATTCTCTTTGAATTCTTGAAAGTGAATACTGATATTTGGCAATCAGTCATTTTCATATTATTCTTTTCCTGTTAGTGGTATTGGTGATCATATCCTTTACTAATGAAATTTTTCTCTCTGGAAGAATGAAAAAGTGAATTGAAGATTCATTTGGTCGGCTCTTTGTCCTTTGGATTCTCTTTATTATCTTTGGCCTCTGGCTTCTTTTCTTATCTTTGGCATATTTTTACTTGCTCTCATTTTGCTTAAAGAAATATGATCTTGAGTTCTATATTTTTATTTTTGGATCCCTAAAAGTGAGTGCTTGATTTCTGAGTTCCACACCACTCTTTTTAACCTCAATAGCCTCTGTGACAATAATTGTCAGGTTGAGTCTATGATAAAGGTGTATATAGGTATTTACAAGCTTTAACTATGACTTTGACATGGTAAAAATGGTTTTTAAAGGTTATAAAGTTGGTGATAAATGGTTTAAATTGAGATATTAAGGGCTTTAATATAGAGATATAGTGGTGGTGAGCATTGTTGAAAGCCCTGGGTGCAGCTTTATCTGTTGGGTTACAATAATAAAGACTACAATACTTTTGATTTAAGACTATACCTGATTATTAACCAAGAGTAAAACTGTTTTTGACAGTTTACTACGTAGGTTATTCAAGAGCAGGATGAGGAGAGGGTTTTGGCTGTGAAAAGCCCTCCTTTTATCCTGAAATTGGGGTGGAAAGGCTGCTAGACCTTTCCACATAGAGGAAGTGAAGATTTTTCACTCTCTATGACAGACTTGTGATTTGCAAACAGCCTGTATACCCTGTATTGGGCTCAGATGTGGTTTTGAAACCACATCTGGGCAGTTTTCACCAATACAGGGTGAAAGTTTTCATCTGGGGACCACACAGTCTGATTCAGACGTGTATGACGCGTAAAATGCTGTACAGAAACTGTACAGGACCCCAGTATTGAATGAATTATGAGGTATTGAAGTCTAATCACACTTTTTCGTCTATTTGACACCTCATAATCAAACTACAACTGTATGCTGTCATAATACAGCTGTATTTGCTGTATTGTGGGATTATGACCTTTAAATGAACATAGCTCTGTCAGTTTTTGAGATATCAAGCTAAAGGTTGATTCATTGTGTAGCCCTGTATGAGCTCTACAAAATGGTACCCAACTTGACATGTTTATCATTAAATGTGACAAAGTTATCCCATGTACAATTATTTTTGTACATTGGCGTGGTTTGGGCAAAAAGCTGTATTAAGCTTGTTTGGCCAACAACTTCTGTTGTAGTTGAGATATGAGGAAATGGATGGCACCATCAGATAGCCCTGATTGTGCTCTTTCCAAAAAGACCCCACTTTAATTATCTCACACTAAAACTGTAAAAGTTAGATGAGAGGTGAATGTTTTGTTCACCCTTATTTGGTCTGAATTTGACCATAACTCAAGTAATACTGGTGCTAGCTCAGTTTGGCTAGTACCATTGGATAGCCCTGGCTTAGAGCTTCAATTTGAATACCCATTTGATGGGGTTAAGCCTCTTCTTCTAGATTTTAGATGAGAGGTGAAAATTAAGGTTTATGCTCAGCAACTACTTTGAGCTGGAATAACTTTGTTATTTTTGGTCCTATGGTGATGGGACTTATATTTTCAAAAAGAGGTGAGTTTCCTCTTTCTTTTGATACCTTTGAGCTAATTTTGCTCAGCTCCATGTTTTGGTGGTATTTTGGCTATACCATTGGTCTATGGTATTTTGGCTGTCATGCTTGTGCTCTGGTTTTGAGTCACAGGCTGACATACCCTCCCTCTAAAAAAGGCTCATCATTGATGAGACTTTTCAGTCCTCCTAGAGGCTCTGAATCTCCTTAAATGAGAGGTTCCCATCTGGTATGGCATCCTCTTCCAACCACTTGTCTTTGTCAGCTGTCTGGTTCTTGAATCTGACTAGGTATTGTCTTTGATCCTTCCCATTAAGTCTGATTTTTCTGGCCCTGATGATTTTACTCACAGGTCCAGGAGAGTCTTCTACTTCCACTATTTCTGGTGGAGTGAGGTTTTTCTTCCTGGAGGGGAATTTATCCTCCTCAGTTTGGAAGTATGGTTTGACCAGACTCACTGGGAAGACTGGTTTTTTCCTAGAAAACTCCTCAGTGAGCTTGACCTCCACTGCATTCTTGCCTACCAACTTAATGATAGTGAAGGGCCCTACAAATGAGTCTCTCATCTTCTTGGGTCCCTTGAGATTGTTAAAGTTCAGTGTAGACACTAACACCTGGTCCCCTTCCTTAAAGTCAGGTTCCATATGTGATTTGTCCCACCTCTGCTTGTTATACTCTTTGGCCTCAGCTATGCATTTGGCAGCAGTGTCACAGGTTTTCTTTCACATATCATGGAAGTCTTTGGCTGTGGGGTGGATGTTAAGAAGATGTTTCTTCAAGTGATCCACAGGCAACAGGGGATTCCACCCTTTCTCTACCAGTGCAGGTGTTTTTCCTGTGGTAGAGTGCTGGGTTGTGTTATAAGCCAGTTGGACTGCTGGTAAGAGGGTGACCCAATCATGGGTTTATCCCTCATGGTCCTTGTATTCTATGCCATAGGCACAGAACCTCCTAAGGATGTCCTCCATTGTTTGGATCATCCTCTAAGCTAGGCCATATGTTTGTGGATGGTAAGCTGTGGAAAAAGCAAGCTTGGTGCCAAGCATGTCATATAAGTTGGTCCAAAATTCAGATGTGAATTTTGGGTCCCTGTCACTCATTATGATCTTAGGGACTCCACAGGTGGATATGATGTTATTCCAAAATAACAGAGCAGTGTCCATGGCTGTGTCCTCTTTATGGCATGATAGACACCTCATGCTCTTTCTGAACCTATCAACTATGATTAAGCAGTCATTGTAGTTTTCTTTGCCTCCTGGGACAAGTCCTGTGACCCAGTACATGTTGATGGTTTCCCATGGGTGTTTGGGTTCTTCTATGTGTTGAAGCAACCCATATTTCTTCCCATGTTTTCTATTTGCCTTCTGGCATCTTTCACAAGTGTTGATGTATTCACTCAACTCTTGTTCCCACTTAGGCCACCAAGCTGTGCTTGCTACCCTCTCTTTAGTCCTGTCCTCACTCATGTGTCCCATGTAGGGGCAGTCATGGCATTCCTGCAGGATTAAAGAGATGTGGTCTCTGTCTATCACTGTGAGTGCACTGGTGTGCTTTTCTCTGTGATAAATCAGGCCATCTATAAGGAAGAATTTATTGTCCTTATAGGTCCTCAACCAGGGTTCCTCCAGCTGGGTTTCCAGTTCTGGGCTCCTGTATTTCTTTAGAAGGAGTTGAAGTAGTATGCTACACTGTTTGTGTTTAGCATAAGATTTCAGTACTGCATTGAAAAATTCATTGTGCAGTTCTGAGGAACTTATTCCCAGTATGGGGGTTTCTGTTCCTTCTGAATCAGTGTTTCCACTGTCAAGGGTACCATTCCCTGGTGCCCATTCAGAGAATCTAAAGTTTTTCTTCCTATTTATTTCCATAAAATGGATAGGAATTTTGACTGCAACTTCAGGGTCATAAGCTGGATTGCTTTTTACATTGTCCAGTGGCCATCTGCTAAGGCCATCTGCATTGGTATGGCTTTTACCTTCCTTGTATATGATGGTCATGTTCCCTCTATACTCTTGGATGGCTATTTGCCATCTCAGCATATGTCTATTAGTAGTCTTCATATTCAGTAAAGACTTCAAGGCTGTGCAGTCTGCGTAGACTTCAAAGACTGCACCCTCCAAATAGTAATGGAGTTTTTCTAGAGCCCAGACTAGACATAGACATTCTGTCTGGATGGCCCCATACCTGGCTTCTGAATCTTTCAGCTTCCTGGAGATGTAACATATTACACCTTCTCTTGGTTCACCATCCACAATTTGTCTTTGGTGAAGGGCTGCTCCTAAGCCTTGGCTGCATGCTGCATCTATATATAACTTGAATGGTAGTGCAAAGTCAGGTAAGATGAGCACAGGTGCATTTGTGAGTTCATGTTTGATCCTCTCATATGCATCTCTCCTTTCTTTGGTTATTTTAAAAACTACATCCTTTGAGCATAACTTGTATAAGCTACTAGTTATGTGGGCAAATCTTTTGATGTGGTTTCTATAGTAGCTAGCAAACCCAAGGAAAGATTGCATCTCTTTGATGTTTTTTGGTACTGGCTTTTGCAGTACTGCTGCTACTTTGTTCTGGTCAATTGCCAGACTAAGGCCTGAGACTTTATGTCCTAGAGCAACTAGCTCTTGTTGGCCAAAATTACACTTTTTTAGTGAAATTTTCAGATTAATGGGTGTACATTTACTTAGCACTCTGTCTATGTATTGTACATGGTCTTCCCATGTCTCTGAGTATATGATAATATCATCAATATATACTACCATCCAGCCTTCCATTATTTCTTCTTGAAATATGGTGTCCATCATTCTTTGGAAGTGGGCTGGTGCATTCTTGATGCCAAATGGCATCCTGGTGTACTCATATATGCCCATATGGCATATAATTCTGAGTAATTTTATGGAGTTTGGTTTAACTCCATTCTGGTGGAAGCCTTTCATACAATCCATTTTGGTAATGTATTTGGCTTTAGCCAATTTGTCCAAGGCATGAGGTATCCTGGGTATAGGGTACCTATCTGCTTTTGTGTAGTTATTCAGGGCTCTGAAGTCTCCACACAATCTAGACTTGCCATCATGCCAAGTGATTAGGACAGGAGTGGTGATTTCCACTATTTCATTATGTCCAATCTTCTTGATGACATCCATGTCCAGGAGTTCATTGATGTGTTTTTCAATTTCTTTCCTGGTTTCCAGACTTGCTGGATAAGGAGGTCTCCTCAGCATGGGTGGAGAAGGTCTTTCCAAATCCAAATATAGTTCTATATCATGGCCTTCAATCTTGCCTAGTGGTTCTTCACCAATGGCAAATGCTGGTCTGTTCTTTCTCAGAATCTTCAGTAAACTTAGTTTTTGTTTACTGGTGAGGGTAGTGCTAAACTGTCCCTCCTTGAATTCCTTCAAGAGTTCTTCTAGTGGGTCCTGTGAAGATATGTGGTATATATCAAGTGAAAATTTCTTTTCCTTGTTGGTCCCAATGGTAATGTGCCTGTTTTTACTGTTGTAAATATCTATTCCATACATCCTCTGGTAATCTATTCCAAGTAAAAACCCTTGGATGTGGGCATCTTCAAGCACTACAAACTCTGGGTTGAGTCTGATATTACCCTTCCTGTGAGGTATAATTATCTCCCTGACAATTGTCCCAATGGAAATTATCTTCCCTGATGCACTTTTGAAGTTCTTAGCCTTAGTGGGTAAGAGTTCTTTCTCCCAGTGTGGGAAGTGGTTATCCAGATAATTTCTGGCCACTATGAAGCAATGTGCTCCACTGTCAATGATCAGTGGGTGCTGAGCATTGTCAATACATACAGTCATTTTTGTGGATGTTCCATGTATATATGCCATTCCTTTGGTTAGTGTAACCAGGAATGTTTGTGCATCTTGTGTGTGTTTGCACAAGTTCTTGTTGGCAGTGTCTTGTGGCATTCCTGCTTCCAATTGTATATCCTGAGTTTCTAGTGGGGTTTCCTCTTGGTATTCCACTAGAAGTTCCTCTCTTGGGTCTTGTTCATCATCAGATAGTTCTCTGATGGCATCACCCATAGGGTCTGATTCATAATCCTCTGTTGGGGATTCCTCTTGGATTTTCTCAATGGCATATACTTTTTTCTTTGCCTTTGGACAATTGTTAGCATAGTGGGCTGTTGACCCACAATTATGACAAGAATTCTTCTTCTTTGCCACTTCTGCCACTCTCTCTCTGGGTTTGTCTTTAAACTCCACCCTGAAAGGTTGTTTCTCTTTGAAGCTACTGCTTCTATATGGGGTGAATTTCCCTATATTATTCCTTTTCCTTATGTCTTGTAAGGTGTTGGCAATGTCATCTAGAGTGCAATTTTGGTTGCATCTGCATTTTACTGCATGCTCTAGTTCTCCTGGAAGTTGTGTCAGAAGTTTGTGATTCCTCATCTGGATGTTCATCTGAGGATCAATGGCTTTGAGTCTTTTAGACTGTCTGAGACACCACTCATATGGATCTTTGTCCACAGAATATTTGTCATTTTCAAATGACATGGTCTTTTGCCATATCCAAGTTCCATTACTGTACTTTTGGATTATGTGACTCTTCCACCATGGACAGTTTCTTCTGCCATGGATTTCTTTCATTTCAGTGTACCATATACTTTCATGACCTTTAAATGCAGTATTCAGTTTAGCAGTAATCCAGTAATCTGGTATGCTTGGTACATCAATGAAGAGTCCATCGAGATACTCTATGAGTTCCATATGATCATATTCTCCTGATCCAGAGAATTTGGGCCAGCTTGAGGCCTCAGGAAGCTGTTTCAAGGCTTCCTTCTCTTAATAAGACATGCCATCTCCATCCTGGTATTGTGATTGAGATCTTGCCTTATTCAACAACATGACATCTGGTTTGATGTCATCTGGTTGATATGGATTCTCCATAGCTTGGCCTTGTGGTTGGGGCTTCAAGCTATGGTATGCATTAAACAATCTGTTAATGTCTTGATCCAGAAACTCCCTGTCCCTTGTGCTGTGGTGTGGTTCTTCAAAGACTTGGTTCAGTCTTTTGTTGGATTCTTCAGAGGCTTTTCTCAGTTGAGCATATCCTTCTTGAAGATTCTTGACTATCTGTTCCAAGGAGGCTTGAGTTTGTCTCATCCTCTCTTGGCCAGCTTTAATTTCTGCAAACTGCTTTGCAGATTGTTCAGCATATTGGGACATTTGTAACCACAGTGTATCACTGTTGATGTTACTCTCAGATGTGACAATGTTATTTTCAGTCTGAGTGGGGGTAATGTTTCTATTACTAGGACTACTGATTCTAGAGTGGTTTACAACTACTTCTGGTTCTTGTGTACTTCTTTTACCAAATCTAACAGCTTCTGGATCATGGGGTCTGACTCTTTCCTCCTCTGGTTGAAGAAGGTTTTGTTCTTGCCCTTGTTTCCTTGTCTTCTCCTGGAAAATTCCTGGAATTGTGAAGAATGGTGACTCTTTGCCACTGATCTGCTGGTTTCTGAATGGTGTGAAGCCACTGGAGAGCTGATTTTTCCTGCTCCTTGTGAACCTGAAGGAATCTGAGTAGGCCCTGTCTGGGTCAATTGTTCCTCTATAGCTAGGATAGTGGCTTGATTCTCCCTTATCCTCTGTGCCCTTGCCTCCAGGAGTCTGTCCTGCCTGGTAGGATTCCAACCCTTGGTGATTTCCATAAGGTCTTTGAAGTCTATCTCTTTGAGACAGATCTTCTGGCAACTTAATCCCAGTTCTGCCCAGCGAGTTGCTAGGTTGAACCTCTTGTTGTCCATTCTCCATTGAAATAAATCTTTGAGGAGTTGGTGGATCTGAAGAACTTGATCCATATCCTTCCAGTCCTCTGGTTTGAGGTTTCTGTTGAATTGGAGTGTGAATGGAAAGGTTGATATTATCTCCCTCATTGTTTTGCCATCCACCACTGTGTCCAAGGTGTCTTCTTTCAGGTCTTCTGGTTCTGGACAAGCCTGCTCTGTCCTCTGGCTGGTTCCTTTGGAAGCCAAGGTCTCTGAGGTATGCAGGGGACATATCAGTGTTTGCAAGCAGTCAAAAACTTTATGTTCTTAGGGTATTTACCTTTGACTGTGCCTTGTAAAAATTTTCTGTCTACTGATTTGGGCAGTTTGCCTTTGGAAGTTATAACTGGGTTAATAATTGTAATCTTCCCTGTACAAGTGGTTAAGGTTGGTTTACCTTGTATTGATGCAGAGTTTCGTGGTTTTCTACTTCTCTGAGTGGCTATTGGTGTCCACTTTTTGGCTGTAATCAGGCCTTCACTAAGCCTTATTCCTTTTCCTTTGCTGCCCTCTGGTTCTGAGGGTGTCACTGGTATTTTGGCCTGTGACTGGGTCTCAAGTGGTATGAAGTTTTCTTCTGCTGAATCAAACAGGAAAAAGAGGGCTTATGTCAGTTAAGACTTCTTAAAAGGCTGGTTTTGCACGTCTAACAATGGCCTCTGGGCTTGTATATTATTACAATGTGCCCTTGTATGATGACAATGTAATTGAATTAACAATTCCATGTCAAAAATACAGCTTACTGATATATGGTATACTGTTTGTGTACCAATATCCTACAGAGTACTTGTATTTAGCAAGTATTATCTGTCAAAGAGGGTGTTTTACAGGGTAATTGAGTTAACAATGTGCCCAAACACGCCTCAACTGTTGGCTTATCAGTATGAGCTGTCTTAATTCAATTAAGAATCAGGACTGTATTGGTGGCTTAATGTGTTTTTATATGCAAAACACGCCAAAAATACTGGTCTTATGGTTATTAGCCACTTGACAAATACTCTTTAAAACATGAGTATAATTAAATTTTTAAAAAGAAATATATATAAAATATATATTTTAGAAGAAAAATGACGCCTAAAAAAGATAAAACAGGTGTCAATAATGATAAAAAAGAGAAAAACCTTACTTGTAATGGTCCAAAATAAGTTAAAAACACGGCCAGGCCCCCAAAATGTCAGGTTGAGTCTATGATAATGTCACAGGGGCTCTTCGAAGTGAAGAGGGCCTGGCACTCAGTAAACCGGGACTCACTTATGGAGGGCTCAAAGATAAGACAAGAATGGATACACTTAAGAGTGTGAATAATGAATTACTAAAAGAATAAAAATAAGAAAGCAGCAACAAAGAATAAGAGTAAGGAAAAGAAGAGCCAACCACAAACAAGTCCAAGTCCACTGTTTCAACCTGTCAGAATGGAAAGAGGAGGGTTAATAAGGATATGGCCACCCAACTCATACTGTACAGGCGAAGAAAGAAAAAAAGGCAAAGACTAACTTAAGATTAAATAAATATAATACCCAAAATATAAGGATAAGAATATTCAAATAATAATAAATCAACTAAATTAATTAACTGGGGAAAAGTCCCCAGGGGGGAGAAGAGGGGCTGGTATATGTGAGAATCACCAGCCCTGATCCAGAGGAAGAATTTTCATGAGAATAATTGATGATTGAATTGAGTCTGGCCAATACAGGTCCTGTACAGCTGTACAGAACCTGTACAAGAGGTGTGGTGTATTTGAGTGATCATACAGTTCCATATTGGTGTATTGAAACTGTATTGGGTGAATCCAGCCTGTACAGGTATTGACAGGCTGTATTGAGGTACCAAGCTGTATGCAAGTTCAGAATGAAGATTTCTGAACTTGAATGCTGATACAAATGCTGGATCTGCTGATTTGGGGTGTTTTGAGTGGGTGTATGACTGAATACCCTTACCCCTGATGAGTGGTTGTTACAGATAAAGGTGTATATAGGTATTTACAAGCTTTAACTATGACTGTGACACGGTAAAAATGGTTTTTAAAGGTGATAAAGTTGGTAATAAATGGTTTAAATTGAGATATTAAGGGCTTTACTATAGAGATATAGTGGTGGTGAGTGCTGTTGAAAGCCGTGGGTGCAGCTTTCCCTGTTGGGTTACAATAATAAAGACTACAATACTTTTAATTTAAGAGTATACCTGATTATTAAGCAAGAGTAAAACTGTTTTTGACAGTTTACTACGTAGGTTATTCAAGAGCAGGATGAGGAGAGGGTTTTGGCTGTGAAAAGCCCTCCTTTTATCCTGAAATTGGGGTGGAAAGGCTGCTAGACCTTTCCACATAGAGGAAGTGAAGATTTTTCACTCTCTATGACAGACTTGTGATTTTCAAACAGCCTGTATACCCTGTATTGGGCTCAGATGTGGTTTTGAAACCACATCTGGGCAGTTTTCACCAATACAGGGTGAAAGTTTTCATCTGGGGACCACACAGTCTGATTCAGACGTGTATGACGCGTAAAATGCTGTACAGAAACTGTACAGGACCCCAGTATTGAATGAATTATGAGGTATTGAAGTCTAATCACACTTTTTCGTCTATTTGACACCTCATAATCAAACTACAACTGTATGCTGTCATAATACAGCTGTATTTGCTGTATTGTGGGATTATGACCTTTAAATGGTCATAGCTCTGTCAGTTTTTGAGATATCAAGCTAAAAGTTGATTCATTGTGTAGCTCTGTATGAGCCCTACACAATGGTACCCAACTTGACATGGTTATCATTAAATATGACAAAGTTATCCCATGTACAAGTATTTTTGTACATTGGCGTGGTTTGGGCAAAAAGCTGTATTAAGCTTGTTTGGCCAACAACTTCTGTTGTAGTTGAGATATGAGGAAATGGATGGCACCATCAGATAGCCCTGATTGTGCTCTTTCCAAAAAGACCCCACTTTAATTATCTCACACTAAAACTGTAAAAGTTAGATGAGAGGTGAATGTTTTGTTCACCCTTATTTGGTCTGAATTTGACCATAACTCAAGTAATACTGGTGCTAGCTCAGTTTGGCTAGTACCATTGGATAGCCCTGGCTTAGAGATTCAATTTGAATACCCATTTGATGGGGTTAAGCCTCTTCTTCTAGATTTTAGATGAGAGGTGAAAATTAAGGTTTATGCTCAGCAACTACTTTGAGCTGGAATAACTTTGTTATTTTTGGTCCTATGGTGATGGGACTTATATTTTCAGAAAGGGGTGAGTTTCCTCTTTCGTTTGATACCTTTTGAGCTAATTTGGCTCAGCTCCATGTTTTGGTGGTGTTTTGGATATACCATTGGTTTATGGTATTTTGGCTGTCATGCTTGTGCTCTGGTTTTGAGTCACAGGATGACAATAATCTACTGAGTGTTTGGAAGATATATGGGATGAATCAGAAATCATTCTCAAAATTAAATGGGATGAGGTAGCTTCTGGTCTTATTGGTATTTAAATAACTCTTTGAAATAAAAGCTACCAATTTCATCAAAAAATTATTATCCTCAAGCTAGTTAATTTAAAGCTTAGAAACATCACAGAAAAGGAACCTATTCCAATGAATTTAAGTCTGCAATCCCACAAAGAAACCAAGATTGAAAGAGTGTATTCTCGTCACATAAGGATATTCTTGCACATTGCACAGGGTTTTAGACATGATATTTTTTAGGCTGTGAGCTACCTGGCTTGGTTTTCTATTTCAACAGATGGATCTCACTGGAAGGCACTTGAGCACTTAATGGCTTACCTTAGGGGGGAAATGGAAGAAGTCATAATTCTTTTGAAGGATTAATAAACACCAAATTTTGAATTCCTTTTAGATGCAAAATGGGGAGGGAGGGCAATTGATCTAATAATGCATTTGTAATTCCAAATGGTAGGATTACTATTACTTAGAAAGAAAAGAAGACAAGTAGCTGTGGCAGCATCCACAGCAAAGGCCAAATATATCACATCCTCATTTGATGCTAAAGAATGCCCATGGCTATCACATTTTCTTGACAGCTTCTATGAAAACAGCACACCTTTCCTATTATCAGAAAATAAATCTGAAATCAGGATTTCAAAGTAGGCTGTCAGCAGAGAACAAACAAGAAATTTGATTTGGGAATTTAACTCAATCATCAAGTAATCATAGAAAAGATTTATTTGAAGTTTATGTTGACTAAATATTGACTTTCAGATCTCCTTAAAAAAATCTTGAGACCTGTAGCAACTCAAAAATTGACTAAGATCTTGCATCAGGTTCAAAAAAACGTTGGGAGATTCAGTTTGGAGATTAAATACCCCTTTTTGTGTTAAATTCCTTTCTGATTTGTGGCAATTTTTTGGCATGAGATATGGCCATTTCAGACACTAAAACTCTCAAATCAGAGATGTAAGTAATTGGCCTTACTGTGTGAAACTTTGAGTTCTTGTTTAAAAGGAATCGTCGTTCTTTGCAAAAATCATAGTGACTCATTCACTTATGTGAGAGTTTAGGTGGTGTAAAAGCTGTATTGACATCGGATTATAGGGCCTGTAAGTTATGTATTTGTGTGGGAATCAAGAAAATTAGTGTTTTCTGAAATGGGGTATCAGATTTCCATTCCAGTACATGACTCAATCCCCCTATTTTTTCAGGGGAGTGGTGTAATCTCAATACATGGTATAGTATACATTTAGAAATACTTATACCTAACTAATAGCATCTCCATCATTGTTTCTGAACATGGAGATCTATAACTCACAGAGAGCTACCTGCTTCTGTAAGATGGCTTCTTTATTTTCAATGCAAAGTTGAAGCATAGGTGTCTGGGGAGGCAAATTGTTACTTTCACGGAAACAGTATTTTTTTTCTGATTAAGTAGGGGTGGTTTAGTGATGGTTTGGATGTCTCAAACACAAGTTTCACCCCTAATGATGAGCATCATGGGATCTAGACGTTTTCCAGATCTGGAAACCCAAGGTCCTTTTTTAACTATGAAGCTGAATAAACTCTTCCTTTGGAAATACTGATGGGGCTGTATTTTGGATGTGGGAGGGGATGGAATGTGAAATATTGGTATTTAGAGACACTTTTGGGGATTCTTTAATGATACACAAATTCAAAATAATATAAAAGACAAAATAATAACAATAAACGCCTCCTTCAAGGGACAGTTTCATTTCTAATATTTTTTGGCTTTTACTAAGTTAAATTTTACTATTTTATTTTTGATCATCAGCTATGCTAATTCCACAGGGTATATTTAAGATACCCATTTACTTTATGTAGAGTAGGTACATTGAGTAAATGAGTATTCTAATAAAACTTATAAAGTAAATAAATTAAACAAAACCCCTTATTAATGATTATTATAATCAATTCTTAAATCCCCGTTTTTGGAATGTGTACCTGGGTAGATAAAAATAATATAAATAATTAGTAATTGAACGAATAATGAAAATGGGAAGACTCTCCCCTCAGCACATTTGCAACCATATCTCTAATGCTAGTTAAAAGCTACATTATTGAGAAAATACAAAAGAAAAAATTCAGAAGGGTGAACAACCAAAATCATCTATGCCTTAAGTCCAGAGCACATTCCAAAACTGTCTACACTATCAACAATGTACTGCATTCAGAAACTGATTCAAAGACAACAGGATTTGGATAATGATGATGATGATGAAATCAAATCTCTTCTCAAGCAGCCCAGAAATCAAAAGAACACTCAAGCATCCATTGACCATAATAGAGCACGTGTTAATCATCTTTTGTTCTAGGATGATTTTGAGGAAAGCTGCACATATCCAGAACATGTACTTCAACGCAAAATCAAATTGCCAGGTCCCTTTTTATTGAATAATGGAGAAGATCCAGGAGCACAATTTCTCTTGGAGGTAATCAAGAGTGAGAAAATTACTAAATTATCATCAGTACTTCATTTTATTCTGATTATCTATGTGTCAGGAATGTGGAAAACAAATAAGGCTCTCATCTCATCAGAAGGTCTTATCAGATCTCAGGCAATTAGTATTTGGTGGATCACCTGATGCTAAAAATGATTACTTGCAACTTGGTGAATTGGTATTGCTTAGGTGCTTAAAGGACTTTTCTGAAGACATAAGTTTTCTTTTTGGAAAAGAATACTTATAATGCCCAACACCTGAATGTCGGAATATAAAAAACAAGTTTTCCTGGATATCTTAGAAGCCTTGATTACATGAACTGGGCTTGGAAAAATATCACTCAGGCATGGGCAGGTCAGCTTGACAGAAATTAAAAAACTACAACAATTTTATTGGAGTAAGTTGCCTCTCAAAATCTAAGAATTTGGCATGCTTTATTTGGAAAACCAGGTGCATTAAATCAAATCAATATTTCAAATAAGAGAGATTCATTTGGTGATTTTTTGAGGGGTACAGAGACCAGACATTCATTTCATCTAACAACAGTTAGTACATTCATGGCTATTGCTTGGCTGATAGCATCTATACCAATTGATATTTTTGAATCAAAAAACTGTCTCGTGCTCAGGATGAGGCAGGTAAACCATTTTCCATAATGCAGGAAAGTTCTCAAAAGGATATCAAGCAATCCTTTGATGTATTACAAGCAAGATGTTAAATACTAACCAAGCCTTTTTGGTTTTGGACATCCCATAAAATAAAAGATATAATTTATTGTTTCATCATCTTGCACAACATGATTCTTGAGTGCAGAAAAAAATATGACATTCTCCAACTTGAACAAGTATCACCTTATTCATCCAGGATAACCCCAACTAATCATTATAAGATCTTATTTTACACCATGGATAGCTTCATTCAGAAAGAGGCACAGCTATGAAATAGCACATTAAACAAATTTTTGACACAAGACCTAAAAATACACAACTGGATTTAGCATGGGGCTATCAATAGCTGAAGCTGTGTGAGTGTTTGTCGCAGGGGCTCTTCTAAGTGAAGAAGGGCTGGCACTTGATGAACAGACTGACGTATGGAGGGCTAAGAGAGGAATACTCAAAGGATAAGAGAAATCAATCAAACATTGTAATTCCTAAGGAATAGAATAACTTTATTTAAGTAACAAGAAAGAGAACAAAATAAATAATAAAGAGCCAACCACAAATAATCCTGTATTACTGTTCCAACTGGTTCAGAAAAATAGAAAATGATTAATAAGGATATGGCCACCAGGACTCTACTGAACAGATGAGGGAAGGCTAAGACTTACTTAAGAATTAATAAGATAATACCCCTTGAATTAGGAATAAAATAGTACCAATCATAAATCCAATATTTTAATTAACTGGGGGAAAAACCCCCAAGTGGGTGAAAGGGGGCTGGTATATATGAAAAATACCAGCCTGGAGTTTGTGTGCTGAGGAACGATTGGCTTTAAGCGGGGAGAGGTTTTATTTGAGATGGAAGCCTGTATTGGTGTATCCAACTGCAGGCTTTTGAAACAATACAGATATTTGTCCCTGTATTGAAGACAGGCCTGTATTGAAGTTTATTGAGGTTTGAAGCTGTATTTGGAGGATATTCCAGAAAAACCCCTTGCTGATTGGTTTGTGGAAAAGCTTTTATGAATAATAATTGGTAATGATGCTGCCTTTCTCCATGGCTGTGACATTATCCCCCTCTTGAAGGTGATGAGATCTGAAAACCATAAAGGTAACTGAATTTTGATGAAGTCAAATAAAATTTTTCTTCCCCTCAATTTCTCAATTTTCATCCTCTCATATTTCTTCTTCGTCAATCAAAACCTCAAACTTACCCTTCATCTTCATATACCTGTAGGTCTTTTTGCTTCTCTTGACTTTGGTTCTTCTCCTCTCATTTTATATTCCTTCTCTCTTCTATGTGATTAGGCTGTCTTTTATTTTAATCTTCAGTATTCTTCATTATACTTATTTGGAGTCCTCATGGCTCAATTTAAATTGTCAAATAACTTTTATGTCCTCAACTTCCACTTTTATTGTTTTATTTTCCTTCATCATGGAATTGGGCCTTAATTGGAAATTTTTTGAATTTGGGAAAATTTCAGAAAGTTATGGGGATTTTGGCCATTTTGGCCAAAATGTGAAAAGTGCGCAAATTTTCCTGAAAATGTGCAAAATATGCAAAGTGTGCAAATGCATCAATATGCATGATTTGGAAAATTTTGATGAATTGTTGAACAAAATGAATATCTCGATTATTTTGAAGGTTTTGAAAAATAAATAGAAAAATGTACAAAAATGAACATATGCACAATATATCCTATTTTTGTCTTTTTGGCCTTTAAACTCATCTTATTAGGCTTGAAGAGCCTTGCAGATGAATTAAATTTTTAAATAATTCATTTTTCACAATATGTTAAAATTCATAAAGAGGGCAATATTGGCCAATGAAACAGTTGTTCTTGATATTTTCTTCTAATGTCTTCTGCTTCACCCCATTATTGAGGGTTTATTGCAATAAATTACTTGCTCATTTGGATTTTTCCATAATATTATTAGTCTTGGCTTTGAATATTGACCTTGAAGAAAAGTTCAAAGCTGCCCTCCATATATAAATCCAATCACTATGATTCCACAGCTTCTGTAATTTATGGTCCTGGTGTCTTTGAAAACTTGAGGAAGCTTTCTGAAGAGAGTATGTCCCATAAAGAGATTTATGACATTAATAAAACCTGTAATGGATTGAAATCTGTCAGTTTATTGAACCACCCTTCATCAATTATCAGAAGAAGGGGGTTCCTTGTATTTAATCTGCTACTGCTAGTTCCACCAGGTTCCAATTCTGAAACCTTGGAAAAAAGAAACTGCCCTATGGCCAACCATAGATTCCAAGAAAATTCAAAAAGAATATGGAGCAGAATCAATAAGGGTGGAAAGTTCTAATTGTAAGCTCCTTTTTCTTAACCGCCAACCTCTGATTCCACCTCTGTTCACTCTAATTGTGAGTTGATTGGTCAAGGAATTTCTGAGTTACTGACTTGTATGATCTTCTTTTCTTCTGCGCCAGTGACTGGATCTAGGATGGGAGGTTTTCAACAATGTAATAACACCACCAGCTCCTGGCCCAACACTGGAGGACCCATTCATTCCCAAGGAAATCCAATTTCAGTGGCCCCAGATGTCCCTATTTTGGTATCCAGAAAGAATGGAAGACTTGTAAAATTGAAGAGGCATATAGTGTTCAAAGATGATTTTGATACTGATTCTGAAGATATTTATGAAATAGATGGAGAAGAATCTGAAGTAACCACCCCCATCCAAAGAAGATAAATCCAATCCATTTCAATATCTCCAGTCCAAGCTATCACCACCACCAATGAAGTGCTTAGGTCCCCCCAACCTGGGCATCCACACTTGCCTCTAGCTCCACCAATTTGCAACCACCCATGGCCCGAACCTCTAGAGACCCAAGTTCCCCAGAACCTGAATCATTCCCTGAACACTTTCACCACTGGAATATCACCGGCAATTTCCCTTCTCAGACAAAGATGAATAAGAAGGTGGTCACATGGTT
The DNA here is from genome assembly GCA_023105745.1 of Austropuccinia psidii. NCBI lineage: Eukaryota > Fungi > Basidiomycota > Pucciniomycetes > Pucciniales > Sphaerophragmiaceae > Austropuccinia > Austropuccinia psidii. The sequence continues at coordinate 56,715,055 of JALGQZ010000002.1, read as the reverse complement.
GTTTGAAGAGGTGGATGCTTTGACTGAAGCTTTTGTTGATAAAGCTACTAAGAGTGCTTTTTTGGGTGAAGCCACCAGGGCTTTGGCAAGGGAGCTAGTTGCTTATGAATAATTATTTGTTGCTAAATTTAGAGAAGCCTTGAGGAAATTTTGATGAAGATGATCTCCAGTTGGTCTTTCCTATTACTAGTCTTTTTTCTTTTTTATTTTGAAATTAATCAAGCTCCCAATACAAGAAAGCAGAGGAATTACTGCTGCTTTTCAAAAAAAAGATAAAAAACAAGACTTATTCAATTAAAATAAAATAAATAAATGGAAATAATTAAGAGAAAAGAGAGTAAAGAGAAGAAAAGAGAAACGTTTGAGAGGTTTCCTTCTTGAGTTGAGTTTCTTGATTTTGATTATAAAATTTTTGAGCAGATAAAAATAAGGATTTGTTTCTCATCGAGGGGCCAATGTGTTGTTTTACAAGAAGTAGAGACCCTCAGAGACTCATACCAGGAGATGGAGCTTACTTTTATAACTTCCGCTCCTCACCAAATACCATAAAAGAAAAGGAAAACCTTTTCTATAAAATTACTTGATTTAAGGACTGCCTTGAATAATGAGTAATGGCATAATTAAGGAAATAAACAAAGAGAAAAGGAATGCGGCCATATCTTGATGAAAGGTTCAAATTTAAGAGTATAGCTGTTTCAAGGCCTTATGAATCTGTCCAGAGGATTTACAACTGTTCAAATAGTGGCCAAGCTTATTCTTACAAAGGATTTGGCTAGAATACCCCCTTAAAGGTGCATGCTAGGAGAGGAACTTACTTTCATAAACTCAAATCTCCGCCAAGCACCATAAAATCAAACTCTTGAGGAATTTTGGCCAGGCTAGTCAGGATACAAAGTGTGGAAGTTCTTTACAAGGCCAGGTGAGTTGTTAAGGTTGAAAGCTGTTTCCCAAGTTGCTCTTTCTGGGTCTTTCCTGATTCCTTTCCACTCTACCAGATAAATAGATACACCTCTTTTGATTTTTGAGTACAGAACCTGAGCCACTCTCCATTCCTATTGCTCTTCCACTATTACTGGTAGTGATGGCAATTGATGTTGGTTTGGGGTAGTTGATTTCTTTACTGGTTCAAATAGGGACACATGAAAGATAGGGTGACTTACTTCCATTGTTGAGGCAACTTGAGGTGATATGAATGGCTTCCAACCTTCTTCAGGACTTCAAAGGGTCCCAACCATCTTTCTAAGAGTTTCTTGATGGGTCTTTTTGTCTTGGTTTTGTGGGAAGCTAGCCATACTTTGCTCCTAGGTTGGAAATCAGGTGGAATTTCGCTATATCTATCTGCATAATTCTTAAAATTCTTTATTTATGACTCTAATTCCTCTTTGACAACTTTCTGTACTTATTGGAGTTTTGTTTATAACATTTCAGAAGTTGTGTCCTGAGAAATGATAATTGAATCAAAGGGGGATTTCTTCTGTAAATGGCTAAAAAAGGTGATTTTTTTGATGAATGATCTGCATTATTATAGGAAAATTAATCCAGAGGGAGCCAGAGGTGTCAGTAATCTTGAGGGTAGCTGACATACATCCAAATATAATTTTCTATAATATGATTTACCCTCTCTGTCTGTCCATCTGTTTCATGATGAAAGGAAGCTGAAAACTCTCTTGATATCTTGAGCTTCTCACAATAATTGTTAAATATGTTGGAATACAAATTGCCATTTTTGAGAATCTTTTGAAAGCTACTAATATTGAATCAAGGTTTATGAACAGTGGAAATTTAGTGATAAAGCTCATTGATAAGGAATTACAAGGACCAGATGGAATTTGAGAGGCTTTAGTAATCCAAACTTCTTAGGGTAAATGTTCTTGATTTTGAGCATTGCAAATAGGATTACACATAGTCGTTGATGATTTTAGTCACTCCATCCCCATAAAAATGCCGCTTGAAAATCTTGAGGGTCTTCCCCTGGCCAGGATGGCCAGCAAATGGTGAGTCATAATGTGTTTTTGCAATATCAAATTTAATTTCATGATTTCTTGGAATAACCACACTATATCTCAATAATAGTAACTTGGCTTGAGGTTCAAGATAAAAATATGAGACTGATTCACCTCTTTGTAGCTGTCAGCCTGTGACTCAAAGCCAGAGCACAAGCATGACAGCCAAATACTTTAAATAAAAGGTATGACCAAGATACCACCAAAACATGTATCTAAGCCAAATCAGCTCAAAAGGTTCCAAAGGAAAGATGAAACTCACCCCTTTCAAAAGATTCAATTCCCATCATCATAGGACAAAGAATAACACAGTTATTCCTTCTCAAAGTTGTTGCTGAGCATAAACCTTACTTTTCACCTCTCATCTGAAATACAGATTAAGTGGCTTAACTCCATCAACTGGGTATTCAAAACGAATCTCTAAGTCAGTGCTATCCAATGGTACTAGCCAAATTGAGCAAGCACCAGTATTACAGAAGCTATGGGCAAATTCAGGTCAAATAAGGGTGAATAAAACATTCACCACTCATCTGACTTCTACAGTTTTAGTGGGAGATACCTAAAGTGGGGTCCTTTTGGAAAGAGCACAATTATATGGTTCCCTTCATTAATGCATATCTCATCTAGAACAAACGTTACATGGCAAACAAGCATAATACAGCTTTTGCACTAAAACAAACATATGTACAAAAATCTTGTACATGGCATACCTTTGCCATACTTAATGATAGCCCTATTAAATGAGGTACCATTGTGTAGAACACATACAGGACTGCAAACAAAACCAATTCTGAGGTTAATATCTCAAAAACTGACAAAGTTATGGCCATTTTAAGGTCAAAAACCCACATTTTGTCAAATACAGCCTTACCGTGTGATAATATCCCATAACCATGATTATGAGGTGTCAAACTGACAAAGAAGGTTGTGTTTACTTCAATACCGCATAGTTCATCCAATATTGGGGTCCCATACAGGTTCTGTACAGTATTCTATGTGTCATACACATCCGAATCAAGCTGTGTGGTCCTTAGATAAAATGAAACACCCTGTATTGGTCAAAACTGCCCAGATGTTGTTTCAAAACCACATCTGAGCCCTATACAGGCTATAAAGGCCTTTTGAAAACCACAAGCCTGTCCTTGAGGATGAAAAATATTCACTTCCTCTACATGAAAAGGTCTAGCAGCCTTTTCACCCCATTTCAGGATAAATGGAGTCCTTTTCACTGCCAGAAAAGTACAACTGTCAAAAAAGTTATACTCTGAGAAATAATCAGGTTATACTTTAAATCTGAGTATTGTAGCTCTTATTATAGTAATCCAACTATTAAGACTGCACCCAGGGCTTTTAGCAGCACTTGACACCACTATTATACAATAGTAAAGCCTTTTTATCATCCTTACAACCCTTATTTTTATAAATCAAAATCTTATAAAACTATTTCCAAAATGTCACACTCACAGTTAAAGCTTGTAAACACTACTATACACCTTTATCATAGACTCACCCTGACACTAGTTTCTTGATTAATTCTTTCTAATATTTGTCTTTCCATATTTCTTTTTGAATTTGGTCAACTAAATCTGCGAACATTTTTACCTTGATTGAGAAAAATCTTGATTTTTGAATTTGAGCTTCCTTGAGAAATTAATAAACATTTTGAGGATTCCTTCTGATTAAATCCATTCACCTCTGTGGGTATACATCATCCCAATGTGACAAGGCATCTGGCATAGTAGCCAGCCTTCCTGGGCATTAGGGGATAGTGAAATGAAACTCAGAGAGATATTCAGCCCAGTAAGCTTGATGACAAGTAAGGACTTTGGAAGACATAAGATATTGAGGAGAATAATGGTCTGTAAAGACTTCAAAAGAATCAGAAATAGAAATAAGGAAATCCTTCGAGCACTTGAGAGGCCAAACCATGCTAGTGAGTTCCTTGTCATGAACTTCATAGTTGAGCTCAGCTTGGAAAAGCTTTCAGCTAGAAAATTCAATGGGATTCTTTCCTGATTCATTCACCTGACTAAGTACAGAACCCAAGGCATAATCAGAAGCATCAGTGACTAAAATAGTTGTTAGAGAAGGATTGAAATGGGAAAGAATAGGGTCAGTGGTGAAGGCTTCTTTGAGTATTTAAAACTGACTAACACCTTCCTCATTGAAGATAAAGGGGGAATCTTCTTTAATAAGGGAAGTGAGCGAAGTGATTTTTTTGGAATAATTTTGAATGAAACAATGATAAAAGTTGGCAAAGCCAAGAAATTATTGAAGAGGATTGATTTTCTTGGGCTGAGGCCTAATGAGGATTTGCTGAACCCTTCAACAATCCATCTTAAGGCAATCACCTGAAACCATATAGCCCAAGTATTCCTCACTTGAGGCATGGAATACACACTTTGAGGCTTTAGAAAACAGATTATTTTCCCTAAGTCTTTGGATGACAGAGGCCACATATTTGACATGTTGGTCCTCAGAACTAGAGAAGACCATAATATCATCTAAGTAGACTACAAGAAAAATATCCAAAAAATCTGAAAAGATATCATTTGCAATATTTGTGAAAGAAGCAGGAGCATGGGTCAAGCCAAATGGCATAACCAAATACTCATAAATACCATGTTTGGTTCTTCATTAAGTTAACTGCTCATCCCCATCTTTAATTCTCAGGAGATTATAAGGACCATGAAGATTTATCTTGGAGGAACTCTTGGAACCATTAAGGAGGGTGAGATGCTGGTTCATTGGAGGAATAGAATCCCTGTTCTTCCTAGTGAAAGTATTGTATTTCAGTAGTCAACACACACAAAAAAGTCCACCATTCTTTTTCTTGACAAAAAGGTCAGGTGCTCCTGATGAAAAATGTTTCAAAAATCTCTGAAATTTAGGCCTGCTGTGTCTCTGAATCATGATTTGATAGTTAGTAGATCACACCAACTGTTTGTAAAAGACTCTCCAGTTCAATATGATGATCACAGGCACAGTGTGGAGGATGTTTCTCTGCTTTCACCTTGGAGAATACATGCAAATATTGGTGATAAACAGGAGGGACTACCTTCAACACAGTTTGAATTTCTGCTGGCTATTCCTCCTCATCCCACTTCACCTCCAGATAGGCATTAAAAAGATAAAGCAGGAAGGTCCATATCCCCTTGTAAGAGACAAAGTAAAGATATAGAAACATCTTCTCAACAGCTTTAATCTCTTTGAAGAATCTATCACTTGAGGGAAGTAAGTACTGAGAGGGAATGATGGAAGGGATATTGACAGAAGAAGGAAGGGAAGGTTTCTTAAGTTCACCAACCAGAGAAGCACTGTTGACAGAAGTGGCAAAGTAATTACTCGTAGAAGGACAAAACCCACTAGAATCCTTACAAATAGAATCATCGGTGATAAATCAATTTTTTCAATCAATAATGGGATTCAACTGGTCAAGAAATCATAGCCTAATATAAGGTCTTCTCCCTGTGGTGAATATATGATAAAAAAGTCTCATTCAAATCTTGGGAAATAAGGCAATTCAACAACCCACTTGGTATAATTGGTGATTAACAAGGAAGTGGATTCATTGGAATTCAAAATGAAAAGAGCAATCTTTTAAGGAAGCTCTGATATGGTCAATGAGTACCTGAGAGCAATATTCTTTGCAATAAAGGAGTTTGTAGCACCAGAATCAATGAGAATACTCCAAAAACTATCAGAGACAGAAGAAAAAATAAGAAATCTTCAAGATTTCTTGACTTTAGTATTCAGAGTGCACAATTGTGTTTTTGAATGAAATAAGTGAGAACCATTGAAAAAATCTTGATTCACACTAGGTCTCTTGAACTTCTTTCTAGGGAAGCCTCTTGATGACCCTGGCCTATTTTGAGGCCTCTTGAAGCATTTTCCAATTGGGTGCTTTCCACCACAATAAGTGGATAAACCTTCTTTAATCCTCCTCTCATTTTCAGGACCAATCAATTTTTTGTCATTATTGAGGTGAGCAGCATGAGAAATATCCTTTCAAAATTGCAAATTCTTTCCCTTCTTCTTTTTCTTGTGATGAAGCTTCTTGGATTATTAACCTTGATGAGGCCTAAAACAACTGGATCCAGTGACAGGAGGCTTCTTTTCTCGACTACTACCCTTCTCCTTCTGCCTCTCATGGTACCTTGTGTCAAACTCCAGGGTAGTATCCATGAGTTCTTGAAGGGTATCTAAATTTTCAGGGTAAGAAGCCTACTGTGAGCCTTTGAGATATGACCACATAGCCAAAAAGGTCACAAGAAAAATACTATGATAATGATACTTATAATGATTATCTTAAAACTAGTGAAAATACCATAAATAGGTACAAACTCTGAATTAACCCAGAATATAATGAGTCAAAATGTGAAATAAATTACAAAATTAGATGCCTCCTGCTAAAATAGACATATTTAATTTTTATGGCATATCTGGAAAGTCAATAATTACTGAAGAATAAGTAATAATACCCTAAAAAAGACACAAAAACTTATTTAACTCAGAAACCAATGAAAAAACATGTGAAATAAATTGTATCATTGGCTTCTCAATAAAACACCACACATAAAAAAATTACATGGCTATTCTCTATATTCAATACTTAAGGAATTAAGCTGGATAGATGCACTTTTTTGGTCAATGCATATATTCATGGTTTTTAGCCAATACCTCTTGAAATATACAAGATAGAGAGTTAAACCAAAAATAAATTTACCACTTCATTACTGTAAAAACAAAGATATGAACTTTGATTTTCAAATCATAAACAAGATTACAACTTGTAATGTTTATTGAACAAAATCACTGGAGCTGTTGACCACTTTGTTATAAAGGTGGTTCAAACTTAAAAAAAGTAGACAGTCAGATTGTACTAGTTCATAAGTGAAGAATTATGTAATTTTTATTATAATATTCAAAGTATAACCCCTTGAAATCAAGGTTTGAAGTTTAAAATATTGAATTTCAACAGAAAAGATGAGTTACAAGAAAAATTATCAAAATTGGAGTTTTGATGATGTAATGAAATTCTCTTGGAAGTTTAATTAGGTCATTCCAAGCTATCTGAATTCACTCTCAGAATAGATGTAACGTGTATAACATAGAATTCATCAATGATCAAAGTTCAAGCTTAAAATTGATCATTTATGATCACTCACTGTAATCTTATGTTAGGTTTAACAGTTATATAAGTTATAAAACTGGTGAAAACTAGTAGAGTGCGATTAATACTAATAAAATTCACAAAGCTTAGGCTTTTTCCAAGCCTATAAGCTTAATATTAGTGATATTATTGTTATTAATTGTTTTTATTAAGGAAAACAATTTCTGACACCTTTATTATTTTTTGGTAACAATGATAAAGTGCTTTTAAATATATTAATTATCATATATTAATATATTTATTACTTATATTATTATATTGATTTCATAATACAATTTCTTTTTTACGCCATCATTATAATAATTATTTTTATCTTATTTATTTTTTTTAAGAATATTCATAGTACAATAAGTAAAATATTAGTAATTTTTACTTATTTTTCCATCGTCAAAACTTACACCTACTAGTTGAATAATCTTGAGGCCAAGACTCTTTTATACACATGAATATAAGCCCTTTCCACCCAATCTCCAATTCTTGACATTCAGCTTCTAAAATCTGCTATTTAAAAAGAGACTTGAACACTTTCTTTCATCCTGAGCATGTTTAACTCTTTTTCAGATTTCCTGACCTCATTGGGATCATCAAACAGATTGAATAACTGGGTTTCTGTCACAGGGTCTCTTGGGCAAAAGAAGAGTGGCCTAGCACTCAGGAATCAACAGCTCCCTTGGAGTGCTCCAAAGGATAAAGAAACATGAAAGGATTATATTTCTTCAATAATAATAAGAGTAAGGACAAATATTTTGAATATAAGAAAAGAAAAGAAGCCAGAGGCCAAAGGCCAAAGAGAAAGCCAAATGAATCCTCAATTCACTGTTTCAACCTGCCAGAAAGAACAATGAAATTAGTAAAGAATATGAAAACCAATATCCACTGACAGGAAACAAAGAAGGTGCAAATGACTGACTTAAAAATATCAGTATTTACCTTCATGAATGAAAAGAAAATAACAATAAAAAATTAATATGTTAATGAACTGGTGAAAATGTCCCCAGGGAGGCAAAGGTGGCCAGTATATGTGACAAGTTGAAAGGCTGGTCCTGGAGGGTTTATCAACCAACTGTATTGACTTATTTGGGTCAAAACAGATCTGTCCATCTCACCCATAGAACTGTGTGCCTCAAATTCCCACAGTGGAACATGAATTGTCCCAAAAGGGCCAATTTCATTCAGACTGTATGGACCAATTGAGTTGTCCAAGGATTGCGGGAGCTCTTGATGTCTTGACAGCTTATTTTATTATTAAGAGCCTCTTGAGAATACCCTTGAAGAATCCTGGGGCAGTATTACCTTTCAGGAATACTTTTGAAATTAAAAGCCAATATCTGAAGGTACAGGTGATTGGTGTACTTGAATGGTCTTGTTAATACTACCATAGATTTCAGACTTGATTAACTTGAGTATTCCTTTGAAATGGAATGATGGACTTGTGGAGTTACTTGAAATGAAAGAATTGAGTCCTGAAAACATTACAATTAGATTCCTGAGGGAGAAGGTTCATAATGGTATATGATATGATATATGCCCCATTCCTGGTTCCTGCTGCACGTTGTCCATGATTGAGGACAGGTGTCAGGCTGAGTCTATGATAAAGAGTCAATAAGGCTATTTACAAAATTAACTTTGACTGAGACATGGATAAAAGTTATTAAAAATGTTTTAATTAAATAGAAAAAGGGCTTTACTAATGATATTAGTGGTGGTGAGTGCTATTGAAAGCCCTGGGTGCATCTTTACCTGTTGGTTTACAATAATAAAGACTATAATACTAAGATTCATACTATAACCTGATTATTTTCCAAGAGTATAGCTATTTTTGACAGCTTTACTATTTAGGAATTCAAGAGAAGGATGGGGAGTCCTTTCCTGGCAGTGAAAAGGCCTCCTTTTATCCTGCAATGGGGTGAAAAGGCTGCTAAACCTTTTCACATGAAGGAAGTGAAGATTTTTCACTCTCAAGGACAGGCTTATGGTTCAAAAAAGGCCTCTATAGCCTGTACTGGGCTCAGATGTGGTTTTGAAACCACATCTGGGCAGTTTTCACCAATACAGGATGAAAAATTTCATCTGGGGACCACACAGCTTGATTCTGACGTGTATGACGCGTAGAATGCTGTACAGAACCTCTATGGGACCCCAGTATTGAATTCACTATGAGGTATTGAAGGAAAAACAAGCTTCTTCGTCAGCTTGACACCGCATGATAATGGTTATGAGATACTATCCCATGGTAAGGCTGTATTGGCCAAACTGTGGTATTTTGAACTTAAAGCTGACATACCTTTGATGGTTTTTGAGATATCAACCTCAAAATTTGTTCAGTGTTTAGCCCTGTATGTGTTCTACACAATGGTACCTCATTTGATATGGTTATCATTAAATATGGCAATGTTATTACATGTACAAGATTTTTGTACATATGCATGTTTTAGGGCAAAACTGTATTGGGCTTGCTTGCGTTATAACTTTTGTTCTAGATGGGATATGGGGAAATGAGGGGCACCATAAGATAGCCCTGATTGTTCCCTTTCCAAAAATACCCCACTTTAGGTATCTCACACTTAAACTGAGGAAGTTAGGTGGGAGGTGGAAATTTTATTAACCCTCAATTGGCCTGAATTTGGACATAACTTCTGTAATACTAGTGCTAGCTCAGTTTTGCTGGTACAATTGGATAGCCCTGACTTAGAGATTCATTTTGAATACCCATTTCATGGTGTCAAGCCTCTTACTCTGTATTTCAGATGAGAGGTGAAAGTAAGGTTTATTCTTAGCAACAACTTTGAGCAGCAATAACTTTGTTATTCTTTGTCCGGTGGTGATGGGACTTTTATATTTGGAAAGGGGTGAGTTTCCTCTTTATTTTGATGTCTTTTGAGATGATTTGGCTCAGATCTATGGTTTGGTGGTATCTTGACTATATCATTGATTTATGGTATTTGGCTGTCATGCTTGTGCACTGGCTCTGAGTCACGGGCTGAAATACCCGCCCTCTAAAAAAGGCTCATCAATTTTGGTACTTTTCAGTCCTCCTAGATGCTCTGAATCTCCTTAAATGAAGGTTCCCATCTGGTATGGCCTCTTCTTCCAACTGCTTGTCCTTATCAGCTGTCTGTTTCTTGAATCGGACTATGTACTGTCTTTGATCCTTACCATTAAGTCTGATCTTCCTGGCCTTGATACTTCTCTTCACAGGTCCAGGAGAATCCTCCACTTCCACTATTTCGGGTGGTGTGGAGTTCTTCTTCCTGGAGGGGATTTATCCTCCTCTGTCTGGAAATATGGCTTGTCTAAACTCACTGGAAAGACGTGGTGTTTCCTGTAAAATTCCTCTGTGAGTTTGACTTTGACTGCCTTTTTCCCTATCAATTTAATGATCTTGAAGGGCCCTCCAAATGAGTCTCTCATTTTCTTGGGTGCTTTGAGATTATTAAAGTTAAGTGTAGACCCCAACACTTGGTCCCCTTCTTTAAAGTCAGGTTCAATGTGTGATTTGTCCCACCTCTGCTTATTATATTATTTTGCCTCAGCTATGAATTTGGCAGCTGTGTCACAAGCCCTCTTCCACATTTCATGGAAATCATTGGCTATGGGATGAATGGTCAGAAGATTTTTCTTCAGGAAATCCACAGGCAATAGGGGATTTCACCCTTTCTGTACCAGTGCAGGTGTTTTTCCAGTGGTAGAGTGCTGATTTGTGCTATAAGCCAGCTAGACTGCTGGTAGGAGGGTAACCCAGTCATGGGTGTAACCTTCATGATCCTTGTATTCCTTGAAATAGGTGCAGAATCTTCTAAGGATGTCCTCCATTTTCTGGATCATCCTTTCAGCTAATCCATCTGTTTGTGGATGGTAAGTTGTAGAAAAAGCAAGTTTAGTACCCAGCATGTCCTAGAGGTTGGTCCAAAATTCAGATGTGAACTTTGGGTCCCTATCACTGATGAGGATCTTAGGGACTTCACAGGTGGATATGATGTTTTTCTAGAATAACAGAGCAGTATCCATGGCTGTGTCCTCCTTGTGAAATGGTAGGAACCTCATACTCTTGCTGAACCTATCAACTATGATTAAGCAGGAATTGAAGTTTGCTTTTCCTCCTGGGACAAGTCCTGTAACCCAGTCCATGTTGATGGTTTCCCATGTGTGTTTGGGGTCTTCTATGTGTTGAAGTAACCCATACTTCTTACCATTTTTTCTTTTTGTCTTTTGGCATCTTTCACAAGTGTTGATGTATTCACTAAACTCTTGTTCCCATCTGGGCCACCAAGCAGTGCTTGGTACCCTTTCTTTGGTGCTATATTCCCTCATGTGTCCCATATAGGGGGAATCATGGCATTCCTGTAGGATCAAAGATATATTGTTTCTGTCTATTATTGTGAGTGCACTAGTGTGCTTCCCTCTATGGTAGAGAAGGCCATCTAAAAGGAAAGACTTATTGTCCTTCAGTCCCTCAACCAGGGTTCCTCTAACTGGGATTCCAGTTCTGGGCTCCTGTATTTTTGTTGAAGGAGTTGTAACAATATGGCACACTTTTTTGTTTGGAATATGTCTTCATCACTGCATTGAAGAATTCAGTGTGAAATTCTGAGGAACTTATTTCCAGTATGGGAGTTTCTGTTTCTTCTGAGTTTGTGTTTCCACTGTCTGGGGTACCACTTTCTGGTACCCACTTAGAAAAGCTGAAGTTTTTCTTCCTCTCCATTTCCACGAAATGGTTAGGAATTGTAGGTGCTAATTCAGGGTGATAAGCTTGGTTGCTTTTGACATTATCCAGTGGCTATCTGCTGCGGCCATCTGCATTGGTAAGACTTTTACCTTCTTTGTATATGATGGTCATATTCCCTCTATACTCCTGGGTAGCTATTTGCCATCTCAGCATGTGTCTATTTGTAGTCTTCATGTTTATTAAAGACTTCAAGGCTGTGAAGTCTGTGTAGACTTCAAAGACTGTGCCCTCCAAATATTAATGGAGTTTCTCTAGACCCCAGACTAAGCATAGACATTCTGTCTGGGTGGCCCCATATGTGGCTTCTGAATCTTTCACCTTCCTAGAGATGAAACACATTACTCCCTCTCTTGTTTCACCATCCACAATTTGTCTCTGGTGAAGGGCTGCTCCTAGGCCTTGGCTCCATGATGCATCTATGTATAACTTGAATGGTAGTTCAAAATCAGGCATGATGAGCACAGGTGGATGTGTGAGTTCATATTTGATCCTCTCAATATCATCCCTTCTTTCCTTGGTAATTTTGAAAACTACATCTTTTGAACATAACTTGTCTAAACTACTTGTTATGTGGGCAAAATGTTTGATGTGGTTTCTATAGTAGCTAGCAAACACAAGGAAAGATGGCATTTCTTTGATTTTTCTTGGTACTGGCTTTTGCAGTACTGCTGCTACTTTGTTCAGGTCAATTCCCAGACTAAGACCTGAGACTTTATGTCCTAGGGCTAGTAGCTCTTTTTGGCAAAAATTACACTTTTTAAGTGAAATTTTCAGATTTATGGGTATGCATTTACTTAGCACTCTGTCTATGTATTGCACATGGTCTTCCCATGTCTCTCAGTATATAATGATGTCATCAATGTATACTACCGTCCAGCCTTCCAACATTTCTTCTTGAAATATGGTGTCCATCATCCTTTGGAAGTGGGCTGGTGCATTCTTGATGCCAAATGGCATCCTTGTGTACTCATATATGGCCATATTACATATGATTCTGAGTAATTTCATGGATTTTGGTTTAACTCCATTCTGGGGAAGCCTTTCACAAAATCCATTTTTGTTATGTATTTTGCTTTTGCCATTTTGTCTAGGGCATGGGGTATCCTGGATATAGGGTACCTCTCAGCTTTGGTGTAGTTAATCAGAGCTCTGAAATCTCTACACAGCCTAGAGTTTCCATCATGCCAAGTTATCAGGACAGGAGTGGAAATTTCCACTATTTCATTATGTCCAACCTTTCTGATGACCTCCATGTTCAGGAGTTCATTGACATGTTTTTCAATTTCCTTCCTGGCTTTCATACTTTCTGGGTAAGGAGGTCTCCTGATCTTGGGTGGGTAAAGCCTTTCCACATTCAAACATAGTTCTATATCATGGCATCTAATCTTGCCTAATGGTTCTTCACCAATGGCAAATGCTGGTCTATTCTTTCTCAGCAATCTTAGTAAACTTAGTTTCTGTTTACTGGTGAGGGTATTGCTAAACTGTCCCTCTCTGAATTCATTCACTTGCTCTTCAATAGGATCTTGGGCAGATATTTCATATATATCAAGTGAAAATTTCTATTCCTTGTTGGTATCTCTTCCATACATCCTCTGGTAATCTTTTCCCAACAAAATCCCTTGGATGTGGGCATCAGCAAGCACAACAAACTCTGGGTTGAGTCCGATGTCACCTTTCCAATGGGATATAATTATCTCTTTGATAATTGTCCCAATGGAAATCATCTTCCCTGATTTACTCTTAAAGTTCTTTGCTTTGCTGGAAAAGCGCTGGTTTTCCCAGTTTGGGAAGTGGTTGTCCAGATAATTTCTGGCCACTATGGAGCAGTGTTCTCCACTTTCAATGATAAATGGATGTTGAGAATTGTCAATACAAACAGTCATATTTGTGGCTGTTCCATTTATTGATGGCATTCCCTTGGTTGGTATAACCTGGAATGTTTGTGCATCTTTTGTGTGTTTGCACAAGTCTTTGTTGGCAGTATCTTGTGACATGCCGTCTTCCAATTGTATGTCTTGGTTTTCTCATGGGGTTTCCCTTGGTATTCCACTAGGAATTCTTCTATTGGGTCTTGGTAATCATCAGATTGTTCTCTGATGGCATCACCCATAGAGTCTGAGTCAGAATCCTTTGTGGGGGATTCCTCCTCTGGGACTTTCTCAATGGAATAGACTTTTTTCTTTGCCTTTGGACAGTTGTTGGCTTAGTGGTCTGTTGAACCACAGTTGTGACAAGAATTTTTCTTCTTTGCCACTTTTGCCACCCTTTCTCTGGGTTTGTCTTTATACTCCACCCTGAAAGGTTGTTTCTCTTTGGAACAACTGCTTTTATATGGCGTTTATTTCCCTATATGAGTCCTTTTCCTTACATCTTGTAAGGTATTTGCATTGTCATCCGGAGTGCAATTGTGGGTGCATCTGAATTTCAATTCATGATCTAGTTCTCCTGGAATTTATGTCAGGAGTTTGTTATTACACATCTGAATTTTCATTTGAGGATCCATGGCTTTAAGCCTGTTAGGCTATCTGAGACGCCACTCATATGGATCTTTGTCCACAGAGTGTTTGTCATTTTCAAATGACATGGTCTTCTGCCATATTCAAGTACCATTGGTGTACTTTTTGCTGATTTGAATCTTCTACCATGCCCAGTTTCTTATTCCCTGGATTTCTTTTATTTCTGTGTTCCATATACTAGCATGTCCTTTAAATGATGCATTAAGTCTAGCAGTAATCCAGCCATCTGGTATGCTTGGTACATCAATGAAGAGTCCATCAATATTTTCTGTGAGCTCCATATGATCATATTCTCCAGTTCCAGAGAATTTGGGCAATCTTGAGGGCTCAGGAAGCTGTTTCAACATGTCCTTCTCTGAATAAGACATATTATCTCCATCCTGGTATTGTGATGGAGATCTTGCCTTATTCATCAAAATGGTATCTGGTTTGGTAACATCTTGATGATATGGATTATCAATAACATGGCCTTGTGATTTGGCATTCATGCTATGGTAGACATTAAACATTTTGTTTATGTCCTGATCCAGACAATACCTGTTGCTTTTGCTGTGGTATTGCTCTTCAAAGACTAGATTCAGTCTCTTGTTGGTTTCTTCTGAGGCTTTGCTCAATTGACCATGTCCTTCCTGAAGGTTTTTAACAATTTTGTCCATGAAGGATGTCAATATTTTCATCCTCTCAAGGCTTGCTTAAAGTTCTGAAAGCTTCATTTGAGTTTTCTCAGCATATTGGGACATTTGTAACCATAGTGCATCACTGTTTAGGATATCCTCAGGTGTGACAACATTATGATCACTCTATGTGGGGGTAATCTTTTCATTAATGGGACTACTGATTCTACAGTTATTTACAACTACTTCTGGTTCTTGTGCACTTCTTTCACCAAATGCAACAGCTTCTGGATGATTGGGTCTGACTCTCTCTTCCTCTGGTTGAAGGTGGTCTTGTTTTTGACCTTTTATCCTTGCCTTCTCCTGGAAACTTCCTGGGATTGTGAAGAATGGCGACTCTTGGCCACTGATCTGTTGGTTTATGAATGGTGTGAAGCCACTGGAGAGCTGATTTGGCCTGCTCCTTGTGAGCCTGGAGGAATCTGAGTATTGCCTGTCTGGCTCAGTTGTTCTTCTATAGCTTTGACAGTGGCTTGATTCTCCCTTATCCTGTCTGCCCGCACCTCCAGGAGTCTGCACTTCCTGGTAGGATTCCAACATTTTGTGATTACCATAAGGTCTCTGAAGTATCTCTCTTTGAAACCAATCATCTTGCAAATTGCTCCAAGTTCTGCCCAGTGGGATGCCAGGCTGAACCACTTGTTGTCCAGGATCCATTGGAATAAATCTTTTAGTAGTTGGTGGAGCTGAAGAACTTGATCCATGTCTTTCCAGTCCTCTGGTTTGAGCTCCCTGTTGAATTGAAACGTTAATGGCAGGGTGGGTATGATTTCCCTCAGTGTGTTGCCATCCACCACTTTTTCCAAGGTCTCCTCTTCCAGGTCTTCTGGTTCTGGACAGGCCTTCTCTGTCCTCTGTTTGGTTCCTTTACAAGCCAAGGTTTCTGAGGTGTACAGTTGACATATCAGTGTTTGCAAGCAGTCAAAAACTGTATGTTCTTAGTTTATTTACCTTTGACTGTGCCTTGTGAAAAGTTTTTGTCTGCTGCTTTTGACAATTTACCTTTAGAGGTTACAGCTGGGTGAATGACTGTAGGCTTTCCTGTACAAGTTGTTAAGGTTGGTTTACCTTGTATTGATGCAGAGTTTAGTTGTTTTCTATTCCTCTGAGTGGCAATGGGTGTCCACTTCCTTGCTGTAATCAGGCCTTCACTGTGCCTCTTTCCTTTTCCCTTGTTGCCCTCTGGTTCTGAGGGTATCACTGCGGTGTTGGCCTGTGACTGGGTCTCAAGTGGTATGTAGTTTTCTTCCACTGAATCAAACAGGAAAAGAGGGCTTAATGTCAGTTAAGACTTCTTAAAATTCTGTTTGCATGTCTAAGAATGGACTCTGGCCTTGTATGTTACTACAATATGCCCTTGTATAATGACAATGTCATTGAATTAACAATTCCATGTCAGAAATACAGCTTACAGATATGTGGTTAACTCTTTGTATGCCATTATCTCACAGAATAACTTGTAATTAGCAAGTCTAATCTGACAAAAGTGGTTTTTAATAGTGTAACTGCATCAACAATACACTCAACCACGCCTCAACTGTTGGTTTTACAGTAAGAGGTGTCCCTATATTAATTAAAAAAAAGACTTTATTAATGGCTTAAAATGTCTTTAAATGTAAAACATGCCAAAAATAAGGTTTGTTGTGGTGAGTAAATTAAAATCAACCATGCTACTATTTGATTTAAAAAGATAAAAGGTGGTATATAACATATACTGGAAAAAATATATAGGATATGTTTTATATATACTTTTAAGAAATTAGGTCTAAAACAATAAAACAATATGTCAGAACATAAGAGAATAAGGAAAAAACTCACTTGTAAGGTCAAAAAACAAGGCCAGGCCCCCAAAAGGTCAGTCTGAGTCTATGATAAAGAGGTAATAAGGCTACTTACAGCTTTAACTATGAGTATGACACAGATAAAAGGTATTAAAAATGTTTTAATTAAGGACAAAAAGGGCTTTACTAATGAGAATTAGTGGTGGTGAGCACTATTGAAAGCCCTGGGTGCAGCTTTACCTGTTGGGTTACAATAATAAAGACTACAATACTAAGATTTATAGTATAACCTGATTATTTTCCAAGAGTAGAACTGTTTTTAACAGTTGTACTACGTAGGAATTCAAGAACAGGATGGGAATTCCTTTTCTGGCAGTGAAAAGGCTTCCTTTTATCCTGAAATGGGGTTAAAAGGCTGCTAGACCTTTTCACATAGAGGAAGTGAAGATTGTTCACTATCAAGGACAGGCTTGTGGTTTGCAAAAGGCCTGTAGAGCCTGTATTGGGCTCAGATGTGGTTTTGAAACCACATCTGGGCATGTTACACCAATAAAGGGTGAAAAATTTCATCTGGGGACCACACAGCTTGATTCTGACATGTGTGATGCGTAAAATGCTGTACAGAACCTGTATGGGACCCCAGTATTGAATGAATTATGAGGTATTGAAGTGAAAAAAAGCTTCTTCATCAGTTTGACACCTCATAATCATGTTGATTGGATATTATCCCATGGTAAGGTTGTATTTGCAAAGCTGTGGGATTTTGACCTTAAATGTAAGGTTTTACTATGAAACACTAAGTAAAAGTTACTATCATTTTACTTATTTTACTATGTATGTCCTTATAAGTAAAATAAATAAGATAAAAAATCAGTATAATCATAAACAATTATTTTAGTTATAGCATAAAGACTATTATACTAAAAGTGAATATAATAATATCATTCATATTATAAAAATAATAATATAATAAATAAATATATTAATCTAAGATAATTAATATATTCATAACCACTTTATTATTGTTACCAACAAATAATAAAGGCATAAAAAATTGTTTTTTATTAATAAAAAACAATTAATAAAACTAATATCAAAAATATTAAAGTTATATATTAATAGGAATACTCTTTATATTAATTCAAGAATTATTAATAGTAATATTAGAGAGATATTATTACAATAAGGGAAAATAACCTACATTTGACGCTTAATATAATAATTTTGGATGCATTTATGCTAAATAATGTAAATAAAAATTATTTAAATTGTAATTACCAATAAAAAGAAGATAGATTACAAATTTTCTTGATTTTCGGTGGAAATGAGATTTTTAAGAGAATTATAACAAAAAAGCAGAACAATTGAAGTAGTCAAGTCAAAAATGATGAGTATAATGAACATTATCTTTGGTTTTTTGATAATATAAAAGATTTATATATAAAGAATAAATATTTTACCTTTTCATTTGATTGTTTTAATGTTTTGATGTGTCTGAGGGGGAAATAGAGTAAGAAGAGCGCTATTTATAGTAAATACCTCCCTTCTACAACCCAGTAGGCTTCTAGTAGACGTGTACTGATAGTATATACTATAGATTATTGGAATTTTAAGGTTTATTGATGGTTCAATCATGATCAAACCATCTTATCTCATTAATATGCCATTATTTAGAGTTATCACTATAAATCTAAATTTGATGACATCATAGGCTTAGAAGAAGCCTAAAATTTGTGGGGTTTTTTAGTATTCATCATAATATAGTAGTATTCACCAGTTTTATCACTTATATAACTGTTAAACTCAAAATAAGGTTACAGTGAGTGATCATAAATGATCAAATTTAAGCTTAAACTTGGATCCTTAATAAAGTTTCAGTTATACATGCTAAAGCAATTATGAGAATGGATTATGATAGCTTGGAATGCCCTTATTCAACTGCAAAGAGAATTTAATTACATCATCAAAACTCTATTTTCGATGATTTATCTTGTAATGCATCTTTTCTGTTGAAATTTAATATTTTAAACTTCAAACCATGATTTCAAGGGGTTATACCTTGAATATTATGATACAAATTACATCATTAATTAATTATGAACTATTAGAATCTTACTGTCTACTTTGTTTTAAGTTTGTACCACTTTCACAACAAAGTGGTCAACAGCTCCATTGATTTTAGTCAATAATCCCTTACAGGTTTTAACCTTGTTTATAACTTGTAAGATAAAGTTTCTCTTTGTGTTCCTACAGTAATTACATGGTGACTTTAGTTTTGGTTTATGACTCTATCTTGTATATTTCAAGAGAGATTAGCTAAAAACCATGAATATATGCATTGACCAAAAAAGTGGATAGATTCAGCTTAATTCCTTAATTATTGACTTTAGAGAATAGCTTTATAGTTGTTCTATGCGTGGGCCTTTATGGAGAATCCAATGGTACAATATACTTTACATGTTGTTTCATTTCTTTCTGAGTTAAATAAGGTGCTAAACTCTTTTTAAGGTATTGTTACTTATTCTTCATTAATTATTGCCTTTTCAGATATGCCATAAAAATGAAATATGTGTATTTTACCATTAGGAATCTAATGGTGTAATTTAATTCACATGTTTACTCATTAGATTCTGAGTTAATTCAGAGTTTGTACTTATATATGGTATTTTTACTAGTCTTTGAGATAATTAGTATTAGTATAATTATTACTGAAATTTTGTTGTGACCTTTTTGGATATGTGGCCATATCTCAAAGGATCACAATCCCTACCACAAAAAAAGATTGTACCACAATCTTATATAGTTAATTGGGGTATCATCCACTGTCCTACCTCTTCAATAGACTTTGTTAGTCTTGAAGCTCAATAATGTTTGATTTTTCTATTCTTTAAGGCTTTCTTTCATGTCTGGACCTTCTTAATAGTTTATCAGAATGTGTTATATAATTCTCAATTAGCCATTCATCTGCTTGAGTTGGATTTCTATACCTTACAAGGTATTCCCTTTCTTCTTTTTGTTTCTTGTCATCCTTTCTTTTAACGACTTTCAAAATTTTCTTTTTTTCTCCTTCTTCTAAAGTGGGTATTTCTTTGTGGAAATAATTCCTTGTGACTTGAGCTGTAAGGTTTTATCAGACTTACAGGGAAAGTTGGGTGTTTGTTTGTGAGCCTGTGAGGTATGTATAACATACCCATAAGGCCACAAAAGATTTTATAAACAATTAAATTTGTCTTAAACAGACTTTGTAGTTGAATTTAAAATAAAAAATAATAAAAAATAAGTATAACTTTTTTTTGGATAAACAAAGTTATAATTATTAGGTCATTTTTGGATTCTACACCAAAAATAACCTAGGGTACACCCATAGGGTGTTATACCCAAAAACAATTATTTCTTGTGTTATTAGAAGATTTAAGAATCTCACAGTACTAATGTAACTTTTTCAAAAAAAAATTAAAATTGTTGAATTTAAGCTTAATTAAGCTTAAATTTAAAGTTACATAAGGTTTATGCAACTTTACCAAAATTTTAGTTAAAATTAAGGTGTGGTGTATATTTACTGAATTGGCTAAGGATTTGCCATACAGAATGTAAATCCTGCGTGAGCTCAATTTAAAAGGGGTTAAGGCCATAGTATGGCTTTAAATAAATAAATGGGCAAAATCCATGCAAAAAGGTGGGACAAAGGAAAAAGACCAAATAGAGCTGGGGTACCCAACTTTTTGGATCTGAAATGATTCAATTAAGGTTGTCCACCTGTATTGGAGGATTTTCAACCTTATTTAAACTTTAAGATTAGACTTTGATCCAACCTTAAGGTTTAAACTGGTTTTATCCCGATTTGGACAGGAATTTCAAGCTGCCAAAGGGTAAATCCCAATATGCAGGCTTGAATTAAGGTTTTAAGAACTTTCAAAGCTTAATTGAGTTTAAAAAGCTTAAATAAGCTTAAAACTTTAATATTCCAAGCATTGAAACCTTATCAAAAGCTAAGGTTTGGTGTGTATTGCTATTTTACGTGGAAAAATAGCATTAAATTCAAAAATTCATTAAAAATCCAAATCTTAATGGAGTTGATTGAAAGTTTCACACAGCTTAGAATTTAATATTATCTATATATAAATTAAATTTCAAGTATCTTTAATTAATAAGTTTCCTGGGTAATTAGCCTGGAAAATTACCTTTTTAATTAAGCTCAAAGAGAATTATGATTTCTTTAAAAATTAATTAAAAATTGAGTTTAAGATATTTCTGCTTGAAACTCTAATTTTATGTTGTTCATGTGATGAACCTTAATATAAATAAACTTATTTTATATTAAGACTTAAAATAATTAAACTAAATGAGAATTAAAGCTACTTGGAGTTAAGAATAGCACTGGTGACTTCAAATTGGAAGTAAAAATAAGTTGCCTTAAGTTAAGAACTTAGTTTTTAAGCATGGTTTTTCAGTTTTGACCTGAGCACGCCCTCTAAATCCATTATGAATCATGAGAGCTGCTCTGTAGACATAAAAAGAGTCTTTTCATCACTGTTTTTGTCCATCAATCAATTATCAATCCAATCATATTAGATATTTAAACAGGTAAAGTTTTATTAAATATAAAATCTTATTATTAAAAGTAATTCTTAAGTTATTTTTATTCTTTATTTATTAAATTAAAGAATTGAAGTCATAGAATTCAGATTATTGTTGTAATCATCTATAATAAATTTTATTATATAAAATTATCATCTTAAATATCTTTTAAAATCCACAAATTCTTCTCAAAAACTCTTTAATCATAATTTATATTATAAAAAGTTGTTTTATCTTTAAATTTATTGATTTTTGGCGTGTTTTTAACTTATAAATCTTTACTTAATATAATAACTGTTGTATTTGACTTGTTGTATTAAATAAATCTTATACGTTTTCTCTAAAATTCTATATATTTTTTTATCTAGTAATAGTTTTTTTATATAGAATTTTTATTCTATAAGGATTATTTGTGCACAGTGTGTGTTTAATTCTTTTTATAAATAATATTTATATTATTTATAAGTGGTTAAATATTTATATTTTCCACATGTAATTGTCTCATTAAGAGCTTTACACTTCTTATTGTTATAATTGTCAGCGACTATAACAATAATAGAATAATTATAATTTATTATAATTCTTATATTTTTTTTATTATTATATTCTTATAATAATAATTAAATTTATTTTTTTTATATATAATTATTTTTAATAATTATATTTAAATTTGTGGTTATAATATTTCATTATATTATATTTTTCTACTGAGGACAGTCATAGTACTCTTGATATTGTTACTATTATCAAGAGTTTCATAGACAAACCTTACATTTGGGGGACTGGCCATGATTTTGAACCAATTTTTGGGACATAAATCATATTCTAGACCTTATTTTACTGTTTTTTGACGTAAAATTGCCATATTTGTCTTAATATTGGCTTTTTTGGGACTTATCCCTTATAAATAATATTTATGATATTAATAAAGTGATTTTTTCTTAAGAAAATTGTTTGAAAAAATATACTATTGAGTGACTTGGAATAAATTTCTTTTGTCTAACTAGTGGCTTTTTCACATCACAGACTTGAAATTTATTCTTTGAGTTATTCTAGTATAAAGTGAATAATAAATACAATTTTGATTAATAACTTGTTAATTGCATAATTATTATTTCTTTAAAGAAAATAATAAATCAAATAAAAAATCTTTTAAAAATAAAAAATCTTTACTAAAAATATTTTTTTCTTTTATCTTAGACATTTTTCGTTATTTTTTGACGTAATTTGCCATAAAATTACATAAAAACAACTTTATTCAATAAGTTGAGTTTATAAGTTATTTTTATTGTTTGATAAAATAACTTATATTTTTAATTTCTCTAGTGTATTCCATCAGAGAAAATTCTTCAGACTCTGAATCCTCAGAGTCAAGTATTGAAATTCAAACCAGCCCAGCACCAAGGGGTTTAATAACCAAAGAGCCCTTTAAAGGTCCTGCAGGTGAATTCAATCCATTTTTACTCTATTTTTTATTAAAATTGACGTGAAATGACTCCTACTAGAAGTGGAAGCAATTACTCCATCCAATCAAATGGATCTGGACCAGGACATTCCAGCCATAAATCCAAAAGGCAAGAATGTACTCCCAGAGGAGAGGCACAAATGGAGAATGCCAGAACTTGCACCAGTTCCCAAAGGTTAGCCAGAACCTTTGAACCTCTTCTTGAGAGTTCAGAAGCTGACATAACTCCTATTGCTGTTAGACCTGAACCATTTCCAACAGGCAACTGTGAAATTTTATCAATCCCAATGGAAAAACTGGTTCCTGGCGTCAAAACAACAAGAGTGGGAACTCCTTCCAAGTCTTTGGATAGGCACCATGAACTCTTATCTTCAAGTGAAGAAGTTCATGGGGCCAGAAAAGACAGAAGATCTTCTGTTGGGTTGGACACCAATGTCTGTCAAAGAACAAGTCCAACAGATAAAAGCTTGGTTGAAAAACCAAAGCATGTTATCAGAGGATCAGAAGAAGAAATTGGCCCAAGGCAAGGACAACAGCCAAGTGGAAGCTCCTCAAGCATCCACCAGCAAAAATCCGCCTCAACAAGTGCCAAACAAGCCCAAGCAAGCCCCAAAGACCAACCAGAAGGGCAAGCAAAAGGCAAAGGGAAAGGCAAAGCCCAAGTGGAACAAGCCTTACCCACAGAATTACAGAATTCCAAAGAAGGAAAAGACAGCCATGGACAATGTGTTCAATATGGCAAGAACTTTGATGGAATTCAAAAACAAGGAGGAGGAAAGATTGAACCAATCCTTTCCAAAGAAATAGATCTTGTAAAGCTTGTAACTCACTTTGAATCTTGTAATAAAGAAATTATGACAAAATTTAAAGCATTTGACTATGTCCAACAGAAGTTGGTTAATGAGATTTTACAAGTAAAATACCAACAAAAGACCATTATTGGCCTTGAAAATGTTAATAAGGCAAATATTTTGTCTTTGACGCAAATTTGTGAAAGACTTGAGCATAAAGTTACCTTACTCAATCAACCAGATGAGAATTCAATTTCTTTTATAACTGGACAGTTAAGAGAATTGAAAATACAAGTTCAAAACTTGGAAAATTCAACTGGTCACAATTCAGCTCTTTTTCAAGAACAATTGGAAAAAAGTGATAAAGCAAGACTTGAATTGAAAGAAGATATTCAATCAAGTATTAATAATATATCACTAAAAAATGAATTGCCAAGGCAATCCACACCATTTCTTGACAGAAATGTTCTTAACTTAAATAATGATTTACATCATACAATTTCAAGTAATGACGTGGAAACTGCTTGAAATTTCAAAGACATTCCAAGATTAGAGGAATGGCCAACCTTCAGTGGTGAAGGAGAATATAATCATATGGAATTTATGAAAACAATTGATATGTTCAAAGAAGACTTTAACATACCAGATGAATACAAAAGTGCCAGATTACACTCATTATTTACCAAATCAGCTAAGAAATGGTATTATAAAATGAGACAAGACCATGGTAAGCATTCTTGGCCTTGGTGGAAAGAACAAATTATTTCCAAATTGGCAAATGATTCCTGGAGATTTAGAATGGAAAATTCTTTTGAAGAAGCCATTTTTAATATTGAGAGGGACAGGCCCATGACTTGGTTTCTTAAACAGAAGGACAGATTAACTGCCCTTCATCCTGATATGTCTGAACCAATGGTACATAAAAGGATATTAAGAAAGTGTGGTGGTGACCTTGAGCATGCTATAAGAAGCAGATGTATTGAGCCTTGCTCTACAGAAGATTATATCCATGCTATGGAGGATATCACTACTAGAACAAAAATTGGAAGAAATTGGTATAAACCCCCATTAGACAACAAGACTAGTGGGAAACCAATTTTAAAACCAAATAAACCACATGACAGACCTCCTTTGAAATGTCATAAATGTGGAAGTACATCTCATTTAGCAAACACTTGTCCAAAAAAGACAAGAGTCAATGAGATAAATGTTGAAAAAGTGGAAGACACAAAAGAAACTGATGTAACTTTACATGAAAGTGATTCTGAACCTTCAGAAGAAGAAGAAGCATCAGAAGAACTTAGTATAGAAAATATTAATGTTTCTTTTGAGGTCACTGAGGTACATACTCACTTACCACATTACAGTGATGAATGTATGGATCTCATACATGTGCAAGATGCCAAAATGCAAAAAACCAAACCTGCCAGAGGTAAAGGTTATACAGCTGGGTCATCTTGTATCACTAATATTGTGATAAATAACACAGAAGCCAAGATACATCTTGACTCAGGTGCTTTTTGCACTTGTGTTGGAAAAGATTATCTTGACAAAATTTATACCAATTGGCAAGACAAGTTGATTCCAATTGAAGGTGTAAAATTCAGCAGTGCTAGCCAGAATATGCATCCTTTGGGTATATTTTAAGCTACAATAATATTTCCTCATCCTGCAGGAAGTAGGAGATTGAAAGCTGAAATTGTTTTTATGAATAATTGTACTTCACAACACTTTATACTTGGAAATGATTATCTCAATATCTATGGTATTGATATTAATAATCATAAGGATAGATATTTCACTATAGGGGGAAATAAAAGGCAAAAATTTGCTTTTTCTCCAGAAAGAAAAGAAATTACTATCATTCAACAAGTAAAAAATGTTAATAAAGAAAGATTTGTGTCAGATCAATTAAGTGAAGCACAAATAAGTCCTGAATTAACACCAGAAATGAAGGAAGAGCTTATTGAAATTTTATTTCAATTTAAAGGAGCCTTTGCTTCTGATGATGAACCACTTGGGGCTATAAAAGGCCATGAAGTGGATATCATGCTTAATGTGGAGAGACCTTATCCCCCACTATTAAGAAGACCAGCTTACCCAGCTAGCCCTAGGGCTAGAGAATCATTAGAAAGTCATATTAATGAACTAATGAAACTGGGTGTTCTTAGAAACGTTGGACACAATGAGGAAGTGGAAGTCACAACTGCAGTAATCATTACTTGGCATAATGATAAGTCAAGAATGGTTGGTGATTTTAGAGCATTGAATACCTATACTATCCCAGACAGGTATCCAATCCCTAGAATCCATGAGACTTTGACTCAATTATCCAAAGCAAAGTTTATTACTTCCATGGATGCTCTTAAAGGCTTCCATCAGAATGTTTTAACACCTCATGCTAGGAAATTATTGAGAATAATTGCTCATTGTGGTATTTATGAATATTTGAGGATGCCTTTTGGTATTAAAAATGCACCCTCTCATTATCAAAGAATGATGAATACCATATTACCACATGAATTATCAGAGGGATGGTTAATCATTTATATTTATGACATTATCATTTGTTCAGAAACCTGGAAATTACATTTAGAGAGACTTTCATTAGTACTTAAGAAAATTCTACGAGTGAACATGAAACTTTCTCTTAAAAAATGTAATTTTGGGTTTCATGAGTTAAAAGCTCTGGGACATGTAGTATCAGGACCGAGCCTTGGTGTTTACAAAAACAAAGTGGCTGCAGTTGTACTGAAACAAATGCCCCAGAACAAAAAAGAAATGATGTCTTTCTTAGGATTTGCCAGTTATTACAGGCAACACGTTAAAGATTTTTCAATCCATGCCAGATCATTATACAGAATTTGTTATCAGCAAACTGTTTTTGAAATGACACAGGAGAGAATTCAAGCATATGATAAAATCAAGTATGCCTTGACCAATGCACCATTATTATTTATGCCAGACTGGAAACTTCCTTTCAAGCTGTATATTGATGCATGTGGTGATAGTTTAGGAGCTGCTCTTCATCAAGTTCAAATTGTCAATGACAAGCCTTATGAAGGTCCAATTTGTTTTATTTCAAGACAAATTAAACCTACTGAGGCAAGATATGGAGCTAGCCAAATGGAGTGCCTTTGCGTTGTTTGGGCTCTGGAAAAACTTCATTACTATCTTGATGGTAGTGTGTTTGAAGTAATTACTGATTGTAATGCAGTAAAATCACTTCTTAACATGAAGACTCCAAACAGACACATGTTAAGATGGCAGATTGCTATACAGGAGTATAGAGGCAATATGACCATAGTACATAAAGCTGGAAATATTCATAAGAATGCTGATGGCTTAAGTAGATGGTCATTACCCAATACACCTGATAACCCTGCCTATGTTCCTACAAGTGCAGAACCTCAAATTCCAATTGAAGGAATTAATATCACAGATGTTGGAAAAGAATTCTTTGAAGAAGTTAAAGAAAGCTACAAGCAAGATAAGAATTGTCATATTCTTACTGCTCTACTTGACAAATATTGTAAAGATGTAGCCTTGGCTAATTCTCTGGATGATATTTGGAAAACATCTTATGATAATGGAAGATTCCATTTGTTTGATGGTATACTATATCATAGATCTAAACACACATGTGTCATGGTCCTATGTAGTAGAATGTTGATTAACACAATACTACTAGAATGCCATGATAACATTAATTCTGGAAATCTGTCTGAAGACAGAACAATGGAAAGAATTAAGACATGTGCCTGGTGGCCATCTTGGAGAAAAGATGTCATTGAGTACTGTCATAGTTGTGATAGATGCCAGAAAGCCAATAAAGCTACTGGTAAAAGATTTGGTTTAATGATCCATATTCAAGAACCAAGTACCCCATGGGAAGTGGTTCACATGGATTGGGTAACTGCCTTACCACCTGGAGGTGATAAAAGTTACAATGCATGTCTTGTTATTGTGGACAGATATAGCAAAACACCAATCTTTTTACCATGTCATAAAGATGACACAGCTATGGATACAGCTCTTTTGATTTGGAACAGAGTCATATCCCATACTGGTCTCTTTAAAAATATCATTAGTGATAGAGACCCAAAATTCACATCAGCCTTATGGACTCATCTACATAAGCTTTTAGGTACAAAATTATCATTTTCAACAGCCTACCATCCACAAACAGATGGGCTGGCAGAAAGAATGATTCAAACCCTTGAGGACATGATAAGAAGATTTTTTGCTTATGTCCTGGAGTCTAAAGATTCTGATGGCTTTACCCATGATTGGTGTACTCTTATACCAGCATTGGAATTAGCCTACAAGACCTCCATCCATGCTTCAACAGGCAAGACTCCTGCAATGTTGGAAAAAGGATGGAACCCCAAACTTCCAGTTGATACTTTCAAAAAAGATTTGGTTGACATTCATCCAACTGCTTCAAGCTTTAAGCTATTGCTTGATAAAGTGAGACATCATGCAACTCAAAGCATGAATGATTCCTTTGAATATGCTAAGCAGAAATGGGATAAGAGTCATAAAACACCAGAATTCAAAGTAGGGGACTTAATACTAGTTTCAACCTTGAGCTTTAATAATATTAAAGGTCCAAAGAAATTGAAAGATTCCTTTGCAGGACCATTTATTATTAAGGCCCTTCATGGGACAAATGCAGTACAAGTAGAATTGTGAGGAGAGCTAGGAAACAAACACCCAACTTTTCCTTTCATTCTTGTAAAGCATTACACATCAAGTGATAAGGAATTATTTCCTTTAAGAAATGAAACACCCTTAGAAGTACCCCCACTTGAACCAAGTGAGGAAAAGAAAGTACTGAAAGTCTTAAAAGAAAGAAGACTTAGGGGTAAAAATGAAAGAGAATACTTAGTCAGGTACAAAAATCCACAACATGAAGATGAATGGGTTGAAACAAGTAAAATACCTGATTCCCAAAGGTTTCTCAGAAGATTCAGACATGATAGAAGACCAATTCTTCAATAAAAAGTTTGAATTGTGTGCTTTGCATACTTGAACAGTATAAGTAGAGAGGTTGGACAGTGGATTATACCCCCCCCAAAAAACCTTGGGGGTATACTACAGAAGAAAAATTGTAGTACAATTTTTTTTGGTGGTAGGGAATGTGAGCCTGTGAGGTATGTATAACATACCCATAAGGCCACAAAAGATTTTATAAACAATTAAATTTGTCTTAAACAGACTTTGTAGTTGAATGTAAAATAAAAAATAATAAAAAATAAGTATAACTTTTTTTTGGATAAACAAAGTTATAATTATTATGTCATTTTTGGATTCTACACCAAAAATAACCTAGGGTACACCCATAGGGTGTTATACCCAAAAACAATTATTTCTTGTGTTATTAGAAGATTTAAGGATCTCACAGTACTAATGTAAATTTTTTAACATTTTTTTAAAATTGTTAAATTTAAGCTTAATTAAGCTTAAATTTAAAGTTACATAAGGTTTATGCAACTTTACCAAAATTTTAGTTAAAATTAAGGTGTGGTGTATATTTACTGAATTGGCTAAGGATTTGCCATACAGAATGTAAATCCTGCATGAGCTCAATTTAAAAGGGTTTAAGGCCATAGTATGGCTTTAAATAAATAAATGGGAAAAATCCACGCAAAAAGGTGGGACAAAGGAAAAAGACCAAATAGAGCTGGGGTACCCAACTTTTTGGATCTGCAATGATTCAATTAAGGTTGTCCACCTGTATTGGAGGATTTTCAACCTTATTTAAACTTTAAGATTAGACTTTGATCCAACCTTAAGGTTTAAACTGGTTTTATCCCAATTTGGACAGGAATTTCAAGCTGCCAAAGGGTAAATCCCAATATGCAGGCTTGAAATTGAGGTTTTAAGAACTTTCAAAGCTTAATTGAGTTTAAAAAGCTTAAATAAGCTTAAAACTTTAAGATTCCAAGCATTGAAACCTTATCAAAAGCTAAGGTTTGGTGTGTATTGCTATTTTACGTGGAAAAATAGCAATAAATTGAAAAATTCATTAAAAATCCAAATCTTAATTGATTTACTTGAAAACTTCACACAGCTTAGAATTGAATATTACCTATATATAAATTAAATTTTAAGTATCTTTTATTAATACGTTTCCTGGGTAATTAGCCTGGAAAATTACCTTTTTAATTAAGCTCAAAGAAAATTATGATTTCTTTAAAAATTAATTAAAAATTGAGTTTGAGGGATTTCTGCTTGAAACTCTAATTTTATGTTGTTCATGTGATGAAACTTAATATAAATAAGCTTATTTTATATTAAAACTTAAAATAATTAAACTAAATGAGGATTAAAGCTACTTGGAGTTAAGAATAGCACTGGTAACTTTAAATTGGAAGTAAAAATAAGTTGCCTTAAGTTAAGAACTTAATTTTTAAGCATGGTTTTTCAGTTTTGACCTGAGCACGCCCTCTAAATCCATTATGAATCATGAGAGCTGCTCTGTAGACATAAAAAGAGTCTTTTCATCACTGTTTTTGTCCATCAATCAATTATCAATCCAATCATATTAGAAATTTAAACAGGTAAAGTTTTATTAAATATAAAATCTTATTATTAAAAGTAATTCTTAAGTTATTTTTATTCTTTATTTATTAAATTAAACAATTGAAGTCATAGAATTCAGATTATTGTTGTAATCATCTATAATAAATTTTATTATATAAAATTATTATCTTAAATATCTTTTAAAATCCACAAATTCCTCTCAAAAACTCTTTAATCATAATTTATATTATAAAAAGTTGTTTTATCTTTAAATTTATTGATTTTTGGCGTGTTTTTAACTTATAAATCCTTATTTAATATGATAACTGTTGTATTTGACTTGTTGTATTAAATAAATCTTATAAGTAAGTTTTCTCTAAAATTCTATATATTTTTTTATCTAGTAATAGGTTTTTTATATAGAATTTCTATTCTATAAGAATTATTTCTGCACAGTGTGTGTTTAATTCTTTTTATAAATAATATTTATATTATTTATAAGTGGTTAAATATTTATATTTTCCACGTTTAATTGTCTCATTAAGAGCTTTGCACTTCTTATTGTTATAATTGTCAGTGACTATAACAATAATAGAATAATTATAATTTATTATAATTATTATATTTTTTTTTATTATTATATTCTTATAATAATAATCAAATTTATTTTTTTTATACATAATTATTTTTAATAATTATATTTAAATTTGTGGTTATAATATTTCATTATATTATATTTTTCTACTGAGGACAGTCATAGTACTCTTGATATTGTTACTATTATCAAGAGTTTCATAGACAAACCTTACATTGTTCATTAAGTAAACTGTGATCTCTAATTGCACAGCATTAGGTCCATGTTGTACTTTTATCATCAATGGCCCTGTAAAGGAATCTTTCAATTTCTTTGGGCCTTTTATATTATTGAAATTTACAGTTGACACTAGGACCAACTCTCCCATTTTGAAGTCAGGGGGTTTATGACTTTTATCCAATCTTTCTTTTTCATACTTGAAATAATCTTGCATACATCTTTTTGCATGGTGTCTCGCTTTGTCAAGCATTAACCTGAAGCTACTTGCTGTTGGGTTTATATCCACTAAGTCCTTTTTGAGGGTATCATAAGGGATTCTTGGATTCCAGCCTTTTTCTAGCATTGCAGGTGTCTTGCCACTTGGAGAATGGATTGAAGTTTTGTGTGCCAGCTCAGGAGCTGGTATTAATGTACACCAATCATGGGTAAAACCATCAGAATCCTTGAATTCCAGGCCATAAGCACAGAATCTTCTGATCATGTCTTCTAATGTCCATATCATTCTTTCTGCGAGACCATCAGCTTAGGGGTGGTAAGCTGTTGAGAATGATAATTTTGTTCCAAACAGGTTTTGGAGGTTTGTCCATAATGCTGAAGTGAATTTTGGGTCTCTATCACTTATGATGTTTTGGAATAATCCTGTGTGGCTAATAACTTTATTCCATATCATTATGGCTGTGTCCATAGCTGTGTAATCCTTGTGAAATGGTAAGAACATTGGAGTTTTGCTATAACTGTTAACTAATACTAGGAATGCATTGTAACTTCTGTCTCCGCCTGCAGGTAATGCTGTTACCCAATCCATGTGAACTATTTCCCAAGGGTATTTTGGTTCTTGGATTTGAACCATTATTCGAATTTTTTTACCTGTCCCTCTGTTTGCTTTTTGGCATCTGTCACAGGTTTGGTAATATTCTGCAACATCTTTCTTCCAATTTGGCCACCAATAGCAGGTTTTTACCCTCTCTAGTGTTCTGTCTTCTGAGAGAGTTCCAGCTGCAACACTATCATGACATTCATGTATTATAGTGTTTATTAGATTTATATCTGTTAAAGCCATAACACATGTATGTTTAGTTCTATGGTAAAAGATTCAATCAAGGAAGTGGAATCTTCCTTCATCATATGCTTTTTTCCATGTGTCATCTAGTTTTGATGAAAGTGACTGGTCTTTACAGTCTTTCATTAGAATTAGGAATAATATATGGCAGTTTTTATCCATTTTATATCTTTCTTTAACTTGGCTAAAGAATTCTGTGCCTATATCTGTTACACATATGCCTTCTATATAGTTCTCTTCTTGTGGTACCCATGCTGGATTTTCAGGTTTATTTTCCATAGCCCATATGCTAGGACCATCTGCCTTTTTATTAATATTACAAGATTTTTGAACTATAGTAATAGTTCCTCTATATTCTTGGATGGCAATTGGCATCTTAACATATGTCTCTTTGGGGTTTTCATGTTTAATAAATATTTTACAGCATTGCAATCTGTAATTACATCAAACAATGTCCCATCTAAATAATAGTTTAATTTTTCCAAAGTGCACACTAAGCAGAGGCATTCTATTTGGCTTGTTCCATACCTCTCTTCTGTTGGCTTTATTTGTCTTGAAATGAAGCAAATTGGCTCCAACAGGTTTTTCATTGATGATTTGTGTCTGGTGTAGTGCATAACCTAGTCCTTTTCCACAAGTATCAAGGTATAGCTTAAAGGGTAGCTTCCAATGTGGCATTAGAAGAAATGGGGCATTTTTTAAGGAATTTTTCAATTCTTCATATGCCTTAGCTCTTTCTTCAGTCATTTCATAGACTTTCTGTTGGTCATAGAGCTCATACAATTACTTAGTAATTCTTGCAAAATCTTTTATATGTTGTCTGTAATAACCAGAAAATCCTAGAAATGATTGCATTGCTTTCCTAGTTTGGGGCATTGGTTTCAATAGTACTGCTGCTACTTTATTCTTTTATATGCCCAAACTTAGTCCAGATACCACATGTCCTAGTGCTTTCAGTCCAATGTATGCAAAATGAAACTTTTTCAGAGAAATTTCCATTTTTACTTGTACTTTTTTTTCAAGACTCTTTCTAGTCTCTATAAGTGACTGTCCCA
Source organism: Austropuccinia psidii (assembly GCA_023105745.1). NCBI lineage: Eukaryota > Fungi > Basidiomycota > Pucciniomycetes > Pucciniales > Sphaerophragmiaceae > Austropuccinia > Austropuccinia psidii. The sequence goes on along the minus strand of JALGQZ010000002.1, from coordinate 56,681,885 downwards.
AGTCTCGGCGCAAATTATGATATCATCAATGTAAATAATCAGCCATCCTTTTGATAATTCTTCAGGAAATCTGGTATTCATCATCCTTTGGTAATGGGATGGTGCATTTTTTATATCAAATGGCATTCTGAGATATTCAAAAATTCCACAATGGACTATTATCCTTAGTAGTTTCTTGGCATTGTCTGTTAAGACATTTTGAGGAAAGCCCTTTATAGCATCCATGGCTGTAATGAGCTTAGCCTGAGATAATTGTGTTAAGGTCTCATGGATTCTGGGTATTGGGTATCTGTCAGGGATAGTATAGGTGTTTAGAGCTATAAAGTCCCCTATCATCCTTGATTTTCCATTATGCCAAGTTATAATGACAGGTGTAGTGACCTCTACCTGTTCATTATGTCCTAATTTCCTTAATACTCCATGGTCCATTAGTTCTTTGATGTGTACCTCTAAAGCTTCTCTAGCTCTTGGGCTGGCTTGATAAGCTAGTCTTCTTAATAGAGGTGGATAAGGTTTTTCTACATTAAGGATTATTTATACCTCATGTCAAATCATGACACCTAGTGGTTCCTTTTCAGTTTCGGAGACATTTTTAGATTTAAATAAGAGGTCAATCAATTGTTCTTTAATTTTTACCATTAATTTATGATTGAATTCTGCCTCTTTTAGCTGTTCAGTTATGAAAAAATCCATTTCTGGGCTTTTTTCTTCATTCTTGATAACTTTAATTTGTCTTTTGTTATTGAAAAAGCCAAATTTTTGTCTTCTATTGTCTCCTATGGTAAATTATCTATCTTTTTGGTTAGAGCTATCTATGCCGTAAATTGACAAGTAGTCATTTCCAAGTATAAAATGGTTACTAGTGCAGTTTACCATTACTAAAAACTGTACTTTCAATCTTCTACATTGTAGAGGATGAGGAAAAATGAGTTTTAAGTCAATTATTCCAAGGGGCTTCATGCTTTCACTTGCACTACTGAATTTGACTCCTTGTATTGGTATAAGTTTTTCTTCCCGCTCTGGTACAATTGTTTTCAAATAACTTTTTCCAACACAGGTACAATATTCTCCTGATTTTTGCCTCTTGGTTTCCCACCATGATAAAACTTATACTTGATTTTCCAGCTGTATATCCCATCCCTTTTTCTGGAGGTCTATACAATTTAGCATCTTGTATGTTTGTGAGGCTTGTATCAGATGTTCCAACTTGTGGTAAGTCTTAATTGACATCCAATACTTCATATATTAAATAAATATTATTAAATTGTGCATTAATTATATTAATTTCAAAACTTTCAGAAGTTTTTGATTCTTCAGTGTCCTTTCCAGAATCAGATTATTCTTCTTTATCATAGTGGTCCTCTGTTTCCACAATTTCATTGATTTTTGCTTTTTTAAGGCAATTGTTGGCTAAGTGTCCAATACCTCCACATTTGTGGCACTCTCTCTGCTCATTATTGTTGGATTTATTGGGCTTGAGAGTTTCTCTTGGTTTATCTTTTTTGATATATGGCTTATTTGGGCTTTTACTTTTTAATTTCTTCCAAGTTCTGCAAATGTTTGTCCTTGTCACTATGTCTTCTAGTGCATTGATATACTCTTCTGTGGAGAATGGTTCTATAAAACTGCTTCTCAGGGAATGCTCCAATTCTCATCCACATTTCTTGAGTATTTTCATGTGCACCATTTTTTGTGACATTCCTGGGTACATTGCATTTACTCATTCAACCTTTTTAAGAACCAAGTAAAAGGTTTATCTTTGTCTGGGTCAAAGAAGGAGTTTTCAAATGCATTCTCTATTTTGTACCTCCAGGCATCATTAGCCCACTTGGTTATTATTTCTTGTTTCCACCAAGACCAGGTATTTTTCCCATTTGTCTGCCTCATGCCATAATACCATCTTTTTGCAGATTTCTCAAACAGTGAGTGTAATCTGGCAGTGATTAATTCATCTGGTATGTCATAATCTTCTTGTAACATGTCAATTTTTTGCATAAATGACATATGGTCATATTCACCTTCTCCTGTGAATGTTGGCCAATCTTTCAATTGAGGTGCTTCCTTCATTAATACTTGGTTATTGTCTTGATGACTCAAGACTGTTATGAGTGGATTTGTTAATTCCTCTTTTTTTTAACAGGGCTTCTGATGTGAGAAAATGAGGTTGATAACTTTGGCATATTTAAGTTAGCCTCATTAATTAACCATTTTTTCAGTAATAAGCCTTATTTCACTTTGAATATCATCTTTCAGATGAATTCTTCCTTCATCACTTTTTTCCACATGGTCCAAAAGTAATTCTTGGTTTGATGAAGTCTTTGATTCAAATTTTTCTACAGAAATACTTAATTTGTTCAATTTTGCTGGGGATTATCAATATTCACCTCATAATTGATTGTAAAAGTTTTATCTTTGATATCTTTTATGTATTTATATGATTCTTGTTGTCCTTGTATTAATTTTTGAGTAATTTCAATTAAAACATTTGGTTTGTTATTTTCAACAATAACTTTAATGTTGTCAATTTCTTTTTTATTCTGTACAACAATTTTTGTTAAAGAAGATAAATTATTATATATTCCTTGTAATGGTAATGAATTTTTTTTAATTTCTTTTAGAGGTAAAATACTATTTTTAACTTTTTTCAAAGTATTTACAACATCTGGGTACAAGGTTTTTTTTTGGGAAATGAGGTTGTCTCATTTTTTGCTCCTCCCTGTCCTGGAATTACATCAAGGTTCTGGCCATGTTGAAGACATTGTCCATGGCATCTTTTTGAATTTTTGGAATCCTGTAAGCTGGGGAATATGGTTCTCTCCAGTTCTTTGTCTTGTTCTTCTTCCCTTCTTGGGGAAGTGGGTTGGCTTGGGGCTTGCTGTTAGAAGCTACTGGGGCTTTTTCCTTGGTTGCCTCCTTCTTTTTGGCATGGTATTACTTAATCTTTTTGATTTGAGGTTTGGATGATAGTGGATTCCATCCATTGGAGTATTTCACTATTTCCTCCTCTTTGAGGAGCTTTTTGACAATGTTCCAGGAGTTCATCACTCCTTGGTGTATTTGGGGCAACACTCCTCAGTCCTTGGCTTTTCAAACTGTGTAGTGCTTCTTGTACTGGCTCATGTAAATGTCTATCTGAGCCCTCTGAATGTGATTTATACCTGCTTTGGCTACTCATACTTAGTTGTAACTCTGGTTCAGATACCATGGGTATTTCTGGGACTTGCCTTTGGGATAAGGCACTTCCTTGTGTGTATTCTGTTCTACTTGGGATTTTGCCCTTTCTTTTCCCTTTTGAGGGATCAATTCTACCTCTCATTCCAGCTCCATCTGATTGGATGGAGTATTGGGAGCCTCTTCTGGTAGTCATAATTTGAGAAGTAAGAAATAAGAAGATTTCAGGACAATAATTCTTCTTATGGCAATTTATAAAGGAGGTACTCACCTTCAGAGTCCTGAAGAGTGGTTCCTGGAAAGTCTAATTTCTTACTTACAATTAGTGTTGGAGAACTTGGGCAAGTTTCTTCCACCAATCTTTCAACAGTGGCTTTATTGTCCTCTGTTGGATTATCTTCAAACACTAAAAAAGACAAATAAATATAAGTATTTTGAATAATAAGTGTTCTTTTTTGTAATATATGGCAATGTTCCACGTAAAACTTGCTTTCATATCTTTGAATAAATGAATTTGATAAAGAAATGCAAAAACAATGAATAAAAATAACTTTTTTTATTGGTTTTTAATATTTTTTATTCTTTTTTATGTTTTTATTTGTAAAGAATAAAATAAAAATGAATATCATTATATTATGAAATTAACTTATAATTTAAAATTATTTTTAATCTATAAAATATCTCTTTTAATCACTAGAGTCACTCAAAGAAAGTTCTTGAAAGTCTAAGGATGTGATAAACCACTTTCAAGACAGTAAAATTGCTTTCCAAATGCCTCAATAGCTATTTAAATCAATAAATATAAAATTCTTATATAACTTCATGATTATAATTATAATTTATGATTGGATAAGCCCAATTTTAATCCTTTCAAAGGTCTTTTAAAGTAAATATCATGGCCAGGCCCCCAAATGTAAGGTTTGACTAAAAACCAATAAGTAAAAATTACTAATATTTTACTTATTGTACTATGAATGTCATTATAAATAAAATAATTATGATAAGAAAGAATTATTATAATTTTGGCAGAAAAATAATTATATCATTAAATGAATATAATAATATAATTTTTATTATAAAAAAAATATAATAGATAAATATATTAATATAAGGTAATTAATATATTTAAAACCACTTTATTATTGTTACCAACAAATAATAAAGGTGTAAAAAATTGTTTTTCTTAATCAAAAACAATTAATAACAATAATATTACCAATATTAAAGCTATATATTAATATAAATACTATTTTTATCAATCAAGAATTATTAATAGTAATAATAGAGACAAACTATTGTGATAAGAGAAAATAACCTACTTTTGATGCTTAATATAATAATTTGGGATTAATTTACGCCAAACAATGTAAATAAAACTTATTTAAATTGTATTTACAAATAAAAATACGAGAGATTACAAATTTTCTTGATTTTTACATGGAAATAAGATTTTTAAGAGAATTATAGCAAAACAGTAGAACAATTGCAGTAATCCTGTCAAAAATGATGATTATAATAAAACTTATTGTTTGTCTTTGATAATATAAAAGATTTATATATAAATAAGAAAGATTTTATCTTTTGATTTAATTCTTTTAATGTTTTGATGCATCTGAGGGGAAAATAGAGTCAAAAGAGCTCTATTAATAGTAAATACCTCCCTTCTAGAGCCCAGTAGGCTTTTTGTAGACGTGTACTGATAGTATCTACTAGAAATGATCATTATTTTACGGTTTAGTGATGATTACATCATGATCAAACCATCTTATCTCATTATTATGCCATTATTTAGAGTTATCACTATTGCTCTAAATTTGATGACATCATAGGCTTGGCAGAAGCCTAAACTTCGTGGAATTTATTAGTATTACTCATAATCTGTTAGTATTAGCCAGTTGTATCACTTATATAACTGTTAAACTTAAAATACGATTACAGGGAGTAATCATAAATAATCAAATTTAAGCTTAAACTTTAATCAGAAATGATCAAATTCAAGCTTAAACTTTGATCATTAATAAATTTTGATTCATACAAGCTACAGCTATTATTAGAGTGGATTCTGATAGCTTTGCATGTCCTCATCAAACTGCCAAGAGAAATTCATTACATCATCAAAACTCTAGTTTTGATGATTTATCTTGTAGCTCATCTTTTCTGTTGAAATTTAATATTCTAAACTTCAAACCAAGATTTCAAGGAGTTATACCTTGAATATTATAGTAAAAATTAAATCATTCTTCACCTATGAATGAGTATAATCTGACTGTCCTCTTTTTAAGTTTGGACCACTTTCACAACAAAGTGGTCAACAGCCCCTTTGATTTTAGTCAAGAATGCCTTGCAAGTTTTCACCTTGTTTAGAGCTTGTAGAATAAAGCTCATATCTGTGCTCTTGAAATAATTAAATGGTGCCTTTTTTTGGTTTATCTCTTTATCTTGTATATTTCAAGAGATATTAGCTAAAAACCATGAATATATGCATTGACCAAAAAAGTGCATATATTCAGGTTAATTCCTTAAGTATTGACTTTAGAGAATAGATTTGTAATTATTTTATGTGTGTTGTTTTATGTAAATTCCAATGGTACAAATTATTTCACATTTTGTTTCATTGGTTTCTGAATTAAATAAGGCTTTACACCTTTTTAAGGTATTATTACTTATTCCTCAGTAATTAGACTTTTCAGATATGCCATAAAAATGAAATATATGTATTTTACCATGGGGAATCTAATGGTGTAATTTATTTCACATGTTTACTCATTATATTCTGAGTTAATTTAGATTTTGTAAGCATTCATGGTATTTTTACTAGTCTTTGAGATAATTAGTATAAGTATAATTATTACAGAAGTTTTGTTGTGACCTTCTTGGATATGTGGTCATATCTCAAAGTCTCACATTAAAACTGCCATAGCTTTGTCAGCTTTTGAGATATCAACCGCAAAATTGGTTCAGTGTGTAGCCCTGTATGTGTTTTACACAATGGTACCTCATTTGATATGGTTATCATTAAGTATGGAAAAGCTATGCCATGTACAAGAATTTTGTACATATGCATGTTTTAGGCAAAAAGATGTATTGGGCTTTTTTGCCTTATACCTTTTGTTCTAGATGGGATATGGGGAAAGGAATGGCACCATCAGATAGCCCTGAATTTTCACTTTCCAAAAAGACCCCACTTTATGTATCTCACACTAAAACTGTAGAATTTAGATGAGAGGTGAATACTTTATTCATCCTTATTTGGACTGAAATTGGCCATAATTTCTGTAATCCTGGTGCTAGCTCAGTTTGGCGGTTACCATTGGATAACCCTGACTTAGAGCTTCATTTGGAATACCCGTTTGAGGGGGTTAAGCCTCTTACTCTTTATTTCAGATGAGAGGTGAAAATTAAGGTTTATGCTCAGCAACAACTTCAAGCAGGAATAACTTTGTTATGCTTTGTCATATGGTGATGGGACTTGTTTATTTGGAAAGGGGTGATTTTCCTCTTTTGTTGTATAACTTTTGAGCTGATTTGGCTCAGATCCATGTCTTGGTGGTATCTTGGCTATACCATTGATTTATGGTATTTGGCTTTCATGCTTGTGCTCTGGCTTTAAGTCAAAGGCTGACAACAGGGTTCACCTTGACTCTAGGGAGAAACTCTGCGGGGAGTGAGCTGGGGGTGTCTGGTAGTTGCCAGAGGCCATTTTTTCAGTCTTGGGGTCAATGACCAGCTATTGCTGGTGGGAGTATTTTGGGTCTGTAAGGGATTTGGCCACATGTTGGGGTCAGGTTGGGCCACTTGTGGTTTAGGACAGACTGGACTGGGCCCTTTTAGCCTCAGTGAATTTAGGTCAAGAAGTGCCTAAATGGTCCCATGGACCATGGTCTGGAGAGGCCATAGGGGCCTTAAATGGCCAAAAAGGGCCATTTAAGCCCCAAGCCCCCTAATCAAGGGGGCAGGCCAGAGACCTCCCAAGTGCAAAATCAATGGGATTGTCCTGGGGTTTGGTGAGGTGCGGAATTGGCCAATAAGGGATGATTGAGCAGGATATGCTCTGAGGGCCACAAATGGCCAGGAAAAGTGTGTTTGGTTAAATTCCATTAAAAGCCACAAGAGGCCAATTTGCCATAAATTGGGGTCAGGCTTGAATTTCCATAAGAACCAATTGGGGGTTTATTTCCCATGGTTGTGACAGTACCCCCCACCTTTAATGTTCAGCTCCTGAGCACCAAGAGAAGGTAAAAGCCTGCTGAGGCTGTTAAGATGGATTTGACATAAGGATTCCAGAGGTGTTGAATCTTGAATCAAAATTTGATACCCAATCAGGAGTTTGGCATATGGCATGAGGATGATTTTTTCTTCTTTTGAAATTTGGATTTTTAATTTGAATAATTGAGTTGACATAAAGATTTTGGAATTAATAATATAAATAAAAGGATTGTTTTGAAAAATTATAATGAAAGGAAATGGAAGAGATTATAAAATAAAGAAAGATATAAATAGAAATAAGATTTTGAGGAGGTTCCAAACCTGATCACAGAAGTTGGGAACTGAATTGAATTGGCCAGTGACCTGGAAACAACTATTGATTTCAGGTGCTCACAGAGTGGCAAAGGTGATTTTTTGACAGATTTCAGATCCCCTCACAGATGTGCACACCAGGAGCAGAACTTACTTTTGGTAGTTACTGATTCCACTAGTGCCATAAAATTTAATTAAAACAAAATAAAGATTTAGTTGAAGTGTGAAAGGGTTGGGGATTGAATTGAAACTTTAATGGTCCATTTTCACAAGTAAAAATGGCCATGAGGGTTGGAGTTGAAGTGGCAAGCTTTACCAAATGTCTGTGTCCAAAGAATTGACAAGTTCTCACTGAGTGGCTAAGGTCATTATTTGAACATTAAGGGTAGAATACCTCTGAAGGTGCATACCAGTAGTGGGACTTAATTTTGGTAATTCCTCTCCCCACCAAGCACCATAAATAATCAAGCTCTTGAATAATCTTGGCCTTTCTTTTCAGGATAAAATTGATGAGAATATTTGACAAGTTCAGGGAAATTATTGAGGTTTTCAGCTGTTCCCCAAGTGTATATTTCTGGGTCTTGACTAAATCCCTTCCATTCCACCAGACACAATACTCTTTCCTCTCTTGAGTTTGGAATACAGTATTTGCAAGACTTCCCATTCCTCTTCTTCCATAATGATTGGAGGAGGAGGTTGTTGATGTCTTGACTGGTTCAAGGAGGGAAATATGGAAGACTGGGGAATGGATTTCCATTAAATTTTAAGCTTGAGGTTGTTGGAATGAGTACTGACTTTCTTCATGATTGGAAAGGGACCCAACCATCTTTCTGACAATTTTTTGGTGGCTTTATTTCTTTGATGTTCTTTGGGGAAAGCCATACCCTGTCACCAAGATTGAAAACAGGTGTACTTTCTCTAATTTTATCTGCATAACTCTTAAAACTGTTTATGGAAACTTCAAGTTCCCTCTTGTCATCTTTCTGTAGTAATTGGATATTTGTTGATACCTTTCCAGCAGGGGTGTCTGGAGTCACGTGAACTGAGTCAATCTTAAAATATCTTCTGTAAACAGTGAAAAATGGGTATTTTTTTGTTGAAAAGTGGTCAGAGTAGTTGTTGGTAAGCTCAGAAAGAGGTAGCCAGGTGTGCCAATAACCATGATCATAACTGACCTATATCCAAAACTACTGTTCTAGTATCTGATATACCCTCTCTGTATTTCCATAAGTTTCAGGATGGTAAGCAGTTGACAGATCTCTTGAAATCTTGATCTTCTGAAATAAATTGGTCCATAAAGAAGAAACAAAAAGGGAACCTATATCAAGAACAAATGCTTTGAGAAATTATTCTTGATTAATAAATGCCCAAATGCAGTGAAGATATTGAAGATATTGTTGGAATTAAAATTGCCATTTTAGAGAATCTGTCCACTGTGACCAGAATTGAGTCAAAGCCATTGTACAGTTGCAATTGAGTGATGAAGTCTATCAAAAGACAAATCCAAGAACCATTTGGAATTGAAGGAGGTTTGAGTAGGCCAAACTTCTTGTGATAAATATTCTTGTTTATTGAGCACTGTTGACAGGATGAAACATAATCCTTGGTCGATTGAGTCATGAAGGACCAGTGGAAATCCTGCTTGACAAGTTTGAGAGTCTTTTCTTGGCCAGTATGGCCAGCTAGAGGAGAATCCTGGCATTTTTGAAGTATGCTTAGTTGAATTGTGGGGTCATTTGAGACCACCACCCAAACTTTGAAGAGAAGGAGTTGGGAAGAATTGTCAAGAGAATAATATTCAGCAGATTTACCTCTGAGTAAATCTTGTATGGTACTTCTATACCAAGGGTCTTTCCATAATGCATTATGAATTGAGTCAAGCAAATCTGAAAAAGATTCCACCCTCACTGCAAGGCTTTCGATGTTTGGACTTCATCTTGCTTGCTGAGTTATTGAAAATTCATTTGATTCTTTCTGATGAAATACTCCCCCTCTCTGGGCAAACTTTGTCCCAATGTCACAGGGAATCTGGAAGAGTAGCCATGCGGCCAGGGAAGTACTTGATTTAGAAATGCAATTTAACCCAGTAGGCTTGATGGTTATTCAGGACCTTGGAGGTCATGAATTATTGATCAGTGAGAGCTTCACAAGGAAAAGAAAGAGAAATAAGATAAGCCCCCCAGCGCTTGAGAGCCCAGATTATGGCAACAAGTTCCTTGTCATGAATCTCATAGCTGAGCTTTTTTGGAATATGCTTGTCGCTACCAAATTTAATGGGATTTTTCCCTGAGTCAGAAACCTGACTCAGTACAGCACCTAAGTAATAATCTGAGGCCTTGGTCTCTACAATAGTTGGTAGAGGGGAACTGGAGCAGTGGTGACAGCCCCTTTGAGCCGATGAAACTGTCTAAGAGCATCCTCATTCAGGGGGAAACATGAATCTTTCTTGAGGAAATTTGTGAGTGAACTGATAGTCTTTGAATAATTCTTGATGAAAGGGTGGTAGAAATTTGCAAAAACAATAAATGCTTGAAGAGCCTTGAGGTTTCTTGCAGGAGTCCAATTGAGAATTTTCTGTACTTTTCTTGGTCCATCTTGAGGCATTCAGAAGAAAAAACATAAGCTAAATTTTGCACACTTGAGACATGGAAAAGACACTTGGACACCTTAGAAAAAAGACTATTGGCTCTGAGTCTGGCAAGAAAATTTGACACATAAGTGACATGTTCTTCCTAATACTTGGAAAAAACATAATATTTTCTAAATAAGAAGCTACATAGACATCTATAAGAACATAGAGAACATCATTGATAAGATTTTGGAGAGAGGCAGGAGCATTGGTGAGCACAAATGGCATGACCAAGTAGTCATAACTGCCATATTTAGCTCTAAATGCTGTCAAATGCTCATCAACTTCATTAATTCTGAGCAGATTATATGCAACATGAAAATAAATCTTAGACAAGATGGAAGAACCATTAAAAACAGTAAGAAGAGGAGTTATAGGAGGAACAGGATATTTGTTCCCCCTAGTAACATCATTTATTTTGTGGTAATCAACACACAAAGGGAAGCCACCATCTTTCTTTTTGACAAAGAGTACTGGTGCTCCTGTTTTGGAGTATCTTGGCCATATTAAAACTTTCTCTACATTATCTGAAATTTAGGCCCTGAGTGTCTCTGACTTTTTATCTGATAAAAAGTACATCCCTATAACTGGGGGTATAGACCCCTCCAGCTCAACATGATGATCACAGGAATGGTGAGGAGGGGGTTTCTCTGCCTTGAAATTGGAGAATACATACAAATAATGGTGATAAATGTAAGGAACAACCTTCACAACAGTTTCTATTTCTTCTGGCTCTTGCTCTTCATCCCACAACTCCTCCAGGGAGTCATAATAAGGGAAGTAGGAAGGTCCACCTTCCCAAGGCAACGATGAAGTGGAGATACAGAATTATCTTCTCAAACATGTTTTATCTCTTTGAAGACTTCATCTCTAGAGCATAATAATTACTGTGGGAAATTTAAGGACAGAATACGGATGGAAGGTAGGAATGATGGCGTTCTAGAATCACCAACAAGATTTCCACATGTGTTGACAGAAGAAAATTCATTAATTAGGGGAATAAAAGAATCACAAGAGTCTTTATAATCAGTATTAAAGGTGATCAGCCCTTTTCTCCAATCAATTGATAGATTAAAGTGATTAAGAAAGTCAAATCCCAATCTTGGGGCTGCTCCCTTTGGAGTATCAATGACTAAAAGGTCCCATTTTATGCTTGGGAAGGGCACTCAGAGGTTTCAAAAATGATAAGAGGAATCTTCTCTGGGAGTTCTGACATGGTCAAAAAATTCTTGCTAAAAGACTGCTTTGCAATAAATGAGTTTGTAGCACCAGAATCAATGAGAATACTGTAAAGCTTGTCAGAGAGAGAAGAAAAAACAAAAAAAATCAAATAATTTTTGAAACCAATATTCAGAATGCACAATTTTGCTCTGGGTGGAAAATAGTGAAGACCATTGAACACAACATTATCTTCCCTCAGGCTTTTTCCTGGCTGGGTAAGCTGGTGCTCAGTCCTTTTGAAACAGGCACCAAGACTATGCTTCCCACCACAATAGGGGCACAAGCCCTCCTTGATTCTTCTTTCCTTTCCAGAACCCATCAACCTGTGGTCCCTATTAAAGAGGGAAGAACGGGGATTGTCCCTTTTCTGAACCCTGAAATTCTTCTTCTTGTGACTTGAGCTTGAAGAATGTTGAGTATGAGAAGAGCTTGACTTTGAGGAATTAGTCTTCTTTTCTTGATGATGATTCTTCTCCTTCTGCCTCTCATGGTACCTGGTATCAAGATCCAGGGTAACATCCATTAAGACTTTAATAGAATCAATTCTTGAAGGATGGGGTGCCAATCCCTTCCTGAAATGATGAATAAGAGCCCTTTCACCCCAATCTCCAATTCTTGACATCAAAATTCTTGAATCAGAAGTTTACAAGGAAAATTTATCTCCTTCATTCATTCTGAGGATATCCCACTCTTCTTTTCCTTTTCTAACTTCATTTGGATCCCCTAAAAAAGTGAAGAGTTGGGATTTCAATAAGGCCCAGTTATTTGGGAATTAGTTTGGGTCTTGATTATTGAGGTTGGAAAGATAATGCTCAGTCCATTTTGAAGCCCTGCCAATGAGAAATGAAGTGGCATAAAGTACTTTCTTCCTGTATTCAGACAAATTTGCCTTTTAATCACAAACGATTAGCTGGAAAGACTAAATAAGACTTCTGACTATGAAGGGTTTAGCCCCTTCATAGATGGGTTTTTGAAGCTTCAGAAGATGAATCAGCTTTAAGATTGGCCATACTCTGAGTTATTCTATGCATAATGGAAAATAAAGCTGGTTCAGGATGATTAGACAGGGCTAGAGCTGGCCCTTGAGTACCCTCATATATGCCTGTAAGAGAAGGAATAACTTTAATACCACCAGACTCTTCCTTTTCCACAGAATGTTCCTCCTGCTATTTACCATCGTAACCAGAGCCTTTGAAATTGGTCCTTTAAATGCTTGGAAAAGCACCAACTACTCCTGAAAATGAATTTGATATTATTGGCTCTCTTCCTTCCTTACTGGATGGTGCTGGTCGTTCCATAAGTGTTTCTCTGTCTAAGTGGGCCCCCAGTTGAGGAACTGCAGGGGTTCCATCCAGAGGAGCTCTTGGATTTGGAGTAATACTGGATTGAGTTCTGACCTGAGATCTTGTCTGTCTTTCAGGAGGTGAGTGTTGGATATGCATAATTAAAAGATAAAATGAAATTGAAACTTGAATGTGAAGCAAAATTTGAGGGTGAGGACTTGAGGCAATTCAAAAAAAAGCTTGAAGTCAAAATCAAGATAGATATCTTGAAGAAACATCAATAAATCAAAATGAAAGCTTCATTTAAATCAATCAATCAAAAATCAAATGAAATCTTCAAGTCAATAAGTCTATATCTCAAATCAATCAAAATCAAAATCTTGTAGAAAGGGCAGTCAATCAAATGAATTATTAAGGAAAAATCACTTTACTTCAAAATTCTTGCTGTGAAAATTGGCAGGATGAATAAATCTTTAGTTCAATTGATTATCTTGAAGTCAATATCAATTTAATGTCAAATTAATCAATCAAATCAAACCAAATCAAATGAATTCCCCCTGAAAAATCAAAAATTCCTGAAGAATGTATCAAAATTTATATTGATTTGAAGAATTTGTTGGAATGGATATTGATGACCTATTTGAATTCAAATGAACAATAAGATGCTAATATTGAATTCAATTAATTTGATGAGCTGGATAAAGAATTAAAAAAACTCAAAATAAAAATGGGTCAGTTTTCCATCTTCAATAATGAAGAATGAATGAGAGAAAATTGAGGTGACAATAAATCATTAACCTCATACGCATAAAAAAGTCATAATTTTGATGAAATGAACGAATAAAGTGAGAAAGAATAAATTAAAAGAATGAAAAGAAATTATGAGTTCATTAATATAATGTCACAGGGGCTCTTGGGGAAAACAAGAGTGGCCTGGCACTCAGGAATAAAGAACTCACTTTGAGGGCTCCAAAGGATAAAGAAATAAAGAAAGGACTATATTTCTTTTATGACAATAATATTAAGGAGAAATATACCAAAGATAAGAAAATAGAAGAAGGCAGAGGTCAAAGATAATCAAAGAAGCCAAGGGCCAAAGAGCCAATCAAATGAAACCTCAGTTCACTTTCTCAACCTTATAGAAAGAACAATGGAATTAGTCAAGGATATGACCACCAATATTCACTGAAAGGCATAGAAGCAGGTGCAAATTACTTACTTATAAATATCAGTATTTACTTTGAATAATGAAAAGAAAATAAGAATAAAAGTAAATCCAATATATTAAGTGGCTGGCGAAAAAGTCCCCAGGGGTGGAAAGGTGGCCAGTATATTGGAAAGCAGAAAGGCTGATCCTTGAGGGTTGATCACCCGGCTGTATTGACTGCTTTGGGTTAATACAGATGTAGACATCTTGATGATTGAGCTGTGTGCCTCAGATTCCCATAGTGGAATATGAATTGCCCCAACAGGGCAAATTCCATACAGGCTTCCTGAATACACCCTGTATGTACCAATTGAGTTTTCCAAGAAGTTCTGGATCTCTTGATTCCTTAACAATTGATTTTATGATTAACAACCTCTTGAAAATACCCTTTAAGAATCATGAACCAGTATTCCCTTGGGGGAATACCATTAAAATTGGAATCCAACACCTGAAGGGCCAGGTGATTGGTGTCCTCAAATGGTCTTGTGAATACTACCATGTATTGGAGACTTGAATAACTTGATTATTCCTTCAAAATTGACTGATAGGCTGGTGGTGTGACTTGAAAGGAAACAATTGAGTCCTGAAAGTGTCACCATTGGATCTCCCAGGAAAAACCATGCATAAAGGTATTGTAAAATCCACTATCAGAAGTAAGGGTATTCAACCTTGAAGTTCACTCAAACTAACCAAACCATAAAATCAATATTTTTATGGCCATCCAGTTTCACAAAATTCCCTGGCTGAAACACTCATACAGTTTTGACACCAATTACAATCTGTCAGAATTCTTACAGGATGAACTCACCAATACAGTTTTGGATACACTAGTCTGAATCTGTATGATCACACAGCTTCACCACATCCCTTGTACAGACCCTTTAAATCCATAAAGGGGCTGTACTATCCAAATCAATTCATATGAAGACTCCTCTCAAGAAAAGTCACGTTTTGGATCAGTGCTGGTGGATTCTCACACATACCAGCACCTCTCCCTCCCTGTAAGGTGTGGATATGAAACTTTGATTAAAAATCTAGTACTTTTCCTGTCCTCAAAATTTGTATAAGGTAAAAATCAATTAAAAATAGTAAGAAATATTATTTTTAAGAGAAAACACGCCAATTTTATTGTTTATAGCTTTATTAGTATAAAACAATAATATTATAATGATTTATTGTTTTACCAACAATAAAAATTTATCCAAAAATACTATACAAGAGATATTTAAGGCTACAAAAGAAATTTCTTCAAGAGGAATTTCAATTGCAATTAATTAAGCAAAGAACTGCAAGCAATTAATTAAAAAACAAAGTCTTTAAAAAGAATATTAAAGAGAAAACACGCCCAAAAGTGACCAGAGTGAATTTGTAAACAAAGTGACAAAGTTTACAGTGATGAAAGATGCTTTGATTCACTTTTGGGGTGGTTCAGGGGTAAAAATGATTATAAGAGTTACAAACAATGATTATAATAATTTTTTCACGTGGTTAAAAGTTTTAAAATGATTTAAAAAAGGTGGTTGGAATCTTTTTTTGATTGGTTTAACAGTGTTTAAACAAATTATAGAAGGAAAAGATTCTAACATGAAGAGAAAAGTGGGGCAAAGAAGACATTCTTTTATAGCCATCAATTTTCTTACTCCAAAAGTGAAATTTACTCTTGTCAGTCGTGAAAAACAGTCTGACAACAGAAAAGCCAATTATGGCATCATTGAACCCTGGTTTAGACCAAGAAAGGGCTGGTTTAAGCCATTTGTAGCCATTTTTAGCCATTTTACACCCTTAAATCAGCCATTACTATAGCAATACCTGGCCTAGAGCCTTCAAAACCCGTCAGAATGTTTGTAAGAGACGTAGAAACCAGTTAAAGCTGTTTTTACTATGATTGTTTTATCTTAAGGGTAGTTTACCCTCTTGGCAACAGCTAAAACTACCCCAGTTGGTATCAAAACCTCAACATCAATTGAGTTCACAGACCCTGTAACTCAATTCCAGGCCATAATTGATGAACCTTTGCGTGAATTTTGACATCCCACGCCTGCCAGCAAGGAGTTTGGGGGTCTAGCTCCCCCTTAGAGTTGGAGTTCCTTTTCCCTCCCAATTTTAATCTTTCCAATTTATTTCTCCTTTAATTCCTCATCATTTATTATACTTATAATTTACATATGTAATTCAATTGAGTTGTACAGTTCAATACAGTAATAATTGATACCTCATATGTAAATCAAAGTTCACTTATGTAATACATGTGCACATTTTGACATTTCAATTGAATTCAATTGAAAATACTTTAATTCCTCATAGCTTCTAAAATATACACAACACCTCAATTTTAACACAAATTTTGGTGATTAACACTACATGTGATGTGAATTAAATTAAAGTTTTGAGGATTTTCAATTTTTGTATTGAAAATACTAAAAACTCAATTTAAGCTTATTTAGAGTTGAGTTACACAAATTTCACTCAGAGGTGACCCCACCTAATTTTTTATGAGGAATCAAATGGTGAAATAATTTTTATATGTTTATTTATTGGATAAAAAGTTATCATAATTTTCTTTGACATTTTTCCAAATTTATTTAATGTTTGACAATTTTATTAAAAATTCATTTTTACTTAATTTTTTCAAGTATAAATGTAATTTTACAATTTCAAAATTTAATGTAATTTTATTTTTAAATTGTAATTAAATTTTTAATTTTTGAATATAATTTTATATTTATATTTTGATTTTCATTTTAATAATATAAATAAATTTATTTTATTTATATTTATATGTTAATTTTCTATTTGTGGTCTTTTGGGTATATGAAATTACCTCTAAGGCACACATTCCCTCCCCCTAAAAAAGAATATTACTTTGTAATATTGGTATATCTAGTGTTTCTGAATCTCCTGAGGAGTTTGGTAGCTTCTGGTATATATTTTTCTTCTAACCATTCATCTTCACAAGTTGGGTCACTGTACCTAACAAGGTATTCCCTCACTTTCTTGGTTCTTAATTTTCTTTCTTTAAGAACTTTGGTAATTTTCTTAGTACCAGATGTCTCAATAGGAGGTATCAATTGAGGAACTTTATTCCTCAAGGGATATTTCTCAGAATAACTAGATTTATATGGATTCACCAAGCTCATTGGAAAGGTAGGATGCTTATTACTAAGTTCTTCAGATAATTCTACTTCAACAGCATTTTCCCTGCACCTTATTGCATGCTTTCTGGCTCTGTCTGGAATTCCTTTCAAGCTGGCAGCTGTAGGATGTATTTCAACCAAATCCTTCCTTAAAGAATCTTGGGGTAATTTGGGATTCCATACTTTTTCAAAATAGCAGGAGTCTCATTGGTACTGGCATGAATGGATGTTTTGTATGCAAGTTTCAGTGCAGGTAGAACAGTACACCACTCATGGGTGAAACCATCACTATCTTTAAATTCAAGGCCATATGCACAAACTCTACTCACCACATCTTCTAAGGTTCAAATCATTCTTTCAGCTAGACCATCAGTTTGTGGGTGGTAGGCTGTAGAGAAGGATAATTTCTTCCCAAATAGTTGATGAAGATTTGTCCACAATGCTGAGGTGAATTTAGGATCTCTGTCACTAATGATATTTGTAGATATGCCAGTCCATGATAATTGTGAGCCTTTGAGATATGAACACATACCCAATAAGGGCACAAGAAAGATTCAGAATAATTATACCTTTAAGATAATTATACTAAAATTACTTAGAATAATTATACATTAAAAATAATTACTTTAAAAATACAAAAATACCATAAATTGGTACAAAACTTGGTTTAACTTAAAAACCAATGAATCAACATGTGAAATAAATTATACCATTGGGTTCCCCATGGTAGAATACACATATACCATTTTTATGGCATATCTGTAAAGTCAATATTTAATGAATTATAAGGTATAATACCTTATAAAAGCCCTAAAACCTTATTTATTTCAAGAACTAATGAATCAACAAGTAAAATAAATTGTACTATTGGATTCCCCACGAAATTCTACACATAAAATAATTAATGAGCTAATTTCCAAAGTTAATACTTAAGGAATTAACGTGAATATATGCACTTTTTTGGTCAACACATATATTCAAGGATCATACCTAATATCTCTTAAACTATACATGATAGAGTGATGAACCAAAAATAAAGTTACCACGTAATTACTGTAAGAACACAGATATGAACTTTCTTTTACAAATTATAAACAAGGTTAAAACCTATGATGAAATATTGATAAAAATCAACAGAGCTGTTGACCACTTTGTTGTGAAAGTGGTCCAAACTTAAAAAAACGTATACAGTTGGATTCTACTAGTTCATTCGTGAAGAATTATGTAATTTTTATTATTAAATTCAGGGTACAACCCCCTGAAATCAAGGTTTGAAGTTTAAAATATTGAATTTCGACAGAAAAGATGAGTTACAAGAAAAATCATCAAAATTAGAGTTTTGATGATGTAATGAAACGCTCTTGGCAGCATAATAAGGTTATGTCAGGCTATCAGAATTGACTCTTCGAATTGCTGTAGCGTGTAAATCTTAAAAGTTATTAAGGATCAAACTTTGAGCTTAATTTGAGCAGTTATGATCACTCACTGTAACCTTAATTTAAGTTTAACAGTCTTGTGAGTGATAAAATTGGTGAATACTATTAGTTTATGATTAAAACTAATAAAATCCACGAAATTTGGGGTTCTGCCAAGCCTCTGATGTCATCAACTTTAGAGTTATAGTGATAACTCTAAATAATGGTGTAATAATGATGTAATATGGTTTGATAATGATGTAATCATCTCCAAACCTTAAAATATTGATCAATTCCAGTGGATATGATCAGTACACGTCTACTAGAAGCCTTTTGGACTCTAAGAGGGAGGTATTTACTATAAATAGAGCTTTTTTTACTCTATTTTCCCCTCAGATGCATCAAAAACATTAAAACAATTAAATCAAAGGTAATTTCTTTATTCTTTATATATAAAACTATTATATTATTAAAGACCAAAGGCCACCTTATTATAATCATCAATTTTGACGTGATTAAATTATTTGTTTAACTTTTCTTGTTAAAAAATCTCTCTAAAACTCATTTCCACGTAAAAAAATCAAGAATATTTGTAATTTCTCTATTTTTTATTGTAAATACAATTTGTAAGCGTTGTATTTATATTATTTGGCCTAAATATTTCAAAATTATTATATTAAGTATTAAAAGTAGGTTATTTTCTCTTATTATAATAATTTCTCTATTATTATTCTTTTAATAATTCTTTAATTAATATAAATAGTATTTATATTAATTTATAACTTTAATATTAGTAATATTACTGTTATTAATTGTTTTTTATTAATAAAAAACAATTTTTCACGCCTTTATTCTTTGTTGGTAACAATAATAAAGAGCTTTTAAATATATTAATTTTTTTATATTAATATATTTATTATAGTATATTTTTATAATATAAATTATATTGTTATATTTATTTAATAATATAATTATTTTACGCCATAATAATAATTATTATTTATTATTATTATATTTTTAATCTTATTTATTCAATTCATAAGGACATTCAGAGTACAATAAGTAATAAATTAGTAATTTTTACTTATTGTTTCATAGTCAAACCTTACAATACTACGCTATTCCATATCAGAAGAGCTGTATCCATGGCTGTATCATCTTTGTGACATGGCAAAAAGATTGGATTTTTACCAAAACTGTCTACAATTACTAGGCAAGCATTGTAACTTCTGTCACCTCCTGGTGGTAGACCAGTTACCCAATCCATATGGACAATTTCCCAAGGTCTGCTGGGTTCTTGGATTCTGATCATATTTCCAAGTATTTTGCCAGTGGATTTATTTGCTTTTTGACATCTGTAACAGGTTTTGCAATACTCTGCAACATCTTTCTGCCACATTGGCCACCAGATATAGGTCTTCACGTTTTCTCTTGTTCTGTCTTCAGACAGATTTCCTGAGAAGGGGCTGTCATGGCATTCTTTCAGTACAAGATTGATTAATGACCTGTCCACAACTGTCATGACACATGTGTGCCTGGTTCTGTGGTAAATTATACCATCCAGTAGGTGAAATCTTCCTTCATCATAAGATTTTTTCCATACTTCATCCAAGGCCCGTATCAGAGAGTTGTCTTTACAGTCTCTGTTAAGTAATTGGCACAGATGCTACGATTCCTATCTTGAGGGTAACTGTTTCTTACTTCTTCAAAGAAGTTGGTGTTCAAGTCTGTAACACTTATTCCTTCTATTGGGATCTGTGGTGAAGCTTCTTCTGGCACATAAGCAGGATTATCAATATTATTTGGTAATGGCCATCTGCTTAGTCCATCTGCATTTTTATGAATATTCCCATCCTTATGAACAATAGTCATATTGCCTCTGTATTCTTGTATGGCTATTTACCATCTGAGCATATGTCTGTTGGGGGTTTTAATGTTTAAAAGTGATTTGACAGCTGTACAATCTGTTATCACTTCAAAAACACATCTCTCTAAGAAGTAGTTCAATTTCTCCAAGGCCCAGACAAGTCATAGACATTCCATTTGACTTGCCCCATATCTGGCTTCAGTTGGTTTGATTTGCCTGGTTATGAAACATATGGGTCCTTCTACAGGTTTGTCATTTATTATCTGAACTTGGTGAAGTGCAGCACCCAATCCATCCCCTGATGCATCAATATACAATTTAAAAGGCAATTTAAAGTCTGTCATCAGTAAGAGTGGAGCAGTGGTCAAGGCTTCTCTTTGAGACTCAAAATCTTTGACTCTGTCAACAGTCATTTCAAATAATGTGTATTTGTCACACAATTTATAAAGTGGTCTTGCTATGGATGCAAAATCTTTAATGTGTTGCCTTTAATATCCTGCAAAACCTAAGAATGACTGAATTTCCTTCTTGTTTTGAGGCATGGGTTTTAGCAATACTGCTGCAACTTTGTTTTTGTCAATTCCAAGGGACAAACCAGATACAACATGTCCTAGTGCTTTAAGTTCTTTAAATCCAAAATGACATTTCTTCAAAGAGATTTTCATGTTTACTGATTGATTTTTTGTCAAACCTCTGGACAATCTGTACATGTGCTCTTCCCAAGTCTTGGAACAGACAATAATGTCATCAAGGTAAATGATGAACCATCCCTCTGAGAGTTCTTCAGGGAATATTTCATTCATCATTCTTTGGAAGTGTGAAGGTGCATTTTTGATACCAAAGGGCATCCTCAAGTATTTGTACACTCCACAATGAACAATAACTCTCAATTATTTTCTTGCTCTTGGTGTCACCACATTTTGATGGAATCCTTTAAGGGCATCCATTGTGGTTATATACACTGCTTGGGATATTTGAGTAAGGGCAATTTAGATTTTTGGTATTGGGTATCTGTCTGGAACGGTGTAAGTGTTCAGAGCTCTAAAGTCCCCAACCATTCTAGATTTTCCATTATGCCATGCCACTATGACTGGTGTAGTTATTTCCACTTCTTCATTGTGGCCTACTTTTCTTATTACACCAAGGTCCAGAAGTTCTTTGATATGAATTTCTAGAGCTTCTCTTGATTTTGGACTTGCTGGATATGCAGGTCTTCTTAAGAGTGGTGGATAAGGTCTCTCAAAGTGAAGAATGATCTCAACTTCATGACCAATAATTGCTCCTAGAGGTTCTTTGTCTGAAGCAAATGCTCCTCTGTGGTCATACAAAAGGAAAGAAAGTTCATTTTCTTGTTTATGGGTCAGATGAAGGCTTATTTCAGCCTCATTTAACTGTTCAGACTTGAATTTCTCTAACTCTGAGTTGACTGGTGATACTTTGTTTACTGTAATTTGTCTTTCAAATGGTAGAAAGGAAATTTTTGGCGCTTATTGTCTCCAATAGTAAGGTATCTGTCTTTGTTGTTATGAAAATCTACCCCATACATGATTAAATAGTCATTTCCCAATATAAAATGGGTACTAGAGCAATTTTCCATAACAACAAATTCCACTGTGATTCTTAAATTCCCATTTATGTGTGTGAATTTGACATTGGTCTATAAAGTTCCTAATGCTTTCATTGGAATACTTGCACTATTGAATTTTATACCATCAATTGGTAACAATTGGTCTTCAAAATTTGGTACACAAGTGTTAAGAAAAGATTTTCCAACACAAGAGCAGAAGGCTCCTGGGTCAAGCAAAAGTTTGGTGGGCTTGTTTTCAATAACCACTTCTGTTATACAGGAGTTACCAGCTGCATAACCTTTCCCCCTGTTTGGTTTTGTTTTCATATGTTGTGAATCTTGAACTTTTGATAAATCAAGTTGACCATTGCTCAATTGTGGCAAGTGGGAATAAGATTCCATGATGTCAAAAGTGGCAGTAATATTTTCTATAGCTTTTGAAGATTCAGAAAATATTGATGACTTATCATCTGAATTGTCCTCAATTATGTCATCTTTCTCAAGATCAGGTTCCTTTTCAATATCAATTTCATTAATTTCCCCCCTTTTTGGACATGCGTTGGCTAGATGGGTGGTGCTTTGGCAAAGATGGCACTTCCTGACTGTATCTGCAGATTTATACTTAACATTATTAGAATTTTCTTTGGGGTTTTTGTCCACAGAATCTTTCCAAGGTGTATTAAATCTTGTTTTGAGATTCACCCTACTAGAACCAATTTTGGTTCTGGTGGTTACTTCTTCTAATATATTGATAATATCCTCTTCTGAATATTGTTCAGTAGTCCTGCTTTTGATAGCATGCTCTAAGTCACCTCCACATTGTCTCAGAATTTTTCAATGGATCATAAATTCTGACATGTCAGGATATATTGCTGTTAATCTGTCTTTTTGTTGGCAAAACCATGGGAAAGCTTTGTCTTTATCAGCATTAAATTTGGAAGATTCAAAGGCTGTTTCAACTTTAAACCTCAAAGCATTATTTGCCCATTTGTTAATGATTTGGATGTTCCACCAAGTCTAACTCTGGTGTCCATGTGCTTGTCTTATTTTGATGTACCATCTGTGAGCTGATTTGGTAAACAAGGTGTTAAATCTGGCTGTTACCAATCTGTCTGGTAATTCAAAATCCTCTTTGATAATGTCAATACCTCTAATTAATTCCATATGGTCATACTCTCCTTCACCACTGAAGTGAGGCCTTTCTTTAAGTTTTTGGAACTTCTTTCAAGAGTGCTTGGCCGATTGATGGTCTAAGTTATGAAAAGAAGTAGAAAATTCATTTTTTAACTGTGAATTTTCAATATCCAATACTTGTGGATTGGGGATTCTTGCATCTTCATTTTGATTCAGAGGTGTAGAAATTCTTGGTAAAGTGTTATCAGTTGTTCAATATCATTCATTTTACTGGTGTTACACCTTTGTGAATTTCTTAACTCATGTTGTAAGCTTTGTATAGAGTCTATGACATTCTTTTTATGATCATCCTCTTTATATGTAAGCTCATTCCATAATTCTGTTTGTTTAGTATTATCAGATATTACTTCATTTAGCTTTATTGTTAATTTTGATATTTCCTCTCTTGAGGTATCAAAATGCTTTTTCAGGGAAACTATATTTGTCTTTACTTCAGCAAATGATTTTGAAATATCATCAAGAGATTTCTTATTATCCTCTTTGATAGTATTAATAGCTTTTTTATTCTTGTTTCAATTATGTCATCAATATTGAATTTAGAATATTTTTCTGTTAATTCTTTAATAATGGCAGATTGCTCATTTATATTAATGCCAAAATAATTATCATTATTGGGAGTTTTGATTGTTCTTAAAGCTCTTTCAAAGCATTTAAGTGTATCATTGATTTGGCTCAGACTCAAGTTATTTGTTTTACCATTTTCACAAATTGATGTATTTTTATCAGAAAGATGACTTTTTATGTCAGAAATAGCTTTATACAACTCTGGAATACAATCTAAAGTATCAGAAAGCATTGTTAATAGTTTAATATGTCTTCCTCCTTCTTTTGTCATTCCATCATGGTTCTGGCCATCTGAAATACATTTTCCATGGCATCCTGTTGAATCTTTGGGATTCTGTTGCCCTGGCTGTATGGTTTTGGGACTGGTGCCTTCCCTTTGCCCTTGTTTGGAGTTTGTGGCTGCTTTTTCACATTGGAATTTCTGCTGCTGGCCACTGGGTCTGTTTTTGGCACTGGTTTGGGTGGTGGTGGGTTGTTTTTCCTCCATTCTAGTGTCAAAAGCATCATGTTTTTCTTCTCCATCAATGGATGCCATCCATTGAGCAATTTGCAAGTATTGGGATAGCCCAGGAATTTTCTCACAGTCAGGTAAGAATTCATGCGATTCTTCCACAGGTCCGCAAGGATCTGGTACTCCTTGAATTGAAGTGCATTGTTGCATTCACTGTGGCTGGCTTTGTATATGTCCACAGAGGCTTGTTGTGGCGGTGTCAGCTCTTTTTAGAGGTAAAATGGTATTATCGGCTTCAGAATGACCCATTTTAGTTGTTTGGAATTAATCAACTGACCCTTTTCCTTCTTTACCTGATTGGCCTCTGCCATAATCACGTCTATTACCTTTCTGGGAGCTGCTTGAGGGGTTATAGCTGGCTCCTGATCTGGTTGAAGGCATAATTGTGGTTAAAAAGGCTTAAAATAGTAATTCTACATCAAAAAACTTACTATTGGCCAAATCTTTGGCTTTCTGAAGAGTGTTACTTATTTCCAAGTTGACTAATTCAGAAGAAATTGGCTCTGGTTGAATATTCTGAGCCACAATAATTGTGAGCCTTTGAGATATGACCACATACCCAATAAGGTCACAAAAAGACTCAGAATAATTATACCTTTAATATAATTATATTAAAATTACTTAGAATAATTATACATTAAAAATAATTACTTAAATATACAAAAAATACCATAAATTGGTACAAAAATTGGTTTAACTTAGAAACCAATGAGTCAGCATGTGAAATAAATTATACCAGTGGATTCCCCATGGAAAAATACACATATACCATTTTTATGGCATATCTGTAAAGTCAATATTTAATGAATTATAAGGTATAATACCTTATAGAGACCCTAAAACTTTATTTATCTCAAGACCTAATGAAACAACATGTAAAATAAATTGTACCAGTGGATTCCCCACGAAAGTCCACACATAAAACAATTAATGAGCTAATTTCCAAAGCTAATACTTAAGGAATTAACCTGAATATATGAACTTTTTTGGTCAATGCATATATTCAAGGATCATAGCTAATATCTCTTAAACTATACATGATAGAGTGATGAACCAAAAATAAAGTTACCACGTGATCACTTTAAGAACACAGATATGAACTTTATTTCACAAATTATAAACAAGGTTAAAACCTATGATGAAATATTGATAAAAATCAACAGAGCTGTTGACCACTTTGTTGTGAAAGTGGTCCAAACTTAAAAGAAAGTATACAGTTGGATTCTACTAGTTCATTCGTGAAGAATGATGTAATTTTTACTATTAAACTCAGGGTATAACCCCCTGAAATCAAGGTTTGAAGTTTAAAATATTGAATTTTGACAGAAAAGATGAGTTACAAGAAAAATCATCAAAATTATAGTTTTGATGATGTAATGGAAAGCTCTTGGCAGCATAATGAGGGTATGCCAGGCTATCGGAATTCACTCTCTGAATTGCTGTAGCGTGTAAATCTTAAAGGTTATTGAGGATCAAAAATTGGGCTTAATTTGAGCAGTTATGATCACTCACAGTAACCTTAATTTAAGTTTAACAGTCTTAAGAGTGATAAAATTGGTGAATACTATTAGTTGATGATTAGAACTAATAAAATCCACAAAGTTTGGGGTTCTGCCAAGCCTCCGATGTCATCAACCTTAGAGTTATAGTGATAACTCTAAATAATGGTGTAATAATGATGTAATATGGTTTGATAATGATGTAATCATCTCTAAAGCTTAAATTATTTATCAATTCCAGTAGATATGATCAGTACACGTCTACTAGAAGCCTGTTGGACTCTAGGAGGGAGGTATTTACTATAAATAGAGCTCTTTTTACTCTATTTTCCCCTCAGACGCATCAAAAACATTAAAACAACTAAATCAAAGGTAATTTCTTTATTCTTTATATATAAAACCATTATATTATTAAAGACCAAAGACCACTTTATTATAATCATCTATTTTGACGTGATTAAATCAGTTATTTAATTGTTTTTGTTAAAAATCTCTCTAAAAACTCATTTCCACGTAAAAATCCAGAATAATTTGTAATTTTCTTTTTTTTAATTGTAAATACAATTTGAAAAGGTTTTATTTATATTTTTTGGCGTAAAATATTTCAAAATTATTATATTAAGTGTTAAAAGTAGGTTATTTTCTCTTATTATAATAATTTCTCTATTATTACTCTCTTAATAATTCTTTAATTAATATAAATAGTATTTATATTAATTTATAACTTTAATATTAGTAATATTATTGTTATTAATTGTTTTTTATTAATAAAAAACAATTTTTTACGCCTTTATTATTTGTTGGTAACAATAATAAAGAGCTTTTTAAATATATTAATTATTTTATATTAATATATTTATTTATTATATTATATTTTCATAATATAAATTATATTATTATATTTATTCAATAATATAATTATTTTACGCCATAATAATAATGATTATTTATTATTATTGTATTTTTAATCTTATTTATTCAATTCATAAGGACATTCAGAGTACAATAAGTAATAAGTTAGTAATTTTTACTTATTGTTTCATAGTCAAACCTTACATTTGGGGGCCTGGCCGTGATATTAACTTAAAAGACCTCTAAGAAGATTCTAATTGGGTTTATCCAATAATAAATTATATTTATAATCATAAAATTATATAATAATTTTATATTTTATTTATTTTAAAAGCTATTGAGGCATTTGGAAAGCAATTGTACTGTCTTACACGTGGTTTTTCACATCCTTAGACTTGCAAGAACTTTCTTTGGGTGACTCTAGTGATTAAAAGAGATATTTTATAAATTAAAAA
Source organism: Austropuccinia psidii (assembly GCA_023105745.1). Lineage (NCBI taxonomy): Eukaryota > Fungi > Basidiomycota > Pucciniomycetes > Pucciniales > Sphaerophragmiaceae > Austropuccinia > Austropuccinia psidii. Next base: position 56,654,798 of record JALGQZ010000002.1, on the reverse strand, counting down.
TAATTTTATTATAATTTAATTTTATAAGAATCATATTCATTTTTTATTTTATTCTTTAAAAATAAAAAATGAAAAAAAATATAAAAAATATTAAAAAATATTAAAAAACAATAAAAAAAGTTGTTTTTATTTGATTTTTATTCAATTCTTTATTTATTCCAATTTTTCAAAGATATAAAAGCAATTTCTACGTGGAAAATTGCCATATCTTGCCAAAAAATAACACTTCATATAAAAAGACTTATATTTATTTGTCTTTTTTAGTGTTTGAAGATAACCCAACAGAAGACAACCAAGATACTGTTGAGAGATTGGTGGAAGAAACTTGTCAAAGTTCTCCAACACCAGTTATCACTAAAAGAAAGAAAGCTAATAAATTAGACTTTCCAGGACCCACCATTCAAGACTCTGAAGGTGAGCACCTCTTTTATAATTGCCATAAAAATAATTTTTATTCTAAAATACTTTTATTTGTCTTATTTCTTAAATTATGACTACCAGAAGAGGTTCCCAATACTCCATCCAATCAGATGGAGCTGGACTCAGAAGTAGAACTGATCCCTCAAAAGGGAAAAGAAAGGGCAATATCCCCTGTGGAACAGAATACACCCAAGGAAGTGCCTTATCCCAAAGGCAAGTCCCAGAAATGCCCATGATATCTGAGCCTGAATTGGAACTAAGTATGAGTAACTCAAATAGGTATAAATCACATTCAGAGTGCTCAAATAGACATCTACATGAGCCAGTACAAGCAGTATTACACAGTGTACAAGGACAAAGATTGGGAAATGTTGCCTCAAATACCCCAAGGAATGATGAACTCCTGGCACATCCTGAAAAAGTTCCTCAAAGAGGAGGAGATAGTGAAATACTCCAATGGATGGAATCCACTGTCATCCAAACCTCAAATCAAAAAAATCAAGGATTACCATGCCAAAAAGAGGGAGGCAACCAAGGAAGAAGCCCCAGTAGCTTCTACCAGCAAGCCCCAAGCCAACCCACTTCCCCAAGAAGGGAAGAAGAACAAGAAAAAGCACTGGAGGAAACCATATTCCCCAAGCTACAGGATCCCAAGAATCCAAAAGGATGCCATGGACAATGTTTTCAACATGGCCAGAACCTTGATGGAATTCAAGGACAAGGAAGAGCAAAGAATGAGACAACCTCATTTCCCAAAGAAATAACCTTGTTCAAAGATGTTGTAAATACTTTAACAGAAATTAAAAATAGTATATTACCTCTAAAAGAAATTAAAGATAGTTTATTATCACTACAAGAAATAAATAACAATTTATCTTCTTTAACAAAAACTTTTGTGCAAAACAAGAAAGAAATTGACAACATTAAGTTTATTGTTGAAAATAATAAACCAAAGAATTTGATTGACAATACTCAAAAATTAATACAAGGACAACAAGAATTTTATAAATACATAAAAGATATCAAAGACAAAACTTTGACAATCAATTATGATGTGAGTATTGACAATCTTACAGAAAAATTAAACAAATTAAGTATTTCTGTAGAAAAAATTTAAGAAAAGACTTCATCACACCAAAAATTACTTTTGGACCATGTGGAAAAAAGTGATGAAGCAAGAATGCATCTGAAGGATGACACTAAAGTGAAATAAGGCTCATTACTGAAAAAATGGATAAAATTAATGAGGCAAATTTAAATATGCCAAAGTTATCAACACCATTTTCTCATATAAGAAGCCCTGTTAAAGCAAAAGAGGAATTAACAAATCCTTTCATAACAGACTTGAGTCACCAACACAATAACCAAGTCTTAATGAAGGAAGCACCTCAATTGAAAGAATGGCCAACATTCACAGGAGAAGGTGAATATGACCACATGTCATTTATTAAAACAATTGACATGTTACAAGAAGACTATGCCATACCAGATGAATTCATCACTGCAAGATTACATTCATTGTTTGAGAAATCTGCAAAAAGATGGTATTATGGCATAAGACAAACAAATGGTAAAAATACCTGGTCTTGGTGGAAACAAGAAATAATAACCAAGTGGGCAAATGATTCCTGGAGGTACAAGATAGAAAATGCATTTGAAAAATCTTTCTTTGACCCAGAAAAAGACAAACCTTTAACTTGGTTCTTGAAACAAGTTGAAAGGCTTAATGCACTGTACCCAGAAATGTCACAAAAGATGGTGCACATGGAAATACTTAAAAAATGTGGAGGGGAACTAGAACATGCCCTGAGAAGCAGGTGTATAGAACCATGCTCCACAGAAGAGTATATAAATGCACTAGAAGATATAGTGACAAGAACAAAAATCGGCAGGACTTGGAAAAAATTGGACATTAAAAGCCCAAATAAACCATTTATCAAAAAAGATAAATCAAAAGAATCCTTTAAGCCCAATACATCCAACAATAATGAGCAAAGAAAATTCCATGAATGTGGAGGTATTGGACACTTAGCCAATAATTGCCTTAAAAAAGCAAAAATTGATGGAATTGTGGAAACAGAAAACCACAATGACAAAGAAGAGGAATCTGACTCTGAAAAAGAGACAAAAGAGTCAGAAAGCTCTGAAAGTGATGAAATCAATATAATTAATGCACAAATTAATAATATTGATATAATTTATGAAGTACTGGATGTTAACTCAAACTTACCACAAGTTGGGACATCTGACACAAACCTGACAAACATACAAGATGCCAAAATGTATAGAACCAAAACTGCAAGAGGAATGGGATATACAGCTGGAAAATCAAGTATAAGTATTGTTATGGTTGATAACCAAGAAGGAAAAGTTAACTTGGATACAGGAGCATATTGCACCTGTGTTGGGAAAAGTTATTTAAAAACTATTGTCCCAAACTGGGAAGAAAAACTTATGCCAATACAAGGTGTCAAATTTAGTAGTGCAAGTGAGAGCATGAAGCCCCTTGGAATAATTGATTTAACACTAATTTTTCCTCATCCCTCACAATGTGTCAGAATTAAAGTAGAGTTTGTAGTAATGGACAACTGTACTAGTAATCATTTTATACTTGGGAATGACTACTTATCAATCTATGGTATAGATATCTCCAACCAAAAAGATAGATATTTTACCATAGGAGATAGCAAAAGACAAAAATTTGGCTTCTTAAATAACAAAAAACAAATCACAGTTATTAAGAAAGAAGAAAAAATTCCAGAAAAGGAACTTTTTATATCTGAACAACTTAAAGAGGCAGAATTCAATCAAGAATTAACAGAAAAAATGAAAGAAAAATTGATTGACCTCTTATTTAAGTATGAAAATGCCTTTGCAACTGACAAAGAACCACTAGGTGCCATAATTGGACATGAAGTGGATATAATTCTTAATGTAGAAAAACCTTACCCACCTTTATTAAGAAGACCTGCTTATCCAGCCATTCCAAGGGCTAGAGAAGCCTTAGAGGTGCACATTAAAGAATTAATGGACCTTGGAGTATTAAGAAAGGTTGGACATAATGAACAAGTAGAAGTTACTACACCTGTCATTATAACTTGGCATAATGGAAAATCAAGAATGGTAGCAGACTTCAGAGCCCTGAACACCTATACCATTCCAGACAGATATCCAATACCTAGAATCCATGAGACATTGACCCAATTGTCACAAGCCAAGTTCATCACAGGTATGGATGCTCTTAAGGGTTTTCATCAAAATGTCTTAACAGATAATGCCAAGAAACTACTAAGAATAATAGTCCATTGTGGAATTTTTGAATACTTAAGAATGCCATTTGGGATAAAAAATGCACCTTCCCATTATCAAAGAATGATGAATACCATATTCCCTGAAGAATTATCAGAATGATGGTTAATTATCTATATTGATGATATCATAGTTTGCTCAGAAACTTGGGAAAATCACCTTACAAGCCTAGAAAGGGTACTACAAAAAATTGTCCAAGTGAATATGAAAATTTCCCTGAAAAAGTGTCATTTTGCATATAGTGAATTAAAAGCACTAGGACATGTGGTATCTGGCCTTAGTCTAGGCATAGACAAAAATAAAGTGGCAGCAGTACTACTTAAACCAATGCCTCAAACCAAAAAAGAAATGCAGTCTTTTCTAGGATTTGCTGGTTACTATAGACAGCATATAAAGGACTTTGCAAAGATTTCTAAATCCTTGTATAAGCTATGTGACCAACAAACAGTCTATGAGATGACAGAAGAAAGAGTCAAGGCATATGAAGAATTGAAAAATTCCTTAACAAATGCCCCATTTCTTCTAATGCCAGATTGGAAACTACCCTTCAAACTGTACATTGATGCTTGTGGAGAAGGACTAGGTGCTGCACTTCACCAAACACAAATTATCAATGATAAACCAGTGGAAGGACCAATTTGTTTCATTTCAAGGCAAATAAAGCCAACAGAAGCAAGGTATGGAGCAATCCAAATGGAATGCTTATGCCTAGTGTGGGCTTTAGGAAAACTGCATTATTATTTGGATGGCACAGTATTTGATGTAATCACAGACTGTAATGCTGTGAAATCACTATTAAATATGAAGACTCCAAATAGACATATGCTGAGATGGCAAATTGCTATCCAGGAATATAGAGGAAATATGACTATTGTTCATTAATTTGGAAATATTCATAAAAATACAGATGGTCTTAGCAGATGGGCTCTAGCAAATACCCCTGACAATCCATCATGGGTACCACAAGAAGAACACCATATAGAAGGAATATGTGTTACAGACATTGGCACAGAATTCTTTAACCAAGTTAAAGAAAGCTATAAGACAGACAAAAATTGCCATATCTTAAGCCAACTTCTAATGAAAGACTGCAAAGATCCAGCACTTTCATCAAAACTAGATGAAATATGGAAAAAAGCATATGATGAAGGAAGATTCCACCTCCTTGATGGAATCCTTTACCATAGAACAAAACACACATGTTTTATGGCCTTAACAGATAGAACACTAATAAACACTGTTTTACATGAGTGTCATGATAGTGTTGCATCTGGACATCTCTCAGAAGATAGGACACTAGAGAGGGTGAAAACCTGCTCTTGGTGGCCAAATTGGAAGAAAGGTGTTGCAGAGTACTGCCAAACCTGTGACAGATGTCAAAAAGCCAACAGAGCCACAGGAAAGAAATTTGGAATGATGATCCAAATCCAAGAACCAAAATCCCCATGGGAAATAGTTCATATGGATGGGGTAACAGCACTACATCCAGGAGGAGACAGGAGCTATAATGCATGTCTAGTGACAGTTGACAGGTACAGTAAAACTCCCATGGTCTTACCATGTCACAAAGATGACACAGCTATGGATACAGCCATAATGATATGGAATAAATTCATTAGCCACACAGGCTTATTCCAAAATATTATAAGTGACAGAGACCCAAAGTTCACTTAAGCATTATGGACAAATCTCCATAACTTGTTTGGGACAAAGTTATCATTCTCAGCAGCTTATCATCCTCAAACTGATGGTTTAGCAGAAAGAATGATACAGACCCTAGAGGATATGATCAGAAGATTCTGTGCTTATGGGCTAGAATTCAAGGATTCTGATGGTTTTACCCATGATTGGTGTACACTAATACCAGCACTTGAACTGGCATATAAGACATCAATCCATTCTTCTACTGGCAAAACACCAGCAATGCTAGAGAAAGGTTGGAATCCAAGACTTCCTTATGATACCTTCAAAAAGGTCTTAGTTGACATACATCCAACAGCAAGCAGTTTTAAGATAATGCTTGACAAAGCAAGACACCATGCAAACAGATGCATGCAAGACTCTTTCAAATATGCAAAAGAAAGATGGGACAAAAGTCATAAACCACCTGACTTCAAAATAGGAGATTTGGTATTAGTATCAACTCTTAACTTTAATAACATAAAAGGACCAAAGAAATTGAAAGATTCCTTTGCAGGACCATTTATGGTAAAAGCACTTCATGGACCCAATGCTGTACAATTGGAACTCACAGGTTATTTAATGAATAAACACCCAACTTTCCCTGTAAGTCTTATAAAACCTTACAGCTCAAGTGACAAGGAATTATTTCCACTAAGAAATAAACCCCCACTTGAAATTCCCCCTTTGGAAGAAGGAGAAGAAAAAAGAATTGTAAAAGTCCTTAAAGAAAGAAGGACAAGGAACAAAAAAGAAAGAGAATACCTTGTAAGGTATAGAAATCCAACTCAAGAAGATGAATGGCTACTTGAGAAAGATATAACAAATGCTGATAAACTACTGAGAATGTTTAGACATGAAAGAAAACCTAAAGAATAACAAAATCAATCATTATTGAGCTTCAGGACTGATAAAGTCTAATGAAGAGGTAGGACAGTGGATGATACCCTAATCACACATGTCAGATTGTGGTACAATCTTTTTTGGTGGTAGGGAATGTGAGCCTTTGAGATATGACCACATACCCAATAAGGTCACAAAAGGACTCAGAATAATTATACCTTTAATATAATTATATTAAAATTACTTAGAATAATTATACATTAAAAATAATTACTTAAATTTACAAAAAATACCATAACTTGGTACAAAAATTGGTTTAACTTAAAAACCAATGAATCAGCATGTGAAATGAATTTTACCAGTGGATTCCCCATGGAAAAATACACATATACCATTTTTATGGCATATCTGTAAAGTCAATATTTAATGAATTATAAGGTATAATACCTTATAAAAACCATAAATCTTTATTTATCTCAAGAACTAATGAAAGAACATGTGAAATAAATTGTACCAGTGGATTCCCACGAAAATCCACACATAAAACAATTAATGAGCTAATTTCCAAAGTTAATACTTAAGGAATTAACCTGAATATATGCACTTTTTTGGTCAATGCATATATTCAAGGATCATAGCTAATATCTCTTAAACTATACATGATAGAGTGATGAACCAAAAATAAAGTTACCACGTAATCACCTTAAGAACACAGATATGAACTTTATTTCACAAATTATAAACAAGGTTAAAACCTATGATGAAATACTGATAAAAATCAACAGAGCTGTTGACCACTTTGTTGTGAAAGTGGTCCAAACTTAAAAAAAAGTATACAGTTGGACTCTACTAGCTCATTTGTGAAGAATGATGTAATTTTTTGTTATTGAATTCAGGGTATAACCTCCTGAAAGCAAGGTTTGAAGTTTAAAATATTGAATTTCGACAGAAAAGATGAGTTACAAGAAAAATCATCAAAATTAGAGTTTTGATGATGTAATGAAACGCTCTTGGAAGCATAATAAGGTTATGCCAGGCTATCAGAATTCACTCTCTGAATTGCTGTAGCGTGTAAATCTTAAACGTTATTGAGGATCAAAGTTTGAGCTTAATTTGAGCAGTTATGATCACTCACAGTAACCTTAATTTAAGTTTAACAGTCTTAAGAGTGATAAAATTGGTGAATACTATTAGTTTATGATTAAAACTAATAGAATCCACGAAATTTGGGGTTCTTCCAAGCCTCTGATGTCATCAACCTTAGAGTTATAGTGATAACTCTAAATAATGGTGTAATAATGATGTAATATGGTTTGATAATGATGTAATCATCTCTAAACCTTAAAATATTGATCAATTCCAGTGGATATGATCAGTACACGTCTACTAGAAGCCTGTTGGACTCTAGGAGGGAGGTATTTACTATAAATAGAGCTCTTTTTACTCTATTTTCCCCTCAGACGCATCAAAAACATTAAAACAACTAAATCAAAGGTAATTTCTTTATTCTTTATATATAAAACCATTATATTATTAAAGACCAAAGACCACTTTATTATAATCATCTATTTTTACGTGATTAAATCAGTTATTTAATTGTTTTTGTTAAAAATCTCTCTAAATACTCATTTCCACGTAAAAATCCAGAATAATTTGTAATTTTCTTTATTTTTATTGTAAATACAATTTCAAAAGGTTGTATTTATATTTTTTGGCGTAAAATATTTCAAAATTATTATATTAAGTGTTAAAAGTAGGTTATTTTCTCTTATTATAATAATTTCTCTATTATTATTCTTTTAATAATTCTTTAATTAATATAAATAGTATTTATATTAATTTATAGCTTTAATATTAGTAATATTATTGTTATTAATTGTTTTTTATTAATAAAAAACAATTTTTTACGCCTTTATTATTTGTTGGTAACAATAATAAAGAGCTTTTTAAATATATTAATTATTTTATATTAATATATTTATTTATTATATTATATTTTCATAATATAAATTATATTATTATATTTATTCAATAATATAATTATTTTACGCCATAATAATAATGATTATTTATTATTATTGTATTTTTAATCTTATTTATTCAATTCATAAGGACATTCAGAGTACAATAAGTAATAAATTAGTAATTTTCACTTATTGTTTCATAGTCAAACCTTACAATAATAGTACTATTATGATCAGAATTAACAGTACTGGCAAGCATAATGCTGGTTACTGTTGAGGCTGTTTCAATGTTTTCTTATCTTAACACGCTGTCAGAAACTAAAATTAATGAAAAACACAATTAATTAAGTAAAAAAGAGGATATTTCAAAAAAGAAATTAAAATATAAGCCTCACTTATAATATTAAAAAAATTATTTTTTTATTGATTTTTTGACTTATAAGTATTTTTTATATGTTTTTAAATTTTTAAATATAAGAAAATGGATTTAAAAAGAGTAAAAAAAATATGTCACAGGGAATATATCACGGCTGGGCCCCCAAATGTAAGGTGTGGATATGAAACTTTGATTAAAAATCAAGTACTTTTGCTGTCCTCAAAATTTGTATAAGGTAAAAATCAATTAAAAGTAGTAAGAAATATTTATTTTTAAGAGAAAAAACACCAATTTTATTGTTTATAACTTTATTAGTATAAAACAATAATACTATAAAGATTTATTGTTTTACCAACAATAAAAAGTTATCCAAAAATACTCTACAAGAGATATTTAAGGCTACAAAAGAGATTTCTTCAAGAGGAATTTCAATTGGACTTAATTGAGCAAAGAACTGCAAGCAATTAATTAAAGAAAAAAGTCTTTAAAAAGAATATTAAAGAGAAAACACGTCCAAAAGTGACCAGAGTGAATTTGGAAACAAAGTGACAAAGTTTACAGTGATGAAAGATGCTTTAATTCACTTTTGGGGTGGTTCAGGGGTAAAAATGATTATAAGAGTTACAAACAATGATTATACTGATTTTTTCACGTGTTTCAAGGGTTTAAAAGCATTTAAAAAAGGTGGTTGGAATCTTTTATTGATTGGTTTAGCAGTGTTTAAACTAATTATAAAAGGAAAAGATTCTAACATGAAGAGAAAAGTGGGGAAAGAAGACATTCTTTTATAGCCATCAATTTTCTTACTCCAAAAGTTAAATTTACTTTTGTCAGTCGTGAAAAACAGTCTCACAACAGAAAAGCTAATTATGGCATCATTGAACCCTGGTTTAGACCAAAAAAGGGCTGGTTTAAGCCATTTTTAGCCATTTTAGACCCTTAAATCAGGCATTACTATAGAAATACCTGGCCTAGAGCCTTCAAAACACGTCAGAATGTGTGTGGGAGACGTAGAAACCAGTTAAAACTGTTTTTACTATAATTATTTTATCTTAAGGGTAGTTTTACCCTCTTGGCAACAGCTAAAACTACCCCAGTTGGTAGCAAAACCTCATCATCAATTGAGTTCACAGACCCGGTAACTCAATTCCAGGCCAAAAGGGATGAACTTTTGCGTTAATGTTGACATCCCACGCCTGTCAGCAAGGATTTTGGGGGTCTAGCTCTCCCTTAGAGCTGGAGTTCCTTTTCCCCCTCAATTTATTTTTCCTTTAATTCCTCATCATGTATCATACTTATAATTTACATATGTAATTCAATTGAGTTGTACAGTTCAATACAGCAATAATTGATACCTCATATGTAAATCAAAGTTCACTCATGTAATACACACGCACATTTTGACATTTCAATTGAATTCAATTGAAAATACTTTAATTCCTCATAGCTTCTAAAATATACACAACACCTCAATTTTAACACAAATTTTGGTGATTAACACTACATGTGAGGTGAATTGAATTGAAGTTTTGAGGATTTTCAATTTTTGCATTGAAAATACTAAAAACTTAATTTAAGCTTATTTAGAGTTGAGTTACACAAATTTCACTCAGAGGTGACCCCACCTAACTTTTTATGAGGAATCAAATGGTGAAATAATTTTTCTATGTTTATTTATTGGATAAAAAGTTATGATAATTTTTATTTACCATTTTACCAAATTTATTTAATTTTTTACAATTTTATTAAAAATTCATTTTTACTTAATTTTTTCAAGTATAAATGTAATTTTACAATTTCAAAATTTAATGTAATTTTATTTTAAAATTGTAATTAAATTTTTAATTTTTGAATATAATTTTATATTTATATTTTGATTTTAATTTTAATAATATAAAGAAATTTATTTTATTTATATTTATATGTTAATTTTGTATTTGTGGTCTTTTGGGTATATGAAATTACCTCTAAGGCTCACACTCCCCCTGGGGATGTTTTCACTAGTTAATAAATATATTCAATTGATTTTTTAATAGATATTCTTATTCTTATTTGGAGTAGTATATCTATTGGCTTTAAGTTGGTCTTTGTCTTTCATCCGCACCTGTTCAGTAGAGTTTTTGTTGCCATATACTTAATAAGCCTTCTCTTTCTTTCTCGCAGGTTGAAAAAGTGTAATTAGAATTGTTTGTGGTTGGCTCTTATATTCCTTACTCTTATTCTTTTTTGCTTCTTTCTCATATTTATTTCATTAGAAATCCTATCTTTACTACACTCTTAAGTGTACTCCTTCTTATCCCATCTTGAGGCCTCCATAAATGAGTTCCAGGCCCTCTTCACTTCAAAGATACCCAGTGAAATTATATTGATTATCTCACAGTTGTTTCTTTCTTCCAATTTATTAATATTAATTTCTCTCATTCATTGATTATGATTTCTCAGCAATTTGCATCTCACTTGTTTTATCTATATGAAAATGGATCCTCTTTATCATTTATTCAATTATTCTTACCATTCCACTTTATTATTAATTTACAATCAAATCTCAATCTTACTTTTCTGTCTGAATTCAGGTCTTATAAGAGTTTTAATTTAATTGTTTTATTGGTTTAAATTTGTTTTGATAACTGATTCAGCAACTCAGTATGTGTTCTATTAGATTGGATTGACTGTTGATTGATTCTTAATTATTTAATGAAACTGATTTGATCTTCAAGAACTTATTTTTATTGAATGACTGATTTTGACTCACCATGATATTGATTGGTTTATTGAGTTCCTCCAGACACTGATTTTCTTTGAAGAACGTTTTTTGATTAATTTTTGATTTATTGAATGCTTCAAGAGTAACTGGCATTGATTTTGATTTGAGTTGATAAGCTGACTTAAATTATTGTTTGGTTGACTGAAATTCATTTGATACTCTTCAAGGAGATTGATTCATTTATAAGATTTTGACTCTGTCATTCTCACTTCTCAAGATTTTCACATCCGTTTCACCTCAAGATTTTTAATTGATTCCTCAAGTTTCATGAATAATTTTCATTTTATTTGATATTTTCAAGCCTCATTTCTATTCTCAAAGTATCATCAACTTTTTTTTCTTACTCTTCAATAATGCCTGTTCAGCATAGCCCTCCAGCCAATAATACAAGATCCAAAAAAATTAAGCTATTCTCACTCCTACAGCAAGGGTTCCTATTGACCACACACCATAGGTTTTTCAGCTGAGTTCAAATTTGGACATAGCACTACCAATGTAAGCAGTAGCACCCTCCAGAAAAGGAGGTATGTAATAAAGAAGATCAAGATCCTTCTCTGACTTTTTGGGTTTCTATCCTGGTATTTCTCAAGGGCCTGGAAGCAGATTAGGGGAAGCTGAAGATGAAGAGGGGGGAGTCTTTGGAAGAGGAGGATTGTGAGGAAATGTAAGTGGGAGCTTCCTTGGCAGGCTCCCCTGAGGCTTCTGAAAATCCAAATCTAGCCCTTTCTCATCAACCTCTTGTTTCTCAAGCTGAACCAAATTTTCTCAAGATGATGGAGCAAATGACTCAACTCATGGGACAACTCACTCAAGCAATTGCCCCAAGGGACAATTCAAGAGCCCCATCATTCAATACTCCAACAATGAAGGCACTGATTCTTTTGATGCTAATCAAGCCCATAAATTGAGAGGATTTATCCAATCCTTTCAATAAATTTTCCATAATTACCCAGAAAACTTCTTCCCTGACAGGAAGAAGTTTCTTTACTAAACTTCTTTTTCTTGCTTGTAGAGCTGGAAAGTTTATTGAACAATATCTATCAAATATCTCAAATGAAGATCCATCCTAGCTTTTCAATAGCTGAAAGTTGTTTAAAATCCAGTTATTCACTCTGTTTGGTGATCCCAATTATGTCAGAAAAGCTGAAGAAGAGTTGTATACTTTAACCAAGAAGGAAAGTATTCATGTATGCTTGTATTTTTCTGATTTTATAAGCTTAATGTCAAGAATCACAGATTGGGGAGAAAGGGCTTATATTCATTTTTGTAGGAGAGGATTAGCATCAAACATTTTGTACCAGTTGGCTTCTCACCCTGGTACGTTTGATAGCCTTCAAGAACTCATGAATATTACTTTAGAATTAGATACCAGGTACCATGAGAGGCCAAAAGAAAAGGGTATTCATCAAGAGAAAAGCCTCCATTCCCTAAATCTGATTCTTTCAGGCCTCCTAAAATCTCAGCTTCCAAAATACCTTGTCACAAGAAGAGCAAAAATGGGAAGAACTTTCAAGTCTCAAAGGATATGCCTCATTCTTCTTTGCTAAATAAGGACAAAAAATTCATTGTTTGTGAAAAGTAGATGAGGATTGAAGAAGGTTTATTCATATATTGTGGTGGAAAGCGCCCAATTGGAAAATTCTTCAAGAGACCTCAAAACTGGCCAGGTTCATCAAGAGGCTTCCCTAACAAGCAGGGAAAAGCCTGAGTGGGAATAATGATGTGTTCAATGGCTCTCATTTATTTCCTTCAAGAGCACAATTGTGCACTCTGAATACTAGTTTCAATTTATCTTTAAAATGTCTTGTTATTTATTCTGTCTCTGATCTTTTTTATATTATTTTCAATGATTCTGGTGCTACAAGCTCCTTTCTTGCAAATAATTTTGCTCTCAAGTACTCATTGACCATTTCAGAGCTCCCTGAAAATACTCCTCTCTTCATTTTGGAATCCAATGAATCCACTTCCTTGCTTAACATCAATTATACGACGTGGGTTTTTGACTTGCCTTCATTCCCAAGCCCTGACTGGGCCTTTCTATCATAGATTCACACAAGGGAGAAAACCTAATATTGGTCTATTATCTCCCCTTGTAATTTTAATCCCATTATTGATTCACAAAATGGATTTATCACCTATGATTCTAGTAATAAATATTCTGATGGTATTATTTCTTCTACTATTAATTCCTTTGCCACTGCAGTCAAAACTGTTGCTCTTGTTGGTGAATTTAAGACACCTTCCCTTCAATCAGTGTTTTCCAAGGTGAAAGCAGAGAAACTTTCTCCACACAATGCCTGTGAGTATCATATTAAACTGGAGGGCTTTATCTATGCTTTATCAAATCATGAGTCAGAAACATTGCAGGCCTACATTTCACAGAATGTAGAGAAATCTTTCATCAGGCGAGCTCCTCTTCAACAGGAGCACCTGTCCTTTTTGCTAAGAAAAAGGATGGTGGCCTCTGTTTGTGTTTTGAATACTGCAAACTTGATTCTTTCACTAGGAAGGATAAGTAGCCTGTCCCCCCTATGAACCAGCTTCTTACCATATTCAGTGGTTCCACTATCCTCTTCAAGATAGATCTGCATGGTGCTTATAATCTCCTGAGAATTAAAAAGGGGGATGATCACTTGACTGTCTTTAGAACTAAATATGGTAGTTATGAGTATTTGGTGATGCTATTTGGCTTAACTAATGCTCCTGCTTCATTCCATAATCTTGTAAATGATATCTTTGCAGATTTCTTGGAAATTTTTGTTGTAGTTTATTTAGATGATATTGAGGTCTTCTAAAGCACTGAGGAGGAACATGTCAAACATGTGGCCTCTGTCATCCAAAGTCTGAGGAGAAACTAGATGTTTTACAAAGCCTCAAAGTTTGTATTCCATGCCTCAAGTATGTAATACCTTGGCTGTGTTTCAACTGATGGCCTCAAGATGGATTTTTCAAACGTTCAACACATCCTCAATTGGCCTCAGCCCAAGAACAACAACTCTCTTCAATTGTTTCTTGGCTTTGCCAATTTCAATCATTGCTTCACTAAAAATTACTCCAAAAAATTCACTGCTCTCACTTCCCTCCTTAAAGAGGCTTCTCACTTTATCTTCAATGTGGAAGCTCTTAGTCATTTTTAATTACTCAAAGAAGAATTAACCACTGCCCCTATCCTTTCTCATTTTAATCCTTGTATACCAGCTATTTTGGATACTTATGCTTCCGGTATGCCTTGTGTGCTTTACTGAGTCAGGTGAATGACTCAGCAAAGAATCCCATTGAATTTGATAGTTGCCCGCTTCTCCCAGCTGAGCTCAACTCTGAGATTCATGACAAAAGAATCCTTGGCATATTTTGGACTCTCAAGTGCTGGAGAGCTTTTCTTCTTTCTCTTTCTCATTCCTTTGAAATCTTTCCAGAACATTCTTCTCTTCAATACTCTCTTTCTTCTAAGATCCTTACTGGTCTTCAAGCCTGCTGGGCTGGATTCCTCTCTGAGTTTTATTTTACAATCACTCACCACCCAGGAATGCTGTCCACTTTTCCACATGCCTTTTCACATCAGGAAGATTTTGTCACAGGGGCTCCCCGAAGTGAAGAGGGCCTGGCACTCAGTAAACTGGGACTCACTTATGGAGGGCTCAAAGATATGGTAAGAAAGGATACACTTAAGAGTGTTAAAGATGAATTATTAAAAGAATAAATATAAGAAAGCAGTAAAAAAAGAAGAAGAAGAATAAATAGAAGAGCCAACCACAAACAAGTCCAAGTCCACTGTTTCAACCTGTCAGAATGAAGAGAGAAGGGTTAATAAGGATATGGCCACCCAACTCATACTGTACAGGCAAAGAGAGAAATGCAAAGACTAACTTAATATTAAATAATTATAATACCCAAAATAAGGATAAGAATAATTCTAAAATAATAAATAAACTAAATTAATTAACTGCGGAAAAGTCCCCAGGGGGAGAAAGAGGGGCTGGTATATGTGAGAATCACCAGCCCTGATCCAGAGGAAGAATTTTCAAGAGAATAATTGATGATTGAATTGAGTCTGGCCAATAAAGGTCCTGTACAGCTGTACAGAGCCTGTACAAGAGGTGTGGTGTATTTGAGTGATCATACAGTTTCATACTGGTGTATTGAAACTGTATTGGGTGAATCCAACCTGTACAGGTATTGACAGGCTGTATTGAGGTACCAAGCTGTATGCATGTTTCAGAATGAAGATTGCTGAAACTGAATATTGATGCAATGGTGGATCTTCTGATTTTGAGGTTTTTGAGTGGTTATATGAATGGATACCCTTACCCCTGATGGATGGTTGTTACAGTATCCCCCTCTTGAAACTGGTGGGCTCCTGAACACCATAATACCCTGCCACTGTTGAGTGGCATCTCAATGTCCCCACATTTTTTCAAAAAATTTCTTTTTTAATTTTATTTTCCTCTGAACCATTATCCTGAAAATCGTTCTCCAATTCTTCTCTGTCAAATTAAATTGATTCCCCCTTGTTTCAAGTTTTGAGTAAGTATTCCACTTCGAAATATGCTTTTCTTTTCTTCTGATTCAATCAACCTTGCACTTGGGGTATGGCCTTGGGATATATCCCAAAATAATGGCCACTGAGCTCTTGTGCTCAAAAAATGAAGCCCAGTGGGTATAGGAAGGGTACTCATTGGCAAGGCTTAATCCAATGAAGTTTTGAAATATTTCCTCCAAGGGGTCTTGTCCCCATTTTCCATGGAAATGGCCTCAAACAGTCCTCAAAGTGTTTTTGGGCTGTGGCCTCTTCCCTGATGAATCTTGATAAATTTTGATTTTTATGGCCTTTTGGGCCTTTTTGGGATTTTGGTTATTTTTGATGAATTCATGATCTATGGCCATTATTGGCCATTTTGGTTTGTTTGGGGTCCTATGGTCTGTGGGCCGTGGTCCGTGGACCATGGGCGGTACACCGCGGTCTGCGGTCCGTGGGGGCTATTGGAGGCCCCTGGGCCCAAATTTGATGGGGACTCAGGGTGACCAAGGGGCCCAGAATTGGCCCAAACCCAGTTTTCACCATACATGGCATGGACCCCTTGATTGGGTCCAGGACCATCAAGATCCTGGCCTCCCCAAAGCTGCAGGGGAGGCCCTGTGTGATGAGTTCAGCCCCAAAGGGGTATGAACCTTCACCTAGAGGCTTTGAGGGGGGGCATAATTGATTTATGGCCCCCCAATTCCTTGAGGTCAAAATCTTTCTTGATATGGAGTGGATGGATTCTGACGTCTTGAATTTTCTGCTTGCATATTCTTCAGTTATGAGTTCCAAGCTGACTGAACTCACTGAATCTTCTCCTTCTGCACCGCCACCGTCTGTTCTTTGTGGTTCTGGCATCTTCAGTCATTTGTCCTCCCCTTCCATGGCATCTTCTGGTCATTTCAATCCCTCCCAAACTTATGATGGGTTCAGAGCAGTTGAAGTTCTTGATCCTTCCTGTACTGAATGTTTGGCCAAGGGTAAGGATTTCTTTCAACATTACAATCCTCAATTGTCAAAATGCCACTTTTGCTTCATTGGGAAGAAACCATGTCGTCGTACTGGGTCAACTTTGTCCCAGGTCAGGAGGCACTTATGGAGCAGGAAGGATGGGCCTTATGGGCAAGAATTCCCCATTCTTGAGGAACCTACTCCTGATGCAACCTCAGGATTTTCTCAATGTGAGTGATTTGCATATCTTGATTGAATTGGTACTGATATTTTGATGTAGTGACTGGTTCCAGGCAGAGGGATGTGGCCAGGTGGACCAATGTTGGAGGGCCCATTCCAATCGGTGGTAGGCCCATACATTACAGTTCAGAAATCCCAATCTCAAGGACCAATACTGATGGAGTAGTGAAGGTAGTGAAAAAACTAAGAAGAATTGTTGATTCCCCAACAGATCCAGATGCTGAGGGAAGTGATGAGTTGGATGGTCAAGAAGTTCAAGTTGTTCCTCATTCAGTTGGCCATCCATCCAGCAATTCCTCTTCTCAACCTCTTGCCAACACTAGATTCCAAAGCAAATTTATTCCCAGCACTCCAAGAACCTTCCAACCAATGCTTGCTTCCATTCCTACAAACCTTCCTCCTCCTTCACCAACTACTTCCCACACCACCAGGCCTGCCTTGAATCCAGCAGTAAGACCATCACCAGTTCAACAGCCCAGAAACTCACCCATAGCCACCTCCCATCCACTCCAACCTGTGGCCAGCTCCAGCAGAAGAAGAGATGGATTTTCCCCTTTGCCGTTTCCTGCCGCTCAAGTTTTTCAAAGAAGAGAACGTTGGCCTATCTGGGTTACCAGAGAAGATCCCAATTCTGCTAGTGAAAATCAAGATGCTGTGGCAAGATTATTCAGGAGGGTTGATAGAAATAGCAGAGAGGTGATTATGTATGCCAATGACAGGACTATTCCAGGTACTGCTTCTGAAGAGATGGCTGCAAAATTTTCCTGGTATGAAGATGAGTTGATAAATGATTTCCAGAGAACTTTTGATCATTTGGGTAGAGATAACTAGTTTCCTTTTCCTTGTTTGTGTTTGGTTTGACTTCTATCCCCACTCTTATAAATACTAAAAAATGAAAAAATAATGGAACCTCCCAATACATGATTTGGGGAGGGCATGCTGCTGCTTTAAAGAAATAAAAGAAAGAAAATTATACAAGTAAAGAAAGAAAGCAATAAAAGAATAAGAGAAAATGAGAGTAAAGAAAAGAAATAAAGAAAAATCCTGATGGCTGGTCCTCCTTGTGGTGAGTTGCTTGATTCTGGCCAAGAAGTGTCTGAAAAATGAAAACCAAGAATTTGATGCTCACAGAGTGGCCAAGGTAATGTTTTACAAGAAGTAGAACCCTCAGGGATGCATACCATGAGATGGAACCTACTTTCATAACTTCCACTCCCCACCAAGCACCATAAAACTGAATTAATTTGCCATAAATGACTTCTGAAATGAATTGCCATAAATGACTTCTGAAATTAAGTGCCATAAATGACTTGAAGTAATGAATTTCTTGAATTATGATGATTGACATAAATTGAAATCGTAATAAAGAAAAGAAAAGAAAAATAAAGAAGGAAATATTTGGCCATATCTTGATAAGGTCCAAATCGGAGGGTATTGGTGTTGTATGCTTCCTGAACCTGTCCAAAGAATTGACAAGTGCTCACAAAGTGGCCAAGGTGATGCTTACAACAACATATGGATAGAATACCCCCTTAAAGGTGCATGCCAGGAGAGGAACTTACTTTCATAACTTCTTCTCCCCACCAAGCACCATAATCAAACTCTTGAGGTATTTGGACCAGGTTTGTCTGGATATAATGAATGGAAATCCTTGACAAGGTCTGGTGAGTTGGTAAGGTTGGAAGCTGGTTCCCAAGTGGTTCTTTCTGGGTCTGCACTGAATCCTTTCCACTCTACAAGATACCATAATTTACCTCTTTTGAGTTTTGAGTCCAGAACCTGAGCCACTTCCCATTCTTCTTTCTCCTCCACTAAAACTGGTGGTGGCGGCAATTGATGACGATTTGGGATAGTTGAATGCTTGACTGGTTCTAATAAGAACACATGGAATACAGGGTGAACTGTCTTCCATTGCTGAGGCAACTTGAGGTGATATGCATGACTGCCAATCTTCTTCAGAACTTCAAAAGGTCCCAGCCATTTTTCTGATAATTTCTTGGTGGGTCTTGTTGTCTTGATGTTCTTGGAAGCTAGCCATACTTTGTCCCCAGGTTGGAAATCAGGTGGAATTGCTCTATTTCTATCTGCATACTCCTTGAATCTCCTTATTTCTGACTCTAATTCTTCTTTGACCACTTGCTGTACTGATTGGAGTTTTGTTGATAACTTTCCAGCAGGTTAATCTTGAGAAATATGGATTGAGTCTGTAAGGTGTGGATATGAAACTTTGATTAAAATCAAGTACTTTTCCTGTCCTCAAAATTTGTATAAGGTAAAAATCAATTAAAAATAATAAGAAATATTATTTTTAAGAGAAAACACGCCAATTTTATTGTTTATAACTTTATTAGTATAAAACAATAATATTATAAAAATTTATCCAAAAAATACTCTACAAGAGATATTCTAAGGCTACAAAAGAAATTTCTTCAAGAGCAATTTCAATTGGAATTAATTGAGCAAAGAGCTGCAGGCAATTAATTAAAGAACAAAGTCTTTAAAAAGAATATTAAAGAGAAAACACGCCCAAAAGTGACCAGAGTGAATTTGGAAACAAAGTGACAAAGTTAACAGTGATGAAAGATGCTTTAATTCACTTCTGGGGTGGTTCAGGGGTAAAAATGATTATAAGAGTTACAAACAATGATTATAATGATTTTTTCACGTGGTTAAAAGGTTCAAAATGATATAAAAAAGGTGGTTGGAATCTTTTATTGATTGGTTTAACAGTTTTAAACTAATTAATAAAAGGAAAAGATTCTAACATGAAGAGAAAAGTGGGGCAAAGAAGACATTCTTTTATAGCCATCAATTCTCTTACTCCAAAAGTAAAATTTACTCTTGTCAGTCGTGAAAAACAGTCTGACAACAGAAAAGCCAATTATGGCATCATTGAACCCTGGTTTAGACCAAAAAGGGCTGGTTTAAGCCATTTTTAGCCATTTTGGACCCTTAAATCAGCCATTACTATAGCAATACCAGGCCTAGAGCCTTCAAAACACGTCAGAATGTGTGTAAGAGGCGTAGAAACCAGTTAAAACTGTTTTTACTATGGTTGTTTTATCTTAAGGGTAGTTTTACCCTCTTGGCAACAGCTAAAACTACCCCAGTTGGTATCAAAACCTAATCATCAATTGAGTCCACAGACCCTGTAACTCAATTCCAGGCCAAAAGTGATGAACTTTTGCGTGAATTTTGACATCCCACACCTGTCAGCAAGAATTTTGGGGGTCTAGCTCCCCCTTAGAGCTGGAGTTCCTTTTCCCCCCCAATTTTAATCTTTCCAATTTATTTTTCCTTTAATTCCTCATCATGTATTATACTTATAATTTACATATGTAATTCAATTCAATTGTACAGTAAAATACAGTAATAATTGACACCTCATATGTAAATCAAAGTTCACTTATGTAATACATGCGCACATTTTGACATTTCAATTGAATTCAATTGAAAATACTTCAATTCCTCATAACTTCTAAACTAAACACAACACCTCAATTTTAACACAAAAATTGATGGTTAACACCACATGTGGTGTGAATTCAATTCAAGTTTTGAGGATTTTCAATTTTTGTATTGAAAATACTAAAAACTTAATTTAAGCTAATTTAGAGTTGAGTTACAAGAATTTCACTCAGAGGTGACCCCACCTGATTTTTTATGAGGAATCCAATGGTGAAATAATTTTTATGTGTTCATTTATTGGATAAAAAGTTATAATAATTTTTATTTAACTTTTTTTCAATTTTATTTATTTTTTCACAATTTTGTTAAAATTTCATTTTTACTTAATTTTTTCAAGTATAAATGTAATTTTATACTTACAAAATTTAATGTATTTTTATTCTTAAATTGGAATTAATTTTTTTATTTTTGATATAATTTTATATTTATATTTTGATTTTTATTTTAATAATATAAATAAATTTATTTTTATTTATATTAATATGTTATTTTTGTATTTGTGGTCTTTTGGGTATATGAAATTACCTCTAAGGCTCACATTCCCTCCCCCTAAAAAAGAATATTACTTTGTAATATTGGTATTTCTAGTGTGTCTGAATCTCCTGAGGAGTTTGGTAGCTTCTGGTATATCTTTTTCTTCTAACCATTCATCTTCACAAGTTGGGGCACTGTACCTAACAAGGTATTCCCTCACTTTCTTGGTTCTTAATTTTCTTTCTTTAAGAACTTTGGTAATTTTCTTAGTACCAGATGTCTCAATAGGAGGTATAACTTGGGGAACTTTATTCCTCAAGGGAAATTTTGCAGCATCACTAGATTTATATGGCTTCACTAAGCTCACTGGAAATGTAGGATGCTTATTACTCAGTTCTTCAGATAACTCTACTTCAACAGCATTGTCTCCATGGAGGGCTTTAATAACAAAAGGTCCTGCAAAGGAGTCTTTGAGCTTTTTACATCCTTTGATGTTATTGAAGTTGGTGGTGGATACTAGTACTAAATCTCCTGCCTTGAAATCTGGAGTGGCATGAGATTTGTCCCATTTATCTTTAGCATATGCAAATGAGTCTTCCATGCATCTTACTGCATGCTTTCTGGCTCTGTCTAGCATTCCTTTGAAGCTGGCAGCTGTAGGATGTATCTCAACTAAATCTTTTCTTAAAGAGTCTTGGGGTAGTTTGGGATTCCATCCCTTTTCCAGAATAGCAGGAGTCTCATTGGTACTGGCATGAATGGATGTTTTGTATGCCAGTTCCAGTGCAGGAAGAAGAGTACACCAATCATGGGTGAAACCATCACTATCTTTAAATTCAAGGCCATATGCACAGAATCTTCTCACCATATCTTCTAAGGTTTGAATCATTCTTTCAGCCAGACCATCAGTTTGTGGGTGGTAGGCTGTGTAGAAGGATAATTTTGTCCCAAATAGTTGGTGAAGATTTGTCCACAGTGCTGAGTTGAATTTAGGATCTCTGTCACTAATGATATTTGTAAATATGCCAGTCCATGATACTACTCTATTCCATATCAGAAGAGCTTTATCCATGGCTGTATCATCTTTGTGGCATGGTAAAAAGATTGGAGTTTTACTGAACCTGTCTACAATTACTAGGCAAGCATTATAACTTCTGTCACCACCTGGTGGTAGTCCTGTTACCCAATCCATATGGACAATTTCCCAAGGTCTGCTGGGTTCTTGGATTTTTATCATATTTCCAAGTCTCTTTCCAGTGGATTTGTTTGCTTTTTGACATCTGTCACAGGTTTTGCAATACTCTGTCACTTCTTTTTGCCACATTGGCCACCATATACATGTTTTTACCTTTTCTTTTGTTCTGTCTTCAGACAGATGTCCTGAAAAGGGGCTGTCATGGCATTCTTTCAGCACAAGATTGATTAGTGACCTGTCCATAACTGTCATAACACATGTGTGTTTTGTTCTGTGGTAAATTATACCATCCAGTAGGTGAAAGCTTCCTTCATCATAAGATTTTTTCCATACTTCATCCAAGGCATGTGTAAGAGAGTTGTCTTTACAGTCCTTGTTAAGTAATTGGCATAAGATGCTACAATTCTTATCTTGAGTGTAACTGTTTCTGACTTCTTCAAAGAAGGTGGTGTTTAAGTCTGTAACACTTATCCCTTCTATTGGAATTTGTGGGGAGGCCTCTTCTGGTACATAAGCAGGATTATCAATATCATTTGGTAATGGCCATCTGCTTAGTCCATCTGCATTTTTATGAATATTGCCATATTTGTGAACAATAGTCATATTGCCCCTATATTCTTGTATGGCTATTTGCCATCTAAGCATATGTCTGTTGGGTGTTTTCATATTCAGAAGTGATTTAACAGCGGTACAATCTGTTATCACTTCAAAGACACATCCTTCTAGAAAGTAATTGAGCTTTTCTAGAGCCCACACAAGGCATAAACACTCCATCTGACTTGCTCCATATCTGGCTTCAGTTGGTTTGATTTGCCTAGATATGAAAAATATGGGTTCTTCTACAGGTTTATCATTTATGATCTGAACTTGGTGAAGTGCAGCACCTAGCCCATCTCCTGATGCATCAATATAAAGCTTAAAGGGCAGCTTAAAGTCTGGCATCAGTAAGAGTGGAGCAGTGGTCAAGGCTTGTCTCAAAGATTCAAAGGCTTTTACTCTGTCAACTTTCATTTCAAAGACTGTGTCTTTGTCACATAGCTTATAAAGAGGTCTTGCTATGGATGCAAAATCTTTAATGTGTTGCCTGTAATACCCTGCAAAACCTAAAAATGACTGAATTTCTTTTTTTTTTGAGGCATGGGTTTAAGCAGTACTGCTGCAACTTTGTTTTTGTCAATTCCAAGAGATAAACCAGATACTACATGCCCTAGTGCTTTAAGCTCTTTAAATCCAAAATGGCATTTCTTTAAAGAAATTTTCATATTGACAGATTGAATTTTTGTCAAAACCCTGGACAATCTGTACATATGTTCTTCCCAAGTTTTGGAGGAGACTGTAATTTCATCAATGTAAATGATTAACCATCCTTCTGAAAGTTCTTCAGGGAAGATTTCATTCATCATTCTTTGGAAGTGTGAAGGTGCATTTTTGATACCAAAGGGCATTCTTAAATATTCATAAACTCCACAATGAACAATGATTCTCAAATACTTTCTTGCTCTTGGTGTCACCACATTCTGATGAAATCCTTTGAGAGCATCCATAGTGCTTATATATACTGCTTGAGATATTTGAGTGAGGGCAATTTGGATCTTTGGAATTGGGTATCTGTCTGGAACAGTATAAGTGTTCAGAGCTCTAAAGTCCCCAACCATTCTAGATTTTCCATTATGCCAAGCCACTATGACTGGTGTAGTTATTTCTACTTCCTCATTGTGGCCTACTTTTCTTATTACACCAAGGTCTAGAAGTTCTTTAATATGGCTTTCTAGAGCTTCTCTTGATTTTGGACTTGCTGGATATGCAGGTCTTCTTAAGAGTGGTGGATAAGGTCTCTCAATATTAAGGATAATATCAACTTCATGACCAATAATTGCCCCTAGGGGTTCTTTATCTGAGGCAAATGCTTCTTTATGGTCATATAAAAGAGAATAGAGTTCATTTTCTTGTTTATCACTCAAATGAAGGCTTATTTCAGCTTCATTTAAGTGTTCAGACTTGAATTTCTCTAACTCTAAGTTGACTGGTGATACTTTGTTTACTGTAATTTTTCTTTTAAATGGTAAAAAGGCAAATTTTTGGCGCTTATTGTCTCCAATACTAAAGTATCTGTCTTTGTTGTTGTGTAAATCTATGCCATACATGATTAAATAATCATTTCCCAATATGAAATGGGTACTAGAGCAATTTTCCATAACAACAAATTCAACAGTGATTCTTAAATTTCCATTGATATGTGGAAATATGACACTAGTCTCAAATATTACCAATGCTTTCATTGGGTTACTTGCACTATTGAATTTTATGCCATCAATTGGCAAAAATTGATCTTCAAAGTTTGGTACACAAGTTTTAAGAAAAGATTTACCAACACAAGAGCAGAAGGCTCCTGGGTCAAGCAAAAGTTTAGTGGGTTTGTTGTCAATCACCACTTCTGTTATACAGGAGTTACCAGCTGTATAACCCTTTCCTCTATTTGGTTTTGTCTTCATAAGTTGTGCATCTTGAACTTTTGATAAATCAACTTGACCATTGCTCAATTGTGGCAAGTGGGAATAAGATTCCATGATGTCAAAAGTGGCATTGATATTTTCTATATCTTTTGAAGATTCAGAAAATATGGATGACTTATCATCTGAATTGTCTTCAGTTATGTCTTCTTTTTCAACATCTGGTTCTTTTTCAATGTCAATGTCATTGATTTTCCCCCTTTTTGAACATGTATTGGCTAAATGGGTGGTGCTTTGGCAAATATGGCACTTTCTGACTGTATCTGCAGATTTATACTTAATATTACTAGAATTTTCTTTGGGGTTTTTGTCCACAGAATCTTTCCAAGGTGTATTAAACCTTGTTTTGAGATTCACCCTACTAGAACCAATTTTGGTTCTTGTGGTTACTTCTTCTAGTATATTGATAATATCCTCTGCTGAAGATTGTTCAGTAATCCTGCTTTCGATAGCATGCTCTAAGTCACCTCCACATTGTCTCAGAATTTTTCTATGAATCATAAATTCTGACATGTCAGTATATAATGCTGTTAATCTGTCCTGTTGTTGGCAAAACCATGGTAAAGCTTTGTCTTTATCAGCATTAAATTTGGCAGATTCAAAGGCTGTTTCAACTTCAAACCTCCAAGCATCATTTGCCCATTTGTTGATGATTTGGGTTTTCCACCAAGTCTAACTCTGGTGTCCATGTGCTTGTCTTATTTTGATGTACCATCTGTGAGCTGATCTGGTAAACAAGGTGTTAAACCTGGCTGTTACCAATCTGTCTGGTAATTCAAAATCCTCTTTGATCATGTCAATACCTCTAATGAATTCCATATGGTCATACTCTCCTTCACCACTGAAGTGAGGCCATTCCTTAAGTTTTGGAACTTCTTTTAATAGTGCTTGGCCCATTGATGGTTCCAAGTTATGAAAAGAAGTAGAAAATTCATCTTTTAACTGTGAATTTTCACCATCTAATACTTGTGGATTGGGAATTCTTGCACCCTCATTCTGGTTCAGAGGTGTAGACATTCTTGGCAAGGTGTTTAGCAGTTGCTCAATATCATTCATTTTACTGTTGTTACACCTTTGAGAATTTTTTAACTCATGTTGTAAGCTTTGTATAGAGTCTATGACATTCTTTTTATGTTCATCCTCTTTATATGTAAGCTCATTCCATAACTCTGTTTGTTTAGTATTATCAGATATAACTTCATTTAATTTCATTGTTAATTTTGATATTTCCTCTTTTGAGGTATCAAAATCCTTTTTCAAGGCAATCGTATTTGTCTTTACTTCAGCAAATGCTTTTGAAATATAATCCAGAGTCTTTTCATCGTCCTCTTTGATAGTACTAATGGCATGTTTTATTCTTGTCTCAATTATGTCATCAATATTGAGTTTAGAATATTTTTCTGTTAATTCTTTAATAATGGCAGATTGTTCATTTATCTTAATGCCAAAAGAAGTATCATTATTGGAAGTTTTAATTGTTCTTAACACTTTTTCAAAACACATAAGTGTTTCATTGATTTGGCACAGGCTCAAGTTGTTTGTTTTAATGTTGTTACAAATGGATTCATTTTTATCAGAAAGATGTTTTTCACGTCATTTATAGCATCATACAACTCTGGGATGGAATCAAATATATCAGAAATCATTTCTGGAACTTTAATCTGGCTTCCTCCTTCTTTTGTAATTCCATCATGGTTCTGGCTATCTGAAATACATTTTCCATGGCATCCTGCTTAATCTTTGGGATCCTGTAGCCCTGGCTGTAAGGTTTTGGGGCTTGTGCCTTCCCTTTGCCCTTGTTTGGAGGTTGTGGCTGCTTTTTCACGTTGGAAATGCTGCTGCTGGCCACAGGGGCTGTTTTTGGCACTGGTTTGGGTGGTGGAGGGTTGTTTTTCCTCCATTCTAGTGTCAAAAGCATCATGTTTTTCTTCTCCATCAATGGATGCCATCCATTGAGCAATTTGCAAGTGTTTGGATGGCCCAGAAATTTTCTTGCTGTCAGGTACATGAAATTCTTCCATAGGTCTGCAAGGATCTGGTATTCCTTGAATTGAAGTGCATTGTTGTATGCACTGTGGCTGGCTTTGTATATGTCCACAGAGGCTTGTTGTGGCGGTGTCAGCTCTTTTTGAAGGTAAAATAGTATTATCAGCTTCAGAATGACCCAATTTATTTGTTTGGAAGTCATCAACTGACCCTTTTCCTTCTGTACCTGATTGGCCTCTGCCATAATGACGTCTATTACCTTTTTGGGAGCTGCTTGAGGGGTTGTAGCTGGCTCCTGACCTGGTTGAAGGCATAATTATGGTTTAAAAAGGCTCAAAATAGTATTTTTACGTCAAAAAACTTACTATTGGCCAAATTCTTAGCTTTCTGAAGAGTATTACTTATGTCCAAGTTAATTAATTCAGAAGATATTGGTTCAGGTTGGTTATTTTGAGTCACAATAACAGTACTATTATGGTCTGAATTAATAGTACTGGCAGGAATAATGCTGGTGACTGTTGAGGCTGTTTCAATGTTTTCTTGTCTTACCACGTTGTCAGACACTAAAATCAATGAAAAAACCAATTAATTAAGTAAAAAAAAGGATATTTTAAGAAGAAATTAAAATATAAGCCTCACTTATGAATTAAAAAAAATTATTTTTTATGGCTTTTTTGAATTATGGGTATTTTTTATATGTTTTTAAATTTTTCAATATAAGAACAAAGATTTAAAAATAGTAAAAAAATATGTCACAGGTAAAATATCACGGCTGGGCCCCCAAATGTAAGGTGTGGATATAAAACTTTGATTAAAATCAAGTACTTTCCTGTCCTCAAAATTTGTATAAGGTAAAAATAAATTAAAAATAATAAGAAATATTATTTTTAGGAGAAAACACGCCAATTTTATTGTTTATAACTTTCTTAGTATAAAACAATAATATTATAAAAATTTATTGTTTTACCAACAATAAAAATTTATCCACAAAATACTCTACAAGAGATATTTTAAGGCTACAAAAGAAATTTCTTCAAGAGCAATTTCAATTGGAATTAATTGAGCAAAGAACTGCAGGCAATTAATTAAAGAACAAAGTCTTTAAAAAGAATATTAAAGAGAAAACACGCCCAAAAGTGACCAGAGTGAATTTGGAAACAAAGTGACAAAGTTAACAGTGATGAAAGATGCTTTAATTCACTTTTGGGGTGGTTCAGGGGTAAAAATGATTATAAGAGTTACAAACAATGATTATAATGATTTTTTCACGTGGTTAAAAGGTTCAAAATGATATGAAAAAGGTGGTTGGAATCTTTTATTGATTGGTTTAACAGCTTTAAACTAATTAATAAAAGGAAAAGATTCTAACATGAAGAGAAAAGTGGGGCAAAGAAGACATTCTTTTATAGCCATCAATTCCCTTACTCCAAAAGTAAAATTTACTCTTGTCAGTCGTGAAAAACAGTCTGACAACAGAAAAGCCAAATATGGCATCATTGAACCCTGGTTTAGACCAAAAAGGGCTGGTTTAAGCCATTTTTAGCCATTTTAGACCCTTAAATCAGCCATTACTATAGCAATACCAGGCCTAGAGCCTTCAAAACACGTCAGAATGTGTGTAAGAGGCGTAGAAACCAGTTAAAACTGTTTTTACTATGGTTGTTTTATCTTAAGGGTAGTTTTACCCTCTTGGCAACAGCTAAAACTACCCCAGTTGGTATCAAAACCTCATCATCAATTGAGTCCACAGACCCTGTAACTCAATTCCAGGCCAAAAGTGATGAACTTTTGCGTGAATTATGACATCCCACACCTGTCAGAAATAATTTTGGGGGTCTAGCTCCCCCTTAGAGCTGGAGTTCCTTTTCCCCCCCAATTTTAATCTTTCCAATTTATTTTTCCTTTAATTCCTCATCATGTATTATACTTATAATTTACATATGTAATTCAATTCAATTGTACAGTACAATACAGTAATAATTGACACCTCATATGTAAATCAAAGTTCACTTATGTAATACATGCGCACATTTTGACATTTCAATTGAATTCAATTGAAAATACTTCAATTCCTCATAACTTCTAAACTAAACACAACACCTCAATTTTAACACAAAAATTGATTATTAACACCACATGTGGTGTGAATTAAATTAAAGTTTTGAGGATTTTCAACTTCTGTATTGAAAATACTAAAAACTTAATTTAAGCTTATTTAGAGTTGAGTTACAAGAATTTCACTCAGAGGTGACCCCACCTGATTTTTTATGAGGAATCCAATGGTGAAATAATTTTTATTTGTTTATTTATTGGATAAAAAGCTATAAAAATTTTTATTTAAATTTTTTCCAATTTTATTTATTTTTTCACAATTTTGTTAAAATTTCATTTTTACTTAATTTTTTCAAGTATAAATGTAATTTTATACTTACAAAATTTAATGTATTTTTATTCTTAAATTTGAATTAATTTTTTTATTTTTAATATAATTTTATATTTATATTTTGATTTTTATTTTAATAATATAAATAAATTTATTTTTATTTATATTAATATGTTATTTTTGTATTTGTGGTCTTTTGGGTATATGAAATTACCTCTAAGGCTCACAGAGTCAAAGGTGGGATTTCTTCCATAAATGGTGAAAAAAGGTGATTGCTTGGTTGATGAATTTTCTGCATTATTATAGGCAAATTCAGCCAGAGGGAGCCAGGTGTACCAGTCATCTTGATGATAGCTGACGTACATCCAAAGATACTGTTCTAGAATCTGATTTACCCTCTCTGTCTGTCCATCTGTTTCAGGATGAAAAGCAGTTGAAAGATCTCTTGATATCTTGAGCTGCTGATATAATTGAGTCCAAAATGATGAAACAAATAAGGATCCTCTATCACTGATGATATTGACTGGAAGGCCATGTTTGGAAAATACATGACTAATGAAGATTTGCGCTAAGTCCAGTGTAGTGATTGTTCCATGAGTTGGAATGAAGATTGCCATTTTTGAGAATCTGTCCACAACTACTAAAATTGAATCAAAGCTGTTTGACAGTGGCAATTGAGTGATGAAGTCCATTGATAATGAATTCCAAGTACCAGATGGAATTTGAAGATGCTTGAGTAGTCCAAACTTCTTGTGATGAATGTTCTTGTTTCTTGAACATTGCTGACATGAGGACACATAGTCCTTGATGAATTGATTTATGCCAGCCCAATAAAGATCCCTCTTGATGAGCTTGAGGGTCTTCTCCTGGCCAGGATGGCCAGCCAATGGTGAGTCATGACGCTTTTGAAGAATATTGAGTTGAAGTTCTTCATTGCTTGGGATTAACACTCTATCTTTGAATAATAACAACTTGGCTTGAGGTTCAAGAGAATAATCTGGAATTGATTGGCCTCTTGCTAGTTGCTTGAGTATTTCTTTATTGTCTTTGTCTTGCCATACTTCTTTTGAATCTTGTCAACTAAATCTGAGAAAATCTCCACTTTGATTGAGAAGAATCTTGACTCTTGAATTCCATCTTGCTTGAGTACTTGATGAAAATTTTGAGGATTCTTGCTGATGAAGTCCACCCCCCTCTCTGGGTACACGCCGTCCCAACGTGACAAGGCATCTGGTAAAGTGGCCAGCCTGCCTGGGCGGTAAGTGATAGTGAAATGAAATTCTGAGAGAAATTCAGCCCAACGGGCCTGACGATGAGTAAGAACTTTGGAAGACATTAAATACTGCAAAGAAGAATGGTCTGTCAAGACCTCAAAAGGATTTGAATGAGAAAGAAGAAATGCTCTCCAGCGCTTGAGAGCCCAAAATATGCCAAGGAGTTCCTTGTGATGAGTTTCATAGTTCAGCTCAGCTGGGAGAAGCTTGCGACTATCAAATGCAATGGGGTGCTTTCCTGAGTCATTCACCTGACTCAGTACAGCGCCCAATGCATAATCAGAAGCATCAGTCTCTACAATAGTAGGTAGAGATGGATTGAAATGGGATAAGATAGGAGCTGAGGTGAAAGCTTCGTTGAGTGCTTGAAACTGACTAAGAGCTTCCTCATTGAAGATAAAGGGAGAATATTTTTTGAGAAGGGAAGTGAGAGAAGTGATTTTTTTTGGAATAATTTTTAATGAAATGACAATAAAAATTGGCAAATCCAAGAAAATATTGAAGGGCCTTGATGTTCTTGGGCGGAGGCCAATTTAGGATTTGCTGAACCTTTGAAGAATCCATATTGAGGCCATCACTTGAAACAACATAGCCCAAGTATTCCACACTTGAGGCATGGAATACACACTTGGAGGCTTTGGCAAACAAATTATTGTCCCTCAGTCTTTGGAGGACAGAGGTCACATGTTTGACATGTTCCTCTTCAGAACTGGAAAAGACCATAATATCATCTAAATAAACCACAACAAACACATCCAAGAAACCTGCAAAGATATCATTTACTAGATTCTGGAAAGAAGCAGGAGCATTGTTCAAACCAAATGGCATGACCAAATACTCATAACTACCATATTTGGTTCTAAAGGCAGTTAAGTGCTCATCCCCCTCTTTGATTCTCAGAAGGTTATATGCACCACACAAATCTATCTTGGAGAAGATAGTGGAACCGTTGAATACTGTAAGGAGCTGGTTCATAGGAGGAACAGGGTATCTGTTCTTTCTAGTGACACCATTGAGTTTGCAGTAGTCAACACACAAACAAAGACCTACATCCTTTTTCTTGACAAAAAGGACAGGTGCTCCTGTTGAAGAGGAGCTTGGTCTTATGAAACCTTTCTCTACATTCTCTGAAATTTAGGCCCGCAGTGTTTCTGACTCTTGATTTGATAATGAGTAGATAACACCAATTGGAGGGAGAAGACCCTCCAATTCGATATGGTGATCATAGGCGCAGTGTGGAGGGAGTTTCTCTGCTTTCACCTTGGAGAATACATCCAAATATTGGTGATAAGCAGGAGGGACTACCTTCAACACAGTTTCAATTTCTTCTGGCTCTTCCTCCTCATCCCACTGCTCCTCCAGGGAGGCATGAAAAGATAAGGGAGGAAGGTCCATATCCCCTTGAAAGAGATGAAGTGAAGATATGGCAACATCTTCTCCAACATCCTTCATCTCTTAATGTAAGTAATGACTGAGAGGGAGTGATGGAAGGGATATGGACAGAAGAAGGAATGGAAGGTGTCTTAAGCTCACCAACCAGAGCAACACTGTTGACAGCAGTGGCTATATCATTACTAGTAGAAGGAATAATACCACTCGAATCCTTATGACTAGAATCATAGGTGATCAATCCATTTTTCCAATCAATAATGGGATTAAAATGGTAAAGGAAATCATATACCAATATCAGGTCTTCTCCCTTGGGTGAATCTATGATAAAAAAGTCCCATTCAAAGCTTGGGAAGGAAGGAAAGTCAACTACCCACTTGGTATAATGGGTGATGAACAAGGCAGGGGATTCATTAGAATCCAGAATGAAAAGAGGAATCCTTTCAGGGAGCTCTGACAGAGTCAACGAGTACTTGAGAACAAAATTCTTTGCAATAAAAGAGTTTGTAGCACCAGAATCAATGAGAATACTATAAAGAATATCAGAGACAGAAGAGAAAGTAAGAAATTCTAAAGATTTCTTGACACTAGTATTCAGAGTGCACAATTGTGCTCTTGAAGGAAATAAGTGAGAACCATTGAACACATCATGATCCCCACTCAGGCTTTTCCCTGCTTGCTAGGGAAGCCTCTTGATGATGGCCCAGGCTTGTTCTGAGGTCTCTTGAAGCATTTTTCAATTGGGTGCTTTCCACCACAATAAGTACACAACCCCTCTTTAATCCTCCTCTCCTTTTAAGAACCGATTAATTTATTGTCCTTATTGAGGAGAGCAGCATGGGGCTTGTCCTTTGAATATTGAAACTGCTTGCCCTTCTTGTTCTTCGTCTGGTGAGGCCTCTTTGAAGATGAGTTTTGAGGAGGCCTAGATTGATTGGATCCATTGACTGGAGGTTTCTTTTCTTGATTGCCACCCTTTTCTTTTTGCCTCTCATGATATCTTGTGTCTAATTCTAAAGTGAAATCCATAAGTTCTTGAAGATTGTCAATAGTTCCAGGGTGAGAAGCCAACTGATCCAATAATCTTGATGCCAATCCTCTTCTGTAAACATGGATATAAGCTCTTTCCCCCCAATCTCCAATTCTCGACATTAAGCTTGTGAAATCAGCAACATACAAGGATACATGACCACTTTCCTTCATCCTCAAATTTTCCAACTCTTGTTCAGCTTTCCTGACTTCATTGGGGTCACCAAACAGAGTGAATAATTGAGATTCAAATAATGGCCATTTATTGAGGAGGTATGAAGGGTCTTCATTGGAAATATTTGAGAGATAGGGTTCAATCCACTTTCCAGCTCTACCAGTGAGAAAAGAAGTTGAGTAAAGAACTTTCTTCCTGTCAGAGAAGAAATTTGCTGGATCATTATGGAAGATTAATTGACAGGATTGGATGAATCCCCTCAATTTATGAGCTTGAGTACCATCAAAAGAATCAGGTGCCTTCATGGATGGAGTCTTGAAAGCAGGGGCTTCAGAATTGTCCCTGGGAGCAACTGCTTGAATGAGTTGCCCCATCAATTGAGTCATTTGCTCCATCATCTTGAGGAGACTTGTATCAGTTTTAGAGACAAGAGGTTGACTAGAAAGGGCTAGATTAGAACCCTGAGGCACCTCTGGAGCATTTGCCAAGGCATCTTCCACTTCAGTCTCCCCAGAATCTTCCTCTTCCACAGACTCTTCCCCCTCTTCATCTTCAACTTCCCCTAATCTTGCTCTTGCACCTTCAGACATGCCAGGGTATCCACCCAAAAGTCCAGAAAAGGATCTTGATCTTCTAGATTTCATTCCACCTCTTCTTGAGTGTGCTGCTCCTTCCATTGGTGGTCCTCTGTCCAAGTTTGCACTCAGTTGATGAACTGATGGTGTGCGGTCAAGAGGAGCCCTTGCTGTAGGAGTGAGAACAGCTGGAATTTTTTGGGATCTAGTATTCTTTGCTGGGGGACTATGCTGAACTGGCATTATGAACAGAAATTGAATAAAACTTGATGGTATTAAGAAGAATAATCAGAACTTGGCCAAATCAATCACAATAAAAATTCTTGATGAATCTTGAGGAATCAATTCAAATATTGAGGTGAAATCAATTTCAGTAAATAATCAAAATCAATTCAATCAATATCAACAATCAATTTAAATCAAATATCAATAATCTTGAGTAAATCAACAATCAATCAATATTCAATCAATAAATCAGTGTCTTCAATATGAAATCAAGTTCTTGAGGAATCAATCAATCAATTTAAAATGTTCAGAAATCAATTCAATATCTTGATGAGTCAAAATCAGTCGATAATCAAAATCAATTCTTGAGGATCAATAAAATATCTTAAGAATTCAAAGTCAATCAATCAAAGCCAAAGAAAAAATCCTGAATCGCTGAATCAATAAACCCAATGAATCCCAATGAATAATCCAATCAATTAAGCCAATCAATAATTCCTAAGAGGGCCTGAATAAGAACACGGAAAAAATTTGATTTGATAAAATGAGATGAAGTGAATGAAATGTTCAGCAATGATTAAGAAAGAAGAAAAATCAATTTCATATGAATGAAATGAATGAGATGAAATTGATGAGAGAGAAAAATCATAATCATTAAAGATCATTAAATCATAATCATTAAAGATCATTAAATCATAATCATTAAAGATCATTAAATCATAATCATTAAAGATCATTAAATCATAAAAGAGATCAGAATTGATGAATGAGAGAAAATTAATATAAATGAATAAAAAGAAAGAATCAAATATGAGTTAATTAATTTAATGTCACAGGGGCTCTTTGAAGTGAAGAGGGCCTTGCACTCAGTAA
Source organism: Austropuccinia psidii (assembly GCA_023105745.1). Classification (NCBI taxonomy): domain Eukaryota; kingdom Fungi; phylum Basidiomycota; class Pucciniomycetes; order Pucciniales; family Sphaerophragmiaceae; genus Austropuccinia; species Austropuccinia psidii. The sequence continues at coordinate 56,620,176 of JALGQZ010000002.1, read as the reverse complement.
ACTGGGACTCACTTATGGAGGGCTCAAAGATATGGTAAGAAAGGATACACTTAAGAGTGTTAAAGATGAATTACTAAAAGAATAAGTATAATAAAGCAGAAACAAAAGAATAAGAATTAGAAATAGAAGAGCCAACCACAAACAAGTCCAAGTCCACTGTTTCAACCTGTCAGAATGAAGAGAGAAGGGTTAATAAGGATATGGCCACCCAACTCATACTGTACAGGCAAAGAGAGAAATTCAAAGACTAACTTAATATTAAATAATTCTAATACCCAAAATAAGGATAAGAATAATTATAAAATAATAAATAAATTAAATTAATTAACTGGGGAAAAGTCCCCAGGGGGGAGAAAGAGGGGCTGGTATATGTGAGAATCACCAGCCCTGATCCAGAGGAAGAATTTTCAAGAGAATAATTGATGATTGAATTGAGTCTGGCCAATACAGGTCCTGTACAGCTGTACAGAGCCTGTACAAGAGGCGTGGTGTATTTGAGTGATCATACAGTTTCATACTGGTGTATTGAAACTGTATTGGGTGAATCCAGCCTGTACAGGTATTGACAGGCTGTATTGAGGTACCAAGCTGTATGCATTTTTCAGAATGAAGATTGCTGAAACTGAATATTGATGCAACAGTGGA